>CM014278.1:11412134-11473006 GCA_004135705.1 Alloteropsis semialata
GATCCCAGGCGCCCATGGATGACACCTGGAATCCGAGCAGGACACCTGGAGCACCCGAGGACCTTGAGCAAGTCAACCACGACCCGGGAACTACCCGGGAGCTTACCCGAGAAGGCGTCTACGCCAACCACCCGGGATGTACGATCCCGGGTCCGGCGGGGTGCCCACTCCGTCAACACCTGCTCCCTGTACGGCTCGGCACACGACGCAAGCTAAAGGCCTCGGGGCAGTAATTCCTTGTAATTTTCTATCTTTCTTACCCCCCACTCCCTTCTCCCCTTGAGGCTATAAAAGGGGACAAGGGGACATCAGTGGGGGACATTGGAACACTGGTCGAACACTCGGTCACAGCACACGCAACACGCTCACTCGCACCACTCAGGGACTTGGGACCCTCTCCCTCTCCCGACTAGTTTGTACACCCCTACTACAGACTTGGACTTGAGAACACCGGCACACACTGGACGTAGGGTATTACTCTCCGGAGGCCCGAACCAGTCTAAAACCCCCTGTCTCTTGAGTCACCATCCGAGCCCTGACACGCGATCGTAGGAAATTTACTTGTCGGCGGTAGAGAACCCCGACAAATAACTTGATGCCCTAGCATGGTTTTGGATGGATCAAAACAAGTCTAATTACGTTAATCAACAAATCAATCTAAATCAAAATGGTAGATAAGAACAGGCATGAAAAACAAAGATCGGAGAGGAGCAATGAAATTACCAACACATCAATTTGCAAAGGTTGATCTTTACTACGTAGATGTATTCAAAAGATGCATACACAAGTATCCATACAAAGATCTCAGCGAGATCCCAAAACCCTAGATGGGACTCCTCCCTCTAGGAAAAAACAGAAGCCACCGCCGCCTGGCGTTCCTGCTGCCTGCCACACGGTCGAACAGAAAAACCTATTCGACTTCCGTTTCTTTTTATCTCCCAAAAACCTACGTGCTGCCCTGCCTCTCTTCCAATTTGGCCGCACAACAGCTGGACCCACAGGTCAAACCAAAATCAACATGCAAACCAAATCCGAGTGGGCTTCACCAAAACCAACAGCTCACGCACCCGAACCAGGACTACGCACGGGTCACAAAACCAGGGCAACCTCTTCGAAGGGACGTCGGCCACTGCCTCTGAGCTGCTCCTACGTATTTGGGAGGAAGGTCAGCTCTGGATCCATGCAGGTGCATGGCGCTTAGGTTGTCTCTTCCGGGAGTAGTCGCCTTAGTCCTGGCTTTGTGCCTTTCTTGTGTTGTGTTCGTGCATCGTTTGTTCTTCTGTGTTCGTGCCGCGCTTGTTCGTCTTGTTCGTGTCCTGGCTTCAGGTTGCTGTTGCCTTGTGTTTGTTCCGCGTTTTGTACTTTGGTTCCTTCTGCTTAATACAATGAAACGCAGTCCTCCTGCGTTTTCGAGAAAAAAAAGGGCAACCTGCCCCTTCTCTACATATTCTCAGGTACATGCAGCAAGCACACACCTGCATTGTGCCACTAAGGGCAGGCCCAACGCGGGCAGCACTCTGCGTTAGCCTGAACCAAAAGTAGAGTCCACCTCGATTAAAGAATGTGAGGCACTCAATTCACCCAACCCAAGCTACTGCTTCGCTGTTTGCTCTGCTAGAAAAGGTTAACTGGCATGCACAAAGGATTCCCTCCTTTTGCAGAGCTTTGTCAGGCGAGGCAGCTCTTTTTTCATTGCAGCGCACGCTCCGGCTACTGCCTGAGCTTTTCATCAGATGAAACACTCGCACCTTCTGCAAGTTACTCTGATGCCCTGCGAAACCACCGGTTGATGTGATGTGGAGGTTGCATGCTTATGTGGAGGTTGGGGCTCCCAGCCACGCTGTAGGGTTGGGCCTGGCCTAATTAATTAGCCATCATGCTAATTAACTAGCCGGATACACGTACATACATAATGCACACACATATGTGATATGCTATCTGTGCCACACACCATGATGACGTCGTCTCCAGCCGCTCATGCTTCCACGCACCACCTACGTGCTCACATGCCGCAACTATCCGTCACGCCGCGCCTTCGGCACCGCGCCACCTCCATATGCATTGTTCTCTAGCCCGAACATCCTGTGTGACATCCTTGACCATAGAGACCTCAGTTCCTCCCTGAACTTAGTCCCGAAACCTCAGTTCCTCCTGAACGTAGTTCCAGTCCATCACCGACCACGTTCCGCCTCAAGCAACACCTGCACATGAACCAAACACACAACTGTGTACGAGCACAAGTCTACGACTTGACTGAAGATCAGTCCATGCAACACGCTCACACGAGCAAGTTACATCCAAACGACATGCTACCACGAACACATCCAAACACGCTTGCTACATCCAAACAACATGCTACCACGAGCACATCCAAACACGCTACTACAAGCATATAAATAAACACATTAGCTCACATGCATATCACCTTATGTCATTATGCTAACTCACTTTGCAATGGCAATTTCAATGGAAACCAATTTTTTATCACATATGATCTCACAATGTTATAGTGTTATTTAATTTGAAGACATAGAAAATACCAAATAGTAAAGGAGTAAATAGATAATACTAAATATTACCAAAGGTAAGTAGAAAATAATAAATATAAAAGGAGATTAATATAAAATACTAACTAATAAATAGAAAAGAAAGGAAGAAAGAAGTGGTGTGAAATGAAATGGGGGACATAAGTAAATTGCAAATTCTAAATAGTAAAGAAGTTAAATTGCAAATACTAAATAGTAAGTAAGTAGATTGCAAATACTAAATAATAAAAAAAGTCAAATTGCAAGTACAAAATGGAAAGTAAGGAAAGAAAGAAGTGGCGGAAAATGAAATGGGGAACCTTTGGTACCTGGTTGGGACACCTACCGGTACCCTAGGGTTGAGATTTGGTGCCAAATTAACCCTTAGGTACCGGGTGGTATCATGACCCGGTACTAAAGGGTCTTTTGGTACCGGGTCATGATAACCCCCTGTACCAAAGGATGAAACCCTTTGGTACCGGGGACCCTTTGGTACTGGGTCATGATACCACCCGGTACCAAAGGGGTGGGGGCATATATAGCGCCGCCTGCACTCTTCTTCTTCAAACCCTGTACTTCATCTCCCTCGTAGCGATCACGTCGCCACGCCACGCCCTCCTTCACGGCACGCCTCCACTGCAGCCCCCACCGTGACGCTCCTCCACCGTGGTGCGCCTTCGTCGTCCTAGGCCGACGTGCTCGGCCTTGTCTCCGCAGCGCCCCCGCTCCCGCGTCCGCCCCGCCAGAGCCATCTTCGCGCGGCGACCTGGTCCTTGTGCCGCCGTCCCCAGTCCTGTCCCTCCATCATGCGCTCTCATCATCGACGGCAGCCTCGTCCCCACGCCCCGTCGCCCATCGTCGATCAACCTCCCCCATCGGCACGCCTCTGTCCGCACCCTTCGTCGCCACGCCCCCATGCCCCGTTGTCCAGCGCCCCCATGCCCGTCGCGCGAGCCCTCTTGCCATCGACCTCCCCGGCCCCAGTCGACGCTGCCCCTAAGTCCTCCCGTGCCCCATTGCTCGGGCCCATGCCCCGTCTCCGCGCCCTCGTGCCCCGTCGTTGCGGGCCCCCAACGCATGTCATCCGGCCTCATCGCCGCCACTCCACCGCCACTGCCCTGGTCGGCCAGCGCCCCTATGTGTACGTGTGCGTGCATGTGTTGTGTGCGTGTGTCGTGTAGTGTGTGTTTGTTTGCTGTTTCTAATTTTATTATGTTTATTGCAAAATGTAGAAATTAGACATGATTATATATAGAAAATGATTATAAGGATTAGTTAATTACTTTGTTTCATGAAGTCTATATGACTATAGAAAATTCTTAGAAATGATTATTAGCTAAAATTCTTAGAAATGATTATTAGCTATTTTATTCAATACCATGTTATTTTAACATTTTAGGAAATTCTTACAAAACTATTGGAAATTGTATATGATGGTTGGAAATTCTTAGAAAACCCTTTAAAATGTTTATTAGTTACTATATTTCATTACAATGTAATAGGAAATTGTATTATGGTTATATATAGAAAATTGCATTATGATTATAAGGATTTTAAGAAAATTGTATTATGATTACAAGGATTTTAGGAACATTGTATTATTATGATTATAAGGATTTTAGGAAAATTGTATTATGATTATAAGGATTTTAGGAACATTGTATAATTATGATTATAAGGATTTTAGGAACATTGTATTATGATTATAAGGATTGTAGGAAATGATACTATCTTATAGGAGTTTTCTGGAAATTATACTATACTATATAAATTCATAGAAATCGACATATGATTGCAGGAAATTCTAGAAAACTATATTATGACTATATAAATTTTCTTATAATTGTAGGAAATTCTTGGAAATTGTATTACAAATGTAGGAAAATCTAGGAAATTGTATTATAATTGTAGGAAATTCTTAGAAATTGTATTATGATTGCATGAAAATCTAGTAGATTGTATTATGATTGTAGGAAATTCTATGAAAATATATTATGACAATAGAAGTGTTATCTCATGAAGTGTAATTTCATGAAGTGTTATTTCATTAAGTGTTATTTCATTAGTGTTGTTTCATGAAGTGTTATTTCATGTGTAGTTTATAGCGTTCTTTCATGTATAGTTTTTAGGTGCCAACATGATGATGGAAGATGAAATGAATGAAATGGTTATGATGAATGCTATTGCACAAGGCAACGCACGTGCCCCCAATCTCCTCGACGCCAAGGAGGAGGCAGCAGGTGATGATGATGGTAGCCAATACCTGAATATGTCAGGTGATGGCATGGAAAGACCTGCTAAAAATGTTCAGGAGGAAGAGGTACATATATATGTATATATATTGTCATTATAGATGATATTTATGTTCAACAATGCAATCTTGATACATCCACTTATCCTACCATTAGCCCTTTGGCTCACAGCCTTCTGGGTCATCATCAACAAAGAGGACGAAACGTGGCCCGACCAAAAAGTTAGAGGGCAGACTTATAATCACAGAAGTGGCAGAAGATGGTCGACCAATTGTGCTTGCTACCAAGATGGTAAGTCAGTGTGGTGTTCTAGTCAGAGACCACGTTCCCATCAACTTGTAGAGCTGGAAGACTAGTAATAGATATTCTTACGTGCCTCAATTAGAGAAGGAAATGCTATGGGCAAGTCTGAGAGAGCACTTCACAGTGCCTAAAGGTTTGGAGTAGAGAGTGAAGAATTGGGCTCTAAAGACGATGGCTACTTCTTTTCAAACATGGAAGAAGAACTTGTACAGGAAATTTGGAAAGAAGAACCTAACACCCAACTATGACGATTACCCACAGCGAAAGAATCATTAGGAATCGTTTGTGCAGTTCAAGCAGTCAGAAATAGGTGAAAAGAACTCACCTCAAATAAGGATCAATGCCACGAAGAAACGGTACAACCACTCACTTGTACCCTAAATTCCAATCTGGGACAAAATGGAAGAAGATTTGCTTGCCAGAGAAATCACACCGGTGACAATCAATTGGCCCGAGCGATCAAGGCATTGGTATTACGCTCATGGGGCACTCTAAATCTCAACGATGGGTCTCTAATCTATAATGATGAGATAAAAGAGGTGGCCGCTGCTATCGTTGTAGTACTTAGAGAGAAAGCAAAGGGGTGATTCATTCCCGGCAAAGAAAACGACGAGCTAACTAGGGCTTTGGGGAATCCCAAACATCTCAGACTAGCTAGAGGTGTCGGTGTGGTCCCGTGGAAGGTTGCTTTTGCGGCGAAAGTGACTCATACAAAAGTCGTAAGCATACCAAGGTCACACAAGAGAGAAGGGTAGAAAATTTAGAAAGAGAGCTTCATCAAACAAAGGCTAGCATCGTAGATGAAGTGGCTAAACAAATACAGACATTGCTGAGCCAAGGGAAAATGGTACCAGGTGGAATACTTCTACCAGCCAGAGTTGGTGCACCTGGTGCTAACCCGCGCTCCCAATGTCAAAGCAGTATTGCTTCCATGGAGCTCCCGCCTGCTGATGTGGGTGACAATAGTGCCTGCTTTCCCGTGGATGAGATGACTTATCATACGTCATCTGAGCTACAAATACCATGCAGGAACTTATCCATTAAGGTGGCTTACGGTATGGCCTACCCAATGGAGGAAGAGCAAAAAATTCATGGTGCAGAAATTCCAAGTGGATACTGCATGGGAATTTCGTTACGGTGAACCAATGGTGCCGCCTTTTTCAGTGAGGCTTCTTACCCCTCAAGCGTACCGATTCCATGCATGGTACATGAAGGTGTCCAAGAAGGGTAGACATATCCTCAATGTTTTGATACAAGACCGTGATTACTTCCGTGGGCCGGATATCTTAATTCTGCATTTCAAGGATTTGTATATGTTGTACCACGAAGATGACATGGACCTCACTTTGATCAGCTGTCGGATTTTGTAAGTTTGGTTTACTAATCTATACTTGCAATACTTGGTGCCTTAAATATAATTTGCAACAATTGATCTATTTGTATCATGTAGGATGGAGATCCATACATGCTGTGAAATTTCATACAATGATGTTGGCTTCATGGATCCAGTGGTGATAAATGCCACACTTGTACACGATAAGCCACTAGAGACGGTGGACAACATATACAAATTCCTGGAGAGACAAAGAAGCAAGAAATTCATTATTTTGCCTTACAACTTCAGGTGAGTACTTCTTATCTATATGTATGTTGGTATTTCTTACGGTTGCAGATAAATCCGCAAGTGCACAGCTACCATTGTAGCTTTCACCTGGAAGTATTCAGGGTATTGAATCCACAGGAAAGGCAGTAGTTGAATAGAGTGGTTTTCCATTGTACTCAATCATAACACTATTAAAGTACCAGAGTCTAACCAGGGGTAAACATTTATAGAGGGGTAGTGTGACACACAAAAGATTCATTGCTCAGAATATATATAAGACCTAGCTAGCTAGAAGATCCTAGATGAGAACAAGGAATTCTATATACTTCATAGTTAAGGGTCTCGAGCATATAAGATGATACATTGTACAAGCTTAGTAAGGGGATACATGTTAGAGAGCATATCGAGGTATCCAGTGGTTCCCTTATCAAGGGACGACAGCAGGACGTTTTATCATAAAGGCCTAATATCATCTCCCAAACATGGAGGATTACAAAGGATGGACAAGGCTATCACCACCTGTCACCTACCTCTACTAATCCGTGGGGTAGCGATACCCCCAATGATATTCCATACTTCAAACACCATGCTTGCAATATGAAATACAACTCTATTTATTGTACGCATAAACAGAGCAACCTTGAAGCACATTAGGCCAATGCCATAACATACATCAGCTGAACTAAGGTGCAAGACATATAACTTGTATACTAAATGAATAAAGCAATTCTGAGGCATACAACATAAGAAAGAAGGTATTTCCATTCAAGCTCAAAGTCTTACAAGTAAGATAAGAAAGGTAGTACAAGACTAAAACTTAAGCTTACCAAAACTTCACCGGGAACCCTTTAGAAGCTCTACATCTAGAACTACTACTAGACTAAGCCTAACACTTATACAATTGGAGCTCTTTCTTCTGGTGTGTGTTGAACAGAGGGCGCTAGCACCTTTTTGTAGCACTTGGAGGCAGTTCAGTGCTGGTACAAGTCAGTTGAGGCCGAGTGGGCCCACCTCAGGGTCGCCCGTTCTGGCGACTTCACCCGACCCTAGGATCCACCAACTGAAGATATGCATGGTGCAGATGTCATCCTGGAGGCGGTCAGATCCTCCTTTTCCTGTAAAATCTCTGCATACAAATAAACTCCAAGTACATGTGGAACGACATTATTTGAAATAAAAAGACTAGAGTTTTTGGCTAATTTATTTATTCCTAACATGTTGGCATTACAAGAAATTCATGACTTAACAGATGCCAACATCTCCCCCAAGCTAAGAACTTTGCTCGTCCTGAGAGAAGACTTGGAGAAGTAGACAATTTGGATCAGAAATTGCTTACTTCCCTAGAAAATGGTCTTCCAATAAGAAATCATATCATGACTTTAATAGGTTGGCAAAGGTTAAATCATCCCTTTTTACCTTAGCACTTATGGGGCTTATAGCTTTCCCTCATCATGAGCGGTTGAGAAGTAGAATGACTTTGTCAGAGCGCCATACTCAGATCCTTGTTTTACCATCAAACCGGAGGTTTTTAAAGACATTTTGCAAAGGAAAAACAAGTTCCTCACATGATTCTCTCAAGTCACTCATTGTTGTATAAGTCCTTGCCATCACTCCTCTCATCATTCTTTCTTCTCTTAAAAAAATAAAAAGAGTGGGGCTCATGTAAAGAGAGTTTTCATCACACACATGCATTGCTTATTTTGTTGAGTCAAATCCAGGATCCACGGAGAATTAAATCATACACTTAAATCGAGGTGTGCAAGTGTGGGGAAATGTGGTAATAGAAGATTTGAGCTCCTTTATAGAAAGGCCTCTCTCAAAATAAATCATTTTAATGAAGGCATGGCACTCTCTTTTTTTCATGGACTTGATTTTGTCCATTTCTCCCTTTTTTTCAATGGACTTGCACGTGTCCATTTTTTCGACCATGCTTCATTTTTGAAAAGTAAGTGGAGAGAAGGTCATACTTTGGAGCATTTATTTCATAAAGGGATGAAAGGCATGTTGTGCTTACTTCCGAGGTAGAAGTATAGCATATATGGTGGTGTGTACGTGACCTCAATTTCTAGGGCATGAAGTAACTCTCACAAAGATCACAATGAACTTGACAAAACTCAAGACAAACACATGTGTTATTTGTAAGTGGTTGGAATGTGAGGCTCTGTTAGGATTTTCAATCTCACCGAGGAACTTCAAAATTTTATTCTTTTTGAAACAGAGACTCCAGAATCAAGTTTCACTTGGAACAAGATAAAGCAACTCTAAACTTATCATATCTTAACTCCCAATAACCTAGAATTGGTTTTATCATTTGCAACCCACAAATTTTAAGTGTTCAAAGAAAAGATTAAACTAGGCCAACAAATGCAAGGCATAAAAGATTATCTTATTGGGACATGGATAAAAGGGGAAAGTAATAGCAACAATTCATCATTTCCAAGCGGAGCAAGAAACAATCTTTTTTCTTTTTCTTTTTCTCTTTTTTAAACAAAAGAAAAAAGAAAGAAATTGTATGGACGAAAAGCTGCAGTTGTGGTGGACTTACCTGTGTAGGGGGGAGGTCCTCCCCCAAGCTAGTCCTTTTACTGCTGGCGGTACCTTGGGTTGTTTGTATCAAACTCCTAGTACCGGAGGTAGGCGTTCAAGTTCTGGTTGCCTTGCTGAATACTGGTTTGGATATTGTTGTAGTTCTGCAGTGACTGATCCCACCACTCTTGCGACTGCTGCACATGTTGCGTTAATGTATTATCGATGCGATTAGTAGTTACCTCTAAGGTCCCCATGAAGTTAGACAATCCATCAATGCTGCCCCGCATCTCCCGTGCTGAGAATGAGCGTCTTGCTCCAAAGGGAGGACGGCTGCTTGAACTGGATGACTGAAGATAATAGGGGTCTCGGGGCTGCCACTGATGAGCGTGAGGGGCCTCTTGCCACCCTTACCCTCCTACCATATGTGATGGAGGGGCTTGAGGTGGCTCCAGTTGGGTCCTACTGGCTCAAATGATGGCTCTGGTGGTTCCCATGCCGGTACAAACTGTGGTGCAGCGGTTTATTCTCTTCGAGACCTGCTTCATGTCATTCTGCCTGACACGCTACGCCTTTCTGCTACAACTCGTGCAAAAGTGAATGGCATCTGTACAACCAGTATTCTAGTGCGGGCAACAGAATTCTGGTTGTACTACTGTGATAAACCATGACAAGAGTCTGGTCAATAGCAAGCGACTCATCCAAAGTTAGCCGAGGCTGCGGCAGAAATTCAACTCGAATTTGATCCAAAATACCCATTGCATCAAAAATCGCGTGATTAAAGCGGTGCATTCAATTGGGCCCTATCGCCTAAAAACACCCATCCATTGATCAATAATGAATACGATAGGTGAAATTTTTATCTTCTTAACCATCGCATATAATATTTTTAATTCATCAATGCGAATGGTTCGAAGATCATTTCGGGGAAAGAGAGTCATGGCAACCCAACGATGCATAAAACGGAGGGTAGGATTATGAATGTGGCTCGTTCTTGGAGCAGAACAATCCGTTGAACCAGAAATGTCCTTCCAAAACGCATCCCTCACGAAAAACTTCAAAATCTTATCAAGATCGACACTACATCTCTTATGGAAACCCAAATAGAGACTGAGCTATCTCTAAGAAACAAAAAACTCTTCCCTTGGAAAATGAAATGTAATCCCATCTTCTGATTTTCTTAAAGTAGCGAGAAACTGAATGGTTAGCAAATGACATCCGTCTTCATGAATATGAGCAAAACCTAACTAACCCACAGCGCCCAAATGTTTTCAAAGTCAGTGGCCATACCTGACTTCTCCATGAATTCACTTGTGAATACACGTGTGTGCTCAAAAGTGCGGTTCAGGAGAAGGTGATATGCTTCTCGCTCGTACCCTTCGTCTAGGTCGAGTTGGTCGTCAGAGATGAAAGCTGGGCGGGGGTCATTTTCATCATTGTTGCTGCTGGAGCTACCGTCGTTCCCTCTTGGTCCTAACTTGCCTCATCCTGATCTTTTGCAGGGTGACCGGCCTGTGGGCCCTGGTAGCTGGCAGTGATGGGTGGACTTCTGTTGAGTAACATTAGATTCACCTGTGGGCCCATCAATCCATGCCATTTTTCATCTTGTTTTATCACCCTTGGACGTACCTTGCTCTAAATCAATGGCATCTGGAATCATTGGTTGTGCTTTCTCTGTATGGCCGAAAATGGGGCCTAACGGGCCTGGGCCTGGGTCGGCTGACCTGGGCAGGTCGGGCGACGGCCCAGGAAGCCCAGTCACATCCTCCTTTTCCTGTAAAATCCCTACAGACAAATAAACTCCAAGTACATGTGGAATGGTATTATTTGAAATAAAAAAGACTAGAGTTTTTGGCTAGTTTATTTATTCCTAACATGTTGGCGTTACAAGAAAATCATGACTTAACAGACGCCAACAATGTATAACTTTAAGTTTTTGTGCAAAGTAACAAAATTTTTTTCTAATACATGTGCATGTATCTGTATATGTACAGATTCCACTGGATACTCCTTGTGTTTATTATAGATGAAGGTTGTATTGTTGTCTGGGACTCATTGCAGAAAAAACAGGAGGAGTTCCAGCCACATATTGACCTGATTAACATGGCATGGACGCGTTTTCGTGCAAAAGTTCGAGGAAATTTCAAACCCCAATTGGATTTGAAGATGGACTTCCTGGTATATGTGGCTAGACTACTCGCATATCTCATCATATCACACTAATATGAAGTTATCATAGTGAACTTTTCTTCTCCACTTTAAGTATGCGAGACGAGAACAAGGAACGTATCTATGCGGATAATACATCTGCCAGTGGATGCACGGCTTCGTTGTTCCAAAAAAAAGCAACTAAAGTCGAACTAATTGTACGTAATTAAACCGTTATATTCATACTTACATATGATTCTTATTTGTTGTGAATAGTCTAGTGTTATTCCATGACTAAAGATTAAAATAGTTCCCATTTGTAAATAATGTAGAGGATGTTTTACCATGAAGAACTGCTGATGACTGAAAAAGCAAAAGCTATCGCTAACCAACTATTTGGATTTATAATGGACCAAGTTGTAAATCCAAATGGAGAGTACCACCATGACGGACGTGATATTGCAATATATCGCTCCCTAACCGCGTCTGCTTCTCATTCTACTGTTTCTGCTTCTCTTTCTGCTCGTTAAGTGTAATCAACTTGTAAATTAACTTCATGTAATATATATATTTTTTAATATAAATATATATTGCTATCATAATATCAATTGCGGCCACTACGAGTGTTGTCGTGTGAAAGCTCGTGTAAGACATATAAGGCGCACACATGTATGCGAACAACACCCAATAAACAAATATAGCCTACGTTTAAACAAGGAAAAAATACTTTTTGGTACCGGGTGGTAACAACAACCAGTACCAAAGGGTCCTCCACGAAGCCTACGTGGCTGCACCCTTGGTACCGGTTGGTGTTACCACCCAGTACCAAAGACCTCGTTTGGTACCGGTCCTAGACCCGGTACTAAAGATCGAGGCATTTAGTCTTTGTTGGGCAGTACCGGTTCCAAAACCGGTACCTATGGGGTTATGACCCGGTACTGCTACTAGTGTTATAATGTTGTATAGGACCAAAGGTATTCATCTTTTGAACTAAGTTGCCTAATCTACCAGTCTTCCCTAAAATATATTTGTGAACAATTATGTAAACTCTAGATACTTTCTCGGACACATATACATGTATATTGTAATCTGATGTATGTTTACTCTTGGCACTACCTAAACATGTGTCAAATAAATATTAATTGTTTGAATTACCACAATGCAAAGCCATATACACAATCATGAATCTGTTGGAGGGAGGAGTAATGCTGACCTGAATATTCATCCTGGCATTGAGATGGCAAGGTATTCGATTCGGGCAAACAGCCTTAATTCCATTGTATTGTCTGAATTATTGAATGTAAAAATGAATCAAATGCACTTACATTTCGCAAATGCTGCAGCAAATCTCGCTTCCACGAGGTCGTCAATTAGGCGGTGCAGATCACGGTAAGAGCCGCCTTTCTCCATGGCTGCGTGCGCCTTCACTGAGAGATCCTTTACCTTCCTTCCTTGCTGAATTCCCTGCCCCTTCAGACTCCATAAACTTCACCACTGCTTGTGCAATTACATTGGCAGGGATCAGCTCATTTTCCTCGCAACTAGTACTCCGCATCCCAGGCCCAGCACCATCTTGAAACAACCTCTCCCCAATACCTATAACATCAGTAACAAACCTCTCATTGATGAATTGCTCAAAAAACATGGGCCACGTCAGGACTGGCACACCGGCTGTTACGGTCTCCAAGACTGAATTCCAGCCACAGTGAGTCACAAACGCCCCCTGGGTGTTCTAGTATCGCTGTTTGGGGCGCCCAAGCCACAACTAGCATATCTCTGTCCCCAACCACGCTCCTTCCACCCGTCAGGTGGTGCCCATTTATTGTCCCTGACCACCCATAGGAATGGCTTTCTTGAGATTTCCAGCCCAATAGCCAGCTCGTAGAGCTGCGCCTCGGACAGGTGAGTCAAGCTGCCAAAGCACGGGTACAACACTGATTGTGCAGGCTTTGCATCTAGCCACACTATGCATGGTGATTTGCCTGCAGTGTCTCTTGTGGCTGATGGTAAAGGCAACGATAGTGGCCCAACAAAGTATGCCCTTTTCACGCGATCATTGCGGAGGTACATTCCACAATAATCAGGCTCTAGATCAAAGAATGTGTTTAAAACAAGCCCAAAACATTTCTTCATGGCCATTGACATTGGACGCACAACACGGTCCAGTACTTGTTGGTTCTTCAAGAACTCTGGAAGCTCAACAAGTGGGAGACGTATATCTGGGCCTGGGAAGTTAGGAATGCTCAAGGGTCAAGGCCGTGGAGCTGGTGACGATGTCACCGACACCGGCAGTAGATAATGCTTTCTTGTCCAGGCCTCATCAGCGTCTCATTGACGGCAAAGGTGGAAGGCGGGGTCGTCGTAGTAGATGCGCGCGAGGATGCTTCATCACCGCCAGAGAGAACGGACGGCGGATGAGTTTCCGAGAGAAAAAGAACGCTGGCCAACATCAGTTAAAAAAAACAAAATACCTTCCTTGACCGCTGGCCAACATCATTTAAAAAATATA
Organism: Alloteropsis semialata; assembly: GCA_004135705.1. Lineage (NCBI taxonomy): Eukaryota > Viridiplantae > Streptophyta > Magnoliopsida > Poales > Poaceae > Alloteropsis > Alloteropsis semialata. Next base: position 11,426,001 of record CM014278.1, read on the forward strand.
AATGCTTTCCTTGAACGCTGCCAACATCAGTTAAAAAAATATAAATGCCTTCCTTGATCGCCTCCTCTGATTGCTTCATCTCCGGGCTCCGGCACAAGCTCTCGTGCAGACGTGCAGTGCCGAGCATGAGCATAGGATACTGAGACGTGTGAAAGCAGTTCCTTTTTTAAAAAAAATATAAATGTCTACTAAAGAAATCATCTAGTTGGGATATGATAGGATACGTATCAAAATTAACTATTAGGCCTTGTCTGGATTCCTTTATTTTGAAGGAATTGGAATCTAGTTAATGGAGTAGGTTATTCATCTTGTAAAGTGGTATTTCACAACTTTCCAAAGTTTAGATATAAGTTTGTCTTAAATTCATGGGGTGGGAGATGGAAATTGATTCTATAGATCCTCATGCTATGTTCCTAATGTGCAATTTACAGCATACTCTTCGAGTCGCTTCCATACAGTAGAAGTGCAGCACATAAGTATCTCTCCTATATGGCTAACAATAATATACAAAGAGTAAATTGCGTCCACCATACAATAACTTAACAGATAAGTGCAGATTGGTCCAATAACTTGTAAAATGCTCAATTTAGTGCAACAACTTGGTAGTTGTGTACAGATTGGTCCAACAACTACTAAAATGCACAATTTAGGCCTTGTTTAGATCGGCAAGTTTCCACTCTTCAACAATCACATCGAATGTTAGGACACTAATTAGATGTATTAAGCATGATTAATAACAAAACCCATTTTATAACCCCCAAGTAATTTCACGAGATGAATCTATTGAGCCTAATTAGGCCATGATTAGATAACATCGTGCTACAGTAAACAATCTCTAATGATGGACTAATTATGCTTAATAGATTCGAAATTCAATTTCCAGATGAGTTGTGTAATTAGTTTTTTTATTAGTATCCAAATACCCCTTCCCACATCCCATTTTTACAATTCGGCAAGTTTCCACTTTCCGGACTAAACAAGGCCTTAGCGCAACAACTTGGTAGGTTGGTGCAGATTGGTCCAACAACTTGTAAAATACTTAACTTAGTACAACAACATGTCAAATTGGCACATCCAATATCTAGAATGTTACAATAATGATGAATTTTACAACTCCTGATGGTAGAGATATGGTATATTTAGGCCTGAATAAATAATTGAGCATTATGTAACCAATAATATTCACATTGTAATGCTGATATATTTTCCCAAGGCAAAAACCTTTTCAAATTTCAAAAATAATATTCCCATTGGAAATGATAGAAAGTTTTTCCATATAAAATTATTTTCATACGTATGAAACTTCGAAATCGTGATTTACCTGTTTATATGCTTTAAGTATACATAACTATTTAAAATGGAACTATAATTTTGACCTAAGAATTCTAACTTTTTTATTTTAAAAAGGAAATTTGTGAGTAATTCATGAGGTTATGTTTATACCATATCTCAATGATCAATTATGAGTAGAATGTTCCTTTAGAATATTCATTATTTATTTTTAGCATTTATTTTATAATCTTTAAAATAAATTAATTCACAATGATAAGATGAAAAAATAAAAATAAAAGGAAATTGTGAAAAAATATCAACAGAAAATAGAACATCATTTCGAAAGAGATGATAAAAAAAGGAACTCATTTGGTCATGGTATTAAGAAACAAAATAAAAAATGGCATAATATAGGCCATGTACCCTTTGTATCTGATCCGTGCATAGTCAAATATACTGTGGTTGCAACACTTGAACTGCAAATGCACCAATTTATCACGTATTTGCACTAAATTGAGAAATTTTGTAAGTTATCGGACCAATGAAGACCCACCAGGCAAGTAGTTGTACTGAATTAAACATTTTACAAGTTGTTGGACTAATTTGCACCCACCTAACAAGTTGTTGTATGGTGGATGCAATTTACTCATATGCAAATATATTTCACATACAACTACATTCGCTTAATTAACTTGTGTCTAAATTAAGATTATTAGAATGGAATTCAATTCCAATGATCCAAATGGGGCCTATAGATAATCGTGATGTCTACGTTCTAGATGCAAATGGATGTCAACAACCAACACTACTACAGAACTCGCTATCGGTACCGGTTCGTAACCCTCATACGTACCGGTTCTGGAACCGGTACCGCGACACCGTGACTAAAGGGGTCGGCCTTTGGTACCGGTTGGTAACACCAACCGGTACCAAAGGCCCTCTTTGGTACCGGTTGGTATTACCAACAGGTACCAAAGGCTGTTTTGGTTATTTTTTTAAATGTTTGATATTTGGGTTAGTTATATACAATTCTAAGCATCTACGTGTCTGCGCGTCATATGTCGTATGTCGTACACGATCTTTCACGCAATAAGATTGAAGTCGTCGCAAGTGTCAATTGATTTTGACCCGACTTTGATTGCATTTTTCTCGAACATTCACATATAAACATTTGAGATCAGCCAATACAAAAGTTAGAGCATTTAAAAGTTTACAATTTACGGCCAGAACTGGAAGAAGGAGCGGAAAGGGAGCCTAATTGAGTGATAGCGCGTCCGTCATGGTGGTACTCTCCGTTTGGATTTATAACTTGGTCCATAATGAATCCAAACAGTTGGTCCGCGATAGCTTTTGCTTTGTCTGTCATTGGAAGCTCTTCATGGTAAAACATCCTCTGTATTGATCACAAATGACAACATTCATTCATATAATAAATAAATTTTGCATATAATCATTTCTAAACAAGTAACTAATAATCATTCATTCATGTAATAAATAAATTTTGCATATAAACATAAAATTTCCTAACACATTCATTTCTAAACAATAACTAATAATCATTTCTAAACAATAACTAATAATCATTTCTAAACAATAATCAATAACTAATAATCATTTCTAAATAAAGTATATTCATGAAATAACAAAGTATACATGAAATAACAAAGTATAATAAATATATTCATAATAAATATACACTAATAATCATATTTCCATATACACTAATAATCTAATTTCTGTACTAATAATCATATTTTCATATACAGTAATAATCTAATTTCTGTACTAATAATCTTATTTCCATATATACTAATAATCTAATTTCCATATACACTAATAATCTTATTTCCATATACACTAATAATCTAATTTCCATATACACTAATAATCTAATTTCCATATACACTAATATTTCCATACTAATAATCTAATTTCCGTATACACTAATAATCTCATTCTCCACTGGCAGACGTACCATGAGTTCTTCGTTAGTCGCTTTTTTGGGAGAAAGAAAGCTATGGATCCACTAGCAGACATAGTATCCGCATAGATTCATCCCTTGTTCCTGTCTGGCACACTAAAAGTTGGGAAGAACAAAGTTAGACATAACAACTATATATTAGTGTGATTTTACGAGATATGCGGGTACACCAGCCACATACCGGAAGGTCCGTCTTCACATCCAATTTTTGTTTGAAATTTCCTCAAACATTTGCACGGAAACGTGTCCATGCCATGTCAATCAGGTCTAAAACTGCTTGGTAATCCCCTTGTGGTATCCGCATTGAGTCCAAGACAAAAATTTGACCGGTGCTTATGATTATCACAAGGAATATCCAGTGAAAGATGTGTATATATATATACATGCACAAGTATTGAGAAAAAAGTCTTAAAGTTATACATACTTAGAGAGAAGTACTCATTCGAAATTGTATGGCAAAAGAATGTAATGCTTGCTTCTTTGTCTCTCCAGGTACAAGTATATGTTGTCCACCGTGTCTAGTGGCTTACTGGATACAAGTACGGCATTTACCATGCATGGATCCATGAAGCCGACATCATCATACGATTTTTGGCAGCATGTATGGATCTCCATCCTACATGACAAAAATGGATTGTTATTGTTGAAAATTATAATTAAGGAAGCAAGTATTGCGAGAATAGATCAGTGAAACAAACTTACACAACCCAGCAGCTCATCAATGAGAGGTCTATGGCATCTTGATGGTACAACATATACATATCCTTGAAATCCAAAATTAAGAGACTATGCCCATGGAAGTAATCACGGTCTTGTATCAAAACATTGAGCATCAGTCTACCTTGTTTGGACACCTTCATGTACCACTCATGAAATCGGAACGTTTGAGTGGTTAGGTACTTCACATAAAATGGGGGCACCATTGGTTCGCCATATTGAAATTCCCAAATTTTCACTGGTGTTGCCTTAGGAATTTCGCCCTCTAAAAGTTGTGTCGGTGAGAGGCCCATTTGCGCGCATAACTTTGCAAGTTCTTCGTCGTCAAAATCCTGTTGCCCTTGTGTCCTCCTATCAGAGCTCTGACCGACTTGTTTCTTCTTAGGAGTGGCTGCCTTCTTCCCCAAGGATCCACTGCTGGCTTTTTCTTCTGATCATAAGACTTTGCAAGCTGGCGGTCATAGTCAGATGGTAAGAATCTCTTCGCTGTCGGATCTATGTTTACCGCGCTCATTTTTCTGAAAAGGTCTTCGCTGCCGGATCTATGTTTACCTGCTTCTCTGGCTCATCTGGTTTGAAATGCTCTTTGACCTGGGCTTCGACCACCAAAGCAGTTTCCTCGTCAGTTTGGTCGTAAGGTAACTTCTTCCTTATGGCGGCCAACTTTTCTTCTTCGGTAGGCTCTTTCTCCACCGTTTGGCGCTTCTGGCGAGTAGTCCGCCGTGGGGGCACAGCTTGGCGCTTTGGGGGATGCCGTGCTGGTGGAGGAGGAGACATGTGTGAGCCGGCATCATCCCTACATGGAGGTGGCAGCTCTTCCTCATCCTCGTCCCTTCTTGAAGGTGACGGTGGCTGTGGGGGATCCCTGGGTGGAGTAGATGATGGCCCTTGACTGCCAAATTTGACGTAATGCTTGTTCCATAGAATGATACTGCCGTGGGCAGCATCTGCTAATGTCTTTTCTCCATCGCCACCTTGGATGTCGAGCTCCAAGTCATCAGATCCTTCACAAATTTGCTCGACCCCCACCTTGCAGTAGCCACTTGGAATCTGTGCCCCATGAATGGTCTGCCCTTGCTCCACTAGATAAGCTATACCATAAGCCACCTTAGTGGATAAATTCTGGCTTGGTATATGAAGCTCACATGGAATACGCAGAGTGATTTCGTCCACTGGATAGCGAGCACTCTCGTCCCCGGCATCGGCAGGTGGGAGCTCCGTGGAAGCAACACTGCTGCGACGTTGGGAGGGCGGGCTAACACCATCAGCTGATCCACCAGCTGGTACAAGTACTGTTCCCAGCACCGTCTGCCCTTGGCTCAGCAATGTCTGTAGCTGTCTAGACACCATGTCTGGGATGTCGGCCTTTGTCTCCCGAAGCTCTCTTTCCAAGTTCTCTACTCTTCTCTCCTGTGCGGCCTTAGAGCGGCTTCGACTCTTGTACGTGTCAATTGCAACCTTCCACGGGACGACGCCGACACCTCTAGCTCGTCCGGGATGTTCGGGATTCCCCAGAGCCCTTGTTAGCTCATCGTTTTCTCTGTCGGGAACGAATGTTCCATCAGCTTTCTCTTTAAGCACATTAAGGATAGCACCGGCCGCCTCTTTTAACTCATCGTTGTATATAAGCGACCCATCATTAAGATCCAGAGTGCCACCATGAGTGTAGTACCAATGCCTTGATTGCTCTGGCCAATTCATTGTCGCCGGCATGATTCCCCTGGCAATCAAATCTTCTTCTATCTTGTCCCAGATAGGAATTTTCTTCTTATATCCAGTTGGTCCAAGAGAGTGAAAGTACTGTTTCTTCGCGGCATTGATCATATTCTGTCGTGAGTTCTTTTCACCTAACTCCGACCGCCTGTACTGCATGAACGAATCCCAATGACCCCTCAGCTTTGGGTAGTCGTCATAGTTGGGTGTTAGGTTCTTCTCAGCATATTTCTTGTACATGTTCTTCTTCCATGTTTGAAATGCAGTACACATCGTCTTTAGAGCCCAATTTTTTACTCTTTCCTCTGAACCTTGAGGCACTGTGAAACGTTCTTTCAGACTAGCCCATAGCATTTCTTTCTCTGATTACGGCACGTATGAATGATCATCGCTGGGTTTCCACCTCTGCAGGCTGATGGGCACGTGGTCTCTCACTAGAACACCACACTGATTGGCCATCTTTATAGCAGCTTTATCTGGCGCAACTGGCCGACCATCTTCTGCCACATCTGTGATTACAAGTCTGCCCTCTATCTTTTTGGTTGGGCCACGTTTCGTCCTCTTCGATGATGAGGACCCAGAAGGCGGTGAGCCTGAGGGCTACACGTACGATAAAGAAATGTATCAAGATTTCATGCTTGAACATATATATATTCGATATTGACAATATGTATACATATATACCTCCTCGGCCCGAACACTTCCAGCGGCAGGTTCTTCCATGCCATCACCTGACATATTGAGGAATTGGCTGCCATCGTCACCACCTGCCTCCTCCTCGGCCACGTCGAGGAGGTTAGTGGCACGTGCACTGCCTTTTGCGATTGCGTCCATCATAAACATTTCGTTCATTTCCTCTTCCGTCATGGAATTCATCTTGGCACCTAAAATTGTATCAAATTCTATCTTATTCAATGAAATTACACTAATGATAAGACAATTTCGAGGATTTTCTATCAAATTCTATCAAATTCAATCAAATTCTATAAAATTCTATAAAATTCTATCAAATTCTATCGAATTCTATCAATTTCTATCAAATTCTATCAAATTCTATCAAATTCTATCTTATTCAATGAAATTACACTAATGATATGACAATTTTGAGGATTTTCTATCAAATTCTATCAAATTCGATCAAATTCTATCAAATTCTATAAAATCTGATCAAAGTCTATCAAATTCTATCAATTTCTATCAAATTCTATAAAATTCTATCAAATTTGATCAAATTCAATCAAATTCTATAAAATTCTATCAATTTCTATCAAATTCTATCAAATTCAAAATTCAAATGTTAATGGTTGTTTTATAAAAGTTGTAGCCCATTGATTCATAAATTTTTCTTACACATTCATTCATATAATAAATAAATTTTTCATATAATCATAATTTGTATAACAAAGTACATGAAATAACAAAGTATATTCATGAAATAACAAAGTATACATGAAATAACAAAGTATAATAAATATATTCATAATAAATATGTGCTGATAATCTAATTTCCATATACGCTAATAATCTAATTTCCATATACGCTAATAATCTAATTTCCATATACGCTAATAATCTAATTGGCCGATTCATATTTCCAAGAAATAATGTAAATTCTAGATTCATATTTCTATGAATTACATGAAAAATCCTATAATTACACATGCATTCTGAAATTTGATACTATTAAGTAAAGTCAACAAATTTCATTAAATTATCATAGAAGAATATTTTTATTAAAATTATGAAATCACACATGCATTTCTCCCCTGCACATTCACACACACACATGAAATAATGTAAATTCTAGATTCATATTTCTATGAATTACATGAAAAATCCTATAATTTCCAATAATTCTATCAAAAAATCACTAAAACAAAAATTCTATCAATGCACAATGCGCGGCAATTCACAATGCACAATTCACACACAATTCACAATGCGGCATTTCTCCCCTGTACAATTCACACACAATGCATAATTCTTAATTCTTTCCTGCAATTCACATGTAGGCAGCGCAGGAGGAGGTCGATCGGAGCGGCGTCCAGAGTGGAGGAGCTCGGGGGCGGCGGCCGCGTGGAGGAGCTCGGGGGCGGGGACGCACGCGGCGTTGAAGACGGCGTGGAGGTCGACGCGGCGTGGATGACGGCGTGGAGGAGCTCGGGGCGGAGACCGGCGTACGTGGAGGAGCTCGGGGGCAGGGACGCGTGTGGCGTGGAGGTTGGCGCGGCGTGGAGGACGACGTGGAGGTGCTCGGGGGCGGGGACCGGCGTGAAGGAGTTCGGTGGTGGCGGCCGACGTACGTGGAGGAGCTCGAGGACGGTGTGGAGGGACTTGGCGGCGTCGAGGATGGCTCGGGGAAGAACTGCCGGGCGCTGCTATATATCCCCCCCTCATCGGTACCGGGTGATGTCACCACCCGGTACCAAAGGGCCTTTGGTACCGGGTGGTGACATCACCCGGTACCAAAGGGTGTTTTGGGCGCCAAAGTGAAACCCTAAGGTACCGGGTGGTGTCCCAACCCGGTACCAAAGGGCCCCCAATTCAGTTTTCCGCCACCTCTTCCTTTTTATCTTTTTAGTATATACTCTTTCTTCTTTTTTCTTTTTAGTATTTATTATTTCACATATATACTATTTGCATAATTTAACTTGTTCACCATTTAGTTTTTCCACAATTAATTCCTTTATATTTAGTATTTGCAATTTAACTTGTTAGTATTTATTATTTGACATATATACTATTTATTGCAATTTAACTTGTTCACCATTTAGTATTTGCAATTAATTCCTGTACATTTCAATTTCCCCCCACATCTTTTTCTTCAATTTACGAGTTAGTAGTTTTTATTCACCTTATTTTAAATTTATTATTTGCTAATAACTTCTTTAATATTTGGTATTTTGTAATACCTTCTTTAAAATTTAGTATTTGCTAGAAACTTCACTGTTCCTAAATTGTTTTTCTATTTATGTTTGGTATAGTATTTTCTTATAATTATCTATAAATTTCCTTTACATGAAATAACAAAGTATTATTTTTCTTATAATGATATATGAAATAATGTACATCTTGATTCATATTTCTTTGTATATTTTATTTGGTATTAGTAATATATATTAACTCCTTTGATATTAGTAATATATATTAACTCTTTTACTATTCTAGATTCATATTACTATTTAGTAATATATATTAACTCCTTTACATTATATACCATAACGCTTCAACATAATTTGAATTACATAGCATCATGCTTCAACATAAGTACTACATTACATATCATAATAGTTCATCATAATTAGAATTATATAGCATCATGTTTCAACATAAGTACAACATTATGCTTGAACGGCAATAAATGTTTTCTTTACAAGAGTGCCTTCATTATGATCGTTGCGAGCGTAAGGAGCATCTTCATTCGCCAACAGGATCCTTGTCAACCTCCACACTGAACGGAGACACCTCATCACACCTATTATAATCATCTTCATCGGTGACGTCCTCGACACCCATGATTTTTCTTTTCCCTGTGAGAACAATGTGTCGTTTTGGATTAAGTTCGGAGTTGTTTGTTTGCAGAGTCCTCGTCTTGGGTTTGGTAGACATGTCCTTCACATAAAACACTTGATGCACATCCTTGGCGAGCACGAATGGTTCGTCTACATACCCAATTTTGTTGAGATCCACAGTTGTCATGCCGTAGCGGTCTACATTAACGCCTCCACTTGTAAGTTTCACCCATTTGCACCGAAAAAGAGGTATTTTCAAAGGTCCATAATCTAGTTCCCAGATCTCCTCTACCTGGCCATAATATGAGTCCCTGTTCCCTTTGTTGTCGTAGGCATCTATACAGACACCACTATTTTGGTTAGTGCTTTTGTCGTCTTGGGCTCTCGTGTAAAATGTATACCCATTTATGTCATAGCCTTGGAACGTCAAGAATGAGGATGATGGTCCCCTTGCCAAATATGCCAGCTGTGTATGTATTGTCTCGTTACCCATGAGCTTTTGTCGCAACCAACCAGCGAAAGTTTCTATGTGATGGCGTGTAATCCACTTGTCAGACTTTCTTGGATTTTGGTAGCATATTATAGTCCTGTGCTCCTCGATGTAAGGAGCCACCATGGTTGATGACTGCAATACAGTGTAATGGGCTTTCATGAATAAATCATAGTCGCTACACCTTGTTTGTTTCCTTCCTAACATGCCCTTTCCAAGTAGTCTCCCCTCATGCCATGACTCAGGTAGCCCAATCGGTTTCAGTTCGGGGATATAGTCAACACAAAATTCAATGACCTCCTCTGTTCTGTATCCCTTGGCGATGCATCCTTCTGGAAGAGAACGGTTATGAACATATTTCTTTAGAATAGCCATGAGCCTCTCAAAAGGATACATATTGTGTAGGAATACAGGACCAAGAATACCAATCTCTTTGACAACATGGACCAGGAGATGCGTCATAATATTAAAGAAAGATGGAGGAAATATCATCTCAAGGCTGACAAGGCTTTGGGCCACATCATCCTACAGCTTTGCTAGATTACTGGGATCGATTGCCTTCTGGTCGATTGCATTGAGGAAGGCGCATAGCTTCACAATAGTTGTTCGGACATTAACGGGTAGAATTCCCCTCAGCGCCACCGAAAGCAATTGTGTGAGCAGCACATGGCAGTCATGGGACTTGAGGTGTATGAATTTCTTCTCTTTCATATTTATCAGACTCTTTACATTCAAAGAGTAGCCGGACGGGACCTTAATACTGTTAAAGCAATCAAACATGCTGGTCTTCTCCTCCTTGCTTAGAGTGTAGCTAGCAGGACGTAAGTTCCATCGCCCTTTCTTTCTTTTCTCAGGATGCAGGGGATCTCGTTGTTACATACATTTCAGGTCCTGTCGTGCTTCAAGCGTATCTTTTGACTTTTCGTAAGTACCAAGGAACCCTAGCATGTTTACGCAAAGATTTTTGGTCAGGTGCATCACATCAATTGCGTGGCGGACATCTAAGACCTGTCAATATGGTAGCTCCCAGAATATTGACTTTTTTTCCACATGGGTGCCTTTCCATTTTCACTTGCCACTGGCTGGCTGCCAGGTCCCTTCCCAAAGACCACCTTCACATCTTTTACCATAGCAAATACATATTTTCCATCCCGATGCCTGTTGACGATCCTTAAGTACCACTTTTAGTCATCAACTCCTGCAGAGAATATGTCAAATATAACCACCAAACATAGTGATATGGTTTATATCTAATCAATTCCACAAGTTTTGGTAAATATGTGAATACAGGGACTAATTGGCAAAAGAGGAGGAGATTTGGGCTCAGGGCCAGGTCGCCCGACCCCCTAGGTCGGCCGACCTGGGCCCAAGCCCAATGGAGCCCATATTTGGCCACAGGAAAGAAGCACACTTCAGGACCATCATAGCCGTTGAATCCATGACGGTTGAATCGAAGAGAGGGGAATGGTCCAAGAGGAGTTCACATGGATTGAGGGGCCCACCAACATATCTAAACGTACTCAAAGTGAGCAAACCCACCTGGAGCCGTCATTAGGACCCACTCCTCAGTCACTCAGCCGAAGATGGGCCCGATCGGTGTCAGTGGACGGTTGGCCGACCGAGCCCGGTCGCCCGACCTGGTCCGGAGGCCAAACCGCCTCATCCTTCTGGTGCGCGTTCCCACCGCCTCCAGGAGTCCATCTACGCCGTGCATCACTCAAGGCGGTGGATCCTACGTCGGCCGATCTCCCCGAATCGCCCGACCTGTGACTGAGTCCGTTCGTCCTCATCTTCCACGTGTCCACTCCTAACCGCCTCTACAAGCTATAAATAGCTGCATACCGGGCATTGAACATCACACACCAAGAAGGAAAAGCTCTCTTTGTCACACATTCTAGTCTTAGTTAGTAGTGAAGTAGTTCTAGGAGTTGAGCTTCTACGGGTTTCCGACGGAGTCTTGATAAGCCTAGAGCTCAGTTATCTTGTATCTTTTGTTTACTTATAAGACTTAGAGCTACTAATGGAATTACTCTCTTGCTTATGTTACTTGACTATTAGTCTTGTGTGTTCATCATATAAGATGTATTACACCTTAGTATAGATGATGCATGTTATGGCAATGGCCCAGTGTACCGCAAGGTTGCTCTGTCTAGGTGGACCATAGATAGAGTTGTATTTCATATGGTAAACGTGGTGTTTGGTATATGGAATAACATTGGGGATACCCTTCCCTACGTAGTAAGAGGTAGGCGGCAGGTGGTGACAGCCCTGTCCGTCCCTTGTAATCCTCGGCGTTCGGGTCTGGGCATTTGCAGGCCTTCATGATAAACATCGTGACAGTACCCTTGGATGAGGGGATCCCACGACTCCTCGATTTGCCCTCTAACATGTGTCCCTTGCTAAGCTTGTATAAGATACGCTTGTAGGAATGTAACCCATATGCAAGAAGTACATAGAACCCCTAGTTCTCTTTTAGGATCTTCATATTAACTAGACTATTATAATGAGCAGTGAAACCTTCTGTGTGTCAAACTACCCATCTATCAATGTTTACCCCTTGCTAGACTTTGGTGTATTAATAATGTTATGATTGAATGCAATGGATAACTACTCTAGTCAACCACTGCCTTCCCTGTGGATTCGATACCCTGAATACTTCCGGGTGAAAGCTACAACAGTATCCGTGCGCTTGCGGATTTATCTGCGACGTAAGAAATACCAACAAGCTTTCTGGCGCCGTTGCCGGGGACGGCAATGGTTGAAGAGTGTGGTTAACCCATGTACTCAATTAATAGCATGATTAATTACCACTGCTCCAGCAGGGTTATCTTTGCTCTGTTTCTCTTTGATGTGGAACAGGGTAGTGTATGACTGGCCTTGAACTGCCAATGGACTTCATCGACAACCCAAGATTATCGGGAAATACGGTCTTGCATCGTATCTTCCTAGGTAGTCTGATCGGCGGCAACTCCAGTCAATCCTACATCACCAATATCGACGAGTGCTACTGCCGAAAGAACGATTCGTGAGTTCTCGATTCACTCTGGTTCGCAAACCGGCCCAGAGCTGAACATGAGAGACACCGCGTTCGTTCTTAGGCTAGCATCTGTCAAATTGGTACACGCCAGCCCTTTTCATGGGAAGACCAACGCGAATGGACCCAAGGCCAAGGCTCAACACCGAGGCCTACATGATCCCGTCCGAAGAAGACAAACAGGTATGGCGATACAAACCATCTCCAAATGCTGCATAAAGTTAAAACTTATAATGGAGACGTCCTCACTCGATGGACGTAAACTGACGAGTCCTCACCGACAGGTAAATCGGTATGTATCTCATATTTATTTCACATTGCATTTTTGAATTTCAATCTCTGCATGTTTAAATTCTGAATCTCTGCATGTTTACATTCCAAATCAATTTGTGCATTGAAATTTAAGCTTGGAGTCTTTTATCTTGAAATCCCTTTGGATCCCTCGCTCCTGAATACACATACATAATCTTAATGAGCCGGGACCACATAGGATAGCCGAGCCAGCTGGGCTTGAGAGGTGCCAACAGGCCGTCGGCCGACCACATGGGTTGCCCGACCTGTGGCTGCCTTTCGTGCGCCATATTCATTCAGATTTACAACAGCCCTTGCATCTTGTATATCGCTGCGAAGGTTCAGCAGAATGGGCCCTGAGCCAGGATCGCCCGACCCCATCGATCGGCCGATCTAGCCCTGGCCCTTCTGCAGTGAATTCAATTGCCATTAGTTCACGACAAGCGGATCTAGTGCAACCCTTGAAAGCTTTGCTGGAACAGAGCCGTGCTAGGGTCGGCCGACCCTGGCAGTCGGCCGACCCCAGGCCTCCTCTGTTCAAAGAAAGTCGGTGCCCTCCACTGTCAATTCTTGCCCCCAGCTAAGCTGCCAAGAGACCTCGGTTTTCTCCTATCCCTCCTTAGGATTTTCAAGTGATGGGCTCCCAAGTTAAAAAAAAGAGCAAGAACATGTTTTTAGGATAAGTTCCCTTCGGGTATTTTTGGTCACTAACCATTACAGGTTGCAACTGAAAAGAACGAAGGGTGCAATGCTTAAGAACATGAGAGCTGCAACAGCTGCAACACCTTGGTAAGTTCTGCTGATGGAACAAATTCAAAGGAGGCCTACACACTTGATTTTTGGGTGTCCTGCAATACACAAAAATCCAAGTGTGGGGGAGGTCGGTAAGTGTTACACGACAAGTTCCATTGGTACAAAATTTATCTTGGTTTTCAGGTGATGCTAGTTCTTGCATTTCTTGCTTAACAAATTAAAAAAGAGAGAGAGAGAGATATAGCCGGTGAGTCTTAGCGGGATTAAGACAACCGGGTGTACATGCCATTGTGGCGTTTCACCTCGGCAGTCCCCATATGGCTCCTAGCTCCACCTTGCCTTGCATCCTTAGTTCTTGTCCTTGCTTTCATGAGAAAAGACGTCTGCACATTTTTTTTGCCGCTTTGCCAACTACTTGTTGGGGGAATCCCAATATTTAGTGAGCACAAGCTATTTCACGTACGACCACGTCACCGATAATGATGCCAGCAAGAGCCAAGGAACTACCGCGACGACAGTTCTAAACTCGTCATCAACTAACCGCCGACGGTAAGTATGCCAAGGTAAGTATCATGTCTTGCTTTTGACTTTAAAACAAAAGCCCTTCCGGGAGGTAACCTGAAGTTCACCATTTATATATCAACTCATGTTCATCTCCATTTGAATATAACTTGATCATGTTCTCATGCTACCTTTATCTATGCTCATATGCTTTGGTTTGAATGTATCTCTGGAATGCATTCATAGGCTTTTTAAATTAAGCGTGGTGCTTAGGTTAAATAGTCTTCTTTAATCAAATAAGACATGGTGTCAAGTTTGATTGATGAACCTTGGAGCAATGCTTTTATAGATATTGGAAGTATGTACGGACTAACCCCTGCAGGAAAGATTTCAAAATTTGAATGGGTAAGTCATCAAGCGTGATTCAAATTGAAGATAAACCAAGGCAATGCATGCGCTGCAACACATTGTGCACAACCTACGAGGAGGTACAAAACCTTTCGATGGTTCACTGTGAGTATATTGCAAAACCCTCTTTGATCATGTTGATGCGATTTAAATCCCGCCTTATTTGAGTTATGCTTAAAGGAAGGTGGTGAAAATAAAATCTGAAAAAAGGGAACATTTGAAAAAAAATGGCAAACAGGATCTACGCTCAACATGTGAACGACCAACTTGTTTTTGAGCGTGGATGTGAACAACTAACCCGATGGCGACATGATTTATTCTTTATAGTCCTTCGGGTATTCGTTGTCCACTAACTTTTTGCAGGGATAGAGTGATGACTAAAGGATGGCGAGCATAACGTCAACATTCAACATCTTTAGTCATATGGAAGAAATTTGCACGAGGAAGCAAGAAGAACAGCAGACAAATCTTTTGGCACTCTTAAGCTCAAATCTTGCATTCGCATGCAAGACTAGAGTTTGGGAGAATTCGTCAGGGAAGTATCCAAAATACTCTGTGCACTTATTTTCCTTTGATCTCCTGCTAAGTTACCTTGAAAGATTTGTTTGCCATGATAAAAAAAATCCATAAAAATTTGTATAATATAAAAACACCAAAAATATTTGAATTCCAATAAAGGCTCATGGTTCTTAAAACCATGGAGCCATTGTTTTGTTTCCACTATGTGAAAATAAATGCAGGCAAAAGCTCAAGTGTGGGGGTCTCTCGAGCATTCTGACGCACATATGATCGAGACCACCCACAGACAGGATGTACAACATCGCACAGGTCTGTTCAAGAAAGATCAAGACAACCGAGGCTCAGGAGGTGTCGGCCGATCCCCCAGGTCTGCCGACGGGCCTCTGGTACCTCTCGCCCACATTTTCGCCCAGAGCGATGGTTTGCACATCCTATCCTTCATCCTCTTTGATTCATGAGTTTAAAATAATCTTGAGATGATCACTAAAATTAAACTCAATGAATTCTGGTGCTCTTTTGATAGACATGATTCTCCTTGATTGGCTTGCATATTCTTTATTCCTTGCACATACACCTGTTGCTTGTGAACATATCTCTTTAGGAAAGCATGTTTATCTAAGTGGTTGATTAATGAGATATGATATGATGAAAGAAATCTTGCTCTTTCTGTACAAAGTACTTGGGAGGTTTTTATTGCAAAAGTTTAAAATCAATAGCCTTGCAAAGCTCCTCAATGATATTCCATCCCTACCAAAGCCATATGTTGCTCACATTGAAAACCTTATACATATGCTGCTTGTTATTGCATTGAGCTTTGTCAAATTGTTGTGACCCTTGTAAGATGCTCTTCATACTTTCATAATCAAGATCACGTACACTCCACATACACATGCTAAACTTCTACACTTGAAGTTAGCCACATACATTTTATCCATCCACCAAATAAATGCTCCATATGTCTTACGAATCTCTCTCAAGCTATCCTTTGCAAAAGAGGCATGTGCTATAAAAAAAACATTTTGGACACATGAAGGTCCAAGAGAAAAAAAAAGAGATGCTCATAAAAGCATAGAGCATGAAAAAGAAAAAAATGATATAGCCATGTTCTTAAAATAAAGAGGAGAGGGATCATACAAAAAGGAGCTATCATACTTTCCATATTCATTTTTCATTGTTCCACACACATGCACATCTTGATCAGATTGTATGAATAGTTTTGTTCTTGGATCCGCTTTTTGACTTTGCAATATATGAGATGCAAGTATGCCTTATCTTTACTCCTACCTTGAGATCCACATAAGCCTTTTAGAAGTAGGGTGAAAGAAGGCAAAAGAATATCTTGGTGAGGAATTATACACAATGAGTGATCTGAGAGAATCATTTGAGGAGCTAGGTAAGGTTATGTTTTTGAAAATTTATCGAAAACCCAAGATACTTGACAGAAGAGTTAAGATGACTTGAATCAAGGCCGTTCCGTTCCTCAACCATCCAAGATGACATGATAGACACATAAAAATTCACAAGAACAGGTATGTCTTGGAATAACTTATATGCTTGTATCATATCAATTGGATTCATGTTTTCCACCTTAGTCTTAAGCTTTACTCGAGGACGAGCAAAGGCTAAGTGTGGGGGAGCTTGTTGACGATCCTTAAGTACCACTTTTAGTCATCAACTCCTGCAGAGAATATGTCAAATGTAATCACCAAACATAGTGATAGGGTTTATATCTAATCAATTCCACAAGTTTTGGTGAATATGTGAATGCAGGGACTAATTGGCAAAAGAGGAGGAGATTTGGGCTCAAGGCCAGGTCGCCCGACCCCCCTAGGTCGGCCGACCTGGGCCCAAGCCCAATGGAGCCCATATTTGGCCACAGGAAAGAAGCACACTTCAGGACCATCATAGCCGTTGAATCCATGACGGTTGAATCGAAGAGAGGGGAATGGTCCAAGAGGAGTTCACATGGATTGAGGGGCCCACCAACATATCTAAACGTACTCAAAGTGAGCAAACCCACCTGGAACCGTCATTAGGACCCACTCCTCAGTCACTCAGCCGAAGATGGGCCCGATCGGTGTCGGTGGACGGTTGGCCGACCGAGCCGGTCGCCCGACCTGGTCCGGAGGCCAAACCGCCTCATCCTTCTGGTGCGCATTCCCACCGCCTCCAGGAGTCCATCTACGCCGTGCATCACTCAAGGCGGTGGATCGAACGTCGGCCGATCTCCCCGAATCGCCCGACCTGTGACTGAGTCCATTCGTCCTCATCTTCCACGTGTCCACTCCTAACCGCCTCTACAAGCTATAAATAGCTGCATACCGGGCATTGAACATCACACACCAAGAAGGAAAAGCTCTCTTTGCCACACATTCTAGTCTTAGTTAGTAGTGAAGTAGTTCTAGGAGTTGAGCTTCTACGGGTTTCCGACGGAGTCTTGGTAAGCCTAGAGCTCAGTTATCTTGTATCTTTTGTTTACTTATAAGACTTAGAGCTACTAATGGAATTACTCTCTTGCTTATGTTACTTGACTATTAGTCTTGTGTGTTCATCATATAAGATGTATTACACCTTAGTATAGATGATGCATGTTATGGCAATGGCCCAGTGTACCGCAAGGTTGCTCTGTCTAGGTGGACCATAGATAGAGTTGTATTTCATATGGTAAACGTGGTGTTTGGTATATGGAATAACATTGGGGATACCCTTCCCTACGTAGTAAGAGGTAGGCGGCAGGTGGTGACAGCCCTGTGTCCCTTGTAATCCTCGGCGTTCGGGTCTGGGCGTTTGCCCTCTAACATGTGTCCCTTGCTAAGCTTGTATAGGATACGCTTGTAGGAATGTAACCCATATGCAAGAAGTACATAGAACCCCTAGTTCTCTCTTAGGATCTTCATATTAACTAGACTATTATAATGAGCAGTGAAACCTTCTGTGTGTCACACTACCCATCTATCATGTTTATCCATTGCTAGACTTTGGTGTATTGATAATGTTATGATTGAATACAATGGATAACTACTCTAGTCATCCACTGCCTTCCCTGTGGATTCGATACCCTGAATACTTCCGGGTGAAAGCTACAACGGTATCCATGCGCTTGCGGATTTATCTGCGACGTAAGAAATATGCTTGTTGGCATTTCTTAGCATCACCACTACTGGAGTGATGGCACTAGAGATGCCTTAATATAAATCTTAGCGTTACACAAGTTCTGCAAGCGCACAAAAGTACATTATAGCATTTCACCCGGGAGTATTCCAGAGTATCGTATTTATTTCCTCAGGGAAAGCGTTTGGCAAAGTAATATATTATCCAATGTATCAACTATATCATAATCAATATACCAGAACTAGGACAGGGGATAGAATGATATGAAAGATTGGGTAGGTTGACACACAGAAGGTTTCACTGCTCAGTATGTAAGTCTAGTTAATATGAAGGTCCTAAGAGACAACTAGGGATTCTATATATTTCTCACAAATGGGTTACATTCCTACAAGTATACTGTACAAGCTTAATAAGGGATACATGATAGAGGACAAATCGAGGAGTCGTGGGATCCCCTCATCCAAGGGTACTGTCACGATGTTTATCACTACGGCCTGCAAACGCCCAAACCCGAACGGCGAGGATTACAACGGATGAACAGGGCTGTCACCACCTGCCGCCTACCTCTGAATACGTGGAGTAGGGTATCCCCAATGGTATTCCATAACCCAGACACCACGTTTGTAATATGAAATACATCTTTACCAATTGTACGAAAATGTAAAGAACAATCATAGAGATTCATTGGGTTATTGCCATAACATGCATCCACTATACTAAGGTGTAAGACATACAACTCATATGATGAACACACAAGACTAGAAGTCAAGTAACATAAGCAAGATAATATTTCCATTAAGGCTCTAAGTCTTACAAATAAGCAAAGGATACAAGATAACTGAGCTCTAGGCTTACCAAGACTCCTTCGGAAACCCGTAGAAGCTCAACTCCTAGAACTACTTCTCTACTAACTAAGACTATAACTTGTAGCAATTGGAGCTCTTCCTTCTGGTGTGTGTTGTACAGGAGGCGTTGGCACCTATTTATAGCACTTGGAGGCGGTTTAGGGTCGGTACAAGGCGGTTGAGGGCAAGTGGGCCCACCCCCGAGTCGGCCGATCCCTTGACGTCGCCCGACCATCGGATTCACCGACTGAAGTTGTACACGGCGCAGATGTGGTCCTGGAGTCGGTGTGGATGCGCACGAGAAGGGGGGACGGCAACGGCCATAGGACGGAGTCGGCCGACCTGGCCAGGTCGGCCGACCTGGTCCAGGCACGGTTTGCCACGGTCTTCTTCTGGGTCGCTGGAATGTGGACCCTTGTACTCGTGGAAGATGGGTATGGATCCTTGGAGTAACTATTGGTTCTCATGTGGGCCCATCAATCCATGTGCACCTCCTTATCCTTCTTGTCATCCCTTGGATGTAACCGTCATTGATTCAACATTCTAGATGACAGGAACTTGTGCTTCTTCTGCATGGCCAAAGTTGGGCTTGGATGGTCATTAGGCCAGGTCAGCCGACCTGGTGGGGTCGGGCGACCTGGGCCTGGCCCTGTTTTACTTCATCTTTTGGCCCATATCTCCTGCAAACAAATATTCTCCATGTACAAGTGGAACTACGTTATTTGAAATAAAATTCTACTGATAATTGCTAGTTTATTTTATTTAATCATGTTGGCGTTACAAAATAATCATGACTTAACAAGCGCCAACAAACTCCCCCAAGCTAAGATCTTTGCTCGTCCCTAAGCAAAGCTTGGAGAGTTAGGAACTTAGGATCAGATTTTTGCTTTCTTCCTAAAAGATATTTTCAACAAGAAAGTAATTCATGATTTGATCAAAATGCTTTCCTTTCTTTCTTAGCGGATGTTTCTCAGAAAGGAATCGACGATGGCCCATATACACACACTTTATACAATGTTTCAGGTGAATGCAGTCGGTGTGTTCTAGGCAATGTGTGCATGCTTTGTATCCCTTGTTTGACTGTCCCGACAGTTTACCAAGTGTAGGCCAATCATTGATGGTCACGAACAGTAATGCTCGTAGGTTAAATTCCTCTTGCTTGTGCTCATCCCACGCCTTTACACCATCTTTGCCCGACAACAACAAAAGGTCCTCAATCAATGGCCTTAGATACACATCAATGTCGTTGCCAGGCTGCTTTAGCCCTTGGATTAGCACTGGCATCATAATGAACTTCCGCTTCATGCACATCCACGGAGGAAGGTTGTACATACAAAGAGTCACGGGCCAAGTGCTGTGGCTACTGCTCATATCACCGAAAAGATTCATGCCATCCGTACTCAAACCAAATCTTATGTTCCTTGCATCTTCTGCGAAGTCTGGGAACGCTCTGTCGATTTTTCTCCATTGGGACCCATCAGCGGGGTGTCTCAACATATTGTCTTCCCTCCGATCCTCTTTGTGCCACCGCATCAATTTAGCATGCTCTTTGTTTCTGAACAAACGCTTCAGACGTTGTATTATAGAGAAATACCACATCACCTTGGCAGGGACTCTCTTCTTGGGGGGCTCTCCCTCAACATCACTAGGGTCATCTCGCCTGATTTTATACTGCGAACAATTGCAAACCGGACAGGCATCCAAAGATTTGTACGCCTTGCCCCGATAAAGGATGCAATCATTGGGACATACGTGTATATTTTATACTTCCAGTCCTAGAGGGCAGACGATTTTTCTTGCTTCGTATGTTGTTTCGGGCAATGTGTTGCCCTTTAGAAGCATCTTCTTTATCATTTTCAATATCTCTCCAAAACCTTTGTCAGACAAGCCATTAGTTTCCTTCCTTTGCAACAGTTCCAGTGTGGTACCCAACTTTTTCTGGTCCTCTTTGCAATCTGGGTACAGCAATGTTTTGTGGTCCTCCAACAAACGCTTCATCTTCTCCCGCTCTTTCACACTTTCGCAGTCTTTCTCTTCATCACGGATCATGCCACCTAAGGCATCATCATCCTCATCTTCTGCAACTGCTTCACCCTAGGGTGCTTTCCCTGCGGTACCAACTATGGAACTTCCGCATTTCACCTAGACAATCATGAAGAGCCCACCCGGGTAGCAAGTCTTTGCCATACATGAATTTCTGCGGGCAATCTGGCAAATCTGGTATCTCATCAACCCCAAATTTACGAATGAAATCAGTGTCTGTACGAGGCTTGGAAAACCCCGGTCCAGTTGGCACCAATGCTTCCTTTCTATTATTTTTTTTGTCGGAGTCAGCTTCTTGTTTGCGTCTTTGTTGGCTGTCATCCACATGTTCACAACCTCAGGCTCTGTATTCTTGTATGCCAGTATCACTCGTGGCACCGACCCCATAAACTGCTTCAGTCGTTCCTCCTGGTGTACTTGTGGTGATTGGGGTGTTCATCCTGGTGTACTTGTGGTGATGGGGGGTATTCCTCCTGGTCTACTAGTGGTGATTGGGGGGTGTTCCTCCTGAAGTACTTGTGGTTATTGGTGGTGTTCCTCCAGCTGTACTTGTGGTGATGGGTGTTGGGCCTCCTGTTGTACCTGTGGAGTTGACGGGTTGGAGATAGTGGTGGCCACAATTGGTTGCTGTGGTGATGGTGGGCGTGATATCGCAACGAGGGCACACTCTAGGGATTGACATAACGGCACATGCTCTTGTGTGTTCTTAGCATGAACTTGTGCTAGTGTCACCATCCTCTAGAAGCAAGGTGTGAGTGAGGGAGGATCTTCAGGTGGCCGAGGTTCTTGTATGATGTCTCGTTTATGCCACGGCGCATTCTTTCCTACAGCTTGTCCCAAGGTTTCAATGCCCTCATCAAAGGATAAGTCTAAGAAGTGATCATCATGTCTTGTATCCATAATTGTCAAAACTCTTACCCATGCATATAGTAGCGGGATAGGCTGTCCCTCTAACCCGGGATTATTGCTCACCACCAACGCCACACCTTTGGCAGCCTCCTTTGTCTTCCCACTTCTGCCTATCAGAATGTGCAACGAGCAAGTAGTGTCAATAGTTATAGCATCTACCAGGTATGGTTCTGCTGACGTAGAGGCAACACTACCCGGACAAAGGGTTGAGGCAGTGGGCACCATTCTAAGTGGCGGCGGCGGCAGCGGCGGCGGCATCATTAAGTTATTATTTAATGATGGTTGGCTCATCATTTGTCGTTGCTGGTGCTCCACAAATGCTGCCGTGAAATATTCATTAAATCTTGCTTCCAATGCTTTCTCCGCTGCTTCTTTAATTTGATCCTTGTACCGTTCGTGTCGCCTGTACCTCTGTCTATCATTATTGAACCCGTCCTTAAAGGTCAAGTGTTTCGACAAGCCTCTGATTCGGCCTCCATGCTCTTTCGTGCCGAGAGATTCGCTAAGCATATCATTGTCTCTATTCGGAACAAACTCGCCTTTCCTCTGTGCTTCGGCAGGTGCTAGAATCTTCGCCTCCACTACCTCGGTCTCAGGTTGTGGGAAGACCAATTTGTCCCCCTCCGGGTGTCCCTCCCTCCCTTTAATCCACTAGAAGGCACGCTCGTCCACACCCTACAAAAGGGTCCGGTTGCCCAGTGGCTATTGCGTCCTCTCTTTCCTTCACCCACAACTCGGCCTTACCAACGTAACCACCTGGCCCAAGGCGAACTCGATGAATGTTTCTCAATGCCAGTTCTCTTTGCTTTTGACTTAGGGCTATAGCATCTAGAGAGGTCTTTTGCCATATGAACTCGGCCCACTGTGCATCTGTTATATTGTAACCCTTAGGCTTCAGCTTGCCATCCTGGACTAACTTATTCAGTTCACCCTTCCAGCAGCGGAAACATTCGCCCAAAGACATCAGGGTGCGCGCACGTACTTTTTCCATGTCGGTATTGCGAGAAAACTTGAATGATTTAGCAATGAGCTGCCACATCTTCACTTTCTTTCCCTTCAGGCACCTTTGTCCAATCTTGGATCGTTGGGTCCACATGCACCTTTGTTCTAATTATTGCTCCAAGGGCGTTACGAAACTTTGCACGAACTTTTGGAGGGTTCTTAACCTCTCCTGATGGGCTCACTTCATCAACCATCCAGGTGCTTGTGGGGTATTTGTTTTTGCCTTGTTGTCCCCTTTTTTTTAGGTTCACTGGTTGTGGTGGTGCATTCAGCCTCTGGCGCAGATGAGTCCAACTCAATTTCTTCTACTTGTGGGGGGCTTACTCCACGTCGGCGGCGTCTCCTTTTCCTTACCGGAGATCGAGGCACCTAACGTGATCATAAGAGTCGTCGGTACATATCATTTCATCTATCCAATCAAAATGTACATGAAAGCGGATCAGAAGGGATCGTCATTACCTCACTAGCCGGATTGAAATCCGGGTCAAGCTCCGTCTCCGTAGGACCTAAACGCGGTTCAGTGGGGTGTGGATTAAGAGGATCCATCCACACGCCGCCTACCCACGCGCCTTGTCCTATTTGAGGTCCGTCTCCATCTTCCCGGTTCTCCTCATCCCCGGAATCTTCTTCTTCATGGTCATCTTCAAAGACATCATAACCACCCCATTGGGTCTGGGACCCAATCACATCCAAGTCGAACCCATTCTCATCATCATGATTGGATGACGATGGCTCATCCATCCTCTAGATGAAATCACATGTGACAATCAAAAACACAAAATATGTTAAACTAAAACGGTAAATGTAAACACATTTATTGATAGAAAAAATGTTCTTTTCATACACATGTGTATCATATATACATCAAGCACTTGCTAAGCATTTCATGTAGCACTTAGTTGCATGATGGAGGACCTCTTCTCACCTTCGACTGGAGCAGCACAGTGGGCGGCGAGCGGTCATGGACGGCTGCCGGCGAGGACGGCCGTGCTAGCGCGGGGAGGGGAGGTGGCCGCAGCAGGAGTAGGGCACCCAGCTCGGTGGGCGAAATGCAGAGGATGCCAACTCGGGGATGAGCTAGGGCTGACAAAGAGGAGGGCGCGCCTGGGGGACGGCGGTGTGGAGGTCGCACTGGCAGAGAGTTCGTTGCCCCGGCAGTGTTGGTGGATCTTGTGGGAGGGGGAGGCGATGGCGCGCGCGAGAGGGGTGCGCGGCCGGCCGGAGGAGGGCGGCGGGGGACGACGGCGGCGCGGCCGGAGCGTGGGAAGGCACGAAAAATTTTGGCAGCCTGTCGGCGTCCTACGCTGTCTGAAAATTTTGGCCAAGTCCCCCGGTCGCTCTAGTTTATACAGAGGAGTCCATTTCCAGGGGCAGGTGACGCCCCTGGAAATGGCCAACAAAAGGCAGCGCGCTTTTGTAATTTAACCACCAGACGACCGCAGAATCATCCACCCCACACAAAATTAAAGCCACCGGATCAAACTGTGTGCGGCCTTACTATATAACTGCTGCTTGTGACCATAGGATGATGCATGTGTGTCAAAATTGTAAGATAAATTGTACTATACATTGTGTCTCAAGGTTTGTAAGATAAGTTAGGTCTCAAGCTTTGTAAGATAAGATCATTATTGTAATGTTGATATGGATGCATTCCAACAGGCTCATTTTACTGTATGAATGCTCATGTCTCCACGACCTTGACACAACCTTGACACGGCACGTTCATCCGCGCTTGGACCGAATATTACGGCCAAGCTGTTTGGGTTCCAAAAATCTCTACATCGTCTCTGTATCTTGATGCGGAACAACCACCGGATGCATAGCAATTTGAGCAATGCTGTCCATAGTAGCATCAGCGGATGAAACTGCGTCTATGCGTGGGAAACCCAGAGCGAATAGGATTAATGGACCTTCGAGCGGTGCTCTTCAGAGTTGCATCAACATATGAAATGGTGGCTGCGCGTGGGTTTAGGGTGAAACCTCCAACGGACAGGATGAATGGGCATTCGTACGGTGAGGCTTTTTTGTAGGGTCACTGTATAAAATCATGAGTTAGGAAACTTACGCATTCAAAATATTCACACTCCCCATAATGCCCAGTTTCGAATCATACATGCAGCATCATGCATATTTAAGCCAGGTAGCACGAAAATCAAAGACATAACTAAAGAGGCAGCACATTAATTTCTTCAATTCACATACAACCATCAACCATGCATCAGTTTGGTCATGCCATCTTATCACGCACATCACCAAAATAACAGTGACCATACCATACCATACCAAGTTCATTGCTATATTTACAAGTTCGATGACTACATTTAACGACAAAAGCATACCATCACTTGCTTCTCCATTCGCTCCAGCAAGAATGCCAGGGGCATGTCCCACATCCTGCTGACGGCGTAAGTCACACGGCTGGTGAAGTTCCACGTCCAGAGGTTGAACTCATGATGGATGCGGCATTGCGGGCTGCAGTACCTGGAAATGGCCAACAAAAGGCAGTGCGCTTTTGTAATCTAACCACCAGACGACCGCAGAATCATCCGCTCCACACAAAATTACTACCCTTGGATCAAACTGTGCGCGGCCTGACTATATAACTGCTGCTTGTGACCACAGGATGATGCATGTGTGTCAAAATTGTAAGATAAATTGTACTATACGTTGTGTCTCAAGGTTTGTAAGATAAGTTAGGTCTCAAGTTTTGTAAGATAAGATCATTATTGTAATGTTGATATGGATGCATTCCAACAGGCTCATTTTATTGTATGAATGCTTGTGTCTCCACGACCTTGACACAACCTTGACACGGCACATTCATCCGCGCTTGGACCGAATATTACGGCCAAGCTGTTTGGGTTCCAAAAAACTCTACATTGTCTCTATATCTTGATGCGGAACAACCACCGGATGCATAGCAATTCGAGCGGTACTATCCATAGTAGCATTGGCAAATGAAACTGCGTCTGCGCGTGGGAAACCCAGAGCAGACAGGATGAATGGACGTTCGAGCGGTGCTCTTTAGAGTTGCATCAACGTATGAAATGGTGGCTGCGCGTGGGTTTAGTGTGAAACCTCCAACGGACAGGAGAATGGGCTTTCGTACGGTGAGGCTTTTTTGTAGGGTCACCATATAAAATCATGAGTTAGGAAACTTACGCATTCGAAATGTTCACACTCCCCATAATGCCCTGTTTCGAATCATACATGCAACATCATACATATTTAAGCCAGGTAGCATGAAACTCAAAGACATAACTAAAGAGGCAGCACATTAATTTCTCCAATTCACATACAACCATCAACCATGCATCAGTTTGCTCATGCCATCTGATCACGCACATCACCAAAATAACAGTGACCATACCATTCCAAGTTCATAGCTATATTTACATGTTCGACGACTACATTGAACGATAAAAGCATACCATCACTTGCTTCTCCATTCGCTCAAGCGAGAACGCCAGGGGCATGTCTCACATCCTGCTGACGGCGTAACTCACACGGCTGGTGAAGTTCCGCGTCCAGAGGTCGAACTCATGACGGATGCGGCACTGTGGGCTGCAGTACAGGATGGTGGTGGTCCCATCCGTCCAGCGCCTGCAGTGCGACCATGTGTAGACATAAGGATCCTGTGGGAGCAGCTCTAGGTCATCGTCGCGCTCAGGAAGATACAACTCATACGCAATGTGGTGGAGGTCCTGCTTGACATTGTGGCGCAGCAGCGGCAGGCCGCGGTTCTCCCACCGGCCATGCTGGGGCGACGGGCCACCGCTGATGCGATGGAGCACCGCCAGTGCATCAGGGTCCGTGGGGTTCCTATGATACTGTAGCATCACCAAGAAGTAAGCCGCACAGTTGTCCCCAATGTCAACGGCTTGGTTGACGAGGTGCATCCCGGTGCTCTGCCGGCGGCTCAACAAAAGCACCAACCCATCGTGATATACGGCCCCCCTGATTATTGGCATCGCGAAAGAGCCGCAGGATGGGTGACCTGACATAGAAGGGCAAATGCCGGCATGACTCATGAAGCACACGGAACGATAAGCGCCGGAGTACCTCGGGGGAGTCACAGATGATGCGGAAGGTGCAGCAGACCCGACGAAGGGTGATGTATGTTGGCATTTCTTAGCATCACCACTACTGGAGTGATGGCACTAGAGATGCCTTAATATAAATCTTAGCGTTACACAATTTCTGCAAGCGCACAGAAGTACATTGTAGCATTTCACCCGGGAGTATTCCAGAGTATCGTATTTATTTCCTCAGGGAAAGCGTTTGGCAAAGTAATATATATTATCCAATGTATCAACTATATCATAATCAATATACCAGAACTAGGACAGGGGATAGAATGATATGAAAGATTGGGTAGGTTGACACACAGAAGGTTTCACTGCTCAGAATGTAAGTCTAGTTAATATGAAGGTCCTAAGAGAGAACTAGGGATTCTATGTACTTCTCACAAATGGGTTACATTCCTACAAGTATATACTGCACAAGCTTAATAAGGGATACATGATAGAGGACAAATCGAGGAGTCGTGGGATCCCCTCATCCAAGGGTACTGTCACGATGTTTATCACTACGGCCTGCAAACGCCCAAACCCGAACGGCGAGGATTACAAGGGACGGACAGGGCTGTCACCACCTGCCGCCTACCTCTGAATACGTGGAGTAGGGTATCCCCAACGGTATTCCATAACCCAAACACCACGTTTGTAATATGAAATACATCTTTACCAATTGTACGGAAAGGTAAAGAACAATCATAGAGATTCATTGGGCCATTGCCATAACATGCATCCGCTATACTAAGGTGTAAGACATACAACTCATATGATGAACACACAAGACTAGAAGTCAAGTAACATAAGCAAGATAGTATTTCCATTAAGGCTCAAAGTCTTACAAATAAGCAAAGGATACAAGATAACTGAGCTCTAGGCTTACCAAGACTCCTTCGGAAACCCGTAGAAGCTCAACTCCTAGAACTACTTCTCTACTAACTAAGACTATAACTTGTAGCAATTGGAGCTCTTCCTTCTGGTGTGTGTTGTACAGGAGGCGTTGGCACCTATTTATAGCACTTGGGGGCGGTTTAGGGTCGGTACAAGGCAGTTGAGGGCAAGTGGGCCCACCCCCGAGTCGGCCGATGCCTTGACGTCGCCCGACCATAGGATTCACCGACTGAAGTTGTGCACGGCGCAGATGTGGTCCTGGAGTCGGTGTTGACGCGCACAAGAAGGGGGGACGGCAACGGCCATAGGACGGAGTCAGGTCGGCCGACCTGGTCCAGGCACGGTTTGCCACGGTCTTCTTCTGGGTCGCTGGAATGTGGACCCTTGCACTCGTGGAAGATGGGTATGGATCCTCGGAGTAACTGTTGGTTCTCATGTGGGCCCATCAATCCATGTGCACCTCCTTATCCTTCTTGTCATCCCTTGGATGTAACCGTCATTGATTCAACGTTCTAGATGACAGGAACTTGTGCTTCTCCTGCATGGCCAAAGTTGGGCTTGGATGGTCATTAGGCCAGGTCGGCCGACCTGGTGGGGTCGGGCGACCTGGGCCTGGCTCTGTTTTACTTCATCTTTTGGCCCATATCTCCTGCAAACAAATATTCTCCATGTATAAGTGGAACTACGTTATTTGAAATAGAATTCTACTGATTATTGCTAGTTTATTTCATTTTATCATGTTGGCGTTACAAAATAATCATGACTTAACAAACGCCAACAAACTTCCCCAAGCTAAGATCTTTGCTCGTCCCTGAGCAAAGCTTGGAGAGCTAGGAACTTAGGATCAGAGTTTTGCTTTCTTCCCAAAAGATATTTTCAACAAGAAAGTAATTCATGACTTGATTAAGTTGGCAAAGATCAAATCATCCTTTTTACCTTATCACTCATGGGGCCTTTTAGCTTTTTCTTCCTCTTGGGCGGTTGGAAACTAGAACAACTTAGCAAGAACGCTCCCCACATCTTAGATCCACCTTTTCTCCGGAGTTTTTTTAAAGAAACTTTTGTCAAAGAAAACAAGGCTCCTCAAGTGACTCTCTCAAGTCTCTCGTAAGTGTAATGATCCTCTCCAACACTCCTCTCAATTTTCTCTTAATAACAATTGTAGCTCACGAATGGAAAACTTTTATTTCACACATGCATTGCTTCTTTTGTTGAGTCAAATCTAGGATCAATGAAGAATTAAATCATACACTCAAATCGAAGTGTGCAAGTGTGGATATGTGGTAGTGGAAAATAAACTCCTTTAAGAAATCTCTCTCCTTTAGGAAATTTTGCTATAAAGCTTGGCTCCCTATTTCTCTTTTTTTTTCATGGACTATACATGTGTCCTTTTCTCTTTTCTCTCTTTTTTTTTCATGGACTAGACTTATGTCCATATCTTTTATTCTCATTTTTCTTTTATAGAGAGCCTAAGCCTTATGACTAGAAAGGTTTTTGGAGAGAACTCTCTTTGTTCTGGAGTACTTTATTCTAGTGAACAATTGCTAGGCATGTTGTGCGTACTCCCAGAGTAGAAATATCACACATATGGTGGCGTGTATGTGACTCCGATTTTAAGAGCATGAAATAAATCTTACAAAGATCACAATGAACTTGACAAAACTCAAAGCAATTGCACATGCTTTTTGTAAGTGGTTGGAATAAGAGGCGGTGGTAGGATTTCACTCTTCACTGAGGAGCCTAGAATTTTGTCCTTTTTGAAACAAATCCTCCAAGATCAAGTTTCACTTAGATAGGTAAAGCAATTCTAGCTTATTATATCATAGCTCCCAACAACTTAGAATTAGATTCAGCATTTGCTACCCACAAGTTTTAAGTTTCTAAGGAAATCATTAATTTAAGCCAACAAATTCAAGACACAAATGACTGCCTTATTGAGACTTGTATAAAAGGGGAAAGTCATAGCAAATGTTCATCACTTCCAAACAAAGCTTCATTTTTCATTCATTTCCATTTTCATCATTTTTTTCTCTTTTTTTCATTCATTTTTGTTGAGGCCATAATACCAGGGTACCCGACCACAAGGATTGCCGACTACCGACTCCAAGACTACCAAGACTCCGAACAAGACACGATGGCCTGATCGCAGAAGGGAAGCCCGAAGACAGTTAGAGTCCTACTAGGTTTAGGTCTGTTTTGTCTTGTAAGGCACGTCTCCCTGGATATAAATAGCGGGGTCCTGTGCGTAGAGGGTATGCTCCATTGTTTTGCAATCTTAGACAATTCACCCGAGGGTACTGTTACGCATTGTAATCTGTACTCGATGAAATAATACAAGCAGCAACTGGACGTAGGGTTATTACTCGATCTCGAGGGCCCGAACCAGTATAAAAATCCCGTGTCTTTCTGTTCATCACCGTGATCAATCTTCGCACGAAGCGGGGTGTCTGCCGGACAAATATCTGACGAGTACAACCTCGACAGAGGCGCGCCAGGTAGGGGCCCTTGCGTGAAGAAAGATCATGCCGATCGTCAACGGAATCTGGATCGCCGACGCGTTGAGTTCCTCAACACCCTACATGCCTAGTTCAGTCAAGTCGGGAGCGATCGGGAGTTCTGCTTCCGCTTCCGATCTCTACGCTCACCGCCATCTAGTGCCTGCACGGGAGATCCGCTTCGGAGATCTCGTGTTCGAGCACCAAGGCGACTACGAGCTCAAGTTGACAGGGATCCACGATCCCGATCTCACATGCGCCGATCGGGAAGTTTTCGCCACCTTCACGGAGCCAACTCCTAAAGACATTGCAGATCGCACTGCGCAGTTGGATCTCAACTACAGTGGATCTAGCAATGGGTCAGAACAATCTGAAGACCGCCGCATCCATGTGCTAAATGCAAACGGGACAGAGGCCGTTGCCGAGTCGTCTAGCTCGCGTCGACCCGTGCCTCCTCCACGTTTGAGCAACGCACCGACGCTTCAAACGGCTAAAACCCGTACACAGCAGGTTGCATCCTCATTGGCTCCCCGAGATCTCAACAACGATTTCCGGGCCGTCGAACAGGACAATTTGCAGATCCAAACCCTTTTGGAGACCATGGAAGCAATGGCCGAAGGGACTCCGATGGCCACCATAGCCAAGAAGGCTCGGGAAGCAGCGGACAAGGCCAAAGAGCGCATCGAAGCCGCCGCTGCCGTACCACCAGCTCCGTCAAACAGACCACGTGAACCACAGCCGGTTCGGTCTCGATCTGTTAACGGACGACCATACTATCGCCCACACGAGGGGCATGACATGAGGCCGCAACTCGAGCGCAATCGTCGCACTCGCGACGCTCGGGAAACTCTCAATCATAATCGAGATTACCGAGCACGTGAGGGTTACTATCGGTCCCATCAAGATTCGCCGCCACGTGACTCCCGACCAGGCACGGGGGGATGCCTTGCGTACTCCCCAGCCCTGCGCAAGGTCAGGTGGCCCGAAAAGTTTCGTCCTACTAACATCGAGAAGTATGACGGAACAACCAACCCCCGCGAGTGGATTCAGATCTATTCCACGATCATCGACGCCACCGGGGGTGACGACTATGTCAAAGCCAACTACTTGCCGACTGCTCTGCAGGGATCAGCCCGTACGTGGCTCATGAACCTGCCCGAGGCCAGCATCAAGTCATGGACTCATCTCCGGGAGATGTTTGAAGCCAATTTCCAAGGCACCTATAAACGCCCCGGACACGAGGGAGATCTGCTCAACTGTGTGCAGAAGCCTGGAGAATCCCTCCGGGACTACATCCGCAGGTTCAGCGACACCCGTAACACCATCCCCGACATGGTGGATGATCGGGTGATTGTGGCCTTCAATCAAGGTTGCAAAGACGAGCGAACGGCGGAGGAACTTGCCAAGAAGAACCCGAAGACGGTGGCAGAGCTATACGGGATCCTGGAAGAAACCGCCAAGATGGCGGACGCCCGAGCACGGGTTCACGGAAAGCCCGAACAAAGCCAGCCAGCCGGGGAAGGCAAGAAGAAAAATAAACACAAAAACAAGAAGCGCAAGACCGAGGGTGACGAAGTCATGGCCGTGGACACCAAGCCCCCGTACAGGCGTCAAGGCAAACCGGAGAACCTCCCGATGTACTGCCCGATTCACCGATCCACGAAGCATCACTTCGTGGACTGCACGGTGTACAAGAAGCAGAAGCAGGAGGAGGAGAGCCAGAAGCAGGGGGCTCCATGTGACCAGGCAGCTCACAACCCTCGCGCGGCAAACTACATGGATTGTGATGATGACCTAGATCTCCCCGAAGATCTGGAGGTCGCTACAATTTTCGGTGGCTGTTCAACCCGAACCTCCAAATCCCAGCTCAAGATGGTCGAGAGGCAGATAAACAGCGCCGAGCCCTGCAAGCAACTCTTGAGGTGGTCAGAAATCCCGATCACGTTCGATCAAAGGGATCACCCTGAGACGCTTTACGACGGGCCGCTACTCCCACTGTGCATCAAGCCATGGATCGGGCCCCGCAAGATCGGGCGAACCCTGATCGACAGTGGAAGCGCCCTCAACCTCCTGTTTGTCAACGCTTTTGATGAACTTGGGATCCCAAGAAGGTCCTTGTCCCCCGTGGAGAAACCTTTCTATGGGGTCATACCCGGCATTCAAGCCTTTCCCTTGGGGAGGATCGATCTGCAGGTGACCCTCGTAGAGGGCAAAAACATCCGATCAGAGTTCCTCACCTTCGAGGTGGCTGACATCACGTCGGCCTACAACTGCATCTTGGGCCGACCGTTCCTGAAGAAATTCATGGCGGTCGCTCACTTTGCGTATTCCATGATCAAGGTCCCGGGGCCGTTGGGTCCGATCACCATCAGCGGCGATCGTAGGGGCGCGGTCCAGTGCGACATGAAGACCCTGGACATGATCAAGGGTGACGAGCAGGAACCAGCCAAGGCTGCCGAACCTGCCAAGAAAAAGACAAAAAGCCAGCCCAAGGCTGCCGCCAAGGGTGCATTGGCTGAAACCTCCCGAGCAGCTGAGAACCGACCAAGGGCCAAGGGGAAAGAAGTTCCCGAACAGGAGCCCATCGGGGGACAGGAGCTCATCGGGAGACAGGGAGCTGACGACCGAGCCGTTGAGAGGCAGACTGTGGTGGACCAGACCCCACTCAAGGGGACGCCGCCATAAGCAGCTGGCGAGTCGCCGGCCAACGCCTCACCAATCGAGCCGCCTGCCAGACGCACCGAGCCGGGCACGAAGGCAGTAATCCTTGATGAGGCAGACCCGACCAAGACCACCCAGGTGGGCCTTGGCCTGGGTGACAAATAGGAACTCGAGCTCATTGCCTTCCTCCGAGCAAACGCAGATGTGTTCGCTTGGGAACCATCTGACATGCCCGGGATCCCCAGGGAGGTAATCGAGCACAAGCTTGGCATACGAACTGGCGTCCGACCAGTCAAGCAAAAGCAAAGGAGATATACCCCGAAGAAGCGAGACGCCATTAACGAAGAAATCAACCGACTACTCAAAGCCGGCTTCGTTCGAGAGGTCCCTTTCCCAGAGTGGCTGGCGAACCCAGTCATGGTCAAGAAGCCCAACGGAACGTGGAGGATGTGCATGGACTACACAGATCTGAATAAAGCTTGCCCGAAGGATGAGTACCCATTACCTAGGATAGATCAAATTGTAGATTCAACCTCTGGATGCGAATTGCTTTGTTTTCTAGATGCCTACTCGGGGTATCACCAAATCAGCATGTGCATTGACGATGAGGAGAAAACTGCATTTGTAACTCCCTTCGGTGTTTATTGCTATATAAAGATGCCTTTTGTCTGAAAAACGCAGGTTGCACTTATCAAAAATGTGTTCACATTGTTCTTGAAGGCCAAATCGGCCGTAATGTGGAGGCATACATAGATGACATTGTTGTGAAGAGTAAGTTAAAAGGCGATCTAATCGCTGATTTAACCGAAACATTCAACAACTTGCGTAAAAACAGGATGATGCTCAACCCCGCCAAATGCACCTTTGGTGTATCATCGGGTAAGCTCCTCGGTTACCTTGTTTCCCAACGAGGTATAGAGGCAAATCCGCACAAGATCAAGGCACTCGACGACATGAAGTCTCCATGCAGCCGCCACGAGGTCCAGTAGTTGGCGGGAATGATGGCGTCCCTAAGTCGATTCGTGTCCAAGTCAGGCGAACGAGGTATGCCATTTTACAAATTGCTACGTAAAACTGATCGTTTTGAGTGGTCGGTAGAAGCAGAAGAGGCGTTCCAGGCGTTCAAACAGTACCTACGGAAAATGCCCGTACTGGTCTCGCCAAAGCCACAAGAAGAGATGCTGTTGTACGTAGCAGCGACACCAACTGTTGTTAGCACTGTTTTGGTGGTCGAGAGACCAACAGAGAAGTCTACAACACAACATCCCGTTTACTTCGTAAGCGAGGTGCTACACGATGCCAAAACAAGGTACCCTCAGATTCAGAAATTATTATATGCTGTGCTAATGACTTCCAGGAAGCTCAAGCATTATTTTCTGAGCCACAAGATCAAGGTTGTGTCAACTTACCCCTTAGGCAACATTTTACATAATCGAGATGCCGTGGGTAGGATCGCACAATGGTCTGTGGAGCTGGGGGCTTACGACGTTGAATTCATACCCAGAACTGCCATCAAATCGCAGGCTCTGGTAGACTTCATCGCAGAATGGACTAACCCCGAACCTGAAGAAGCTGCCCAAAATCCCGAACACTGGACAATGTTCTATGACGGAGCATTTTGCAGAGCAGGCGCGGGGGCTGGGGTGGTCCTGATTTCACCACACAATGACGTCATTAGGTATGCTTTGCAAATCAATTTTGTTGATCCAACTCCTACTAACAATGTTGCCGAGTATGAAGGACTGTTGACANGATTTCACCACACAATGACGTCATTAGGTACGCTTTGCAAATCAATTTTGTTGATCCAACTCCTACTAACAATGTTGCCGAGTACGAAGGACTGTTGACAGGTCTCCGCATAGCTGCATCTCTTGGTGTCAGAAGGCTGCTCGTGAAAGGGGATTCCGAGTTAGCTGCAAAGCAAGTCATGAAAGAGTACAGTGCGCGGAACGAGGTCATGGCCAAATACTTGGAAGCATATAGGCGGATGGAAAGCAAATTTGATGGGCTTGAAGTACAGCACGTGAAGAGGGAATTCAATGGCGACGCAGATAAGCTGGCAAAGGCAGCTGCAGAGCGCACACGGCTCCCAGGTAACGTGTTACTTGAAGTTCTTACTAAACCATCTGTGTCGGTTTCATTACCGAACCTAAAAACTGAACCCGCCAAAGGACCAGTTTCTACAACCAACAAATCCATCAAGGAGTCTATGTTGGTCGGTACGGCCCGAGCTGCCGCTCTAGTTGGAAACGAGGAGAACTGGATGGATCCAATCCGGGCGTACCTCACAAACCAAGCTAATCCGGACGATGATGCTACATTGGAGAAAATCCATCGTAAAGCCAAGAACTATCAATTGGTTGACGGGCGATTATACAAGCTAACCCGCAATGGAATGCTCCTCAAATGCATCACACGGACCGAGGGCATTAGTTTGCTCCACGACATTCACGGAGGAATCTGTGGATCACATGCTTCTCCCCGATATCTAACAGGGAAAGCATTCCGACAGAGCTTCTACTGGCCTACAGCTCTTCAAGACGCAAGCGATTTAGTAAAAAAGTGTGAGGCATGTCAATTCTTCGCACGAAAACAGACTAAACCTGCGCAAGCTTTAAATACTATACCCTTGTCATGGCCCTTTGCCACTTGGGGTATAGACATCCTCGGGCCCTTTCCAAGGGCCGTCGGGGGATACAGATTTCTGTTTGTTGGCATTGACACATTTACAAAATGGGTTGAAGCCGAGCCCGTTCAGAAAATCACTAAAGAGGCAGCTGTCAAATTCCTATGGAGTATTGTCGTACGATTCGGTGTCCCGAACAGGATAATCTCCGATAATGGAACACAGTTTAAAAGTAAAAAGTTTTACGATTTCTGCTACGACCACGGGATCAGGCATGATCGGTCATCGGTAAACCACCCGAAGACAAACGGGCAAGTAGAACGTGCCAATGGCATCGTGCTCCAGGGCATCAAGAAGAGGATTTTTAACAGATTACAAGCTTACGACAAGCGCTGGATTCATGAAGTCCCAACAGTACTCTGGTCAATGAGGACCACTATGAATCGGGCAACAGGCGAAACAACTTTCTTCTTGGTGTATGGAGCAGAGGCGATTCTACCATCCGACATCCGACTACAAGCCCCTCGCGTGGCAATGTTTTCAGAAACTGAAGAGCCTGATAGACGTACTGATGAGCTAATCCTCTTGGAGGAGGCTCGTGATGCAGCTGCTTTTAGAGTAGCCCAGTATCAGCAAAAATTGCGACAGTACTACGATGCTAATGTTCGACAATGAAGCCTATGCATTGGGGACATGGTGCTCAATCTGGATC
The DNA here is from genome assembly GCA_004135705.1 of Alloteropsis semialata. Classification (NCBI taxonomy): domain Eukaryota; kingdom Viridiplantae; phylum Streptophyta; class Magnoliopsida; order Poales; family Poaceae; genus Alloteropsis; species Alloteropsis semialata. The sequence continues at coordinate 11,462,563 of CM014278.1, forward strand.
AACGCACCAAGGACAAAACTAAATTGTCCTCTCCATGGCAAGGACCGTACATCGTAGTAGATATCGCCCGACCAGGAGCTTACAGGATCGCAGAGATAGATGGGGACGTACTGCCAAACACGTGGAATATGGATCAACTACGCAGGTTCTACGCCTAAACAATGAAGATCGTGCACAGTTCAAGACCAACCATCAGGTTTGGCAGGTATGAACCGTCGTCTGCATCGCCTACAGCGCCAACAAAAAAAAAGATAAGTTCTATATACTCTACTCACCCTCGCTTTTATGCTCGGGGCTGGGTTTTCTATTTTCTATTCTGTTTCTACTCTTTGTTATCATATTGCATACACTAACAAAGAGCCGGGGACTACCATGCTGAAAATTTTCTTTTCAGACCTATTCTATGCATCCCGAGCTATACGCTCGGGGGCTCCCCCATTTGATCGGGAAGTTTCTTGCAGTTTGTACTTCTAGACTCTTTTTCAGCATGCCAGCATGACTGTAAAAGAGCCCGGGGGCTACTACGGTACTACTACCCTGCAAGAAATGGACTTTTTAATTCAAGAAAGCTAGGCAGGCGCTAAAATTACCGAACACCATGACTACAAGGAATTACATAGTTCAAAAGGCCGCCCGTGTCTCAGCAACTAAACAATTCCAGAATAGCTTATGGTAACGGGACTTTTTGTCGATGACAAAGCTATCAGTTAAAAAGATCCATGAAAATACCGATCAGCTCTAAGATTTACGCAAAAACATGCAAGCATATGTTTAGCAAAATATAACCGCATTCTAAACTGTTAAAGTTTTGCCCTATTACAGAAATTTTGCACAGTATTCAGGGTGATTCTTCTGAATCACTCAGATGAAGATCAAGTTTTCCGACAAATGATTCCACCAGTGGGGTGAGGCTATTAAATATTACCTCAGCTTCTGATTTCGAGCACTTGAAGCCTTTTGAGAGCAGAGAAACGTCCAGATCAGGGAGATGGCTTTTCAAAGCCCCGATGGTATGAGTTGCAGCAACGCAGGCACCTTCCATCAGCCTGGACTCCAAGGACGAACTGCGCTTTTCTGATGCTTCAAGACGCGCGGTCAGGTCAGCCAGTCTTCCTTCCAGATCCGAGTTTTTCTCTTTGAGCACCTCAATGCTCTTGGAGTCAGCTACAGGGTCAAAGGCAGCATGTGAACAAAAGTTTGAGGATAAAAACTCAATAAGCAAGGCATGAGATTTTAAGCATGCACCTTCTTACTCGGACTGGAGAACAGTCACCTGGGCTCCCAGTCTGATCACAGACGCTTCTGCAGCAGAGGCACGAGCGTCTAACGAACGCCATTGCTCTTCAGCTGTCGAGAGCGCGCTAATGATCGGGCCCAGGGGCGTCGGGATGAATTCCACGATCTCGGCAGTCTTCTCGGAGCGGTCAAGTTGTGCTGTCGAATCTAGCTCGGGAGTTTTCTCTTTGGCGGATGGTTTGACAGGAGGAGAAGCTGTGGGATCAGGATGCCTGAATTCCCGAACAATCAAATACTGTGAAAACAGCATTTAAGGAAAAATGCTCATATATAATCAAAGGTTGTCAAAGCTCTTACTCGACCGTCGGGATTTTAACCTTAAATCTCTTGGCACCAGGGATAAGCTTTGATGATTGTCTGGTCGGACGATTTTCCTGTCGAGAAATCTCCCGATCACGTTTAGCTTTGGTTATGCGATCAAAAGCTGCGAATAAACGCCCGAATACGATCATGCTCGATACCTGGGCAGCAGGACGAGGCTGATCTCGAATGGGCTGCAGATTGGCGGGCCCAAGCGATCCAAAGGCTCTCAAATCGAGAACTGTCCCCTCCACACTGCGAGAGCGTTTCTGGGTTCGGGGGATAATCGCCTGGGGGCTGCTCGGGACCTCTTTCTCCAAAACAGGTGATGATTCAGGTTGTTCGTTGGTCGGGGCCCTGGTGCCTTGATCAACGGGCTGATCCCCCTCCTCTTCAACATTGATGGCACCGCTCTGGGCGGGGGCATCAACAATAGCTGGGGCCTGGTCGGGAATAAAAGAGGCGAGTCATATCATTATTAAACAAGAGAGAGCTTTTTCTGAGTAACAGTTTACCTCTGGAGGAGGGTTGTCAGCGCTGTAGGGTGCTGGGACGTTTTCCCAGTCCGGGAGATCAGCCCCAAACATCTTCTTTAGGCGCATGGCCACTTCAGTTTCTGGGACAACTGCTAGTTAAGAGTCATGAATTCAAATGACCGAACGAACTCGAAAAAACAGTCGAACAGAAAAACAAATGCTCACCATCGGGTTTCATTCTGTTCGGGTCCTTGTAGCCCGTAAATGTCCAAGCGTAGCGGTCGCGATTCATAAGTGGAATGAATCTCCATCTAATGAAGATTTCTGCTACATGAACCGCCGTCAGACCAGCATTGCGGAGCTCCAAGATCCGATCAATGTGCTTTTGCATCTCTGGGGTAATTCTTGGCAGGGCTTTGGCCGAATCCTTGAGATAGGGCATCAGATATTTTCCTTTTGCCAATGAGGTTTGGGGAAGGGTGATGTAAAACCAATGATGTTCATATCCTTTCCAGCAATCTTTAACTGGGAAGGGGATGTACATCTCCCGATTTCTCAAGGAAAACCCGATGGACCCGAGCATCACTTGGTTCTTGTAGTATGAAGGACTATAAAAATGTCTCCACAGCAACAGTGAAGGCTTAATCCCTAACCAGGCTTCGCACAGAAAGGCAAAGACGCTAAGCATTGTCAAAGCGCCGGGCTTTAGGTGCACAAGCTCTATCTGGTAATGCTCGCAGACGCTGTGGAAGAAATCAGAAGGAAAAACCCCGAATCCACAATGGAAGAACTCCAAGAACACCACCATCTCGAGAGTGTTGGGGGTTGGATACGTCTGACCTTTGGCATGGCGGCGAGGGAAAAGTGTGGTGTCAGGGAGTAGTCCAAGGTCCTCCAGTTTCTGCAGTTGCTTGGCCGTCGTGGTTGATTTGTACCAGTACTCATCCGCGGTGGGGATCGTGTTCCCACTGCGGAGTTCTCGTCCGGCGGCGGTGCTGATCTGGTCCCCTGTGGACTCAGTGCCAGAAGATGATTGGTGCGTGGACGCCATGGCGACTGGAAGCTAGTAGGGTTGGAGGAGCAAGTGGATGAGGGAAGAAAGCGGTTGAAAATGGCGAATGTTTTGTGGATGTGAACGAGGAAGACGAAGGCCCAAATAGATCTCAAGCGGCCGCGCTTGGGGGCTTTATGGTTCTGCGAGGGAGCACGAACCCCGAAAAACCTGCCCTTGAGCCGCGCAATCCGTAGTGACTGTTGGGTCAAAAAGATTCTTTCCTTTTTCTACGGCACGCGTCGTTTCGAAAAAAGTGTAAGTCCAATTCAATGCATTTGGGGCTGTTAGCTTATTTGGTAAGTTACCAGTTTTAAATGACCAACCGATCGGTGTGAGTCATGGAAATGCCCCGATCATGTCTGATCAGAGTCAAATCTCCCGAATACGCTGAAGATAGTTAGTCTGGTCGGAAGAAATTTTTTGCTCGGGAATTTTGTTTCTGGATGAGCAATTTCGTGAACAGACTGACACAGATAAATTTCCAAAGCACAAGGAATTTAAATTACATCCATCAAGTGAAATTTCTTCATTAAATCCAAAAGAGCGAACATTTCACAATGGATTGATAACTATCCTGAAATCAAAATACTAAAGTGCCCTGATCTTGGGTTGATGATTGACAACCAAACTGATCAGGGCGATGGTGTGCTTGCCGGTGGATCGTCATCTACCGCGTTCTCTTCTTCAGAGTCGCTGACGAGATCCACGAGCGCTCCGTCTCCAGCAATACCGATCAGGTCGCGGTTCAGGGAGACGAAGAGGCGCCGGGCGAATTCTTCGTCGCCGCTGGTATCCACCGGAGCAGAAGACGAAGATGCGCCTACGTGCGCCGCCTCTGGTCTCAGCCGGATTCCGCTCCCTCCTTGTGCTGGCTCGTCGTCGGAGGAGAGGGAGATAGGAGATGCCGGGGCTGGGGAGGAAGACGCAGGGCGTTTCCAGGCGGCAATGCTTGAAGGAGCAGCCTCGGGAGATGGTGGTGCCATCGCCGGAGCCTCCTCCTCTGGTGGCTCGACCTTGACTCCCTCATCCCCATACCAGGGGAGAGCTAGGAGCGGAGCCTCAGGAGGAGCAGTGGGTGGTGTCGTCGCCGGCGGGTCCTCCGGCTTGCCGGGCGGTTGTTCGCCGGAGCTGTGAGGGGAGCCTCCGAAGAGGAGGCGAGGAAGCTTGAACTTGCTGCTAAGCTTTTTCTTTCCCATGGCGACTGGAGGAGGAAGGCTTAGGATGGAAGTTTCAAGTATACGTCAATCCAGGAGATCTGATATTTAAAGACTCAGGGTGCGACGCTTCGTGCGAGAATCGAGGAGCCAGAGCAGAGCCGTATCGCGTGCGCTGCTAAAGTTCCGGGAGACGTGCGGAGTGGGTTTTTAATGCACCGGGCAGCAGTTACATCAATCCTGGGGCGTTTCATTTTCCACGACGGAACAGTTCTAATTTATTATTATGGCTGATATTTTTCTTTGACCTTATCCTTCAGATGCAGGTTTCTACATTCAAGAGTTCGGGAACTTTTCTGGCTCTCATACAAAAGTGATTGACGAGGTATTAACATATCCAGAAATCACCCGAAGAGCAAAAAGACCCGAAGGCTATTGAACAATCAACCTTTTCTGAACAAGATAAGCTCGGGGGCTACTGTTGAGGCCATAATACCAGGGTACCCGATCACGAGGATTGCCGACTACCGACTCCAAGACTACCAAGACTCCGAACAAGACACGATGGCCTGATCGCAGAAGGGAAGCCCGAAGACAGTTAGAGTCCTACTAGGTTTAGGTCTGTTTTGTCTTGTAAGGCACGTCTCCCTGGATATAAATAGCGGGGGTCCTGTGCGTAGAGGGTATGTTCTATTGATTTGCAATCTTAGACAATCCACCCGAGGGTACTTGTTACGCATTGTAATCTGTACTCGACGAAATAATACAAGCAGCAACTGGACGTAGGGTTATTACTCGATCTCGAGGGCCCGAACCAGTATAAAAATCCCGTGTCCTTCTGTTCATCACCGTGATCAATCTTCGCACAAAGCGGGGTGTCTGCCGGACAAATATCTGACGAGAACAACCTCGACATATTACTTATGAAAAAGATGTAAAATGGCTTCGTACTCTATAAACGAAGTCATTGAGTAGAATAGCATTTTTACTTTCTTTCAAAAAAGCCCGTACTCTTTTCCTCACAAGGGGACCCTGACCAAGGGGTGAGGTTTTTAACGAGGCGGTGCTTACTGTAACTCGTCAAATCATATATGAACGAGGTATTCCCCAAAAAAGCAGAATCAAAAGCGATTGGCTTCGACCAAGTCGCTGATATTTGACAATTCAAATAGAACTGAATTGACCCTACTAAGAGTAAGGCCAATTCAGATCTAAGGAAAAGCTTACTCCGAAAAGGAGTAAAAGGGCCTTCGGTCCAGAAACGCTTACTCTAAACAGAGTAAATGGGGCTTCGGCCCAAACAATTAATCTAAAACAAAAACAGCTTCAGCTAACAGTACTCTGAAAGCCTATAGGGGCTTCGGCAACTTGTCAAAACCCACAAAAGCAGCATCGAAAGCGACCGGCTTCGACCAAGTCGCTGGTATTCGATAACTTAAATAGAACTGAATTGACCCTACCGAGAGTAAGGCCATTTCAGATCTAAGGAAAAATTCACCCCAAAAAGGAGTAAAAAGGGCTTCGCATTCACTCTCTCACGCAAATACAATGCTCAGAAGAGTCAAAGGGGCTTCGAACCGTAAACTCTTGCAAGTACAAAACACTTGAACGAATAAAACCCCTCTTGGGGGGGGAGGAGGCGTTTCTCTCGCAACGAAGCCAAATTGAGCTTACATTCATTCAAGTGTTTTCAATCAAGACAATGCCCTAGCGAATTACATAGTGTTTTACAAAGAGATGAATCAAAACATCTCAAAAACATAGCCATCAAAAAGCTGGCCAGATCTCCTAAATCTGGGAGCATTAAATACATAAGCAAAATCCCTATCATTATCTAAATCTTCTGGCTCCACCTTAACTGGAAGCAGACGAGCAGCTTCGGCATTTCTTGCACGAGCGAGTTCGACACGAGGAGAACACTGAACGATGAAGGAGTTAAAAAACTCAAACACATCGAATTCGCAATGACTAAAGAACTCGTGGCAAAATTCCCAGAAATCGTCGATTCTTTGACTTGGATATAACTTCCGATATTGTTCCCATGCGAAGCCAGACACACACAAGGGGCCATCGCGCATAGTGATTGGCATGATTTCAAGAACACCTCCCTCATCAGGGATCTGAATATATACAAATTTACAAAGTTTTAACATCCCTCAACAAAAGAATCAAAGTCATCAGCTCTATTGAAGCTAAACCTTCAGATCAGCATCAGAGGCTCCGGCTTCAGCACCATCACGACCAGCTTCGGCACCGGCTCTTGAAGTTGAGGCCCCAGCAGCGGCGGTGGCGGCAGCAGCTTCGGATTCGGCTTTCTGCCGCTGCTCGAGGGCGAGCTCCTCGTTGTACTGAAATTAAACAGAACGCTCAATGCCAAAAGCAAACCTAACAGGATACGCCTGAAGCCAAAATAAATAGCCGAAATGATAAAAGAAGCCAACCTTAACCAGACGATCATATGCAGTGCGCCGAGCACACTCCTTCCCTGTTACAGACCAAAACTTCCTGAGAAAGAGGCCGCGAGTCGCCAAAACAGCCTCGTTGAAAAGCTCTTTTTGGTCAGGATTCAAAGCCGAAGGAAACTGAAAGTCCCTTCTTAAAAAGCCTTTGTAATGAGAGCACCCGTCATCAGCCAACATCTTAAAGACATTAGTGATGCACGTCCGGGCAGCGTAATCACCCACTCTGGACAAGACGTCTGGCACGGACTTGAACTCATCATCAAGCCAGTCGAAAAGCTTCCCAATGCTAAAGTTATCAAAAGGAAAGGGCAGCGGCTCGGCTCCATATTGTTTTAGAGCAGCTTCGTATTCGGCATAGACACTGGAGCTACGGTTGAGTATCTCAGAATCCAAGCTCTCCTTGTCGGCCTTAAGCTGATGCACTTGAGTCTTAAGCTGACTGGCTTCGGAAATAAGAGAGTTCTTTAAGTCAACAGCAACAAGAAGCTCCCTCTTGTATTTTTCAGCATCCAAAGTAGCCTTTTCCTTCTCAGCCTCGAGAGACTTGACTCGATTCTTCAAGTCATGCTCTAAAGTGGCAGCATCGATTACCTTGTCCCGAAGCCCCTCAATTGTCTGAGCGTTAAGTGCACGGGTAGACTCCAGTGAAGCGACCTGGCTTTTGAGCGAAGCAACTTCTGATGAGGCAGATTCACGCTCAAGACGAAGCTGCTCTTTCTCACTGTCCAAAGATCTTTTAAGTTGAAGAAAGCCTTCGCGCAGCTTCCTTAAAGCATTGAGCTCAGCCCGCTCGTTCTCAACATCGTTGAGACGAAGCGGAAGGCGAGCGAAAAGCTCCTGCATAGACATTATAGACTAAAACAAGAAAAGTATAAGTACCAAAAAGCCAGACAGCAAACTCAAAAACGAAGCAAAAGGTACAAACCTGAATACCGCCACTAAGGCTGGAAACAGAGAGCGTGTCCAAATCCAAGGATTTGACACGAGTCTGAAGCTCTGAAAAAGAGAAAGCTATATTAAGACAAAAAAGCAAAAATCAATCAGCTTTATATGAGCAGTCAAAAACTACCAACCGTTTGGAGCGACAATTGGAATATCATCTGGAGGACAAAAGCTGCCTTGACGAAGCCGATCTGTAAAGGGTCCATACCCAGCATAACTTGCATCTGAAGCAAAACAATCAATATATCAAAAAGCCATTATTAGAGTTAAAATTGCAAGTATAACTGCTTTGCGAAACATACCTTTCGAATCAGGAGCTGGCTCCTTAGGAGCTGGTTCAACGTCCTTGGCAGGGGCAGATTGCTCGGCGATAGCTGTATGAGCCAACTTAACTGGCTCACTGGTTGTTGGAGCCAAATCGCCAGAGCCCTACCCAATCTCAAAAGCAGAAGCCGTGCACTATACCTCCTCAATAGTTGGCTGAAAAGCCTCCTGCGTAAACGTCTCCGAAGCCGTTTGAGCTACCTCCTCAACATTTGGCTGAAAAGCCGTCAGTGTAAGCGCCTCGGGCGTGGCAGCTACACCAGCCAACAAGTCCAAGGACGTTGGCTGGAATGGAATAGACGATACTTCAGGATCAGCCAAAGGACAATCTTTTGTCTCATCCTCCCTCAAAAGCCGACTGAAGCTCACTTCATCATCGTCGTCGATGCAGTCAAGTACACGCTCACGACGAAGAGGTTGAACAGTAGCTTTAACCTTAATAAGATGACAAAAACAAATAAACAAACCGAAGCTAAAAGCAAAATGAAGCCAAAAATAAAAAGATAAGTTATACAAGAAACCAACCTCCAGAAGAGGGCACAGCAACTGCAGCGGAAGCTGCAGGATCAACTCGCATAGGTGCAGCGGTGGTAGGCGCTTCCGCAGCCGAAGCAATAGGACGAGGAGGCGCGCTGGCAAGCGGAACGATGGGAAGAGCTTTCCCAAGCTTTTGGCGCTTGGAGGATTCCAAGGCAGAAGTACGCTTGGAAGTCTCCAAGGAAGAACCAACCCGCTTTTTCGTGGCAGCTACCCTTGAGCGGCTCGAAGGGGCTCCGGCTTCGTCACCGCCCTCGTCCGACTGGCCGCTACCACGGCCTCCAGCACGCCCCTTCCTCCCACGGCCACGACCTGGCTTCGGAACTGGTAGCACGCTGGGGTGATCCTGAGAAACGAACTTCTTCGACGGCTTCGATGGGGCCGAACGTTGAGGATAGCTAACGCCCATCTCATCAAACACCCTGTTAAGCCGGACCCCATCCACCAAAGCCAAACAACTCTCATGCTCCTTGGTAGTGTACTTTCCACAAATAATTTCAGCCATGAACTCAATGGACTGAACGAAGGCAAAATCAGACATATTCTCTGGCTTTTTCACCCCAAACTTGGGAAAGCAAACATGAGGAATACCTCTGTAAAGCCTAGTCTCAACAGCAAATGGCTTCCACGAAGCAGATAAAATATTGACTCCAACAGCAAGTCCTTCCTCAATCAAGTCCCGGCTGCTCGAGACCCGACTGGCTTTGAAAAAAGCACTTTCACAACGATCAAAGCCGGGGGCATTTCTGTCGAAGGAAGGGCAAGCCACAAAATCACAAGGACCAATAGAACTACGCAGAGGAAAAGCCATCAGCTTCGTTCCATCATCCAGAACATTCTCCAGCGCGGGCACCTTGACATAAAGCCAATAGTTTTTTCAACTCTTGTCCCACGTGTTTCTCTGACAAAAGGTAAGTTCTACTTTCTGCTTGTCAGTCTGCCTCCACCGCGCGCAAAAAGTAACACTACCAAAATCTGGCTCGTAATCAAAGCCGTCAACCTTAACACTCTTCGTCTGCCGATGCCCCTCAAAGTAACGGACGAAGCAGTCTGCATTAACATCTGAGGCGTTGGTCTTCACGGCCCAAAAGAAGCGGAGTAAATGAGTAATAGCATTGGGGGTAAGATGATGGAGCTCCAAGCCAAACTTCCCAAGGATATCAGCAATGACATTATCTATGGGCATCCGAAGCCCAGCAGTGAAGAATTCCTTGAATACCACAGCTTCGTCTGGCTCAGGCGTCGGGGTAGTCTCTGTGCCAGGGGCTCGTCCTTGACCGGCCTCAAAATACCCTTTTTCTTCATAGAAGCGAATCAACGAAGGGGTAACACTAGACCTACCAAAGACAGTGGTCTTTGGCTTTTTCCGATAATCCACAAGATCTGAGGCATCGGCTTCTACGTCTTCAAGGCCATCTCCGGCCGTAGATTCAGCATCCTCTGTGTTGTCACCTGAAGCTGCATCTTCCTCGGCAGGTCCCTTGCCTCGATCATCAACCATAGAAGCTCCAGCTTCGGGGGCCACGGCCACGTTGCCCTCAATCTCCTGAGCAAAAGCCGCAGCTTCGGTAGAATCCATGTTAACAGCGTCCAAATTGTCTTCGTCATTGACGTAGCCAATCAGACGAGCGGTTTGCTTCGTGCGAGCCGCTGAAATGATCAGAAAAATAATAAGCAAAAGAAACACTAGAGAGTCATGAAAACAAAAGCGAAGAAAAGCAAATAGTATAAAAAGCAAAAAGCTTACTTGTGACGAGAAGAAAAGCCAAAGCTTGAGTTTAACAGCTTCCAAAGAAAGCGAAAGCTTCAAACACAAGCCAGGTGAAAAATTCGCAAAGCGAAGCAAGTGATTTTCACCCCCCCTTCGGTCCTATTTATAGGGCAGTAAAATCTGACCGT
>CM014278.1:11486672-11513051 GCA_004135705.1 Alloteropsis semialata
TCTTCAACCCGAAGGGCATAGACGAATAGCAGTAAGTGCCGTATGGCGTGATAAAAGAGGTTGCGAGCTGGTCGGCCAAGCTCATCGCGATCTGATGGTACCCGGAGTACGCATCGAGAAAGCAAAGGGTTTCGCACCCTGCGGTGGAGTCGACCACCTGATCTATACGCGGAAGGGGGAAGGAGTCTTTTGGACATGCCTTGTTAAGGCCGGTATAGTCAACACACATCCTCCATTTCCCATTTTTCTTTTTTACAAGGACCGGGTTGGCCAACCACTCGGGGTGGTATACCTCCCTAATGAAGCCGGCGCTGAGGAGCTTTTTGAGCTCTTCGCCGATGGCCTTGTACTTCTCGTCGTCGTAACGTCGGAGCTTCTGCTTGACGGGTCGAGCGCCATGCTTGATATCGAGTTTGTGCTCGGCGACTTCCCTTGGAATCCCCGGCATGTCCGAGGGGTTCCATGCAAACACGTCGAGGTTTGCGCGGAGAAAGTCGACGAGCGCGCTTTCCTATTTAGGATCGAGCGCCGTCCCGATGCGGAGGGTGCGGCCATCGTCGGCCACGACAACCTCCTTGACGTCCTTGGCCGGCTCAAAGGAGCACGCGGCGCGCTTGGAGGTCTCGGGGATATCCAAGTCCCTGGGTGAAGGCTCGGCGGCGAGCCTTTTGGACTGGACTTGCGCCTCCGCGAATTGGAAGCATTCGGTTTCGCAGGCGAACGCGTACTCGAATGAAGTCCCTACGGTGATGACACCTTTCGGTCCGGGGATCTTCAACTTGAGGTACGTGTAATTTGGGACAGCCATGAACTTCGCGTAAGCAGGCCTCCCAAGGATGGCATGATACGTCCCGGGAAACGCCACCACTTCGAAAGTGAGGGTTTCCCTGCGGAAGTTTCGTGGTGTTCCAAACGTGACAGGCAGATCGATCTGCCCGAGTGGTATCGCTTCCACCCCGGGGACGATCCCATGGAATGGCACAGGGGATGGTCGAAGCTGAGACCGCGGGATCCCCATCTCGTCGAGGGTGTCGACGTAGAGGATGTTGAGGCCGCTTCCGCCGTCCATCAATACCTTGTGGACGCGCTTTGTCCCGAAGAGAGGAGCAACCACGAGCGGGTATCTACCTGGTTGTGGGACGTGGTCGGGATGGTCGGAGCGGTCGAAAGTGATCGGGGCCTCAGACCATTTCAGGTAGGAGGGCACCGCAGGCTCGGTGTGGCAGGCTTCTCGCCGGATCAGCTTTTCTTCACGCCTCGGGGGGCAGGCCGCCGTCCCCCCGACGATCATCATGATCGCGCCGTCCTCCCTGGGATAACCGTCGTCGTTGTTGGAGCCACCGGCCCCGTCTCGGCCCTCGTATGACTTCTTCTTCTGGGCGCCGGCGAGGAAGCTTCTCATGAGTCTGCAATCCTTCAAGGCGTGCTTGACGGGGCCCTCGTGGTGGGTGCAGGGCGCCTCGAGGAGCTTCTCGAAGTGATCCCTTGGCGCTGGGTTTCCCTTGGGCTTGGTGGCCTTCTGCTCGGCCGTCGCTACCACGCGGCCATCGCGCCTCTGCTTATCCTTTCTTTTCCTTTTGTCGGGTCGGGCGGAGGTGCCTTCGGCGGCCGACTCCGGCTGCTTGCCCTTGCTCTGAGGCCGGTCGAGAGTTGCAGCGACGGCGTCCTCCCCATCGGCGTAGTCGGTGGCGATGTCAAGGAGTTCCCGGATGGTCCGAGGCTTCCGGCGTCCCAACTCATGGATGAGGGTCGCGCAGGTGGTTCCAAACCGGAATGCGGAGACGACGTCGGTGTCAGCGGTGTTCGGCAGCTCGGTGCAGCGCTTGGAGAAGCGCTTGATGTAGTCGCGCAGAGTCTCGCCCTCTGACTGGAGGCAGTTGCGGAGATCCCAGGGATTCCCAGGACGGGTGTAGGTGCCCTGGAAGTTGCCGATGAAGGCGTCACGCAGCTGCGCCCAGCTGTCGATTTTTCCTGCGGGGAGATGCTCTAGCCAGGTCCGAGCTGAGTCGGCAAGGTAGAGGGGGAGGCTCTTGATGATGAAGTAGTCGTCTTGCGCTCCCCCCGCATGACACGCGAGCCGGTAGTCCTCCAGCCAGACGCTGGGGTTGGTGTCCCCGTCGTACTTGGGCACCGTTGTGGGAGCTCGGAAGCGCGGAGGGACCTGAGCGCCAAGGACACGGGGTCCAAAGGCGCGCGGCCCCCTGGGGTCGGGCGACGCGCTCCTGCTCCGGTCCTCACCGCTGTCATAGCGGCCCCCACGCCGCTTGTTGTAGGCTCGGCGCGGGCGACGCTGATGGTGCTCGTCTCGTTGCCTGGCACCTTCGTCAGCCGGGGCCGCACGATGGTGCACGGAATGCTCATGCTCGGGTTCTCGAGGAGCTCGCTGGCGTGAGGCAGAGCTTTCCGCCTGCTGGACCGCCGCGGTTTCCAAGAGCGCACGGAGCTGCTGATGGAACCTCCTATCTTCGGGTGCCGCTGGTTCGGGATGCTCGCGGAGCAGGACAGCAGCCGCAGCAAGGTTCTGGGATGCCCGGTTGAAGACCTGCGCGTCGTTGGCGTTGGCACCATCGTTGACGATGCGCTGTTGTACGTCCCGGGCTCGTGCGCGGGCGGCTCCTCCATCCGCATTTCTCCCAAGCTCACGGTTGAGCTGCTGTCGTTCCGCCTCGATCTGACGCCGCGCCTCATCCAGCTCCTGCAGCCTGACCCGCCGAGCATCGCCCGCCGGAGCGTTGGGTGGTGGCGCCGCAGGAGCATTGCCAGGAGGAGCTGCCGGTTCCTGGGCAGGTGGAGCCGCTGCGGCGTTAGCTGGTGGCGCTGCAGGGGCGCCGTCCCCCGTGGAGCTGCTCGCAGAGTGCACATCTCCGTCGGGGGTGTGACACATGAAGCACTCCCGGTATGGGTCGAAGTTCGGCGGAGCCCACGTCAACCGCGGGCGCGAGCTGTTCACCGCGCTTCTGGCGGTTGGCGAAATGCGGGGATCGATTTCCGCCGGTGTCGGGGTGGCCACCGGGTCGCTCGGCAAGCCTGGCTGTCCCTCTGGGTACATGGCGTTGTAGCAGTCGATGAACTCGTCCCAAAGGAGCTGCTCCTGCCCTCCAGCTTGGAGGGCGAGGTTTGTGATCATGTAGGTGACGTTGCGGAAGCGTTCCTGGGATGGGCTCCGCCCCAGGGCGGCCGCCAAGTCCTCTCCAAGTAGGTCGAGGACGTAGGCGGTAGCTCCCGCCGTGGCGTAGGAGGGCTTGGGCCCCTCGTCGTGGAACATCTTGCCGTCGTCGTGGGCAAGCTTGGGGCGCACGAAAGTCGCCCCGACGATGGGTTCCACCGACTTGTCGATGACGAAGTCGAGGGAGCCGAATCGCAGGTGGTCGCCGGGCGCCAGCGAGGCGCCGCCGTGGGCCATCCGGACCCTGGTGGAGCGTCGCGACACGCGAAAAGCCCCTACCTGGCGCGCCAACTGTCGGGGTTCTCTACCGCCAACAAGTAAATTTCCTACGATCGCGTGTCAGGATCCGGATGGTGACTCGAGAGACAGGGGGTTTTAGACTGGTTCGGGCCTCCGGAGAGTAATACCCTACGTCCAGTGAGAGCCGGTGTTCTCAAGTCCAAGTCTGTAGTAGGGGTGTACAAACTAGTTGGGAGAGGGAGAGGGTCCCAAGTCCCTGAGTGATGCGAACGAGCGTGTGGTGTGTGTTGTGACCGAGTGTTCGACTGGTGTTCGAATTGTCCCCCACTGATGTCCCCTTGTCCCCTTTTATAGCTTCAAGGGGAGAAGGGAGCGGGGGATAAGAAAGGGAAAAATTACACGGGGAGTTACTGCCCCCGAGAGCTCCATCTAGCGCCGTCCGCCGAGCCGTACAGGGAGCAGGCGTTGACGGAGTGGGCGTTCCGCCGGACCCGGGATCGTACATCCCGGGTGGTTGGGGTCGATGCCTTCCGGGGTAAGCTCCCGGGTGGTTCCCGGGTCGCGGTTGACTTGCTCGAGGTCCTCGGGCGCTCCAGGTGTCCTGCTCGGGCTCCAGGTGTCGTCGGTGGCCGTCTGGAGTTGTACTTGGGTGCCTGGTGTTGCGCATGCACTCCTCCCAAGACTGTAGCGCTCCTGTTCGGACGAGACGTGCGTCACTGTGGCTGCCGTGGCGAAGGACAGACGCCCATCACGCTCTGACGCGGCGAGTACCAAGTGGGTACGGCGCAGGATGGGCCGGGGCGTAGCCGGGTAGTTTCACCCGAGGGGTCGGAGACCACTCGGGGGCGGAAAACTCCTCGGGCGAACCGGGGAGCCATTCGGGGACGGAGGACATGTCGGACGAATCGGAGGACCACTCGGAGGCGGAGATCCTGTCGGGCGAATCGGAGAACCACTCGGGCGGTCTTGGTAGTCGGGGTATGGGGAGTTTGCCGTGTTTTTGGTCTTTGGCTTTCGCTTTTCGAGGGGTGGATTATCGTAAGCCCACGGATTAAGGGTTCAATTGGGCACCCCTAATCCGTACCCTCGTCATCGGCCGATCCCTTGACGTCGCCTGACCATAGGATTCACCGACTGAAGTTGTGCACGACGCAGATGTGGTCCTGGAGTCGGTGTTGATGCGCACTAGAAGGGGGGACGGCAACGGCCATAGGACGGAGTCGGCCGACCTGGCAAGGTCGGCCGACCTAGTCCAGGCACGGTTTGCCACGGTCTTCTTCTGGGTTACTGGAATGTGGACCCTTGCACTCGTGGAAGATGGGTATGGATCCTCAGAGTAACTGTTGGTTCTCATGTGGGGCCATCAATCCATGTGCACCTCCTTATCCTTCTTGTCATCCCTTGGATGTAACCGTCATTGATTCAACGTTCTAGATGACAGGAACTTGTGCTTCTCCTGCATGGCCAAAGTTGGGCTTGGATGGTCATTAGGCCAGGTCGGCCGACCTGGTGGGGTCGGGCGACCTGGGCCTGTCTCTGTTTTACTTCATCTTTTGGCCCATATCTCCTGCAAACAAATATTCTCCATGTACAAGTGGAACTACGTTATTTGAAATAGAATTCTACTGATTATTGCTAGTTTATTTCATTTTATCATGTTGGCGTTACAAAATAATCATGACTTAACAAACGCCAACAATGTACTGAGTGAGGGCCATGCTTCCCCTCCATCAAAGATATAGCGACGAATGATCTGGGCAATTAGCTCTTCTGGAAGGTCCATTAGGCGGAAGAACATCGCAAGAACCGTCGCCTCTAGTCTTCTCCGTGACGAGGACGAGGCCACGGCGCGATCGATCTCCTCCATCGCCGCAGGCGGCAATGCTTGGCCGGAGGTGGACGGAGGCAGTGGGGAGAGCGCGAGCGGTGAGGCGGGGCGAGCCAAGAAAAAGCCCTCACCAGCTGGAGAGGTGGGCACCGAGGTAGCAGGGGCAAGCCAAGAAATCCCCCGCGCGTCAGAGGTGGGCGGCCGGAGGCGGCAACGCTAGGGCAAGCGGCAGGGCGAGCGAGAGAATAGAAAGCGTCTCGGGCGAGGGCGCTCCGCCGGAGGTGGACGGAGGGAGCCGGGTGAGCACGAGCGCCTGAAAATTAGTAAGAATGGCAACCGTCCCTTGAAATTAAAACTGCCGTGGATTGGGTTGCATCGATTGGGAAGCGCAACCGTCTGCTCAGGTGCACCGACGGTTTATAAGTATTTATTGCAGATTGATTTAGTATGAAAATATATTTCGTACTTAGTCTGATGATACAGAGGTACATATTCATCTAGTCATGAGCAGTCGACAGCCATAGGATTAATCTGTGGCCGCGCGTGAAGTTCTATGAAAAAACCCTTTGGGACCGGATGAAAGGTCATTCGAAAGATCAGATCTAGGGATGCCATACCGTATAAAAGGGTGGACAGAGACAAATGCTGGCAATGGTTGAGAAATTAAACCAAAACTAGCCAAAACCATTCAGAGGATAGCACACTTACAGACTAAACTAAACCAACCCATTCACTAGTTTACCAAAACAAATCTAAACCGTTTGGCTTTTTCCACCCAAAACAAACTAAACTCGTTCAAGTATTCATAGTCGTACTTAGTCATTTCCAACAAATTTTAGTCAATATCGATAAAAGTTCTGTGTGTGAACGCAAGGTTTTAATTCTAGGGTCCGGCTTTCGACATGGGGCCCACGTGTAGGTCTATTAATAAATACAGTTCACATGGATTCACAAGTTCATGAAGCAGATCAGCTGCTGTCCGCCCAGCATCACAAGTTGTTTTATTTTTATTCCAAACATATAAATAGTTGGGTTACATAACAAGATCCAACTTGAGAACAACAAATGAAATGTTACATCTCATCAAATTGTACATGTACAACTGAAGCAAATTGTCCATGAGACCAAACAATTCAAATTTTCAAATCATGAGAAAACCCTATTGAACTCTATCAATTAATACATCATGAGACCAAAAAGTTCAATTACACATCTGCAGCAAACCCTGTCAAACTCTACCAAGTACACACCTATTTTCTCTGTCTATTTACCAAACCATTTGCAATGTGCTCACGAAAATCATTCATCAAAGAAATGTCATCCGTAATGGGCCGACTACTTGGCTGATTCGTCGAAGGTTTAGTTGCAACAAAGGTATTATAACAGTCACATAAATCAAAGTCTCTATCCAATATTCTAGCCGACCTAATGAAGTTATGCAGTGCAAAGCATGCATATATAATTTCAGTTTGCCTTTGTGGTGGATAACATGGTATCTTTAAAAGAATCCTCCACTTCATCTTCAAAACGCCCTACACCCTCTCTATGACATTTCTAAGAGACGAATGGGCAAAGTTGAAGATCTTTTCTTTACCTTCAGCCGCCGGGCCTTAGCGGAACTCCGGAAGATGGTACTTGCTTCCCTTGTACGGCACAAGGTAACCTGGCCTATTAGGGTAGCCGGAGTCAAATTGGTAAAATTTTCCTACACATTAACATGATGCTGTCAGTTCCAATCAATTGCATTACAAGTTATTTAAGCATCCGTAGAAATACGTAAGTACCTGACGGTGGGTGGGGGTACTGGTGGCTCCACCTAGTTGTAGCCATCCAGCTAGGACAAATGTGAACCTCATGTTGAAGTCACAAACAGCCATCACATTC
The DNA here is from genome assembly GCA_004135705.1 of Alloteropsis semialata. Taxonomy (NCBI): domain Eukaryota; kingdom Viridiplantae; phylum Streptophyta; class Magnoliopsida; order Poales; family Poaceae; genus Alloteropsis; species Alloteropsis semialata. The sequence continues at coordinate 11,493,791 of CM014278.1, forward strand.
TATGTTGTGATACCCTTCCGGCACATGTGCTGTACCATCTTGTTAGATGTCACCACACAAGGTATGTGAGTGCCATCTATTGCTCCAATACAATTGTTGAAGAAGGGATGGAACCTACGGCTTTGCAATCTAGGATGAATGGTTCTGAACTCTGGGTCTATTGGCTTAAGGATATCTGCAGCTAGCTTCACAACACATTTCAACACTTTCTTAAAGTTGTTGTGAACTGTGCCTAGAGATCTTTCCAATCTATCCTCGACTGTCCTAAAAGAATGTCCTCCGCCTAGTATATATAGGAACATTCCAAGAACCTCAATTGAAGTACTCCTTGGACTAGATTTCAGACCATATGACTGCACTAGTTCTTCATGCAGCCTGAAGAACATAATAGGGTTCATTCTAAACATTTTGTAGTAGTTGGTACTATTTCCTAGTTTCTTGTGTATCCATGCCTCCCCCAGTTTGTTCAGGTATTCTATAAGCGTCCCTATTCAGGTACTTATCACGATGAGTAGCAAACATGAACATACTAGGTACAATGTAGCTGAAATCATCACAAGCAGCATGTTGTATCCATGTGTCCCACAATTGCTAGAGAATAAGGTCATCCATGAAGTCATCACTAGAATCTTTGCTTGTGTCCTCATTATTATCTTCCTGATTATCTTCCAGTACATCCAAGTCCATTGCAGTTTCAGCCTCCAGCAAAAAAATGCACTCTGTTAGTACAAAGATTAAGAAGCAATTTACTGTAGCAAAAACATAGACAGATACAGACTGGTCTAGACAACATGCCAGACACAGTTACAAATGATACATAATGAGGACATAACCATATTATATTAACACACATCACAAACATTGTTCAAATTAAAATTTCTACACATCACAAACGTTGTTCAAATTATAGTACTACAAATCACAAACATTGTTCGAATGCTAGGAGTACACATCACAAACATTGTTCACATTACTGCTCAAATAACAAACTAATTTCACACTTCACTTGTATTGAAATCACATATTGAAGCAGGTACCTCAGCTTTCTCCTTAATGAAGCCCATTCTGCCTTCAGAAGTCACCAAGTTCATGAAGAAATCCTTATCGCCTTCAACTTTGGTAATCTTGTAAACAACATTCATCAGAACCCTATCTGTCTCCTTCACACCACACTCTCTAGCCAACTGCTGCACCTTCTTAATCTTCTTAGATCTGCTGTTCAACATGAGGCGGGCCAAATTTTGCCTTATTTCAATTTGTCTCTGGGCAAGCGTAACATTACTTTGCATGCCTTGCTGCAACACACGATTTCTCTCGAACGCTGCCCTTGCAGTGTCTTGCTTGTATGTGGTCATGGCAGTGACAGCAAGGCTAGTTCTCTTCTTGCTCGGACTAGAGGCTGTAGTGCTGGTGCTGCTGCCTCTCTTGCGGCTGTTGCTGCTACATGGTGTACTACTTTCAGCACGAGGTGTTTTTGCCTGATCATATGGTGCTTCGTCATCATCTGCTGCTTCATCAGCAGCTGCAACTTCATCATCATCTGCTGCATCCTCATCATCTTTGTCCTCATCTTGAGCATTCTCAGAGCCTCCTGGCATAAAAGCACTGGATCCATCTACAGCCACACCTTCAAACATAGTGTCCATGTCATGTACATACTGTGGGAAACCATGTTGCAACCTCCTATGCTCCAGAACCTGAAACAAGACGAGCCAATGTCAGCAAGTTTTCATGAGGGGCCAAACAATGTATGACACAGGATTAGGATTGACCTTAACATTGGTATTCCACCAGTCCTGATCAGCTAAAATGGATCTGTTGCTCCTGCATCCTAATCCCAGAGCTTACACTTAGGCCATTTGTATAGTTCGCCATAAAGGCCTGAGTTGCCTATACCTAGCACCGATCTGGTCCTTATCTTGCACCATACCCATCGTGGCATAAAACCTACTTATGAGCTCCTTCCAGCCCATCTTCGACATTTTACCTTCAACGCAATTACCCTTATGGATTTGCTCAACCCAAAGTTTGCAAAGAATTGCAGAATTTTTATCATTCCAATGTGACCTGTGAGTCTAAACGCAGCCATGCAAACACAAAAACCTAAATTACGACGGCAAATGAAAGTGAGGCGCATAGCATGGGGTTGTACACGAACCTGGGGTTGGGGCGCAGGGATCTGAATGACGTCTTCGTCTGCGCCTTGTTATGCTTCAGTGGGCATCCTAGTAGGACGGCTTACACGATGGCGCCTTGACCCTGCATTCGCCGCCGACACAGATGCACACGCCGCCAAGGCGCGAGGAGGCCGCCTACTAGTGCCACCGCGAATCCCACCCGCACCACCGCCACTGCCTCCCGCGCCACCGGCACTTCCACCCGCGCTGTAGCTGAGGGAGCGATTCACCGAGCTATTGCGCACGGGAGGGGGAAATCCCTGTCCCTCCATAAAAGCACCTTGGGAGCCGAATCCAAGGAGCCTGGCGTATGTCACCATTCGGGGCCATGCTTCTTCGACGTAGGTGAGGTCGAAGCCGGTCATGCCCTCCCGGGGGAGCATGGAGGCTGCTCGATCCGGCAACTCCATATGGGTCATTGCTAAAGAGGTCGAAGGTGCCAGAGGCAGATCTCGTGCCAGACTGTGAAAGGAAGTGCCAGGCAGGGTTTGCGTCAATGCCGCCGTAGCCGCCGCCATTGAAGTTGTCCATCAGACCTACGCCGTGCTTCACCTAGCAGCGGATCTGGTGGAACCAGATGAGGGGCCTAACGAGGGTGCGGCTGTGTTGGGCTAGCCCGGGGGAGGAGGCGAGGTGTTCACGGGGTGGGGAAATGTTGCGGCTGCGCTGTGCGGGGTGGGGGGAGGTAGCACCAATGCGACGTGATGGCGGGCTGTGGCTGGCGTGCGGGCTGGCGGCGGTCACCGCACTTATGCATTAGGCCCTGTTTGGAGAAGTTTGCAAACTAGTGTGGTGTTTAGGGCATCTCCAATGAATATGAGCTACCCCGTTTCTATATGGAACCGGTCCAATCTTGTTAAAAATGCCACAATGTATAGAACCAGCCTCCGTCATTAAAAGTAGGCCCCACTGATAGATAAAAAAAATCTAATTCTTTCCCAACTGCCGTAGCCCAATGCATAAACTTTTTACACTTTTCACCGATGCATAAACCTTTCACACTTTTCATCGATCTAAACACCACTAGTTCCAAAGTTGCAAAAGTTACATTGGAAAGCGTGTCATGAGAGAGAGGGCATGTTTTCCAATGCGTAACTTTTGCAACTTTGCAAACTAGTTGAAGAGAGGTGTTAAGTTCCAAAGTTGCAAATTTGCAAACTAGTTTTCAAAGTTTCACGAACTAAACAAAGCTGTTCTCCTCCTTGGAACGAGGCTCCAAAGCCAAAACCGCAAAAAGGCCATGCCGGGCCATTTAAGTTCCATTCCACAGAATGAGGCCCATTCTGCATAATCTTTTTGCGTTTTTCAGGAACTAAATAGGCCCTAAATTTACCTAGACCAACCAATTCCCACCAAACCAAACTCAACCATATCACGCTCCAAACTTAAAAACTGAGTTTTTAATTAAAAACTGAGTTTTTAATTAAAAACCGAGTCAAACCTGAGTCGCCCAAAGCAACACGGCGTCATCATCCGGTGGCCCCGCAGCGGATGAAAATGTGGAGCCAATTCCAGAAACAAGTAAAACTGGATGAATGGCTGTTCGTCCGGTGACTGACACTGGGATGTCACCTTATAATACTGTGGACCTCCAACGGTCATATTCCTCTCTGGCCCCCTCTACTAAACACAAGGGATGAAAGCGCATCCATCCGCTCAACTCAAAGTTGACAGTACCAGATAAATGTGTAGCCGCACGACCCGTTACATTTGGTGGACCCTGCGCGCCGGTCCTTCTTTCTTCCTCAATCTCCCTCGGGCCCGCGCCCATACGCCGTCGCCGCTCTCGCTCACCTCACCGCCTCCGGCTGTCTCCGGTCAAGCGCCGCCGCCCGCCGCTACGCTACTCCATCCCGTCCCTGCTCCGCACCTCCTCGCCGCCGCCGCACTGCTGCCTCACGCATATTTCGCGCGCGGGCACGCGGAACCATAGCCTAGGGTTTCCGCCGCCACCGGCCTTCGATTCGCCGGCCACCGCCGGTCTGCGCCGCCGTCCCCCGGCCGTGCGCGACGCCAGCAACCCCTCGGTCTCCCCACGCCCGTCTCCCTCATCGATTTCATCTGTAGTGGTGAGAAACTTGAAACCCGCCCAAATGTGATTCAATTTGAATGAAATTCGTTAAAATTTCACTATTTAGAGCATAGTGTTTCGAGTTTAGGATCATATGTTCATGAATTAAGGTTATGTTTCACGGGAATATCATGTCCTCCACACAATGCTCACTTGTTTAGGCCAAATTCCACTATTAAGAGGGTTTAGTGTTTGATGTAAAGGATGTTTTGTTCAATAATTAGGGTTGTTTTTCTCCTGAATATCATGTCATCGACCCAATGCTTACTTGTTTAGGTCAAAATCGAGCTTGTTGAGCCGTAGTTCATGGTCGTCGCCTATCTTTGGTGTTTTCGGTTCACTTCCACCTCTTGTCGAGCACTAAAGGACACTCCTAGCATTCTATGTTTTTTCCTCGAGCATGTCATCTATTAGATGTAAATTTCGCCAGCCCTTAATCAAGCTCATGTTTCGCTTACATGCGTATCTTTTCCCAAGATACTTTATTTACTATATTAATTATATATCTTATCTTTGCCATTTTGTAATCTTGTACCATATGATCTCTTACAGATGGCCGGGGACAAAAGAAAGGGAAAGGCCATCGAGGTTTCAAAGAGAAAGAAGAGTCAAGCGAAGAATGAGTTGGAACATGTACTTCAGGTTCCCAACACACAAGGGCAGCCACAGCAGGGGATCAGGATTCGAGAGCGACAGCCAGAGGGAGCAGCCACAAATATAGTACAGATGGAGTAGTCATCTACATTGCGTTGCTCAGGATGCCACCATCACATAGAGACATGAACATCGACACAGGGACCACCACCTAGGCGCTCGGGTCCGCGTGTTCGTGGTTGTGGCATTCGGAGGCCACGCAGTCGCAGTGCAGGGGAGGGTTCACGGTAGCAGGAGGTGGTGCAGCAGGAAGAGCAGCAAGAGGAGGAGCAACAGGAGGAGGCACAGACGGACTCAGACCCTGGCACGGAGATCTCAGCTGCACACCGGATCAGACGTGCACAGACACCACCGGAGCCAGGAGAGTTGCTTCTTGACTTGAGGCGGATTTCTTCCAAGAGGGTCAAGAAGTACAGGGATGTTCAAATCCTTGACTGGTTCCCTAAGCGTAGACAGGCGTACACCGACCCTAGGTTCTTGACACGGTTACAGGAGAGCTTCTGTACCTCGTACATCAGGGGGCGGTTTTCGATCGCCGAGCACAAGATGCTGGATTAGCCTTCACTGAGAAGGGCTGCAGGGGGAGTACCTATACGGCCCACTTTGCGTACATGCCAGGGGTCGAGGCCTTGGTCACTGGCTATAGGCTTTGGGTAGAGGAGTGGGTGAGAGTCTTCTTTGCCACGCTCTACATTGACATGCACCTGACCTTCATTCAGTTCATATTCAACAATGAGGTTTGGCAGCTGCCCAGGGATTCGATTGCAGCTACCTTTGGTCTACAGCTTGGAGGTACGATATTGCACCACGTCACTTACAGTGAGGAAAGTTGTCCTCCCCACCGTCCTCATTCTACAAAGTACCCCACACACGAGTAGATAGCTCCACTGTTTCGTCAGTCATTTGTTCCTGGCAGCCCGAGGACTCCTGACCAGCTGACAGACGAGGCGTACACTGTTCAAATGGCCTTACGGAGGTCTCTTTTGCCCAGGAGAGGGAACACCGAGACGATCACCACCTTGCAGCAGTGGCTTCTTCTTCACATCATGAATCACGAGGAGTTTGATATTGTAGATCTGATTATATGTGAGTGGGAGGATGCTATCTTTGATGCGATGCTAGCGTAGCGACAGCAGCCATATGCTTACCTGATTAGCTATTTGATCACCGACCTGGGGAATGGAAATTGGAAGAATGAGCTTTACAGTGCCAGGGGTCAGTTTGGCACATATTTGGCCACATGGCCCGATGACAAGCGCCGACGGCCTAGAGCGATATTGGTAGCAGAGGAGAGGTTGCAGCAGCAGGCAATCGTAGAGGCTGCTATGACTGAACTTGAGCGTGAGCGGGACGCACTAGCTATAGTAGAGGCTCAGCTTCTGACCTACCTTGATACTAACACTGAGGACTCGGACGAGGACCCGGACTACACGCCTTACTTTCCAGTGCGTCGTACTCATGACAACGAGGCGGGTCCGTCCAGAGCAGTTCCAGACAAGGAGTCATCTCCTCCACCGCCTCCTGTGACACCACCGCCTCGAGTGATTGAGGCACAGGTTACTCAGCCAAATTATCTTGCTACTATAGTACAAACACTGGTCGATCAGTAGCGTCGCTCCGAGGCTGAGCACGCACGTCAGAGAGAAATGCAGATGATATTTCTTCAGGAGATGCGCCACCAGCAGCAGCAGTTCAGCACACAGCTTCTTCTGCAGCAGCAGTTGGCTTCACATATGTTCGGTTATGTTAGTGGCTGCATAGGACAGTTGTACCAGCATTCAGGTATCGAGCCACCTCCTCGTCCTCCTATGCCACAGCAGCTCCAATATGACCCGCTCACTCCACCTCCTCCAGCCGGCGGTTTCCTGCAGACACTCTTAGCTTCTTTTTCGATGATAGCACCTGTAGAAACTGGGGTGTTATCAGTTCCACCACCGATGTTCGAGCAGCAGCGTGCCTCCCTTGAGCAGCAGAGACAGAGTCAGGTTAACTTGTCTATGGTGTCTCCTTCGATTTCCACAGCTCTACTCTCTGTCGAGACGACACCTAAGGAGACCCTCTCGACCCCGAGGATGACTTTGCCATACTCCTCTGGATGACTGACCTCACGAGCCCGACTCCACTTCTAGAGTAGTTACTGAGGAGATTGAGTAGCAAAGAGAGCTTGAGGGTGTGGGTGGTCCCGTGTCAGGCTCATAGGCTGAGGAGATTGAGAAGGAGACAGAGCTTGAGGGTGCGAGTGGTCCCATGTCAGGTTCACAGGCCGAGGAGATTGTGCAGGAGACAGCTCTTGATACAGCTCTTAATAGTGTAGGTAGTGCCGTGGTAGGCCCACAGGCCGAGGAGATTGAGCAGGAGACAGAGCTTGAGGGTGCGGGCGGTCGCGTGGGAGGCTCGGAGGCCAAGGAGATTGAGCAGGAGACAGAGCTTGAGGGTGCGGGTGGTCCCGTGGCAGGCTCAGAGGCCAAGGAGATTGAGCAGGAGACAGTCTTGATAGTGCAGGTGGTCACGTGGAAGGCTCACATACTTCTCCTTTTGTCACGTCTTCTTCCGAGGTTGCCACTGTGGTCTCTGCTCCTACTACAATCACACAAGTTGACCCCATCGACACCACTCTCATATCAATTAATGAGTAGATTCAGGTACAGATGGATCTTGATGGTGCAGGTGGTTTTGTGGTAGGCTCACATGCTTCTGGCTCCTCCTCGGACTCCTCCACCTCTGACCATGTCGACGTGCCTTAGTACGAAGTTAGGGACAATACTTGGGGTGCGTGAGAGTGTTGGGTGAGAGTGTTGTATCTTTTGTAGTTCCTCATATATGGACATGTCATTTGGATTTGTTTATGCCCTCATGATGGTCATTTGTATCTAAGTGTGCACTCTCATTTTATTTCAGTTAATGCATTCTTGCGCGTCCATTTCATGTCTTTTGTCTCTACTCATTTGTGTTGTAACTAACCAATTGTACATGAAGATTAGGGACCTTTGTAGAATCAAGTGTCACTTCGAGATGAAGCTTTTGTAGAATCGAGTGTCACTGTTAACGGGGTACTTCAGCTAGGACATACTTTGATGAAGCTAAGTGTGTAGACATGAAAGAGAAGCACACTTTAGTGAAACTAGGACCTGCAAGCTCAAAAGGCACAAGACATGGCATTGGAACCAACGAAAACGACCAAGGACTCAAAGAATTGTGAATCAGATTAGTTTGAACCGAAACCATGCACAACAATATACGGTGCGCCATATTTTATGCGGACAGGAAGAACGTATGTTGAAGCGGTGGCTCAAAAAAGCGTTACACATTCGTCCGCTCCGAGCAGTTTACCGCCAGCGGATGAAACAGTGCTCGCGCGTGAAGTTGGTGCGGATCCTCCATCGGATGAACGTCTGTTCGAGCGGTCCTCTTTATAGTTGCATCACCAGATGAAACCGTTGCTGCAATGAGCTTCCAAGCAATTTTGCATCAAGTCCTGAAGGAGTTTGATTATATTTGCGTCGAGGGGAGCCAAGTATGCACCAGAGATTCAAAGTACCAAGCTTGTGTCTCTTTCTAGAAGCCACATGATTATCATGATTGGCCCTTGCCTACGTTGGTCGAGATTTATGGTAGTGCATATGACCGTCCATGTGTAGCAACGTAGAGCGCACTAAATCATGTTGTACTTTATTTTGATGAAGTTCTAGGCTTCACGATCGGAGACCTAAACTATGTTGGATTACTAAGGGCGCGAAGCAGAGTAAGAAATGTGTAGCATGGATGTACCTTTATCCTTTCCATATGGATTTGAACTTGTCTTTAGCATTGATGTAAGAACCTGTGAGACTTGTTATATATATTTCATTGCATATACTTTGTTCTCTGAATGTTGGATCTGAATGGTGCCACCCGCCCTGATTGCGATAGAAATAGGAATGCAAATAGGAATGCAAATTAAAAGTTTATGGACCCAAAAGTGCACTTTCAAAGTTTGTGGACCTATGTTTTAGATTTTGTGGACCTGAATGACACAAATTACAAGTTTATGGACCCAAAAATTCAATTTCGGAGTTGATGGACCTAAGTGACACCCCTCTACAAGTTGATGGACCTCTGGTGCATTTTACTCTAATAATTACATAGACAGAGTTGCACACTCGAGTTAGACCAATAGTCATCTAAAATAACTCAAGACACATGGTTAGATGCAAGGAAATAGACAAGAAACTCAAAGAAGGATGTGGTGGACGAGTTAGATCGGAAACAATGTCACAGTTTCATCAGCTGGTCGGTGTTTAGCACGGAGCTTTTGAATGGCCGTTCATCCCGTGGTGGCTTAGCTTGCACTACTACACAGGGTGATGCCTGATCGTTGGGCTGTATTACGCTTCTAGCACCGAATAAATGTGTCGGCTATTTAGCGCTGCAGCTTCATCCTTAGATCACACAGCATGTACACAGATTCGAACGGTGCCTTTTGTTGTTAGCGCATCGGATGAAAGTGTGGCTGAAGTGACGTCGGGCAACTCTGCGCGCGCGGCACCAAATGAAGAGACATTGGTCCACTGGGTTCTGTTATATCAAAACCATATAAAATTGTGCCAAAGGAAAGTCAGCCACATCTACTGTCGTGGCCACCGAATGAATGGAGATTCGTCTGATGCTATCTACTATGGCCTCACTGTATAAAACTGTCGTTTAGGCAACATTGCAGTCAGCTATCTTCGTGCCACTGTATGAACACATTTCATCCGCTGTGCTCTAAGATGTCCCGACAGTATAAAACAATGTTTATGTAAACATTGCACAAGTCTGTGATCGTGCCGACGGAATGAAAGGGCATTCAAACGCTCCTGTCTATGGTGTGTCGAGCGTATAAAATGTTGGTCCTATAGTCGATTAATATGCAAGTGCTTCCAAAATTCAAATTTAAATATAAGTTAATATAGTAATGTGAAGAATTCCCCGTTCATACCCTCTGAGGCAATCGATCCTTACAATACACATGCATACAATTTGAAATTTAAACAAAAGGTAATATACATTTCATATCTAGCTGTTGACAATTCTTGGTTCTCCATCATTCCGTGCCCAAGGCTTTTCACCCCTTTTTATGCTTGCTTCTGCATTCTGTATCTTCTCTGGTAGATCTTGGAAGAGGTTCATTTCTTCGAACTGATTGTATTGCTCGACGTCCTCAACTCCGTTAGCTCCTATAATAGCTTGTTTTCCAGGGATCACAATGTGCTTCTGTTTTTTAGAAGGGTCGATTACATAAAGAACCTGTGCAACATGTGAAGCAAGTATCCAAGGGTCATCTTTGTATCCAATATTTTGGAGGTCAACAATTGTTTGTCCATAGTTGTCCACCTCAACACCTCTTGGGTGGTTCACCCATCTACACCTAAAGATGGGGAACCTAATATTACAACCATAGTCTAGTTCCCATATATCATCTATGATGCAATAATATGTGATGTTTTGGCCACTATTTCCGTCTAAGGCTTGTGTGCGAACACAGCTATTTTGAGACACGCTTTTCTTGTCTTTTTCGGCAGTATAAAATATGTAGCCATTAATATCATAACCTTGCCATGATGTGACCTGAGCGGATGTTCCTGATGCCAATCTTTTGATTGTTTTTTCTTCTATGGTTTCCCCATCTGGTATGCCCTATTCCTTGAACCATTCGACGAATCAACGCTTGTGCTCCTTCATGATCCAATCTTGTGAACGGCCATGACTTTCTGCTCTTACAACATCTAGGTGTCTTTGGATGAATGGTCCCATTAGTGTGATGCGTTGCAGGACACTGTAATCTGCTAGTTTTATCTCATTCATATCCTTGTCGATGAATGTTTTCCTCCCTGCTATGCCGATACCGTCCAATCTTCCCTGATGAAGTGATGCTGGTAAACCAATCCCCAAATTATCTTTTAGATAAGCCAGGCAGCACTTGATGACTTCTTCAGTACTGTATCCCTCTATCATGCTTCCCTCAGGGTTTGCACGATTTAGTACGTATCGGTTCAAGATTGACAAGAAACGCTCGTATGCCCACATTTTGTGTAAGTATAGGGGACCCAGTGCCCTTATCTGATCTACCATGTGAATCATGAGGTGTTCTGTGATGTCAAAAAATTGTGGAGGAAAGCACATCTCAAGCTGCACCATGGTCTCCCGGACAAAAACCAGCAGATCGTCCAATTCGTCTTTGACAATCACCTTCTGAGAAACTCTGTCAAAGAAGTAACACAACCGAGTGATCACCATCTTTACGTATACTGGCTTGATTGCCCTGATTGCAATTGCAAGGAACACAGTCAGCATAACATGGCAATTGTGACAATTGTATCTAGTAAACGAGAGTTCTTTCATCGACACTAGTTTCTTGATGTTGGATGAGTAACGACTCGGCACTCTGATACCCCGTAAACACTAACATACTGACCTCTTCTCAGCCAATGTTAAGTTGTAGCTAGCCGGGGGAAGTTTATATCTTCCATTCCCTACATCTATAGGGTGAAGATCATCTCTAATGTTCATAGCTACCAAGTCCTAGTACGACTTCAGGTTATCATTTGAATCCAGTAAGAGCCCATTCATGTTACCAAATACATTCTTCTTCATGTGCATACCATCTATGGCATGGCAGACCTCTAGGTCCTCCCAATACGGTAAGTACTTGAAGAAAATTGACTTCTTCTTAAATGGCACGCCATCCTTAGGTGCCTTATCTCTATTTTTCGGCTTTCTGTCTTTTGTCATCTTCCCATATTCAACCTCGATGTCCTTGACCATCTGAACGACTGCGTGTCCGTCTTGTTTTGCAGGAGCGTGACCTATCACAGCGTCGCCTCCAAAAGATTGATGGAACTTCTTACCTCGGTACTTGTGTCCTTCCTCTAAGAAGCATCTATACCTCAGGTAAACTCCCTTTCTAGTTTCGTTGAGGAAATACCAAGCGGTTTCGTCGTCCAAGCATACACTGCATGCTGTCTTTCCTTTGACATGCCCTGAAAGCACAAACAACGCCTGGTAATTGTTGATGGTAATGAAGATAATGGCTCTTAGGTTGAATTCTTGATGTGTAAAACCATCAATCATCTTGATACCGTTGTTCCATAAATTTGCCATCTCTTCCAACAGAGGGTCAAGAAAAATTTCAATATCTATGCCTAGATGCTTTGGGCCTTGTATAAATGTGCATAGGAAAAGATACTTTTGCTTCTGGCACAACCATGTAGGTAGGTTGAACATGCTCAAGACGGTGTTCGCCTAAACACGTGTAAACCGTCGTTTACACACGTTTAAACTGTAAACGGAGGGTATGCGTGTAGTTTAGGGCCTAGTCGTCGAATTAAACACTAAACGCATGTAAACAGTCAACTTGGTCAAAAAATGGTGTAAACAGTGAAACTAAACAGAAGTTAAACATGTTTACACACAAAAATATACATTTAAACAATTGTTGATGGTCCTTAAGTACCACTTTTGGCTGTCAATTCCTGCAGAAAATATATCAAATATAAAACACCAAACATAGTGATAGGGTTTATTACTAACTATTTCCACAAGTGTTGGTGTTTTACTTTGCCATGCAGGAAAGAGCATTATAGGCTTGAGATGAGAAATAAATATTAGTATCACAAAGTACCTCAGATGCCCATTTGGAGTATATCATTGTGAAGATCTCGTCGAAACACTTCCAAATGTTATATCACTTGTATTATTTGGGCCACGGATCAAGAAGATATAAAGGGACAAAATATAATGTTATGGGCCCACCTAGGTGGGGCCCACTGGCCAGAGCAGGCCGGGCCACGTGCAAGAGCACGCGCCCTTCCCAGGCCACACGCCTGGCCACAGGCCCTCTGCGCGGGAGCAGGGCGAGCAGCACAGGGGTGCAGCGGTGCCCCTACGTGCACACGCACGGGGGAGGCCCCCGGCCCTGGCACAGGCTCTGCAGGGCGAGGTGGCCCAAGGCCATTGGCCCATGTGCATGGACAGGCAGCCGAGCATGCGGTCGTCTGTAGTGCTACGCAGGAACACCAGGCCGAGTGCAGGAGCAACCAAGGACACGTGGCGCCACCCCATTCGTCCAGACGACCATCACGCGGATCAAGAAAACCTGGACCACGGGATCGACGAGGAGAAAGCACACGCGCGCCAGAATTCCTTCGCGCGCTATTTTCCTGCGCGACCGACTTCCAGCGTCGGTTCCTCAGGGACACTTGGCATAATGGGAGAATAGGGAGGGGAATATTCCCTAGAACCTAGAGAGGATCTCCACTCTTCCAAGGCACTCCCTACACTATAAATAGACCCCTACCCCTCACTCTCAACACACACAAGATTGAGAAGCTACAAGCTCCACTCCAAGGTGAAGCTCTACTCCAGTGTAGTATTTAGAGAATAGGGAGAGAGTGAGGGGTAGTCCAGGGGAAGTGCCGGGGCTGTCGGCACTCTTCCCCGATCTTGTACCTCGACGGATGCTTCCTTCTTCTAGTAAGTGTTCGTGATCTCTTATGGTATTAAGTTCTCTTGATTAAGTAAGTTCCCTGCTATAGTTGCTTGCAGGTTCATCGTTCATTAATCATTTATGCTTAGTGAATACTTTGGTCTAGGAACAAGACTAAAGTAGTAATTGATAGCACAGACGTGGTGTCTGGGCTAGAAGTTACCTTTGTTTGCCTCGTAGCGCCACGGATTAGAAGAGGTAGGCGGCAGGTGGTGACAGCCCTATCCGTCCTTTGTAATCCTCCACGTTCGGGTATGGCGTAGAGCTGTTGGCCGGCAATTTCCTAGAGGCCTAGGATACCCCGGTGCCCAAAGTAAGTAAACTATAGACGCTGAGCTTCCTTGTCAAAGTCCTTATCCATAGGAATCCTCTCTACCCTCGCCAATCATTTCTCTTGTTGTCCTTGGACGATCTCGTTAGAAGATTAGTACAAATGTTCCCTGTGGATTCGATACCCTGAATACTTCCGGGTGAAAGCTACAACGGTATCCGTGCGCTTGCGGATTTATCTGCGACCATAAGAAATACCAACAAGCTTTCTGGTGCCGTTGCCGGGGAACGGTTGCTGTATTATCTTCGAACCTTGTTTGTCCTTGTATCTTTTTATTTTTTGTTTATTTTATTTTACCAGTTACCCCCTCTACCATGGAGCAATATTCTATTCTAGAATCCTCTTCTCCAAGGCGTGAGTTCTTTGAGCTACCACCTTCTGATCAACCAATCACCACATCTAGCTTTGAACTCCGCCCCGGCTTTATAGCCATGGTTCGGAATAAATCCTTCTCAGGGGCCAACAACGAAAATCCTTATGATCACCTGCGAGAATTTGAGTTGTTGTGCTCATGTTTGAGAATCTCAGGCATGACACAAGAGACCATCAAATGGAAGTTATTTCCATTCTCTCTCGATGAGACGGCAAAGAGATGGTACTACCAGACCGTTAGGGATGTAAACGGAAATTGGGAAAAACTATGGGACAAGTTTTGTCTTTACTTCTTCCCCATTCACCGTATATGTGCCCTTCGGAGGAAGATTGTCTGCTTCCAGCAGGGTGAGAAGGAAACTCTAGGTGCAGCTTGGGAAAGATTTGTTTCACTAAACAAATTTGGCCCAGACTTAGGCATACCCGACTTCATGCTCATGCAACATTTTCGATCAGGCCTAAAAAAGGAAGCTGCTTTCATCCTAGATGGTGCCGCCGGTGGTTCGTTCATGCACGTAACCCTAGATGAAGGGAGAGCTCTTCTAGAAAGGATTCTGGAAAACACTCCCTTCACTGAAACACAACACGAACCCCAGCACAGCTCTAAGACAAGATCCGAACCAAAGCCATCGAAGGAAGAAAAAGTTCTACCTTTGGCATCCGAGGATTCGAGAAATCTCTCGGATCACACTAGGCACAAAAAGGCTACGACACCTCCCATTTATTATCCATCAGATCCACTCAAGGAGGTTTTCCCCGATATATCCATAAGGGAACCACCAATGGAATGGTTAAAGGAAGTAAAGCGTTCTTCCGAAGCAATTCGGATGGTTGCACCTTCCAAAACCATGCCTTGCTCTTTAAGGGGAATTACCGTAGAAGCCATTTACAACCCAACCGTCGAGGCTAGCATCATGTCTGAATCCTTTGCGAACATTTTCTTGGGCAACATGCCTCTAGCCTCGACCAACAAGCTTTTCAGAAGTCCCTCAGGACACATCTTTGAATGTCGTGGAATTGTAAGGACTGTGCCAATCAAAATAGACAAAATCAAGGTTCATCTAGATTTCCATATTGTTGGTATTTCTTACGATCACAGATAAATCCGCAAGCGCACGAATACCGTTGTAGCTTTCACCCGGAAGTATTCAGGGTATCGAATCCACAGGGAACGTGTGTACTTGTCTTCTAACTAGATCGTCCAACGACAACAAGAGAAATGATGGCGAGGGTAGAGAGGATTCCAATGGCAAAGGACCTTGATGAAAAATAAGCTCAGCATCTATAGTTTACTTACTTTGGGCACCGGGGTATCCTAGGCCTCTAGGAAATTGCCGGCCAACAGCTCTACGCCGTACCCGTACGTGGAGGATTACAAAGGACGGACAGGGCTGTCACCACCTGCCGCCTACCTCTTCTAATTCGTGGGGCTACGAGGCAAACAAAGGTAACTTCTAGCCCAGAAACCACGTCTATACTATCAATTACTACTTCAGTCTTGTTCCTAGACCAAAGTATTCACTAAGCATTCGTAAATGATTAAAGAACGATGAACCCGCAAGAAACTATAGCAGGGAACTTACTTAATCAAGAGAACTTAATACCATAAGAGATCACAAACACTTACTAGAAGAAGGGAGCATCCGTCGAGGTACAAGATCGGGGAAGAATGCCGACAGACCCGGCACTTCCCCCGGACTACCCCTCACTCTCTCCCTATTCTCTAGATACTACATTGGAGTAGAGCTTCACCTTAGAGTAGAGCTCGTGGCCTCTCAATCTTGTGTGTCTCTTCAATGACCGGTATGCAGCTATTTATAGCTTGTAGAGGCGGTTCGGAGTGGACACGTGGAAGATGAGGACGAATGGACTCAGTCACAGGTCTGGCGATTCGGGGAGATCGACTGACGTTCGATCCACCGCCTTGAGTGATGCACGGCACAGATGGACTTCTGGAGGCGGTGGGAACCCGTACCAGAAGGATGAGGCGGTTTGGCCTCCGGACCAGGTCGGGCGACCGGGCTCGGTCGGGCGACTGTCTATCGGCACTGATCGGGCCCATCTTCGGCTGAGTGACTATTTAGTGGGTCCTCATGGCGGTTCCAGGTGGTATAGGTGCATTTGAGTACGTTTAGTTTCGAAGGTGGGCCCTTCTATCCATGTGACCTCCCCTTGGACCATTCCCATCTCTTGGATCCAACCGACATGGAATCAGTGGCTAGGATGGTCCTGGAGTGTGCTTCTTTGCTGTGAACAAAGATGGGCTTTATTGGGCTTGGGCCCAGGTCGGCCGACCTAGGTGGGTCGGGCGACCTGGCCCTGAGCCCAATTGTCCTCCTCTTTTGCCAATTATTTCCTGCAATCACATATTCACCAAAACTCGTGGAATTGATTAGATATAAACCTTTTCACTATGTTGGTGATTATATTTGATATATTTTCTGCAGGAATTGACGGCCAAAAGTGGTACCTAAGGACCGTCAACCAGCTCCCCCACACTTAGCCTTTACTCGTCCCCGAGTGAAGCTTAAAGCCTAAGGTGGAAAAACATGACTCCAATTGATATGATGCAAGCATATAAATTATTCCAAAACATACCTGCACTTGTGAATTTTGAAGTGTCTATCATGCCATCTTGGGTGGTTGAGGAATGGAATGACTTTGATTCAAGTCATCTTCACTCCTCTGTTAAGTAACTTGGGTTTTTGATAAATTTTCAAAAACATAACCTTACCTAGCTCCTCAAATGATTCTCTCAGATCGCTCAATGTGTATGATTCCTCACCAACACTACAAGATTTTCGGTCTACTGCAACGCCGAAGAATTGCAACGTAGAAAATTTGGTTGCCAGAGATCGTTGTATTACAACCATTCTAAAAAATGGTAGCGATACATGCCTTTAATACAACGGTTTTCAAGATGTTGCAAAGCTCTGTTGCATTTGGTGGACGATATTGCAATGGTGAAAAATGGTTGCAGTAGACATGATTTTGGTTGCAATTGTGTGGTAGTACTGCAACTACATTTACGTTAGTTGCATTTGGTTTTGACTATTGCTACGGTTTTTTTGTGTTGCATAAAATTTGACAAGCGTTGCAAATGCTAGATGCTTAATGCAACGAGAACTCTTGGAGGCGAAGCAAAAGTGGGGGTCAATTGCAACCTTTTTTGGCAGTTGCAATATACTTTGATATTGTTGCAAGTGCTAAATTTTATTGCAACGAGATGTATGGGGCCGAAGCGAAAATTGTGTTCAAGTGCAACGCTTATTTTTTGTTGCAATATACTTTGATAATTGCAACGAATTTAAAACTTAAAAAAAAGTATGGAAAGAAAAGAATTGGGGACGCATATTAAAATTAAAAATTGCTCCCCACAGGATTCGAACCATGGAGCTCTGGTTCAGATAAAAACTTCTCCACCACTACGCTATGTAGGTGTGTTCGTTGTAGCTCAGGTTTTAATTTATTTGATATGATTGAAGACCTTATGAGTTATAAAACGCCCCAACCCTGGCCCCATCTCGGCATCTCCGTCCTTATGCTTGGTGTCTGAAACTTTCTGTTAAGTAGTAGTTGCTGTTAAGTACTTGATGTTAAGTACGCGTGGATGTTAATTAGTACTTGAAGTTGTACCGGGGTGGTTGGTCACTTTGTTAGTGATAGTAAATGCCTGACCGTGCACCATCGGTCACATGGTGACCACGCTAATGAACCTTTCCTTGTCCAAACATTTGCCGACCGGTGATTACTCTTGGGCAATCGTGATTTTTATTTCAAAACTTTCCACTTACCTCTTTATTTTAATATTTTTGGTTCCTGGCTAATGCCACGCCACACATTTGCAACACCACTATTTTGGTTGACATAGGGGGGGTCTTATCGCAACCTTTGTCTAAAATGGTGGCTATATGTGCCTATAATGCAACGGACTAAAAGTGTTGCCTTACCTTTGCCTTGTGGTTGCGATAGGGGTGTGCTATGGCAACTATATTGTGATATGGTTGCAATTACTTGGCGTTATTGCTATGCTCTTTTGGAGTTGCATTAGCAATTACTAGGGTTTTCAATTCTGGAATCTAAAAAATTTCGGACCCCTTCGATAAACACAAAATTTTTGAAATTTTGGGGAAAAGTTCAAATTTTTTCAACCAAATTTTTAAAAGTTATAAGTTTAATTACATAGAAAAACAACATTTTATCACTTCTATGTGCGCAGTGCATTGGTTTGTCTTGTGATTTTGGTCTTAGCTGCCCCACGTTCGAATCCCTGGCAGGGTTCTATTTTTTAAAAAAATTTAGAAAAATGGCCAAAAAACAATGCTGAAGGGGGATTCGAACACAATACCTCATAAAATGAGTGGAATAGCTATACCATTGAGCCACTGCTTCATTTGTGTTAATTTGACTTGGTTTTATATATATATGAGGATAGTTCAGGGATGAAGGCCCTGACGCGTAGGTCCGGGCTGGCAGCGAGACAGCTAATCCAGATTTCATATGTGCACAAACAAATTGTAACACCCATTGTAACACACTGAGTTTTCAGTCTTGCAACAGTTTAAAATTGTGGTATCACTACAAAATTTCTAAAAAATATAATTGCATCGAGAGAAGACTACCGGTACAGCCAATGGCGTCGCGCCATGTCACTGCGTCCAGCTGGATTGGCTGAAGAACAAACAAATTATTCATTTTTATTTTAATCCGAAATTAAAACTTGAAACCAGTATTTCTCCCTCATTAGAGCTTCAAATTTGATTCTGATTTTTTCTAAAATCACGCCCTTTCATTCGGTGGTGTTTGTTTGTATATTAATTGCTATTTATTAGATAATCCACATATGGTTTGTTTTCTTCCACTCAAATAGAGAATATAAAAGCATGATTTTGCATAATAATTGATAATGTAACTCCATATTCTCAAATGTTATGGTAAACACAAATGACTAAGAGTTGTGGTGGTAGTTCAAGCTAGTTTGATGTGCAAAGTCTTGTGTTCGATCCCTCTTCTTGCCACTTTTTTATATATTTTTTATACATATGAAAAAATGTGATATTAGAACCATCCTATTACGTGACTCGAATTACATCCCAAAATAATTTTTAAACTTATATTTATGAGCGTCGCCCATAAAAAGAGATGGGGGAAGG
>CM014278.1:11514051-11548296 GCA_004135705.1 Alloteropsis semialata
CTTTGTGCATGAATCATTAGTCATGTATAATTTCGACAAATAAGCAAAGTGTCATGTAGCTCACAGTAGAAAAAGGAGCCTCATCTTGGAACCTTTGACCTGCAACTAACATCCCAAATTAAATGAGCAAGTCATTCAAGCCTCCTAGCCTCCTGATAATCAAATCCATATGGATGTGCATTCTGGTCTTCCAATCTACAATATGACCCTAAAAATGGCAAAAGATAAATGAGAATTCTCAATTAATATGCAAAACCGAATGGGGCATCTGGCTTCCAACATAATATCCAAATATTTTAAATAGCAATGCAAGTTATGGCCAGAATAATCTCCAAACCTTTTGAATAATGATGCTACTGGTTCCATCCATATATAGAGCTGACATAAGTTTTATCATCTCTCATACACCTAATAAAGTAGTAGACCCCATCCATATGGATGTAGAGGTAAACAAATAAAACATTTTGACAAAGATTTAGGATGTATATCTCCTTCCAGCAACCTACACCTTTTCAAAAAAATAAGAGCATATACAGTCTGGTTTTTCTTTTAAGAAAAAGGGTAGTACCTTCCCACAGTAAAGATGCTAACATATTTTAAAGGCCAAATTTGGAACATCAATGGTAACAAAATGATATATAATGCAGTGCAAACAAGAGATACAGTTTTCCAAATTCTTCATGCAAGAATATATACATGTAGTAGAGATGCTATAGCAAAGTGCAATGTAGATTATTTCTTCCACCTCACCTCCCTACAGATAACATATGAATTTTGTCGTCGGCTTAATTCACCTATCCAGAGACCATGGTCAATCAACCAGCAGAAATCAGGTAGTGGAAGGAAAGGCCTATTATCAGCAGGCACCAAGGACAATAAGGAAGGAAATCAATTAACTAATCACTGACCTTATTAAAAATGAAATCAGGATAGGGTCAATCACTTTTGAAAACAAACCTGGTAGCAATACTCACTTTCAAAGAAATGTAGGTCATGCAATCATTTAGCTTCTCAAAAGGCATTTGAACATATCAGATTGCAACCAAAAAAGGCCTTTTTAGTGGAAGTTTCAGGACGTATTCACTTCACAATTTAATTAAGAAATTAGAGCAGCACATCCCTGGTGCTCTGCTGGTCACAATTGACTGTGCCACTCCTCCCACCAAATACATTTGAAATTTAAGCTTTCTAAAATATTTCCAAAGTGAGAATCATCACACCTTACAAAAAGATGATGTTCACGAACATTCCATAGAATGGTCACAAGGAAAATTAAACCAGAGCATGGAAGCAGCAGGTCAAAATGCATGGCTAGACGACACCTGCAGATGATGAAAACACAGGTACTACATAAAATTGTAGAGTTAGAGAATTTATGATTTTACCTGATCAAGTTGAAGGAAAACCAAAGACTGACAAAAAAATGAAATTATCCCAACACCCTTCCTGCCTTGATCTGTGGCTGGAACATCTCATTTCAGCACATCTTCACTTCTTAAAAATTAGCTGGAAAAGATTGAGACACCATATGCTGCAAAATCTCATTTGAACCCGTTTTCACTTCCTGCATATTAGTTTCACCCAACATCCTTTTCATCTCATTGAACCGTCATTTGTATTGTTGTAGTTTCATCAATATGTCCTTCACCGTGGTTCGAGGTCTTCCAAACAACAAGTGGAACCATATTAACTTGCTTGATAAAAAACAGACAGGGCAAGGAAGCATATTAACTTGAATTACCACGACTGGAGGCAACAAGTGGAACCACAGTGGGCAGTAATCGCTGCAAGCCATCATTATGAAACAATGATATCATGCACATTGCTATGAATTAATCAAAATACTATATCTAGATATTTAGGATGGTTGAGACATATAGTAACATTTGTAATCGTCTAGGGGCTCAAGTGATACATTTTATAGAAGTGGATTATAACGGTATTGATACCAGCACTAAAATTAAATTCCATTCAGCTTTCAACCTGAAATCAAGAAGTAGTACTAATTTCAAAATAACCTAAATGTTTCATTTGAACATTCATCAATTGCAACAGCACTATGTCGACGAATAAACAATACAGCATGTACAGACAATGATGAAGCCACCAGTTCTTATTAAATAGGTCAGGACTTGTATGGGGCTTCTAAAAGAGGAGGGAAAAAATTTCAATATTAAACTACTGAAATAAACTGTCAAAAAATGCATCAGATGCATATGATGAATCTGGCATATCCCTCCTTTCACAAGCACAGGCCTGCAAATGGCCAAATTGTGGTAGCAAATTATTCGTTAATCACTACATGCATTTCTAGAGAAGGCATTCAGTAATGGAATTAATAATGTTAATTCCAAGCGACCATTAGCTCCTCAAGCTGTAAATAACAGAAATTCTATATACAAAGACATAATAAATCAACACATGAACCATGTGTAATAAAAGTGTTATAGATAGACATTCTAGAACATTCAAAAATAAAATATGGAACTGTGAATAAATAACAAAATAACTGACGGATCCAATATGATAAGTAAACCAACTACCTTTTTGAAACCTGGCTTATTGCACTCCAAGCATGGGAGATCCAAATTGATCATCAGTGAACATGGGTGGCTTGAGTATTCCTAGTGCTCACCAGTTCCATCAGTCAAGCACAAACTCAAAGTCAACATATAACAGTTGCAGTGCCAACAAAAGGGTCAGATCAAATGTTCCTACCTGGCATGTCTTTCGGACTGTCAGTAGAATATGCAGGCAGGCACAATATACCTTCTCCCTCTTGTTCAAATATGTTTCTTCATCTTAGACATGGATTCTTCTGCAAAGATCTATCCGTGTCTGACTGAAACATATCACTGATTGCATGTGGTTAAGATTCGGTATGAAGCATTGCTACATGGGGCATCGGCATTTTTTGCCTACAAAACACAAGTGGCGAAGGGTCAAGGTCAGCTTTAATAATGAGGTTGAGGAGAGGGAGGCACCGGTGCCACTCAGCGGTCAACAAGTTCGGGAGCAGTACGAGACTTTTGAGCAAGTCATTTTTGGTGCCACTACTTCGAAGAAGAGGAAGCAGCGTGATGAAGATACTAGATGGCACAACTGGAGGAAGAAGAGTATTTTCTTTGATCTTCCATATTGGGATTCATTGCTTATACGCCATAATCTAGATGTGATGCATATTGAGAAGAATATTTGTGAGAGCTTGATTGGGACTTTGCTCCATTTAGCAGGTAAGAGTAAGGACAGTGAGAGGGCTAGACTTGATCTGAAAGAATTGGGTATAAGGAAGGATCAACATCCAGTTCTGAATGACAAAGGAAAATACGATTTGCCAGCAGCATTGTACACGTTAGGTGATCCCCAAAAGGAAATCCTGTGCAAATTTCTACAAGGAGTTAAGATGCCCGATGGTCATGCCGCTAATATCAGGAGATGTGTTGATGTCGATGCGCGCAAGGTTTCTGGACTAAAAAGTCATGATCACCATGTTATATTACAAAAACTCCTACCCTTGGTGGTACGCCACATATTACTGGATAAAGTAGTGATCCCATTGATCCAGCTCAGCAGGTTCTTTAACTCGGTATGTTCAAAGGAGATTGACAAGACTGAGATGCAAGAACTTAGCAAATCGATTGCAGAGACCCTTTGTCGGCTTGAGAGGATTTTCCCTCCAGCATTTTTTGATATTATGATGCACTTACCAGTTCATATTGCTTGGGAGGCTGAAGTGGGAGGCCCTGCTTCCTATAGGTGGATGTATCCAGTTGAGAGGTACCTATGTACCCTCAAAGGATATGTGAGGAACAAAGCGTGCCCAGAGGGTTCAATAGCAGAGGGATATATCTTGGAGGAGTGCCTTACATTCTGTTCTCGGTTCTTTGAAGGTGTTAGTACGAAGCTCAATCGGCCAAATCAAGAAAAGAGCACTGTTAATGAACCACCTGCTGGTCTGAGTGTATTTGCGAGCATGGACAGTAGGAAAAAGAAAGCTACTTCTAAGCATAATATGGAGATACTAGGTTCCGATGTCTTGTCGACGATGAGGCACTACATAATATCAAACTGTGATGAGGCCATTTCATGGGTAAAGTAAGTAACACATGTAAATTATATGAATTTTGTTACATTGTTTACAATTTCTCACTGTGATTATATATATTTTTTTAAATGTTGCAGTGAGCATAAGGCCGAATTGGCGAAAGCCAACTCGCAGAATGTTGAAAGGAGGCACAAGGAACACTTTGTACCATGGTTCGAGCGAAAAGTGAGTCATTTGCATTTCTATTAAAATTAAATCGTCATATTTGAATGTGCTCGTAACATATTATCAAAAAATTGTCATATTTGAATGTGTAGATCCAGAACCTACATAGAGAGGGGAAAGCAGATGAGATGATTTATTCTCTATCTCGTGGTCCTGATAATCGAGTTACTGTGAAGAATAGGTGCTCAATCAATGGTTTCTATTTTTGGGCATCGGAAGCAGAGAAAAATCTAACAACACAGAACAGTGGTGTTGTCGTGAAGGGTGATGGTGGCATGGATTGGTATGGAGTGATTAAAAAAATCATCATCCTTGATTTTCATAAATCGCAGGAAACCACATTGTTCCAGTGTGACTGGTTTGATGTTCCTGGACCAGGACGTGTAAGATCAAGAGGGTACATTAGAGATAAATTTGGGATTATCGATATCGATACCTCTCTGTTTTGCTATTCAGAGGATCTATACATCCTGGCGACACAAGCGGAGCAAGTGTGCTATGTGAAAAGCCGGAAGAAAGAAAATTGGTGCAGCGTTCTCAGAATGAAACCTAGGGCCCTGTTTGCCATGCCTGAAGGAGAGGAAGACACTGACATTAATGTTGGTGATACTGATATGGACGAGGTTGTTATAGGTGTTGAAAATATTTCTGTTGAGGACCACAATGAGGATTTGTCAATGTGGAGGAGGGCAGATGTGGAAGGGACAAGTGTTGATGTTTCTGTTCTTGATTGTGCTAAACCCATGCCTGAACCGGATCATGCAGATATACCAGAAGACGATGACGATGGTGATGAGACCTTCATTGGTGACGGAGTGGTTACTCCAGTCAATTCAGATTGACAAGACGACGACATTTTTTTTCATAATTAGGTGTTGCATTGTTTACTTCTATTGAACCAATGGGTCCAAAATTTGTGTGCAATAAATAATTTTTTTGTGAAGATTTCAGTTTTTTATGCAATATTGGCTTCATTCTTGCAGGCAAGATTATGATTATGATGACAGCGTCATTGGGCTTAATTTGTATAACAACATTAGACTATAGACACATCTGCTTGATCTTAATAAGGTAGCATCGTACTCCCAACATCTGTATGCAACACATAAGCAAAAGCAACAGACAAAAGACAAAGAAGAAGAAGATATCCTATCTACTTCTTCAGTTCAGATCGCTTCATCCTCTGCTTCAGTCCTGATCAGATTCCTGAGTGTACAACTCACCCCTCTCATGCTTCCGCTTGACTGCAACGCGAAGATCTTCCGCCATTTGAAAAATCTGACATTTTACAAGGGCGTCAGAGTAAGCATTTACAGAAGGTCATCAACTGCATTCGTGCCAGTTGCAAATTATGTTTTCAGAAAATCTCATAGTGATGTTTAACTTAAAGGATAGGAACATCACCTCACGAAGAGAGTTAGTAGGTCCATCGTATTCATCTTCATCGCTGTCATAGTTTAGCATCATCTTGCATTTAATCTTTGGGAAACACAACTCATACTTCTTTCCTTTTGACTGAGTTACATGCAAATTTGGGTCAGAACATAATGCACACACAATAATTACGAAGCAAATTTACTCCATTTCAACTAAACTACTAGTGTTTCCCTCACCTCATACAAGCATGCTGGTAGCCCTAATGCATCGATGCCCATGTCCGTGTCCGATTCAGTTGTGGGCCAAGCCTCGGTGTGTAAGTGGCGGCTCTTTTGCTACATCAAAATATTTTTTAGAATTTTTCATTGACACAACGTGATATTGCAAACTTTGAAACACTGATCGTGAGGGCAAAATATGAATAAATGTTGTTATACACACAAGGCATAGCATGCACTGAACCTCTTCTGTATTTAGCATCTTATTATTGCAACAGATAAATAGAAGAGATGCATCTAGCAATTCCGATTCTAGCAAAATTGAATCTATCAATTGCGAATCTAGCAAAATTTAATAGATCAATTGTGAATCTAGCGAACCTTCATCTTGCTGCGTGACGACGAGGCTTCGGCGATTACTACTCTTCCTATCTTCCTGGGGGCGGCGAGGGCATCGCATGATCGGAAGCCAGTTGGGATGAAGGTGTGGGATATGGGTACCCCTAGGCCCACTACCGACCGGATATATAGTCAGCCTGGTCCCACGTCTGACAAGGATGTGGGCCGACCCTAGGCCGGCCCCACAAGGATCCTCGGCTTGAAGGACAAGATTGGAGAAGACTTAATCAGCAAGGCAAATGGCGACATCCTCGGATCTCACCCAGAGATCACGGAGATCATGAAGGATATGTTGTAACCGACTTGGATTAGTTTCCTGATTCGAGCCGGATATTAATTAGAAATAACCGACTTGTAAACCCTAGGCCGTCAGCCTATATAAGGCGGCCTAGGTCGACCCCCTCATTCATTCGATTCCTAGCTACCAGATCATCCATTGTGACCAAGAGCTCGTCGTTGTTCTCCGGAACGCGCCGAGTAGATCAATACAAGACCCCGAGCACAGGACGTAGGGTATTATACCTCCGGGTAGCCCGAACCTGTATAATCCCTGTGTCCCTGTGTTACCTCGAGCTCTCTAGTCCAGCGATCTCCCTTTGCCTACTAATCAACCATCTGGGTACCCCCAGGTGGACTGCCGGTCAATAGATCCGACAGTTGGCGCGCCAGGTAGGGGTGATCGCGGGGCATTACAGCTAGCTCGATGGCAGATTCATCTACACGACAGATTTGTTCGCGGCGGCATGGTGCTTGAGTCGTTCCCCGTCCGCCGACTCCGTGGCACAAGAAGACCCTGACGATGGGATCGATCTACTGTGGTCGCACTGCTCCGATCGAGGCGCGATCCTATGCCAGCAACTCGGTGCGTCCGTGAAGGCGGCGGCCGATTTCTGCGTTGTCGAGGCGGAGTTGCCGGGTCCCAAGTGTCAGGAGCATAGTCCACCTGCGCTTCCGGCCGCTACATCAAGCGAAAGCTACAATGATGAGCATCAAGATCGAGCAGTACGGTGAACGGTGGGCACGAGCTACTCGCGTCTTGTACCCTCGCCGCTTCGCGCGTGATGATTCGGCCGACATACGTACAGGGAAGATTCCTTCTTATTTCTTATTTTCTATATCGCCGATCCAATCTGAGATCTGCTTTCTATCTTTAGCTTATAAGGGCCCTGTTTTGTTGAGAAAAGTTTCACAACTTTTTACTATTCATCCATCACATCAAATATTAGGACACTAATTAAGGATATTAAACATGGATTAATGACAAAACTCATTCCATAACCCCGGGTAACTTCGCGAGACGAATCTAATGAGTCTAATTAGGCCATGATTAGACAATGTCGTGCTACAGTAAACAATCTCTAATGATGGATTAATTAGGCTTAATAGATTTGTCTCGTGATTTTCCGTCCATCCGTGTAATTAGTTTTATAATTAGATCATGTTTAGTTCTTCTAATTTTCGGTTTAAATTAGCTACAGTAAATTTCGCAAACTTTTTCACCGAACTAAACAGACCCAAGATTTACTGTAATCTAATATATGGTTTTTCTAATCATGTTTGCAAGTTCCATGGCGTGTGTAACACATGCATGGGCATGTATGGGTGGACTTCCATCGGCAACTGATGCCCTATCCTGCTGAGTCAACGCCCCTGCATGACTTAGATTGGAGGCAATTCAGCTAATCAAGGCAAGCTAATAGCAAGCAAATTGAGCTATCGGAGGTCTACTGCATACATAGACCGAACACGCTGATTCTGCGAGGCGCTGACTTCACGACCTACATCGCTACAACACCAACTCCAACTCGGACTTCTACACAGCTAAGTAGCCCGATCTCTTATTTTACGACCTCTTGGTCATCGCGAACCTACCCTTCATGTTTCCCCCCGACTTCCTCGCTGATGCTCGAGGGCTGGGACCTTATTCCCTTTTCTTTAACACGGCACGCTGCTTCAGCGCTTGGGAGAGTCCCTGCCGACTCTGACTTCCGGGTCCTTGCCCGACCCTATGTCCCTCTAGGTAAATCCCAAGTTAACCCGTGCGGTTCAAGTCCCCAATCATGAAACCTTGAGCTCCGTGCTCAACCCGCGCGCCGCCTACACCTAAGCCTCCCCGCTGAGCAGTGTAGTCTGGGGTAAGCCGTCCTCTCCGTGAGCAGTGGTTAGCGGGTAAAAAAGGTGCTTAGCGACACAAGGCAAGGGCCGCACGGCGTCCTACTCGGTGTTTTTGCTAGAGGGAAGGGGTTTTACACATATGCACAATGCATTCACAGACCTGTTTCTGTTACGACCTTACGGTAAACATTGTTCACCATTCAGATTATTGAATATTATGCTACATAATATTTGCACTGTCTTCATATAGCTCAGGCATTACTCAGCGTACTTCGACCAACTCGGCCAGCTCCCGGGTTCGGGGCTGGCACGGGCCGACCACTCGGCACGTCTCCTACCACCCGGCCGACCTCCCAGCTCGGGGACTGGGTGCAGGAGGCGACTCGGCGACTTGCTTGGCTCCCAGGCTCAGGGGTTGGACGCCACAGACGATGACTCGGCGTGCTTCCCGTCGTCCAGCAGACTTCTCTGGCTCGGGCGGGAGGCAACTCGGTGGCTCGGCCAGCCCCCACGCTCGGGGACTGAGCACTACGACTTCAGACGGCGGGTCTCCGTGGCTCGGCCAGCCCCCACGCTCGGGGACTGAGCACTACGACTTCAGACGGCGGGTCTCCGTGACTCGGCCAGCCCCCACGCTCGGGGACTGAGCACTACGACTTCAGACGGCGGGTCTCCGTGACTCGGCCAGCCCCCACGCTCGGGGACTGGGCACTACGACTTCAGACGGCGGGTCTCCATGACTCGGCCAGCTCCGATACTCGGGGACTCGGCGCGTCAATTCCGCTTGGCGAGTTTCCGTAACTCGGCCAGCCCCGATACTCGGGGACTCGGTGCCACGATTTTGGGACAAGCTCCTCTCTTCGGGGCGCCAGACCACCCTATCTTCTAGGCGGCCTGTCTACCCTGAAGCTCGGAGATTCTTCTTTTTTGACCATTAGCCCGACTTTTCTAGTCGGCCTAATGCTCGGGGACTACTCCATATGGAGGGCTCCTTGCGTCGCCCTCCATATGCCCCATCAGGATGTGTTACTTTTCCCAAGTGGTGCAGCTTCTCGGTACCCGACTCGGCCACGACTCGGCGCTGCGCCACTCGGGGCTCCGCCCCCGGGTCTATCCAGGGTCATCCCCGGATGCCCTGCGGTCTTCTTTTTTGAGCACCGCCCACCCTTGTGTCGGCCTGCCGACCAAAATGCTTCAGCCGACTGTAGAGGCTTCGCTTCTTCATCAGCACTCCGACACGCGCCTGCACGTTGCTCGGGGACTTGTGGGATATGGGTACCCCTGTGCCCACTACCGACCGGATATATAGTCGGCCTGGTCCCACATCTGACAAGGATGTGGGCCGACCCTAGGCCGTCCCCACAAGGATCCTCGGCTTGAAGGACAAGATTGGAGAAGACTTAATCAGCAAGGCAAACGGCGACATCCTCGGATCTCACCCAGAGATCACGGAGATCACGAAGGATATGTTGTAACCGACTTGGATTAGTTTCCTGATTCGAGCCGGATATTAATTAGAAATAACCGACTTGTAAACCCTAGGCCGTCAGCCTATATAAGGCGGCCTAGGTCGACCCCCTCATTCATTCGATTCCTAGCTACCAGATCATCCATTGTGACCAAGAGCTCGCCGTTGTTCTCCGGAACGCGCCGAGTAGATCAATACAAGACCCCGAGCACAGGAGTAGGGTATTATACCTCCGGGTAGCCCGAACCTGTATAATCCCTGTGTCCCTGTGTTACCTCGAGCTCCCTAGTCCAGCGATCTCCCTTTGCCTACAAATCAACCATCTGGGTAACCCCCAGGTGGACTGCCGGTCAATAGATCCGACAGAAGGGGACTTCAACATTCACGGCGTGGTTGAAGTCGACGTCGACACGCGCCTCCACGGCATTCCAGCGGCTCCTTTGTGGTCGTGGGGTGGATGAAGGACTTCGCGAGAAGCGACCAGCAGCGTCGCGCGGCTGTCTGCGAGAGGTGTGCGTGCATCGGGCCATCGTTGCAATGCAGGTGGGTGAGACAGTGGCGGCGGTTTTCGCGTGAAGAGTCGACATTTTGGGTGAGAATAACAGGGCGGAAGGAATGGCTCAGCAGTTCAACCTCAGCAGTTGAGTGAATGACATGTGGGGCACGGCCGAATATGTTTAAAACCTCCATATCGTCTCGGTGGGTCCCACTTGTCGGGGCCCAGATTCAGATGTGCTCTTGAGTTCTTGAAGAACAAGCACAATTTTTCTTTTTAATCTCTGCATGAACCATGTAACTAGTCTTTCTCCCTCATATGAATTTCAAATTAGATCATTTTTTCCCTAAAAATTCCTAAAATCATGCTCTATCAATTTACGAAACTTATTAAGGCTAATATTTTGAAAACTTTTCTCGTGTTAGTCAGTTCGAACAATATAAAGAAATGACAACTACAATCAATATTTTTTATACACAAAATGATGTCAAATGGAAAAGTGATGAATACCAAAGTTTCACAAATCATCAAGATCTACAAACTTTATTTAGGTCTTTTTGTCATTTTCAAAAGTGGTAATAACATGAAGTACAAATTTGACAAGTCTCTAACATTGTTTCTTAAGCTATCTAGGTGAATCTAGGATTAATGCCCAAAGTATACTACACCTTTAGAAAATGACAAAATGACCTAAATAAATATTGTAGATCTTAATGAGTTATGAAACTTTGGTATTCATAACTTTTCCAATTGACATCATTTTGTGTTCAAAAATCTTGCTTGTAGTTGTCAATTTTTGTAATTCAAAATTTGGATTTTTCAAACTTTGTCAAACGGATCAATGACTTAAATAAAGTTTGTAGATGTTGATGAGTTCTACAACTTTGGTATTCATGACTTTTCATTTGAAATCATTTATTACCCCAAATAAATTTGTGAATTTCTCAAATGTTGAAATCTGAAAATTAAATATTCGAAGCTAACTTGTATGTGGAAATGACCAAAATAAAAGTTATAGATCTCGATAATTTGTAAAACTATTGTACTGACAACTTTCTCATTTGAAATCGTTTTTGATGTCTTAGAATTTAAATATATTTGAACCATTAAAAGAAAATAAAAATATATGAATATCTGGGTATATAATTGTTGATCTGATGCGTGGGTCCAATGATCTGGGCCCACTAGCCTCCCACCGATCATTAAATGCGTCCCTTTACATGCATAAACGAAGCGGCGCCGGCAGAGTCCGCGCACGCATGTCTCGGCCCCCTCCCCTTCTTCCCAATCTGTCACGTCAACCGCTCGCCTTCTCGCAATCACCGCCGCGCTTTCGCCGACGCGCTTCCTCTATCGGCGAGATGGTTCGCTCAACCCGCTCCCCCAGCTATGGCCCCGACTCCACCACGGGTGACGACCGCCGGATTCAGGGTCGCACCCTCGTTCCCGCCTCCCCTCCTGCAGCCGCCATTGTTGTGCCACCTGCAGTGGTTGACCACTCCACCAACCAGAGGCGCGACCGGCGACGAAGACTCACGGCGGGTGAAGGCAGCAGCAATGCGCAGCGGAGGAGGGCGAGGAAGACGACGACGACGAACCCTAGGCGCACCAAGGAGGAAGATGAACAGGAGCTGCCTCCCGCCCATGGCACCCATTCCGATGAGGAAGTGAACGGCCCCTCTGAGCCTCCCGCCGAGCAGGTTTGTTTCGATTTGGGGTTTTTTTGCTGGGATGGTTGATTTGGAATTGGGGTTTTTTACTATATTAGAACCTAGTTGAATGTGTGATTTTCTACTGTAAACAAATCTAGTTGAATATGTGGATATTAGCATTTGTCATGTGTATCATTGATGTGTTTACTATCGCAGCAAAAAGAGAATTAGGATGTTGGTACCCAATTTTGTGTTAAGAATCTATACTTAGGATTTTAGGATGCAAAAAAATTAAGCCTTTGAAAATTTTGAATACCCATCCTGCTAATAATTAGGGGTTGTTTGGATCTTTAGAACTAATAGGTAGCTAGCTAATTATTAGTTCTAAAGATCCAAACAGCCCCTAAATATATCTGCAATATCACCTGTTGTTCAGAAACACGTCATTTGCACTGAGATTATGATATTATCTGTTCATATGTTGGTTAGGCATGTTGTTGTTACTCACTAGTGCATTGCCAATAGGACAAGTGCTCCTTTAGTGTAAGCTTTGTTTGCAATCTGAAACGTTCTGCAGGAGGCAATCTTGAATCTAATTTTGTTAACATGTGAGGAACAAATTTGCCCTGTTTTTGGCTCTGACTCTGCTTTTGTTAATATGTGAATGTGTGTGGATATGTGATGAATTTAGCACTTTCATTGTGAATACTGACTCTGATTTTGTTAATGAAGAATCCTCCGGGTGAATATCTCTTCCATGTGAATGACAAGGTCAGCATTCACTGCACGTTCCCCCATGACAGCGATGAGGAGACAGAGGAATGGCCGATCCCATCGAAAAGGGAGGTCAGATATGGTGACCCTAGCTTAACATTCATAAATGTCAATTTTATATATGCTAAATTGCCCATTTGTGAATTACCAGCTCAAGAAGAAGGGCGAGAGGCTTCGTGTCCTTCTGAAGCGCAAGTATTTCCGCTAGACGCCGGCATCCTCCTCCTCCTGAAGCTCAAGGGAGGACTAGTGAAGAAGAATGTGCTTAGGGCAATTAGTGATCAGTTTAGAACTAATGTTATCGTTTTGCTTGTGCCTGAAGGACAACTAATGTAGTGTTTAGTGAAGTTGCAATGGCACTTTTGTGGTACCCTTATGTGCCTGTGTAATATAGCTCTGCTGAATGGTTGTGTAACTTACTCATGGGTCCCACATATGCATATGAGTCACTTACTGATGGGTCCCACATGCCCCACCTGTACTCTTCTCCCTTACTGGTGGGTCATGCTGTTTTTAAAAATGTTTATGAAACAGACTAAGAGTTACACAATTGACCATAACTGGGAGCAATATGAATTTAGAACTAACTGCTCTTGGCGAAGCTGTTTTTTTTATTGACGACATTTTTTATCAGTTTCGAAATGCACAATTATTGTCCAAAAAATGTGGTTCTTTTTCATATGTTCCTATGTTGAATTGACGAGTCAAAGCATTCATATTTTGACGAATTGGGCTGTGATGGACCTTGGATGGGCTAAAAATACAAATTGGGCTGGTGCCATTCGACAGGTGGGACCCACTGCGTGTGCAGCAGGATGGAAAAATCAGCACATTTTCTGCCAAAAAAATTTCACATCGCGCCAGATTAACCCTACAAATTTCGTGGCCTCATCCCCACGTCCCCCTAAACCACGCGCGGCGGCTATCCGATGACCATTGTTACGAAGTTAGGCCTTCGGGAAGGCGATGACGAAGGGAAGGAGGAGGCCGGAGGGGGAGGACGTTTCTTCTCTGCCCTAGCGCCAGAGTCCATCCATGTCATCTCCTTCCAAGGCTGGCGATGGAAAACCCATGGAACTACGAAATGGGGTCGAAGTCTGGGAAGCCGAACTTGTTGACGAAAACGGTATCAGGTGCGTGCGTATCGGCCGCATCTACACCTTGTAGTGTTTCCTAGCTTTCTAGAGAAAACTGTGTCCAGTAGATACGTTGTTCCCTCCATGCAATCGATTTGATATACCTCTAAGCCCATCTAGGGTTCTCAATGAATCGATGTTGCCGCTGTCGTTCTTCAATTAGCGCATCTTATAAAGATCACTCAGTTAGGCACCAAGGAATTCGATTCAGTCCGTGAGGTTTTGGCACAAGTTTCTCCATTAATTTCATTTGTTTTTTCCATGAACAATTACATTCATGAGTATACATATGCGCATCAATTAATTTCGTTATTTTCAACACCCGTCCATTGTTTCTTCCTTTCCTTAATCAGAAATACGTGTTCATATTTATGTGCTCATGCAGGTCTATCTCTATATTAAAAATTGTAACAGAAACTAATTGTTGTTGTTGTAAAAATTACTGAGCTGAATAGGCATTGTGCTATTTGACCACTACATATTTGTTTTCACATACTATCTACCATTATTAGTACTACATCTGAATTTTTCCATGCTGCCATATTAATATTTATGTGCACGTGTAGAGAATCCGATTTGTCAGGTGAGGTGTGGACTGTACTAGTCGAATGCCGCTTGGAAGGAGCCATAAAATACATTTGTGCTCAAATGGACAAGGCTCTTATAGACCTTAACGCCATGGCAAGTATCAAAGATGGTGCAGGATTTGAGCAGCGGGACTACATGTACTACATGAAGAGAAATGAAGATGACACCAATACAACGCGGCTTGAGGAAATTAATTCTAAAAAAGAATTAGTGGCCATGTGTCAGTACGTGGAATCAACCAACGAGAAGAAATTAAGGTTGGTAGTATCAAAAGCTGATGTGATTGGACAAGATGTCAGTGTTACACCCCTGAAACGACAGAGGCGGCATGGGCCTAATGCTGATGATGATCATGATGCTGCTGATGAAGATGACGATGATTGTGATGAATACAAAGATTGGCTTCGAGAACAAGGCCCGAATTGTGGTACGTATGTTCCTTGTTCTACACTATCCACATGTAGCCTTGACTGCACATTTTACTCACATATTAGTGTCTCTAATTTGCAGGCCTTTACGATGAATTCAGCACGAAACAATAAGGACATACACTAAATGGTTAACTCATATCGGACTTAAGAAACAAATTGGTAAATCCTTTTTCCTTGTTGACTGCAGCTTGTTTGTGATGAAAAATATGAACCTACTAAGTACAAGTGTTTTCCATTTTTTCAGTGGCCTTCGACAAAGCTCAAGCTAAACCTACAGAAGTAGTCATACTCCCACGTGATGAGAGCAATGACAGCAGCACGACGCCGCCACTGGAATCAAGGCCGCCACCGGAAACAACGCCGCCACTGGAAACAAGGCCGCCACCGGAAACAATGCCGCCACCACAAAATACATCGCATGCTAGGAGAATCAAGAAGACAAAAGGTTATAAAAGCTTCACACCTACAGAAACCTCACTCTGTATTGTTCATTGGTTTCTGAAACTGCTATTGTTCAGTAGTAAATGTTATTTTTTCTGATGTGAATGCAAGTAGGTGGCAAGAAAGTTGGCTGTGGATCCCTGAAAGGGTTATCTGCAGTTTGCAATAGATCAAAATCTGCCAGCGAAAAACTAAAAATCCAATTTTCAACAAAGTTGGGTGGTCCCTGTGGACCAAATAGACGTGCCTTTGTTGATGAGATTGTTGTAGAGACAAGGTTGAAGGCTCCACTAATTGGAGTCAGATATTGGTAAGATGTGGCTCCAGATGTCAAGCAAGAGATCGTAGATACTATAATGGTATGTTACTGTCCACAGTATGCATGTTGTTAATGTTATATAGCAGCTGCGTTCCCTCTATTTTCTTCGTATCCAGTGTTATGATTGAATCATGCATGCATAACAATTTTCCTCCCCCACCAGGAAGGATGGGATTTAGAGGGCATTCAAGATCCAGAGGAAAAGATATTGAAGATTGCCCAGCAATGCTACAAAGGATGGCGAGGCGACTTGAGTGATACATACAAGGCACACAGCAGTTATCACCAAAGAATGAAACACAAGCCTAAAGAATTAAACATTGTGGAGTGGCACTATTTGTGCCAGTACTTTGGAACTAGATGGTTCAGGGTACATTTTTTTCTACTAAATTTAAGAGCAACAACGTGAGTTATATAGAAGATTAGTTCAACCTTACATCGCTTAACATCACTGGTTCACTCCTTGCAAGATCGCAGCAGCCAGAACTCCGACAATCGCGGCCATCTGGTTGCCAACCATTTAGCGGGTTCAAAACCTTACTCTTTGTGGAGTTGGGAACAGGTAAAGATCGGTTACAATATTCTCATCTTTCACTATCTGCATAAGACAATCATATATTAATGCTGTGCAATGATGCAATCATAGCGAGATCCCGAAACTGGTGCTGAGCCACGCCAGTTGGAACTTTGGAGGGCTACTCACTCTAAGAAAGGAAAATGGATCAGTCAGGTGGCTGAGAGTATTTATGTGAGTAGAAATTCGATCCTAACCTTGCTTGCACATAACACTCGTTTAATTTTGCATCAAACCATGGCCACGGTTTTCAATCTTACAATTCTTTCTTGCCCTCAGCATTGTACAGCCAGGAAATTATCTCTACTAGTAAAATATTCAGATGAATTGGGTGAAGAAGGAACACCAAGTGTCACTTCTGAGGCTGAAAGGGAAGAGCAATATTTCCAGGAAACATACAAGGAAAGAACACATGTCAAATCCAACGTGTCACGTGGCCATAGTTACATGGCGAATCCAAATAGCAAGAAAGTTATTCAGGAGAGGATGTTCCAGGAGAGACTCGACATGGTCGAAGCACGAGAACGTGAGTTGGAAGAAAAACTCAAGAAGCATGATGCTGACAAGGAACACGAGCAACAAGAATTTAGAAAAACAATTGAACAACAAATGCAGGAAAAGTTTGAAAAGATGATGGAGCCTTACAAACACTTGCTAGTACGTTCTGAGGTAACCAGAAGATTGTACCTGTTGTGTTCATAACTTGGCCAATGCAGCTAATATCTTACCTTCCCTCATTTCAAATACCTCAGAATACACCTCAATCCAACAACAGTACAGCTGTAGTTGAAGCTACACTCAATGAGGATGTCATTGCTGCAACAACAGTAATGCAAAGTCAAGAAACAAGGAACATGGTAATGACTATACTTGGTTGTGATTGAGAAAATATATATTTATGTCACTTACCTGTTACCTGCCCTCTTTCACAATGTATAGACTCCCTCTGAAACCATCAACAAGAGTTCAAATGAAGCTGTACGTACGAGGACTGAGGAAAACATTCCCGCAACACCAGCAGTGCAGGATCATGTAACAGCAAACCAGGTAATGACATCGAACAAGCTTTCCAATCATGATGCATGGTGTCCTGCATTGAATTGCAGCTGACATTGTTCCAATAACTTTATAATCCAGATCGATCCAACAAGCACTGCGACAAAAGATAAAGAAAATGTGGAACCTAACATCAATTGTACAAGTGACAACGTTACAAAGAAACTATTCAGTGAGAAATGTCAAAAGGTAGATGGACCTGCTGCACCTCACAGATATATTGGTCAACATGAGCTGCTGAAGCAGTCTAAAACGAGATCAGGCAAGAGGAAAGAACTAGAGGTACTAACTAGAATTGTCCTTTCATAATGCCATTAATATTTTCCACTTCCAATTTATATGTTGTTGGATATTCATTCCAAGACAAATTGGGTTTCGATGTTGTAATTCTCTAATTTGTTTACATTCAGAATGCCATGGAAGATGCTCCGGCGCAGAAAATAGACTCAAGATCGGCCAACAAAGTCCCTAGAGCTAACAAGAAGAAGCCTACATTGACACCTCCGGTCCAGCAGTGAGGAAGATCATCAAGGGTGGGAGTGATATCCAGATTGTAGTGCTGCTTAGGTTCTTTACACATTTTGTTAATGTGAGTGATGGACAAGAGTTCTTACTTTAGTGTGTTGATGAATATCCTGTTATATGATGAATGGTGGTCATGAATTAAGGATTGATTTCATTAATGATTCATATGTACATGGGTTGCAACTGTTTATATATGTTTAGAAAATTTTGTTGCATGTAAGAATCAGAAATTGGCGACGCCGGGCATCCAGCGTGATAAGGTTTAGGGTTTTTAGGGTTTTAGGGTTTAGGGTTTAGGGATTAGGGTTTTGTGTAGCGTATGGCGACCAATATTTTGTTGCGCTATCCTCTATGCAAATAGCGATGAACCACAGTTCGTTGTGATATACTATATGGATATGGCGGCCAAAGATCATCCGATGCGTTATCGGTTGAGCATGTAGCGTCGACACATACTTTGTTGCGATACCCCTACACATATAGCGACCGCAATTAGCGTTTCGCTTTGGTTCAAGAATATGGCGACGACCCATCTTTGGTTGCGTGACCATCCATGTGTATAGCAACGGTAATTAGCGTTGCGAATTAGTTCAATCCTATGGCTACGAACCATAGTTGGTTGCGTGAACCTCTTCGTGTATGGCGACGGCAATTAGCTTAGTGTTGCGATTTGGTTGGAGCATAAGGCGACGACCCATAGTTGGTTGCGTGCACCTGTGCATGCATAGCGACGGCAGTTAGTGTTGCGATTTGGTCCAAGCATATGGCAACGGCTACGACTTCGTTGAGATATCCTACATAAAAATTGCAACAGCACAGGTGACGTATTGCGACACGATGATTTCATTGTAATAGCGCCTGTTTGCAACAGACCAAAGTGGTCGCAAACACCACTATAGCAACGACGCATTTCGTTGCAAATACCCGTATTGCAATGCCACTGGTCGTCGCTACTTCAACCAGTTGCTACGCCACACGCCGTCGCAACACATTTTCTTTATAGCGACGCCATTTTGGGACGGTCGCAGTAACTTATTGCGACCGGCATTACTGCGACGCCCGGCGACGGAATCAACTGGTCACTATACGTCGATGTCGCGACGAAATCACCCATATAGCGACCGTTTTGAGGTGTCGCCAAATTGCCGATCCGCTGTAGTGTGAAGGGATAGATCAAGCATGGGATAGATTCAATGGATTGATTGAACAAGGACCGAAGCTAGGATTCTCCGGTGATGTACTCTTGCATACTTTCTATTTTTCCCTAACCCCCAAGTGCATGGAATTTGTACAAATGTGCGCAGGAGGGAATCTCATGGAGAAAACACTCACGGAAGCTGCCCAAATTCTACAAAAAATAAGCAAGGGGGCAGCCATGCGAAGAGATTGGGAAAATCGCCTTTTGGGAGACGTTGAGCAAGAATCTCGTGTTGGGGTGCTTGCTGGAATTTTCAGAAAAGAGACCTCGGAAGCAAAGGATGAACAACCGAATCATGAAAAAGCTACAAGAGCAACCCACGATGAAGAAGCACCGGTCCGTGACACAAGAAAGAGCAAGCCGGAAGCGAAAATTGGGAGAAATATGGCAAACGCAAGGTCGCTAAAAGAATTTGAGTAAATGGATTGGATCTCCATCGACTTCGGTAAACTCTTCGACAAAGGAAGATCACACCCAAATCAAAAGAAGTCCATGAAAGCCGTAGAGTCGGACTTTCAACCGGATAAACATACGGGCTACATATTGGACAAGGGATCAGCTGGAGAAATTATTCAGAAGCTTTTTAATGAAGATGAAGAAATAGACCCCGATCATGTCACCTTAGTGAAGAAAATCATGGGAGTAAAACCGCAAGCATCTCCATTCGTGCACCTAGCCGAGTAAATGTTATGACTTCAAAGGTTTATGATGAGCTTTATAGTAAAACTTTGAATCTTCCTCCTACATCTACTAAATTAATCATGGGAGACGGTAGAACAATCAAACCTTTGGGCATTCTTAAACATCTAAATGTTGCTATCTCGGGTAAAATTATTCCAACTGACTTTTTGGTGCTTAATGCTTGCAATGATGAACATGAAGATATAATTCTTGGTAGGCCTTTTCTTAAGTTGGTTAATACGGTTCTTGATGCCGGAAGGGGCAAAGTCACGATTGAATTAGATGAGACCAAATACACTTACGACTTTTTGCCCGCTTCGCATATTGCCTTACCTCTACTTCTCGATAATGGAGAAGTAGAGAGCCTTCGCTTCGTTGAATCTTTCAGGGACCCTCTCGAACGAGCAATGGAGAATAGAAGCATTCATGATGATCAAGGTGCAGAACTAAAGGAAGCAACCGAAGGGCTCGAGGCACAACACAGAATCTTGGAAGAAGAAAAATATGAAGATATTGGAGATTTGAATCAAGATGAACCGGAATCACCCGATGTTGAATTGAAACCATTACCCAAGGGGCTGAAATATGAATTTTTGGGGACAATAAGACATTCCCGGTGATCGTTAGTGATGAACTATACCCAGAGGAGACGGACAAGTTGTTGAAATTATTGAGGAAGCACAAGAAGGTGATTGGATAAACTATTAATGACTTGAAAGGCATAAGTCCCGCCTTTTGTACTCATTGCATACAACTTGAAGACCAATGCAAACCCATTGTGGAGCATCAAAGGAGGTTGAGCCATGCTATGCGTGGTGTGGTTAAGAAGGAAGTAATCAAATTGTTGAATGCCGGAATTATATATCCCGTACCACATAGCGAATGGGTGAGCCCCGTGTATTGTGTACTGCAGAAAGGAGGACTCACCGTGGTGAAGAATGAGAAGGATCA
Source organism: Alloteropsis semialata (assembly GCA_004135705.1). Lineage (NCBI taxonomy): Eukaryota > Viridiplantae > Streptophyta > Magnoliopsida > Poales > Poaceae > Alloteropsis > Alloteropsis semialata. The sequence goes on from CM014278.1 coordinate 11,534,721, forward strand.
ATTGATACCGCAAAAGATCGTTACGGGTTGGAGGATGTGCATAGATTATCAAAAATTGAACAAGGCTACAAGGAAGGATCACTTTTCACTACCATTCATTGACGAGATGCTCGAGAGGTTAGCAAAGCATTCACATTTTTGTTACCTTGATGGATTCTCGGGATTCTTCCAAATACCTATTCATCCTAATGATCAACACAAGACCACGTTCACTTGTCCATATGGTACTTTTGTGTATAGAAGGATGCCTTTCAGATTATGCAATGCACCCGCTTCTTTTCAAAGATGCATGATGGCTATATTCTTGGATTTTATCGAAGAAATTATGGAGGTGTTCATGGATGATTTCTTGGTGCATGGTATTAGCTTCAAAAATTGCTTATCAAATCTTGATAAAGTTCTCAAGAGATGCAGAGAAGTCGACCTTGTGCTTAATTGGGAGAAGTGTCACTTTATGGTGAGGCAAAGAATAGTTCTTGGGCATGTCATTTCCGAAAGGGGATTGAAGTGGATAAAGCGAAGATTGAAACCGTGGAAAAATTGCCACCATCTACGGATGTCAAGTCCCTAAGAAGTTTCCTTGGTCATGCTGAATTTTATAGAAGATTTAGAAAGGACTTCTCGAAGATCACTAAACCGTTGACACAACTTCTTCAAAAGGATGTGGAGTTCGACTTTGATGAAAAATGTTTGCATGCCTTTAGAACATTGAAGCAATCACTCGTAAGTGCTCCTATCATTCAACCCCCGGATTGGAGTCAACCCTTTGAAATTATGTGTGATGCGAGTGACTATGCCGTTGGAGCCGTCCTTGGACAAAGAAAAGAAGGGAAGGTATATGCTATTTATTATGCAAGTAAGACTCTTGATGGAGCTCAAGCTAATTATGCGACAACGGAGAAGGAATTGCTTGCCGTGGTATTCGCTTTTGAAAAATTCAGATCTTACATAGTAAATTCAAAGGTGATTGTGTACACCGACCATGTGGCGATTAAATATCTTTTGTCCAAGAAAGACATGAAGCCACATTTGATTCGATGGATATTATTATTACAAGAATTCGACGTGGAGATTCGAGACAAGAAAGGGTCAGAGAATGTGGTAGCCGACCACCTATTAAGGATGCATCAAGAAGATGATGGGATGAAGCCTATTGAAGATAAAATGAGAGATGATCATCTATATCGGGTACTTGATAGGGATGGATGGATGGAAGACATAATAAGAGTGATAAGGGGGATGCCTTTGGATCATTTGGATAGAAATGCAAGGCGAAAGGTTATCTCCGAGAAGAGGAAATATTATTGGGATGCACCATACTTATATAGACATGGAGAAGATGGAGTTATAAGAAGGTGTATTCCAAGGGAAGGAAGGGAAGAAATCTTAAGGAAGTGTCACTCATCAGAATATGGAGGACATTGATCATGTGGATTTTATTGGCCGGAGATGCATGAAGACGCAAAAAGATTTGTTCAACTTGCTCAAAATGTCAAAGGACGGGAAACATATTGCAAAGGAATGCCATGCCGTTGAACTACAATTTGCAAATTGACCTATTTGATGTATGGGGAATCGACTTCGTGGGACCATTCTTGAACTCAAATGGGTACGAGCATATATTGGTGACGGTTGACTACATATCAAAGTGGGTTGAAGCGATTCCATGTCGTAAGGCATCGACCGAAGAGTCCATACATATGATTAAGTCAGTGATATTCCCTCGGTATGGTGTCCCGAGAATTTTGGTAAGTGACAGAGGAACGCATTTCACGGGCAAGGATTTTCGCAAATGCTTGGCAAAGTTGGGGATCGAACATAGAGTATCTACGACAGATCATCCTCAAACAAATGGGCAAGCGAAAACTTCGAACAAATAACTAAAGGATATTCTAAAGAAGACCATGACCAAAGGAGGAAAAGATTGGTCGAAGAAGCTAGATGACGTACAATGGACTTGTTGGACCGCACATAAGACGCCAATAGGTATGACCCCCTATCAATTCGTTTATGGAAAAACATGTCATTTGCCGATGGAGCTAGAACACAAGGCATATTGGGCGATGAAAGAAGATGAATTTCGATGAGGATGCCGCTAGAGTTAAAAGAAGAATCCAAATAAGCGAATTGGAGGAGTTGAGATTGAAGGCCTACAATAGTGCAAGCATCTACAAAGAAAGAGTGAAGAGATGGTATGGCAAGAGGTTACAAAGAAAAGAGTTCAAAGAGGGAGACAAAGTTCTATTATACAATTCAAGATTCAAACTCTTCGGGAAAGGAAAGTTGCAAAGCAAATGGGATGGACCGTACATTGTTCACTCAATCTCACCGATGAGAGCGGTAACGATCATGGACGTCAAGGGAGACCAATATGTGGTGAATGGGCAGCGACTTAAGGTTTTCTTGGAGCCCGACGTTTTGCCTCTTCACTAGATCGACATTTACACCATGATGGAAGAACCGGAGCGTCAAGCCTAATGACGTTAAATGAGGTAACTTTGTAAATATTCCCTTTTAATTTTTATTTTCTCTCTGTTTTTTTTTGAGTTTTTCTGGTTCTCGGTAGACAAAAGGGTTAACAATTAAACAAGAAGCACCCCGTGAAAATCTGGAGGCCGGGGGGACGAAAAACCCCCCAGGCCGACCGCCCATAGACCCCCAGGCTGGCTGGCCTACCCCTTTTCGGGGTCGGTTTCGCATCATCTTTTGGTATGTTGGAGATTAGGAAAGTTTAAATCAGTGTCTAGGAGATTGCGCAATTTAGACTTGCAAAGATTGGACTTCTCGTTCAAGACTTCTGGGACATAAATAGAGGCACCATTGAGTTCCAAATTCACATCTTTTTCCAATCTACAACCACAACCTCATGAACCAAGAGAGCTAGGGCATCATCCATGAGCATGGGCATCGACGTTGAAGCGTTGGCGACGAAGGAGGAGGGTGTGCCAGCGGGCACACCCTCACTAGGCCGGCCGGCCCAGGCCCTCCATGCGGCTGCTGGCGAGCTCCTTCGCCTAGAGGCTAAGACCTGAGACGTCAAGCTCCCCTGCGTGAAGAAATTCCCTACCCAAGCTCGTATGCGCATTGGAGGGAAGGTGCCTAGCAAGAAGATCGCCGAATGCCAACCCGTCATCATCTTGAGCGATGACGAAGCTAGCATCGAGACGCGCTCCATCATCGTCCTCCCAAGGTGCTCTAAACGCCTCCTTGGCGTCATGAGGAAGAGCTACATCGAGAAAAGTCCCGAGCCCAAGGACTTTGGAGGGGATAGCGATTGGGAAGAAGACCATAGTGCCACTTCGTGGGGCACCGCCAGATGCGATGACGATGACGGGTACATATGGGAAGATGAGCCAAAGGAGGTGGACAAGCCGGAGGAGAATCACCGTGATGAGCCCAAGGAAGATGAACCCAAGGGCGGCGATGATTCAAACTCCCCTGAGCGTCATAATGGGTTGTTACCGTCCTTGCCGCGAAAACATTCATTCGATTGTCGAAGCCCTAGATGAGTGCCTCCAATCTTTGGAGTTGCTTAATCAAAAGGTGGAAGATCTTAAGTGGGAATCGGACGGCGACTTCAAGTTCCTCAACCGCAACGTGAGAATTCTTTTTAGCATGTATGGGAACTTGAAGAAGCAAGGAGAAGGGAGTAGCAACCGTGCTAAGTGCAATTGCCCGAGGTGTCATTGAAGGTGTTTGCGAGCGTCTCACCCGTGTGATCTATTTTCTTACGACGAGGACATCGTAAAATCTAAGCATGGGGGGAGAGGTGTGACGCGTCGTGTTTTTAAATTTTCTTTAGCCGTTTTTCGCCGAGAGCTAGTTGGTGTGATTTTGAGAGTCTTAATGTTAGTGTGAGTCTTTGTGTGAGAATCTTAAATTAGCGTGTGTGAGAGTCTTAATTTAGTGTTGAGTCAAGAAAATAAAAAAAAAGAGTCTTTATTTCTTTTGAATAATTGTTGGATCGAGCAAATTTACTTATGCATTAAGTTTTTACCTTATTTCTTTAAGTACTTGTTCATGAGCATTGTCTTGGAATTGAATCTGTTGTGGAGCTTATTATTTGATTTGTCCTTACAAATACCCATACCCGATCTTGAACTAGTGCTTGGTTTTTGATGATACTTGCTAGTAAAGCTAGACTTGGAGGAAATTTATTTTACCATTCTTTTAAAACCCCCGCAAATGCAAGGTTGATCTAGTTCTTGTCAAGTTGAGAGTTTAAATCCTTCACCTACCAAAGCCACCTTATAATCATTCCACCATAAGCATTGGAGGTGCAATGAGTTGAGTTAGGATTTCTTTCTCTCGGAAGTTTTAATTTTGAGCAGTGATCATGTCCTTGATTATCTTATCTCTTACTTGCTAGCCTCGTCAATATTCAGTAATGAGAGTTCTTCATTGGATCAACTCATATGATCTACCAGATTCCAAAACCCGAACCCAAATACATCTTATTTTATTATCTTTTCCTTGAACACAACCCACTACTAGAAGATTTGTTCTCTTTTTGGGCGGAGTTTGAATAAAATATAAATTAAGAAGAGAGCAAGGAAGAAGCATGAAAAGAATGAACCGGAACAGAGCTTGGAGGACCCCAGGCCAGCCGGCGTGGACTCCTTGAGCCGGCCGGCCCAGCCTTCTCTAGTTGCGGTTCGGGCTCCAAAAAATTGTGGAGTTGCCTCGGTGTTTTATTTGTCTATTTGCACGAGGAATTGTTCAAGAGAGGTTCGGAGGAGAGAAGGAAAATTCAGGAAAGAAAGAAAAAGAAAGAAAGAAAGAAGAAAAAGAAAAAAATATAAATATGAAAAGAAAAGAGAAAGGAAGAAAGGAGAAAAATGCAATAAAAGAGGGAGAGTTCTATAGTTAGAAGAATAAGAGAAGTGCAAAGAAAAATCACCATATTGTTGAGAACAAATCTTCCTTTCCAACCGTGTGCAATCCAACAACGAGGATGTCGCTTGTGCCTTGAAGTCAATTTTTATATGCCTTTGCACATGTCCACCATTCTAAATCTTCTTATCCTTGAAACCCCTAACATTATGGAAATATTCTCATGATCATTGGCTCGGAAGGTAAGCAACCATTAGAGAGTTTTCTTAATTTGACAATATGTGTATTTACTTTGCTAGCCCTACCTACAACTCCACTTATACTTGAGAGACTTATGTGGTGAGTTGAGAGCTTACAAAACCAATAGGATAGCCACTTATACTTGAGTTGGGTGTTGAGAGGTTGCAAAATAGGATAGCCACTTATATTGAGAGACTTGAAAGGACATGTGCAAGAACTTTGGTCTAACTCTTGCTGTAGGGAGATTGTTTTCAAAACCTAAGAAAAACTTCCAAGGAAGGCAAGAAAGTAAGTGTTGTTGATTTTCAAGATTTATAGCTAAAGATAAGAGGCTGTGGAGTAATATTTTGGATAGAGTTTTGAACGCCCATACTTTGATTATCCTTGCCGCTCCGCTGACATTCACTTGAAGAATCTGGGTTAGAATTGTTTGCTTAAGTATCTTTTGCAGAGCAAGAGCTTTTGTGCAACCCCGTTGGAAGATTTTGATAGCTTGATTTGGTCGAGGACGAGCAAAAGCTAAGCATGGGGGATTGTTGACTGTCGTTATTGGTACACTTTTAGGGCTGATTTGGCATTGGCTTTGGACTAATTCTTATACTAACCCGCCACTTGGCACCTGAAATAACCCCGTTTTCGAATATGTCTTGTATTTTAGAGCATGTTGTGATTTTACAGGAAATACGACATATTTGGTGGAGTTTGACGTGGACCAAAGCATCCACATGAATAAGGATTGAGGAGGAGGGCCAGCTCATGAAAGACGAAGACGAGAGGAGCCAGAATAGGCCTAGGCCGGTTGGCCTGGAGCCTTTGAGCCGGCCAGCCTTGCCCATTCTGGGGCCCGCTCATGCTCCCCTTTCTTCAGCATGAAGTAAACGCAAACCCTAAGGGTTCCCTCAGCCGTCATTCACCAGAGACCTATATAAAAACCCCCGAGGATGCCGTCAAGTGATTCATCATAGATTCATGAGAGGAGATTAGATCTAAAGCCACCATTGAAGAGAAATACAATGAGGAGACGCCGCCGGAGGTCCTAGCCGTCGTCTGGGCGCCGTCTCAAGTTGGAGGACAGCGAGGAGCTCATCTTCACCGGAGGCTTCCACAGCATGAATCGCGACGTCGTGCTTAGCTTGATGGGATAAAGTCCTCATTTGTCCATGGGGTTGTAAGGAGATCTTGATTTGTAATTGCCGAATGCTTTTATGAGATCAATCTATCATGTTCTTAGCTGATGGTGCTTTTCATCCTAATAGCCAGCCGGCATCACTATGGGTATGCATCGATCGTTGCCTCGCATGCCTAGATCGCATCAACGATTCATGTTCCTATAGCTCGATAGGTGAGTACCCTCGTGTAGCGACAGTATGCGAGATGGAAAGTGTTCAGTTCGGTTCACATCTTTGTTGATAGATTAGACTGGCTTTCTCTTGCTTGGCGATTACATCTCATAGTGATCCTAGACCCTATAGGCAAATGTTTCCATACCTTGTGTACTCCTCTCTACCGCTCGTAAAATTGATTAAGTTAGATTGTTCTTGAATTCATACATCACTATTCAATCAAAAGAACATTCTTGCTAACATTATTAGTGCTAGGTTAAGCGTAGAAATCCCTTGTTTCGTGGATTGATAAACCTTGGGGAAATACTCTAAGGGAAAAGCTACAACTGATCCGTGCGCTTGCGGTTCGTGATTGGCGTGCCTCAGGGCTGTCAACATGTAGCCCATGTCGAGATGATCAATATGAATATGTAGAAAGTCCGATTTGAAGTTGGGATATGAGAGAGTTATGGCTTCATGAAGATCTTTACCAAGACAAAACCGGTTTTCAAAACAGATAAAACCAGTTTTGGTTACTATGTCTGATCTCGCAACAAAAACTGGTTCCACCAGTTTGTCAAAGCAATGAAACCAATTTTGCCCGAATTCGGATAGAATTGGAGATCTGTGTTGATTACGACTTGTAAAAGGGTTTCCTTGTGGGGCAAGACCTCCCTATAATATAGATATAAAGGGTCACGGTCGATTGAAGGTTTATCCAATCGATAAATCAAATATACCTTTACTTCTATCTCTCTCGAACCCTAGCTTTTCCGACCCCCTCTGTTGTTCGTACTTCATCTCAACGGCGACTGAAAATGTTCTAAGTGGCGAGCCGACCTCAGAGCAAATCTAGGCGCGCCAGCCCTGATGGGGTCCCTCCCAGGCCTGCATTCGTAGGTCGACCCAACAAACCTTAGAAAACTGGTTTTCCCTGTTTTATATTACAATATTTTGTATAAAAACATTTTTAACTAGGTACCTTTATCTACATGTATTGTGTTTGATCCATAATTGTTTTATGATGATTTTGTTCTTCCAAAGAGGTCAATAAAGCAAATGAAGACTCGCTAATAGCTATGACCCAACTTGGATATCTGAATTTGAATTCGAGCAATCCATTTTGTATTCACATTTGATCCGATTGCGACCATGTACCCCTAGTTTGGATAGTGAACATATGGGTTCTCGTCACTGAAAATCATCGAATGTTCAGGTTGCTTTCAAATGTCTAATGGAACGCGCAATATCATGTCATATGTCCATGATGCTAACAACTAGTCCAGGTCACATGTAGTAATTTCTTTGAAGCCCAACAACACTGCATGTGACAAGCCACATCGGTCCTACAAGACGCCAGCTCAAACGTCGTGCATTTTGACTTAAGATATCTGATCGAACTGGCAGCATGAATACTTCCCTATAATCAGTGGTAGAGGACGCAAACAATTCAAGGTATGGTGAAATCGTATAGACAAAAAAAATAAGATCAAAATCTAAAGGAGTTTTTACACATGATAAATGCAATGATCTAGCAATGGTGAAACTTAGTACATAAAACTTAACAATTTCTAAGAGAGAATTCAAATCGATAGAGACGATCTAAATTTTCCTAGAACACAAAAGATACAAGTCAAAGAGGTACCACTTACATTGCTACTTGGATTTGAGCCTTTGCCATTGGACCAATAGCTCCTCAAATCAGCAATCACTACTACAAAAAACATTTGTAAGAGCCAGGGTTTTTTTAGTGGCAGACTAAAAGGCGACGTGCCCCTATAAAAGCGCGCGTGCTACTGTAGCTAAGGGCCGCCCCTATAGAACGATTTTCAGGGTCGGGTCATGCCATGAGCCGCCCCAGGAAATGGCCATAATTTGTAGGGGTGGGTGGCCCAATGACCCGCCCCTGTAAATAGCACTTCCTAGGGGCGGGCGATGGGGTCACCTGCCCCTTCAAATGCTGCCTTTTCCAGGGTCGGCCCATGCCATCATCCGCCCCTGGAAACGCAATATCAGGGGCGGCTCGCGCCATGACCCGCCCTTGTAAATATCACTTTCCAGGGGCGGGCGATGAGGTCATCCGCCCCTACAAATGGTTCCCTTTCCAGACCGAGGCCCAACTCCCCAAACCGTAAAAAGAGGGCGACGTGCTGCCCCAAATTTCCCAAAAAAAGTGGAGGACGAGGGGAAGGTTTGTCCCCTCATTAGGTGGTGAGTTGATGCTTATCCTATGACTATTCTTAAGCTTATTGCATTGATTATGGCTCAATTAGGGTTTGTGTTACCTCTAGCTAGATCTAGATCTCTATGGTAGTACTTGGCCAATTGGACCCCAATTTAGCTCAACCTTTTGGATGGAACTAGGTTAGTGAAGTAGGGGAAGATGATTCTCCCATTAATTTCCCTCAGTTTTGACTTTTAGCCTCTTTCATGGATGGGGAATTGCTAAAACCATGGAGGAGAGAGAAGAAGATTTATCTGTTTTACAATAAGCGTGCATTTCTTTTCTTTTTGTTACATTTTCAACGTTAGCCTCATATAATGTCTTATATTTTTTTGTTCGTGGATATGTGTTATTTTTTATTGACTTATTTTTTTAATGGAATTTTTAAGGTTACAAGATGGATCGGTCATGGATGTACAATATATCGAGGCATGGTGAATATTTTCGCCGAGAGCTTGACAAGTTTCTTAAAGTCGCAGAGAATCATGCAATGGATGATAGGACCAAAGATATGCGTTGCCCTTGCCGAATCTACCAAAACCATTGTGTTTTCAATGACTTGGTTACAATTCGATCACAAGTGTTGGTTCATGGTTTCGTGAAGGATTACACATTATGGACATACCATGGTGAGAAGAAGGATACTGACGTTGTGGACCAGTTGCAAGACATCTGGCGAGACCCTGAAGCCGTCAATAGATACTTTGACAGTTATGATGAAGATTATGGTTTTGAGGATGACAGTAGTGATGATGGTGTTGACTATGACTATGGAAGTGGTGGTGATGGAGTCGGTGGTGGTGAGGACATTTCTGGGGATGAAGGTGCTGAGGACATTGTTGGGGATGAAGGTGGTGATGGCAGTAGCTTGGAGACCCCAGGCCAACCGGCCTGGACTCCTTGAGCCGGCCGGCCCAGCCTTCTCCAGCTGCGGTTCGGGCTCCGAAAAATTGTGGAGTTGCCTCGGTGTTTTATTTGTCTATTTGCACGAGGAATTGTTCAAGGGAGGTTCGGAGGAGAGAAGGAAAATTCAGGAAAGTAAGAAAAAGAAAGAAAGAAAGAAGATGATTCTTCCATTAATTTCCCTCAGTTTTGACTTTTTAGCCTCTTTCATGGATGGGGAATTGCTAAAACCATGGAGGAGAGAGAAGAAGATTTATCTTTTTTACAATAAGCGTGCATTTCTTTTCTTTTTGTTACATTTTCAACGTTAGCGTCATATAATGTCTTTGTTGACACCAGATTTTCGCACCTGATATGCTGAGTCAGATGGTGACGTGGTGAGGCTGGTACTGCACAGTGGGCCCGTTGAATGGTCAAACAGATGATGCCGGAAAAGGAAGCCGATGCAGAATATGGGTCCGATAAATAAGGAGAGTCCGATCTGATGATGAATGAGAGAATGTGCATCGGCTAAAAGGGAAGCGTAGCATGAACGGGGACTATTTCCTTTTCAGAAGGCGTATTGAAAGTCCCATTCTATGTTAAATATTAGTTTACTTTATCTGCAAGTTAGTCAAGTCCGATCAGGACTCTTCATGACCAGGGTATAAATATAAACCCTCGTCCATTGTAAAGAACTATTCTCACAATCAATACAACCCGGCTTCACGCCAAAACCTTAGGAGTAGGAGTAGATACCGACGAACTCATTGGTGGACGGGCTGCATCAGTTCCTGATCTCCGGCTTACCAGTAAGATTGTCAACTTATCGAACTAGTTTAAGCTTTGAATTGAGGCGCATCGCCCTTTCTCGTTTATACTGTTCAACCGATTTATCTTTGAATTATCAAGATTGAACTAGATTCCCTGCATCGGAGCTAGATCTCTATTGATTATTCAATAGTTAATCGTTTATCGAGTTGTACTTTAAGTCTCAAAGTCAATCTAGATTCCCTGCGTCGGAGCTAGATTTACCTCTGGATCATCAAGATTAGTCTAGATTCCCTGCGTCGGAGCTAGACTCATCTTGGTTATTTAAAGGCAGCTTTTGCGGTTGTTTGGAGTTGCTAGATTGATTTAGATCTGCGCCATGTGAATTAATCTGATTCTTCAATAGCTTTGAGCATTGGTTTTAGTCCGATTTGAGCAATACTTATCTTACAATATCGTTCTAGGTCCGATTCATCTTCATAGTTTTATCAGTTGTTCTTTGATTGTTGTGTTTGATTTAGATTCCCTGCGTCGGAGCTAGGTTTGCACAATATATCAAAGATTGATCTTTGATCGTTAAGAGTAATTTAGATTCCCTACGTCGGAGCTAGATTCCTCTTGACTATTCAAAGACAGCTTTGAATATCGGAACGATCTTGTTACTATTTTACTGTTTATTTGCTTGATCTGATTAACACCTGTGCGAGCATCTTGTTTAGTTGTTGGGTTGATGAATTAAGTTTGATTGTTTAGCTATCTGGTCCGATCATAGCTGGAGTATGTGCGCTGCATCCGTTTGTGAAACCGTGTCGAAACAGTCCTGGTCCGATCGGCTAGCTAGATGGTCCGATAAGATAAATCAAACCGGCAACTAGGCAAGGTGGACAATGTATCGGCTCACACTTTGATTATTTAATATCTTGCTCAAAGACATAGCTGATCCGTTATTTACATATCGACCATGTTTTATGCTTTATTTATTATTATTTAAAAGGTTGATCTGTTACAAGATCCGATCCCGATTGGTCCGATTCTGAGGTCCGATTCGATGTCTGATTGAGGTCCGATTATATTGGTCCGATTGAGGCCGTCTATGAAGTCCGATTTTGAGGTCCGATTGACATCGGCCGATACAAGTCTGATTGGGTCTTGGCTAAAATCCGACGTGCCTTCGCCGTTTGGAATAGAGCCGGCACAATCAAAGAGTAATTTAACTATTTTATTCCCCTTGTCAATTTCAGGTCAAATTGACTGGCACGCCGCGAACCTGAACGAAGTGCAGGCTGGCACTGGAGTGAAGCAAATCTCCCTGGTCTTATTGTGTTGATCGCTGAGGATACGACTGCCGATTTTCCGCGTCAACACATTTTTGGCACGCTCGGTGGGACACGTGAGGCAAATTCCAAGATGTCGTCTGATGCCGAAAAAGAAGCTGCAGCTAAGCTCGCTGCTGAAAAGGAAGCTGCTGAGAAAGCCAAGGCTGACAAGAACAAGGTTCCTGACACGACCATTCCAGTTACGAAGGCCGATCTGTCTAAAGCTCAATTAGATGCAGTTCAGGCCTAGATTGAAGCATTTGAGAAGCTCTGTCTTGGCCAATTTGGGCGTAATCGTTCAGGCCCTGTACTCAAAGGTGCTCTCCCAGATCCAGAATTTATCAAGAAGACGACTGATGCTCGGGAGTACCATGTCAACATGATAGAGATGATTCATCAAGCTGTTCATCATGCATTGGTTAACCAGTCGGGCACTTTGGTGAATTCTTTAGATAATCTCATCAAGAAGGCGGTGGATGATTCTATTTGTTTGAAAGGCCCAGTCTTTATGGCAGATTCTGCAGGGGCATCAGGATCAGGAAAAGGCAAGGAGACTGAAGATAATACCATGACCGTTGCTCCGCAAAATCTGACGATTCCACCACCTATTCAGCTAGCCAACGGTTTCCTGTTGATGGCCGATGGAACGATTGTCGGCCCGCATGGTGAAAAATATGCTAGGACTCTGAACGAAGAAGAAAAGCAACCTGCAGCTGCAAAGCTACGTGTAGAGACTCCTGCGAATCAGCGTATGATCGGAGATTACAACAATTATATGATGGATATGCATCAAGCTAGTGGAATGCCACTCGGAGGACAGGAGTCCGATTGGTCACAGAAAATAGCCGAGGTGATTCAGAATCAGTTCGGCTTGAAGCCTAAAGATGAAGCGAGGTTGTATCGGCACCCATACCCATCTTACTTTGATGCAGTGCCACTTCCTCCACGTTACAGAGTGCCGGATTTTTCAAAATTCTCCGAGCAGGATGATATGACCACCATCGAGCATGTGAGCCGATTCTTGGCTCAATGTGGTGAGGCTGCTTCTGAAGAGGGACTCAGGCTTAGATTCTTCCCTCTGTCACTATCAGGGCCGGCGTTTACTTGGTTCACGTCGTTGCCAGCAGGATCAGTCACAGGATGGTCCGATATGGAGAAGCAGTTTCATAAATACTTCTTTTCTGGTCTCAATGAGATGAAGATTTCCGATTTGATTGCTGTCAGGCAAAGGAATGATGAGTCCATTAAAGAGTATATTCAACGATTCCGTGAAATCAGGAATCGATGCTACAGTTTGAGGCTATCTGATATGCAGTTGGCCGAGCTTGCATTCCAGGGTTTGCTCGCGCCGATCAAGGAGAGGTTTTCGGCTCAGGAGTTTGAAACATTGGGACAACTGGTGCAGAAGGTGTCAGCCCATGAGGTCCGATATCAAGAGATGAAGCGTACAAAGTTTTCCAAGCAAGTAACCTATCTCTCTGATTCTGAAGAAGAGGCTGATATCAACATAGCTGAATGGACCAAGTCCAAAAAGCCAGTATCACTCCCATGGAGCAAACAGAGTCCCGAAAAGTTCGGATTTGATATAACAAAGGCCGATAAGATTTTTGATTTACTGCTCAGTGAAAAGCTTATCCAGCTTTCTCCAAATCATTCTATTCCATCGGCCGATGATTTGAAGAAGCGCAAATATTGCAAATGGCACAACTCAACTTCTCACGAGACCAATGAATGCAAAGTGTTCAGGAGGGAGATCCAATTGGCTATAGAATCTGGCAAGATCAAGTTTGAAGACAACAAGAAAGCCATGAAGATCGATGGTCATCCCTTTCCTAATAACTTTGCTGATTTCTCCTTTTCTGTTAATATGGTTGATGCTGATGAAAAGGGGAAGTTCAAGGTGCTCACATCGGACCACGCCAAGAGTTCTGGTGCCGTTGATCCTGCAGTTCAGGTCACTGTTGAAGAGCTGCGAAGGAATCATCAGG
>CM014278.1:11549296-11567425 GCA_004135705.1 Alloteropsis semialata
ATCGTCAGTACGGATATGGGTCCGATTGGCATATGGACAGGCGTCAAACCTATGAGCAGTATGATCAAGATGATGGTCACTGGAGATGTCCTTTCTTTGTGTTCTGCTGGAATGAGAAGCTCAGATTGCCATCCAAAGCAGATTGTCCTGAATGCAGCCTCCAGTATGAAGAATACAGGGTTTTCAAGAGAAGTCGATGATCAGTTCATGAACGGATCGGCATCAGGATTGATGATCGTCATCAAGAAGATGAAGGCCGAGTTGATGCTCATGGCCGTAAAAATAATGAAGGCCGGGATGACACTCGTGGCCATGAAAAAATGGAAGAAAAGGCTCCAGTTCAGGATCAGACTTGAGAACCTCAAATGAAGCCTGGACAGTGGTGCCCATCAGGGATTTCTAGATCCAAAAAGAGACGTGTTCAGCGGTTGCGCTATCATGAGCAGATTCAGGAGCAAGAGTTAGCCAAAGAGAAAGTTTGGCGCGTTAAGATGGCCTATGATGATGAAGCAAGCACATCGGCCCCGGTAAACATGGTTTTGATATTGCCTTTTGATTTTGCTGCTCCTAATGAACAGAATGATGATGAGGCCGATTATGAGTTAGAAGAAGCCGCTGCATGCTTAGTTCTTGATTCAGAGAAAGCCATCTTTGAGAAGCCAAATGCGAATGGATATCGGCATCTGAAGCCTCTGTACATCAAGGGATATGTTGATGGGAAGCCGATGACCAAGATGCTTGTTGATGGAGGAGCTGCCGTCAATCTCATGCCCTATTCCACATTCCGCAAATTGGGCAAGGGGATTGATGATCTGATCAAGACGAACATGACGCTCAAAGATTTCGGCGGTAACATTTTAGAGCCTCGGGGGGCAATTCACGTGGAGTTGACCATCGGCAGCAAGACATTGCCGACCACTTTCTCTGTGATTGATGGGCAAGGTTCCTACAGCATGCTCCTCGGGCGAGATTGGATTCATGCCAACTGCTGTATCCCGTCCACAATGCACCAGTGCTTGATTCAGTGGCAAGGCAACAATGTGGAGATTGTCCCAGCTGATGATTCGGTTAGCATTGCAACAGCCGAGTCAACGATTTGGGAGTTTGAAGGGATTGAATGCCTGTCAGGGAAAACATGGGATGGTGACTTCCTCAAGGTGTCCGATCTAGGATTACAGCCGATCCAAGCAGTCGGCTCTGAGACTTTATTTTAAATGGCCGATTGTATAGAAGATTTTGAAGACCGAAGTGAATTCGGTAAGTTAGGATTTGGATTTATGTCGGCCGACGAGTTAGAGGAGATAGACATAGGATCTGGTGATAGACCAAGGCCGACGTATATCAGTGCTAAGTTGGATCCTGAGTATAAACAAGAGTTAATAAAACTTTTGAAAGAGTATTCTGATTGTTTTGCTTGGGAATATTATGAAATGCCAGGTTTAAGCCGTAATATTGTTGAGCATCGGCTGCCCATCAAACTAGGATATCGGCCGCACAAGCAGTACGCAAGGAGGTTCAAGGCTGAGATGTACGAACCAATTAAGGCCGAAATAACGAAGCTATTTGAAGCTAAGTTTATCAGGCCATGTCGGTATGCTGAGTGGGTATCAAATATAGTTCCTGTTTATAAGAAAAATGGAAAGCTGCGTGTTTGCATTGATTACAGGAACTTGAACAAGGCAACCTCGAAGGATGAATATCCAATGACGGTGGCTGTCGGATGTTTGGACCCGGCAGTCCACACAGGGTAGCCTACGTGGTTGATTTGTTGAGGGACAGATCGAGGATCAGAAGTCGATGGTAACACAAGACGCAAGGATTGAACAGGTTCGGGCCGTCGAGATGACGTAACACCCTACGTCCTGTGTTGGCGGCGATTGTATTGCTGTGTATGAAGTTCCTGAAGGATCTCCGTAGTTGGGTTCTGTCCTAGGGTTGTAGAGGTTGTAGTTTTTCGTAGATGTTGTTGTGCTCTGGAGGGGGGTCTCAGGGCGCCTTATATAGTCCGGCTGCCTTGAGTTACAAGTCGGCCAGAGATCGTAACCTACCCGGAATACAAGGATTTGATCCCATAACGATTACAGATATCTTTCCCTACAATTCCGGCTAGTTTATCTTGATCCCCGAGCTTCTTGCGGGATACGCCGTGTGCTTTCCTTGCCGCGCGCGTCATCGCGCCCATCCGGTTCGCCCGACTGGTGGGCCTCCGACTGGTGAGCCAGCCAGTCCGACAAACCGATCCAGATGTACTCGGATTGGGCCGCCCCTTGCTAGTTGGGCCAATCCGCCTTCTGGGTACCCCTGGGGGTCTACCCCCGACAAGCCCCCGAGTAGTACGTGGTTGAGAGACAAGTCGGCGAGGTCGTGCTGTCTGATGAGCGTCGAGCCTGCTGCAGTTGGAAGCGAAACTGCGTGATACTGGAGAGAAAAGAGCCGTTTACCCAACGGATGCGCCGCGAGGTGCGTCCGTTGGACGTAGCCCCCGAGCCTTGAAGCGATTCCGAAGGAATCGGTCCAAGGGTTAGTAGCCTTGTTCTGAAGTCGTCAGACAATCAACGGATGCGCCGCGAGGTGCGTCCGTTGGCCGTAGCCCCCGAGCCTTGAAACGATTCCGAAGGAATCGGTCCAAGGGTTAGTCAAGGAGCGTCTGGCTAAATCATCCGACGTTAATTTCGGCGTCCAGCCCCCGAGCGTGAGGGCCGGCGGAGTCCTGCGAGACACGCCGAGTGGTCGTCCCGGCGCCAGCCCCCGAGCGTGAGGGCCGAGCACGCCGAGCAGTCGTCCCGGCGCCAGCCCCCGAGCGTGAGGGCTGAGCTCGCCGAGTAGTCGTCCCGGCGCCAGCCCCCGAGCGTGAGGGCTGAGCTCGCCGAGTGGTCGTCCCGGCGCCAGCCCGAGCGTGAGGGCTGAGCATGCCGGGTGGTCGTCCCGGCGCCCAGCCCCCGAGCGCGAGGGCCGAGTCGAGCCGTCCGAGGCACGCCGAGTAGTCGTCGCGGCGCCCAGCCCCCGAGCGCGAGGGCCGAGTCGAGCCGTCCGAGGCACGCCGAGTAGTCACCCCGGCGCCCAGCCCCCGAGCGTGAGGGCCGAGTCGAGCCGTCCGAGGCACGCCGAGTAGTCGTCGCGGCGCCCAGCCCCCGAGCGTGAGGGCCGAGTCGAGCCGTCCGAGGCACGCCGAGTAGTCTTCGTCTTCCCCGTCATGCGGTAGCGCCAGCCCAGTACTCAAAAGCACTCAGCTAGCGATCCTTGTGGAGTGTAGCGCCAGCCCGAGTGCTACAAAGCACTCGGCTAGCGACCGTCGTGGAGTGTAGCGCCAGCCCGAGTGCTACAAAGCACTCGGCTAGCGACCGTCGTGGAGTGTAGCACCAGCCCAAGTACTGATCGGCGCGAGTACTCAGCTGGCGGCGATGCCGGAGTGGTCCAGGCCCCGAGCGTAACAGGCAAGCTCGGGATCTAAACCTGTGCCCTGCAATAAAGATATAAAGGATAGGTAGTATATGGTGTAGCAAATACTAATTCTGGAGAAAAACATTCGGCGTTGTATTTAATAGAATTTCTACTTCCAACTCTTTAAGTCTATTAATTTCCTCGGGTAGTTATCCTGTTACGTTTATGCACCTGATCCCCGATAGCCGTAGTCCATAGCGCAGGGAGCTGGGCCGCATGCACGCGTAGGAGCGTAGGCGTACGGAAGAGTCGAGGTTTCACGGATTAAGGCGTGTGCTTCCCAAGTACTTTAGCGACTTGTACAAGAGTGGAAAAAGAAATAAACGATGGAGAAAAATGCAATATGCGTCCGTTGGGTGTAGCCCGACTGCTTGTGTAGCGCTCGGGCTGTATAAGCAGTCGGGAACAAACCAAGGGTAGTCGGCGATGATCATGGAGAAATATGGCGAAGTATGGAGATATGCGGTGGCCGAGAAATATCGTAAAAAGTATTTAATATGACTTAGCTTAATTTGTGCCGAGTCGAAGAATCGGCATGTTGTCCTTGCTTGTAGTCGCGGAGCCCTTGGGCAGTTCGGCCTCAACTTATCGTCACGTCCGAGTAGTTCGGAGTTCTGGATAGGCGTGTTGACGAGTGGCGTAGCGGAGTAAGCGATTGTAGTCGGCGAATTGGCGCGGCCGTGATTCGCCTCTGGCTGGTATGTCGGAGTCGAGTAGACGAAATTGTCGTCCGAGGCCTCAGCAGCCGAGTCCGGTCTTCGACCAATATATCGGATCAATGTAGTAGTCAGCCATATCGCAGCAGCACCTTCAGACTCCAACGTATGTGTTGGCGGCCGATCGGGAGGACATCGATCAGAAGGAGAAGCAAGACGCAAACAGACCTGACATCCATGCATGCGTATGTACGCACGCAACTTTCACATGCATGATTAAAAAGGAAGTACATATTAGAATAATCATAAACCTTGTTTAGAATGGAAACAGAGGCAAATCAGGTCGGACACTGAAAAATAAAAAGGAAATCTTCCCTATCGTGTACTCCGTGTAGATTGATTCTGATAGCCGCGCATGCAGGTGGACGTGGGGCCAACCGCGGTGAGGGGATGTGGCAATCCGGCCACGTCCTTCGCATGCTTGTGCCGGCGGCGGTGATGGATCGCGATGTACGACGGCGTGTGAAGTTGGGCGGCGCTCGATCGTAGGGAGAGGGCGCAGGTGCAGACCGGTGTTGTCGTTGATTTCTGCCATCGAGCTTTCAGATTGATCTCGTCGATCAACCCCTACCTGGCGCGCCAACTGTCGGATGTTTGGACCCGGCAGTCCACACAGGGTAGCCTACGTGGTTGATTTGTTGAGGGACAGATCGAGGATCAGAAGTCGATGGTAACACAAGACGCAAGGATTGAACAGGTTCGGGCCGTCGAGATGACGTAACACCCTACGTCCTGTGTTGGCGGCGATTGTATTGCTGTGTATGAAGTTCCTGAAGGATCTCCGTAGTTGGGTTCTGTCCTAGGGTTGTAGAGGTTGTAGTTTTTCGTAGATGTTGTTGTGCTCTGGAGGGGGGTCTCAGGGCGCCTTATATAGTCCGGCTGCCTTGAGTTACAAGTCGGCCAGAGATCGTAACCTACCCGGAATACAAGGATTTGATCCCATAACGATTACAGATATCTTTCCCTACAATTCCGGCTAGTTTATCTTGATCCCCGAGCTTCTTGTGGGATACGCCGTGTGCTTTCCTTGCCGCGCGCGTCGTCGCGCCCATCCGGTTCGCCCGACTGGTGGGCCTCCGACTGGTGGGCCAGCCAGTCCGACAAACCGATCCAGATGTACTCGGATTGGGCCGCCCCTTGCTAGTTGGGCCAATCCGCCTTCTGGGTACCCCTGGGGGTCTACCCCCGACAGTGGCCGATATGCTAGTCGATGCAGCATCGGGCCATAAAGTGATGAGCTTCCTAGATGGTAATGCTGGTTATAATCAGATTTTTATGGCAGAAGAAGATATCCCCAAGACTGCATTCCAATGCCCAGGTGCTCTCGGTTTATATGAGTGGGTTGTTATGACTTTTGGTTTGAAAAATGCCGGTGCTACTTATCAACGTGCTATGAATTATATTTTTCATAAGCTGATCGGCAGGATAGTTGAAATCTACATTGATGATGTGGTGATCAAATCGAAAGGTTATCAAGATCATTTGGCCGATTTGAAGGAGACGCTGGAATGCACAAGGCAACATGGATTGAAGATGAATCCGCTCAAGTGTGCTTTTGGCGTATCGGCCGGCCAATTTCTCGGTTTCCTGGTACATGAGAGAGGAATTGAGGTGAATGATCGGAACCGCAAGGCGATTGATGATATTGAGCCTCCAGTAAACAAGAAGGAATTGCAGAGTTTGATTAGAAAAATCAATTTCTTGAGAAGGTTTATGTCGAATCTATCGGTCCGATTGGAAGCATTTACTCCTCTGTTGAAGCTGAAGGATGGAGAAGAATTGGTTTGGGAGCCTAAACATCAAAAGGCATTGGATGAAATCAAGCAATATTTAGTATATCCGCCAGTTCTTATTCCACCACAAGAGGGTAAGCCGTACAAGCTTTATTTATCAGCTTTTAATCATGCAATCGGCTCTGTTTTGATTCAAGAGGTTGATGGAAAAGAACGAGTTATATTCTATTTAAGCCGAAGATTACTGGATCCTGAGACTCGGTATTCATATGTGGAGAAGCTTTGCCTTTGTTTATATTTTTCTTGTACAAAATTGAGGCATTATTTGCTATCGACCGACTGCACTGTAATCTGCAGGGAGGATGTGATCAAATATATGTTATCAATGCCAATCATGAAAGGGAGAATTGGCAAGTGGGTTTTTGCTCTAACGGAGTTTGATCTTAGATACGAATCGGCCAAAGCGATAAAAGGGCACATAATGGCTGATTTAGTTGCTGATCATTGTGGGCCTAGCATTGATGCTGTTGAGCAATGCACCATGGAGCTTGATGTGTCTGGTCCGATGAAAAAGGCCGATGTGGTTGACGCAGTTCCTTGGACTATATTCTTTGATGGTTCTTCTTGCAATGATGGTTGCGGAATCGGCCTGATTATTATTTTGCCTCGGGGGGCAAGGTTTGAATTTGCTTTTCCAATTGAAAAATGCACAAATAACCAGGCGGAATATGAAGCATTGATGAAAGGTCTCCAGATTCTTAAAGAAATCGGCGCTCAGTTTGTTGAGATATTTGGAGATTCTTTGTTGATTATTAATCAGTTGCTCGGCAAGTATGATTGCAAGATGGATGCTTTGTTGTCTTACTTTGAGAAATGCCGAGATTTGATTGATCAATTTGCCCTGGTAACGCTTAAGCATATTCCAAGACATCATAACGAGGAAGTAAATCGGCTGGCGCAAAAGACGTCTGGCTATCGGCCTATGTCCGATGTGATGGTACAGGAGATGCCAGAAGGAGATAAGGAAAGAAATCATTGAATATTTGAGGGATCCTTCTGTCAAGACTTCCAGGAAGATACGCTACAAATCGATCAGGCATGTCTTAGTTGAAGGAGTGCTTTATTTTCGCTCAGTTGATGGAGTCCTATTGAGATGCATCGGACCTGAAGAAGCCAAGGTCTTGATGGGAGAAATTCATGAAGGTGTTTGCGGGGCTCATCAATCGGCATTCAAGATGAAATGGATGATCAGAAAAAATGGGTATTATTGGCCGACGATTCTGGAAGACTGCTTTGAATATTATAAAGGGTGTCAAGAATGTCAAAGATATGAAAATATTCAGAGGGCTCCAGCATCGGCTATGAACCCTGTCATCAAGCCATGGCCGTTTAGAGGTTGGGGAATTGACCTGATCGGCCAGATGTTTCCACATTCAAGCAAGGGGCACAAATTCATATTAGTGGCAACAGATTATTTCACCAAATGGGTTGAAGCTATTCCTTTGAAGGAAGTGAAGTCCCAAAATGTTATTGAATTCGTTAGAGAGCACATTGTCTACCGATTTGGAATTCCACAGACAATCACGACAGATCAAGGTACGATGTTTACATCGGACGAGTTCAAAAATTTTGCTGCTGATATGGGTATCAAGCTTCTTAATTCATCACCATATTATGCACAAGCCAATGGTCAAGCTGAAGCCTCCAATAAAAGTTTGATCAAGTTGATTGATAGAAAGATTGAGGAATACCCAAGAAAATGGCATATTGTGCTTCCTGAAGCTCTATGGGCATATCGAATGGCTTGTCATGGGTCGATCAAGGTTTCTCCGTATGAACTGGTTTATGGGCATGAAGCCGTTCTTCCATGGGAAATTCGTACTAGGTCAAGACGTATCGAGCTTCAGGATAAATTAAAGGCTGGCGAATACATAGAACTCATGAACAGTGAGTCCGATGACTTGGCTGTTCGTCAGCTACGCGCTTTGGAAAATATTGAAGCTAACAAGCTCAGAGTTGCAAGGCATTATGATAAGAAAGTTAAGGGGAAAGAGTTCAAAGAGGGCGATCTCGTGTGGAAAGTTATTCTGCCGATTGGTTCTAAGGATCCCAGATACGGCAAATGGTCACCGAACTGGGAGGGACCCTATCGAATCGTCCGATGTGTTCCTGGCAATGCTTATATTCTACAAACGCTTGAAGGAGAAGTGTTTCCTAAGGCATTAAATGGGAAATATTTGAAGAAGTACTACCCTAGCATTTGGGTAAATTCGTAAAGCCGATGCTACGCGTCAGGCTTGGAAGCCGATGGAAAAATCGCCTCAAGAACAAAATAAGAGCCGATGCGACATGCATCGCCTTAAGGGCTATATACAATAAGAGAAAAGTATGTTACATCATCAAGCCGCTCAATGGCGGAGCAGGCTACTGGAAAAGGGATTGCATATATATTCATATATTTCTCATACAAAGAGATTTCAGAAGACAGAAAGATCTAATAGGCGCCGATGTACGTTGTTCATCATTGCCAGAATAAGTCTAGAAGGAAAAGGGCGAGAAAAAGCATAAAATTAAGAAGACATCATCTTCCTTGAGACAAATTCTTGAACAGCTCGGCTGATTCGAAGAAATCCGCAAGTTTGAGGAGATATGCTCTGGAAGCAGTCCCTTGAAGAGCGCACCGGCGGACCGGTGGCTTTGCCCCTATCCTAAAAAGGGCATCCCATTAAACCCCTCTGAAAAACCTTTCCCTCAGTAAACCATGAGGAAACCTCACGAGGACTCTCCTAGCAGAGGTTCCACCAGGATTTACTGCAGGATCAGAAAAGGGGGGTACCCTACACTATTTCACGAGAATTCTTCTAGCAGAAGAGGGAGAGGGGATTGGTTCCTATATCAAAGAGAAGGAGTTTGTGTTCTGTCATGAATATTAGCTGCGCCATGGCGAAAGAATGGTGGAGGAAGGAGAACCTGAGACAGGTATTTATAGCCGGCGATTGATGAAGGAATTAAAGGAAAGGTGGGAATCTGAAAGATGCTCGCTGAAACTGTCCAAATAAAGAACAGTATTCTCGTGAAGATGTCATTGATTCAGTGTTGATATGATTAAAGAGAGGCGTCTTTTGAGGAACTGCATTGAAGAGTCGTTTCGCCTGGGTCAATAAATATATGAGTACCCGTGACATAAGGTGCAGGATTCCATATATTGTTTGTTGTCAGAGACATTAATGCTCGAGAAAAAGAAAGGAGAAGATGGGCAGTGCAGATCCTTGGCAGAGAAAGAGGAGTAAACAGCGTGGCTGCCAGTGGAAGTTTTTTATAAGGAGAAAAATAGCTGTGATCTAAGAATCAAGGAATCGCACAGTACAAGGATGGGAAGTTTCGGCACGAAAATCGGTGAAGGAGTTATGATGACAGATACGAATTTTGGAACAAAATGATATTTTATTCCAAAATTGGGGGCATGTGTTGACACCAGATTTTCGCACCTGATATGCTGAGTCAGATGGTGACGTGGTGAGGCTGGTACTGCACAGTGGGCCCGTTGAATGGTCAAACAGATGTTGCCGGAAAAGGAAGCCGATGCAGAATATGGGTCCGATAAAGAAGGAGAGTCCGATCTGATGATGAATGAGAGAATGTGCATCGGCTAAAAGGGAAGCGTAGCATGAACGGGGACTATTTCCTTTTCAGAAGGCGTATTGAAAGTCCCATTCTATGTTAAATATTAGTTTACTTTATCTGCAAGTTAGTCAAGTCTGATCAGGACTCTTCATGACCAGGGTATAAATATAAACCCTCGTCCATTGTAAAGAACTATTCTCACAATCAATACAACCCGGCTTCACGCCAAAACCTTAGGAGTAGGAGTAGATACCGACGAACTCATTGGTGGACGGGCTGCATCAGTTCCTGATCTCCGGCTTACCAGTAAGATTGTCAACTTATCGAACTAGTTTAAGCTTTGAATTGAGGCACATCGCCCTTTCTCGTTTATACTGTTCAACCGATTTATCTTTGAATTATCAAGATTGAACTAGATTCCCTGCGTCGGACGGCCAACAGCTCTACGCCGTACCCGAACGTGGAGGATTACAAAGGACGGACAGGGCTGTCACCACCTGCCGCCTACCTCTTCTAATCCGTGGGGCTACGAGGCAAACAAAGGTAACTTCTAGCCCAGACACCACGTCTATGCTATCAATTACTACTTTAGTCTTGTTCCTAGACCAAAGTATTCACTAAGCATAAATGATTAATGAACGATGAACCCGCAAGCAACTATAGCAGGGAACTTACTTAATCAAGAGAACTTAATACCATAAGAGATCACGAACACTTACTAGAAGAAGGAAGCATCCGTCGAGGTACAAGATCGGGGAAGAGTGCCGACAGCCCCGGCACTTCCCCCAGACTACCCCTCACTCTAAATACTACACTGGAGTAGAGCTTCGCCTTGGAGTGGAGCTTGTAGCTTCTCAATCTTGTGTGTGTTGAGAGTGAGGGGCAGGGGTCTATTTATAGTGTAGGGAGTGCCTTGGAAGAGTGGAGATCCTCTCTAGGTTCTAGGGAATATTCCCCTCCCTATTCTCCCATTGTGCCAAGTGTCCCTGAGGAACCGACGCTGGAAGTCGGTCGCGCAGGAAAATAGCGCGCGAAGGAATTCTGGCGCGCGTGTGCTTTCTCCTCGTCGACCCCGTGGTCCAGGTTTCCTTGATCCGCGTGATGGTCGTCTGGACGAATGGGATGGTGCCATGTGTCCTTGGTTGCTCATGCACTCGGCCTGGTGTTCCTGTGTTCCGCTGCGGCCGACCGCATGCTCGGCTGCCTGTCCATGCGCATGGGCCAATGGCCTTGGGCCACCTCGCCCTGCAGGGCCTGTGCCAGGGCCAGGGGCCTCCCCCGTGCGTGTGCACGTAGGGGCACCGCTGCACCCCTGTGCTGCTCGCCCTGCTTCCACGTAGAGGGCCTGTGGCCGGGCGTGTGGCCTGGGAAGGGCGCGTGCTCTTGCACGTGGCCCGGCCTGCTCTGGCCAATGGGCCCCACCTAGGTGGGCCCATAACATTATATTTTGTCCCTTTATATCTTCTTGATCCGTGGCCCAAATAATACAAGTGATATAACATTTGGAAGTGTTTCGACGAGATCTTCACAATGATATACTCCAAATGGGCATCTGAGGTACTTTGTGATACTAATATTTATTTCTCATCTCAAGCCTATAATGCTCTTTCCTGCATTGCAAAGTAAAACACCAACACTTGTGGAAATAGTTAGTAATAAACCCTATCACTATGTTTGGTGTTTTATATTTGATACGTTTTCTGCAGGAATTGACGGCCAAAAGTGGTACTTAAGGACCATCAACAAGCTCCCCCACACTTAGCCTTTACTCGTCCTCGAGTAAAGCTTTAGGACTAAGGTGGAAAACATGACTCCAAATGATATGATGCAAGCATATAAATTATTCCAAAACATACCTACACTTGTGAATTTTGAAGTGTCTATCATGCCATCTTGGGTGGTTGAGGAACGGAATAGCTTTGATTCAAGTCATCTGCATTCTTCTGTTAAGTGACTTGGGTTTTTGTTTAAATTTTCAAAAACATAACCTTACATAGCTCCTCAAATGATTATCTCAGATTGCTCAAAGTGTATGATTCCTCACCAAGACATTTCTTTGCCTTCTTTCACCCTACATCTAAAAGGCTTATGTGCAGCTCAAGGTAGGAGTAAAGATAAGGCTTACTTGCATCACATATATTGCAAAGCCAAAGAGTGGATCCAAGAAGAAAACTATTCATACAATCTGATCAAGATATGCATGTGTGTGGAACAATGGATTTGTAGCTCCTTTTTGTATGACCTCTCTCCTCTTGAAAATATTTTGAGAACATGGCTATCTCTCTTTTTTTATAATACTTGGGCCTTCGTATACCCACATTTGTTTTCTTTTATCATGCTCAATGCTTTTGTGAGCATGTATTTATTTATTTATTTATTTTTTCTATTTTTTTCTTCATAGCCCATGTCTCTTTTGCAAAGGATATTTGGAGAGAGAGATCAATACTTATATGGAGCATTTATTTTGTGGATGAATGAAATGTATGTTGCTAACTTCCAGTGTAGAACTTTAGCTTGTGTATGTGAAGTGTATGTGATCTTGATCATGAAAGCATGAACAGCATCTTACAAGGGTCACAACAATTTGACAAAACTCAATGTGATAGCAAGCAGCATATGTGTATAGGTTTTTCAATGTGAACATCATATGGCTTTAGTAGGAACAAGTCATCATTGAGGAGCTTTATAAGGTTATTGATTTTAAACTTTTGCAAGAAAAGCATCCCAAGTGCTTTATACAGAAAGAGCAAGATTTCTTTCATCATACCATATCTCATTAATCAACCACTTAGGTAAACATGTTTTCCTAAAGAGATATGTTCACAAGCAACAGGTGTATGTGCAAGGAATAAAGTATATGCAAGCCAATCAAGGATAGGCATGTAAACCAAAGGAGTACCTAAGTTCATTTTATCATGAGTTTAATTTTGGAGATCATCAGAAAATAGAATTGCATTAAGCTCATGAATTAGAGAGGGTGAGGGAGAGGATGTGCAAACCATCGCTCTGGGCGAAAATGTGGACGAGAGATGCCAAAGGGCCATCGGCCGACCAAGGGGATCGGCCGACACCTTCTGGGGCTCGGTCGCCTTGATCTTTCTTGAGCTGTCTTGTGCGATGTTGTACAACCTGTCTGTGGGTGGTCTCGATCATGTGCATGTTAGGAAACTCGGGAGATCCCCACACTTGATCTTGTACTGACCTCCCCCACACTTGGATTTTTATGTCCCAGGACAGCAAAAATCAAGTGTGTTGGCTTCCTTCAAAATTCGTTCCATGAACAAAACTTACCAAGGCGTTACTGCTGATGTAGCTCCATGTTCTTAAGCATCACCTGTCCATCGTTCTTCTTAATCTCCACCTGAAATGGTTAGCGACCAAGAATACCCGAAGGAAAGCTTATCCTAAAAACATGTTCTTGCTTTTATTTGAAAGAAAAAATAAATGATAATTCGGGCCATCTCCCGACAGTGCTTTGTTTATGGTCTGAAGCTAGACCATGGGGAATCCTCACATTGCTGCTATCATTGACGACGTAGTTCCCCACTCCATCGTCAATAGTAGATGTACCATTGAAGTTCTAGCTGCAATGTTAGTGCCAAACATGCGACACGAAATCTGCAATGTTTATGATAAACGAATGCATCCACAACCAACCTCATAAACATTTTAGAAATGAGAACCTTAAGGTGGTTGTAGTCCTCGTGCGTGCTTGTGATACAAAGCATGACTAACTCTGGAGATTGATTAAATGAGCATGACTCTTGTTGGATTTCGAAAGAGAAGGCTTCATGCTCATTTATAGAATCCTTTCGCTTGGACTCCAGTGTCAATACTTCAAATGTGTCCATGGCCTTTGGGTTCTCTAGCTCGAGAGGTTCATAATTGAAGATCGGAGTTGTTTCTCGGCCATTATCGAGAATAACTTCCTGAGGGCCTAAGGGACACGGCTTCCGCTTGATTGAAGGTGGTGATGAAGGTCGCTTGAGATGAGAAGTAGGTTTGAATGGCGACACAAACATTACCTTCTCGAGCGGACTATGCTGGGGTGGAGGCTTTGCTCTTGGAGTTCTCGGGCAAGAGATATAAGTGGCAAGAGCAACTTTCCCAAGTGTGTCATGAAGGCTCCCATGAGATGCTTCTTTTTGGAGAAGCTTTTCTAGTGGGAAGCCTATGAGAAGATCAAAATCGAGGGTAGAAAAGATATGTGTTGACGGTCCTTAGGTACCACTTTTGGCCGTCAATTCCTGCAGAAAATATATCAAATATAATCACCAAAATAGTGAAAAGGTTTATATCTAATCAATTCCACGAGTTTTTGTGAATATGTGATTGCAGGAAATAATTGGCAAAAGAGGAGGACAATTGGGCTCAGGGCCAGGTCGCTCGACCCACCTAGGTCAGCCGACCTGGGCCCAAGCCCAATAAAGCCCATCTTTGTCCACAGCAAAGAAGCACACTCCAGGACCATCCTAGCCACTGATTCCATGTCGGTTGGATCCAAGAGATGGGAATGGTCCAAGGGGAGGTCACATGGATAGAAGGGCCCACCTTCCAAACTAAACGTACTCAAATGCACCTATACCACCTGGAACCGCCATGAGGACCCACTAAACAGTCACTCAGCCGAAGATGGGCCCGATCGGTGCCGATAGACGGTCGCCCGACCGAGCCCGGTCGCCCGACCTGGTCCGGAGGCCAAACCGCCTCATCCTTCTGGTACGGGTTCCCACCGCCTCTAGAAGTCCATCTGTGCTGTGCATCACTCAAGGCGGTGGATCGAACATCGGCCGATCTCCCCGAATCGCCCGACCTGTGACTGAGTCCATTCGTCCTCATCTTCCACGTGTCCACTCCCAACCGCCTCTACAAGCTATAAATAGCTGAATACCGGTCATTGAAGAGACACACAAGATTGAGAAGTCACAAGCTCTACTCTAAGGCGAAGCTCTACTCCAGTGTAGTATCTAGAGAATAGGGAGAGAGTAAGGGGTAGTCCGAGGGAAGTGCCGGGTCTGTCGGCATTCTTCCCCGATCTTGTACCTTGACGGATGCTTCCTTCTTCTAGTAAGTGTTCGTAATCTCTTTTGGCATTAAGTTCTCTTGATTAAGTAAGTTCCCTGCTATAGTTTCTTGTGGGTTCATCATTCTTTAATCATTTACGAATGCTTAGTGAATACTTTGGTCCAGGAATAAGACTGAAGTAGTAATTGATAGCATAGACGTGGTTTCTGGGCTAGAAGTTACCTTTGTTTGCCTCGTAGCCCCACGGATTAGAAGAGGTAGGCAGCAGGTGGTGACAGCCCTGTCCATCCTTTGTAATCCTCCACGTACGGGTACGGCGTAGAGCTGTTGGCCGGCAATTTCCTAGAGGCCTAGGATACCCCGGTGCCCAAAGTAAGTAAACTATAGACACTGAGCTTATTCTTCATCAAGGTCCTTTGCCATAGGAATCCTCTCTACCCTCGCCATTATTTCTCTTGTTGTCCTTGGACGATCTAGTTAGAAGACAAGTACACACGTTCCCTGTGGATTCGATACCCTGAATACTTCCGGGTGAAAGCTACAATGGTATCCGAGCGCTTGCGAATTTATCTGTGATCGTAAGAAATACCAACAAGCTTTCTGGCGCCGTTGCCGGGGAACGGTTGCTGTATTATCTTCGAACCTTGTTCGTCCTCGTATCTTAGTTACCCCCTCTACCATGGAGCAATATTCTATTCTAGAATCCTCTGCTCCAAGGCGTGAGATCTTCGAGCTACCCCCTTCTGATCAGCCAATCACTACATCTAGCTTTGAACTCCGCCCCGGCTTTATAGCCATGGTTCGGAATAAAACCTTCTCAGGGGCCAACAACGAAAATCCTTATGATCACCTGCGAGAATTCGAGATGTTGTGCTCATGTTTGAGAATCTCAGGCATGACACAAGAGACCATCAAATGGAAGTTATTTCTGTTCTCTCTCGATGAGACGGCAAAGAGATGGTACTACCAAACCGTCAAGGATGTAAATGGAAATTGGGGAAAACTACGGGACAAGTTTTGTCTTCACTTTTTTCCCATTCACCGTATATGTGCCCTTCGGAAGGAGATCGTCTGCTTCCAGCAGGGTGAGAAGGAAACTCTAGGTGCAGCTTGGGAAAGATTTGTTTCACTAAACAAGTTTGGCCCAGACTGAGGCATACCTGACTTCAAGCTCATGCAACATTTTCGATCGGGCCTAAAAAAAGAAGCTGCTTTCATCCTAGATGGTGCCGCCGATGGTTCGTTCATGCACGTAACCCTGGATGAAGGGAGAGCTCTTCTAGAGAAGATTCTAGAAAACACTCCCTCTATCGAAACACAGCACGAACCCCAGCACAGCTCTAAGACAAGACCCGAGCCAAACCCTTTTACCTCGCACGATCTAGTCTTAGAGCCCACATCTGAACCAAAGCTACCGAAGGAAGAAGAAGTTCTACCTTCGGCATCCGAGGATTATGGAAATCCCTCAGATCACACTAGGCACAAGAAGGCTATGACACCTCCCATTTATCATCCTTCAGATCCATTCATGGAGGTCTTCCCCGATATGTCCATAAGAGAACCACCAATGGAATGGTTAAAGGAAGTAAAGCATTCTTCCGAAGCAATTCGGATGGTTACACCTTCCACAACCATGCCTTGCTCTTTAAGGGGAATTGTCGTAGAAGACCTATACAACCCAACCGTCGAGGCTAGCATCATGTCTGAATCCTTCGCAAACATTTTCTTGGGCAACATGCCCCTAGCCTCGACCGACAAGCTTTTCAAAAGTCCCTCAGGACACATCTTTGAATATCGTGGAATTGCAAGGACTGTGCCGATCAAAATAGACAAAATCAAGGTTCATCTAGATTTCCATATCTTTTCTATCCTCGATTTTGATCTTCTCATAGGCTTCCCACTAGAAAGGCTTCTCCAAAAAGAAGTATCTCAAGGGAGCCTCAATGGGGAGCTCGGGAAAGCTACTCTTGCCACTCATATTTCTTGCCCAGAAACTTCTATGGCAAGGCCTCTCCCTGAGCATAGCCCGCTCGAGAAGGTGATGTTTGTGTCGCCATTCGAACCTACTTCTCATCTCGAGCGACCTTCATCACCGCCTTCAATCAAGCGGAAGCCATGTCCCTTAGGCCCTCAGGAAGTTGTTCTCGATAATGGTCGAGAAACAACTTTGATTTTCAATGATGAACCTCTTGAGTTGGAGAACCCAAAGGCCATGGACACACTTGAAATTTTGACTCTGGAGTCCGAGCAAAATGATTCCATAAACGAGCATGAAACCTTCTCTTTCAAAATCCCACAAGAGTCATGCTCATTTAATGAATCTCCAGAGTTAGTTACACTTTGTGCCACAAGCGCATGCGAGGACTACAACCACCTTAAGGTCCTCTCTTCTAAAATGTTTAGGAGGTTGGTTGTGGATGCATTCGTTTATCATAAACATTGCAAATTTCGTTTTGCATCTTTGGCACTAACATTGCAGCTAGAACTTCAACGGTACATTAACAATTGGCGATAACCATGGGAACTATGTCGCCAATGATAGCAGCAATGTGAGGGTTCCCCATGGTCTAGCTTCGGACCATAAACAAAGCACTGCCGGGAGATGGCCCGGATTATCATTTATTTTTCCTTTCAAATAAAAGCAAGAACATGTTTTTAGGATAAGCTTTCCTTCGGGTATTTCTGGTCACTAACCATTTCAGGTGGAGATTAAGAAGAACGATGGACAGGTGATGCTTAAGAACATGGAGCTACATCAGCAGTAACACCTCGGTAAGTTTTGGTCATGGAACAAATTTCGAAGGAACCCAACACACTTGATTTTTGGTGTCCCACGACACAAAAATCCAAGTGTGGAGGAGGTCGGTAAGTATTTCGCAACATGTTCCATTTGTACAAAAATTTCATCTTGGTTTTCAAGTGATGTTGATTTTTCATCTTGCTCTATAAAAAAATGTTCCATAAAAATTTGCATAACTAAATAAATTAAAAAATATTTGAATCCAATAAAGGCTCTTGGTTCTCAAAACCAAAGAGCCATTGTTTTGTTTCCACCATGTCTGAATAAATGCAGGTACAAAATCAAGTGTGGGGGTCTCTCGAGTTTTCTGACGTGCACATTTTCAAGACCACCCATAGACAGGAAGTACAACATCGCACAGGACAGCTCAAGAAAAATCAAGGTGACCGAGGCCCAGTAGGAGTCGGCCGAAGGCCATCTGGCATCTCTCGTCCACATTTTCGTCCAAAGCGATGGTTTGCACATCCTGTCCCTCACCCTCTCCAGTTCATGAGTTAATTCAATCCTAT
The DNA here is from genome assembly GCA_004135705.1 of Alloteropsis semialata. Taxonomy (NCBI): domain Eukaryota; kingdom Viridiplantae; phylum Streptophyta; class Magnoliopsida; order Poales; family Poaceae; genus Alloteropsis; species Alloteropsis semialata. Next base: position 11,567,145 of record CM014278.1, read on the forward strand.
CTTGAGATAATCTTTAAAATTAAACTCATAATAAAATAAACTTGGATGTTCCTTTGGTTTACATGTCTATCCTTGATTGGCTTGCATATACTTTATTCCTTGCACATACACCTGTTGTTGTGAACATATAACTTTAGGGAAACATGTTTATCTAAGTGGTTGATTAATGAGATATGGTATGATGAAAGAAATCTTGCTCTTTCTGTATAAAGTGCTTGGGATATTTTCTTGTAAAGCTTAAAATCAATAATCTTACAAAGCTCCTCAGTGATGACTTATTC
>CM014278.1:11568425-11585935 GCA_004135705.1 Alloteropsis semialata
GAAAGAGTTCAAGGAGGGCGATCTTGTCTGGAAGGTTATTCTACCAATTGGTTCTAAAGATCCCAAGTACGGCAAGTGGTCACTGAACTGGGAAGGACCTTATCAAGTCGTCCGATGTGTTCCTGGAAATGCTTATATTCTACGAACGCTTGAAGGAGAAATGTTTCCTAAAGCATTAAACGGGAAATATTTGAAGAAGTACTACCCTAGTATTTGGGTAAACTCATAAGGGCCGATGCTATGCGTCAGGCTTGAAAGCCGATGGAAAATCGCCTCGAGAACAAAAACAAGAGCCGATGCGATATGCATCGCCTTAAGGGCTATATACAAACAGAGGAAAAATACATTTATCATCAAGCCGTTCGATGACGGGTCAGGCTGTTGGAAAAGGGATTGCATATATATTCATATATTTCTCATACAGAGGGATTTCAGAAGATAAAAGGATCTAGTAGGCGCCGATGTACTTTGTTCATCATTGCCAGAACAGGACTAAAAAAAGGAAGGGCAAAAGGAAGCGCAAGTTTGAGGAGATATCTTCTTCCTTGAGTCGAAGAAATCCGCTCTGGATGCAGTCCCTTGAAGAGCGCGCCGGTGGACGCCTCGCCCTAGCCTGTAAAGGGCACTCTATTACACCCCTCTGAAAAACCTTCCCTTTGGTGAACCAATGGAGGAACCTCACGAGGATTCTTCTAGCGGAAGTTCCACCTGGATTCACTGCGGGATCAGAAAAGGGGGGAGTACCCTATACTTCTTCACGAAAATTCTTCTAGCAGAGGAGGAGGAAGGAGTCGGATCCTGTATCAAACAGAAGGAGCTTATGCTCTACCATGAATATTAGCTGCGCCATGGCTAAGGGATGGTGGAAGAAGAAGGCTTGAGGCAAGTATTTATAGCCGGTGGTCGATGGATGCATTAGAAGAGAAATGGAATCCAAGGGGCGCTCGTGGAAACCGTCCAAATAAAGGGCAGTATTCTCGTGGGGATGTGGCATTGATTCAGAGCTGCCGTAATTGAAGGAGGAGCGTCTTTTGAGGAGCTGCATTGAAAAGTCGTATCGACTGGGTCAGAAGACGTGTGGATACCCATGAGGTAAATATAGGGATCCATATCTGTTCGTTGTCAGAGATGTTATTGCCCAGGAGAAAGATCGGGGAGTCGCGCAGTGCAGGGATGGAAAGTTTCGGCGCGAAAATCGGTGAAGGAGTTATGATGGCAGATATGAATTTGGAACAAAATGATATTTTATTCCAAAATTGGGGGGCATGTGTTGACACCGGATTTTCGCACCTGACATGCTGAGTCAAGATGATGACGTGGTAAGGATGAGACTGCGCAGTGGACCCGTTGACTGGTCAAGGCTGAGGGTAACAAAAGGAAGCCGATACTGAAAGGGGGTCCGATGAGGCGGGTGTCCGACCCGATGACGAGTGCAAGAAGAAGGGCGCGTCGGCTAAGGAAGAAGCGTATCAGATTCGGGGACTATTTCCTTTTCAGAAGATGTTTGAGAGTCCCGTTGTATCTTAAGCTTAGTTTACCTTATTTAGTTAGTCTGGTCCGATCAGGACTCTCCATGACCGGGGTATAAATATGAACCCTCGTCCATTGTAAAGAATAACTCTCACAATCAATACAACCCGGCTTCACGCCAAAAACCCTAGTAGTAGTTACCGACGAAGCTCATTGGTGGACGGGCTGCATCAGTTCTGATCTCCGGCTTACCAGTAAGTTAGTCAATTTATCGAACTAGTATAGGCTTTGAATTGAGGTGCATCGCCCTTTCTCGTTTATACTGTTCAACCGATTTATCTCTGGATAATCAAGATTGATATAGATTCCCTACGTCGGAGCTAGATCAATATTGATTATCCAACAGATTATCGTTTATCGGACTATACTTTAAGCCTAGATTCCCTACGTCGGAGCTAGGTATCAAGATTAGTCTAGATTCCCTACGTCGGAGCTAGAATAATCTTGGTTACTAAAGATAGTCTTTGCGGTTTGTTGAAGTTGCTAGATTGGTTTAGATCTACGCCATGTGAATCAATTCTACTTCTTCAACGGCTTTGAGCATAGGTCTTGGTCCGATTTAAGCATTATTTATCTTACAGCATCGTTCTATGTCCGATCTTGCCTTGTGGTTTAATCTGGTTGTTCTTTGAGCATTACACTGGTGTAGATTCCCTACGTCAGAGCTGGATCTTTGTAATACGCTTAGATTAATCTTTGACTGTCATGTTTGGTCTAGATTCCCTACGTCGGAGCTAGGTTCATCTTGATTAGTTAAAGGAAGCTTTGGTTATGCTTTATTGCTATTTGAATGTTAAGTGTGGTGTAGATTCCCTACGTCGGAGCTGGATCATGCTTAATTGTTTGGTAGCATATCTTAGAATCAGAACGTATCTGTTAATGTTTTGCCTGCTTATTTTGCTTAATCTGATCAACACCTGTGCGAGCATCTTGTCTAATTGACAGGTTGATGAATCGAGTCTGGTTATCTAGCTATCTGATCTGATCATAGTTGGAGAAATCTAGATTCCCTACGTCGGAGCTAGATTTCTCTGAAAAGGCTATGGTCCGATCGGTTGGTTAGATGGTCCGATAAGACGAGTCAAACTGGCAACTAGATAAGGTGGACAATGTATCGGCTTATACTGCGATTATTTAATATCTTGTTTCAAGACATAGCTGATCCATTATTTTACATATTGGCCTTGTTTTATGCTTTATTTCATTATTCAAATGCTGGTCTGTTATATCAATCAAATTCTGATCCTGATTGGTCCGATTCTGAGGTCCGATTTGGTGTCTGATTGAGGTCTGATCACTCGGTCCGATTGACGTCATCATTGAGGTCCGATTCTGAGGTCCGATCAGTATCGGCCGATGCTTGTCTGATTGGGTCTTGGCTAAAATTCGACGTTACTCCATCGTCTGAAATAGAGCCGGCACAATCATAGAGCAATTTAACTGTTTTATTCCCTTGTCAATTTCAGGTCAAATTGACTGGCACGCCGCGAACCTGAACTGGAGTGCAGACTGGCACTGGAGCGAAGCTGATCTCCCCGGTCATCGTGTGCTGCACGCGGGAGATACGTCCGTCGATTTTCCGCGTCAACACCAAGATTATTCTAGCTCCGACGTAGGGAATCTAGACTAATCTTGATACCTAGCTCCGACATAGGGAATCTAGGCTTAAAGTGTAGTCCGATAAACGATAATCTGTTGAATAATCAATATTAATCTAGCTCTGACGTAGGGAATCTATATCAATCTTGATTATCCAGAGATAAATCGGTTGAACAGTATAAACGAGAAAGGGCGATGCGCCTCAATTCAAAGCCTATACTAGTTCGATAAATTGACTAACTTACTGGTAAGCCGGAGATCAGAACTGATGCAGCCCGTCCACCAATGAGCTTCGTCGGTAACTACTACTAAGGTTTTGGCGTGAAGCCGGGTTGTATTGATTGTGAGAATAGTTCTTTACAATGGACGAGGGTTCAAATTTATACCCTGGTCATGGAGAGTCCTGATCGGACTAGACTAACTAAATAAGGTAAACTAAATTAAAGATAAAATGGGACTCCCATACGCCTTCTGAAAAGGAAATAGTCCCTGAATCTGATACGCTTCCTTCTTAACCGACGCGCCTTTCCTCTTGAACTCGTCATCGGGTCGGACTCCTGCTTCATCGGACCCCTCTTCAGCATCGGCTTCCTTCTCTGTCACCTTCGGCCTTGACCAGTCAACGGGTCCACTGTGCAGTCTCAACTTCACCACGTCATCATCTGACTCAGCATGTTAGGTGCGAAAATCCGGTGTCAACAGCCCCTTTGATGAAGGAGGATGAATCTGCCCAACAAAGTCCAATCCCCATCCTCGAAAAGGCCAAGGTTTGATAATAGGATGTAACAAAGCTGCTGGAACCATCTGAATATTCCCAAACCTTTGACACTCTTCACATCCTTTATAATACCGAAAACAATCAGCTATCATATTAGGCCAATAAAAACAAGCTCTTCTCAAAAGCCACTTCATCTTAGGAGCCGATTGATGTATACCACAAATTCCTTCATGAACTTCATCCATTGCAACCTTAGCTTGATCAGAATCCAAACATTTCAACAATAAATCTTCAGCTATCCGACGATATAATTCATCATCAACCAAAGTAAATTTAAATGCCCACCGTCGGACTTTCCTGTCAACTTTATGATTAGGATTCTGCAAATACTCAATAATGGGTATTCTCCAATCAGCAATTTCGTCCTTATCAATTTTAGACTGCTCATTGGCCGAAGTGCTACAGTCAGTGGATGAATCGGTTTCACCGGTTCTGGAAGCGGTTTTACCAGAATTTTCGGTGACACCAGTTTCTGAATCCGGTGGAACCGGTTCTTCCAGGGCAGACAACTCGGCTATGCAAAATGTCGGCTTTCTTTCATAAAAATTTCTTTTCTGAACATCATAGCCAGACGCTTGCTGAGCCAGAGCATTTGCCCTTGGATTCTCATCTCTTGAAACATGATATATTGAGAATTCATCAAATTGAGCAATCATGTCCAAGCACTTATCAAGATATGCATTTAAAAATCCATCAAAGCATTGGTATACTTTATTAACTTGCTGTACAACCAGCAGAGAATCACCAAATGCTTCTACATGTTTTACCCCCATGTCATGCAAAATCTCTAGTCCGAATAATAAAGCTTCATATTTGGCTTGATTATTAGTACAATCATTTTCTAATCAGTTAAGAGCTTCAAATTCAGCACCACTTGGTGATATAAAAACAATACCAATGCCACTACCGCTCTTACAAACCGATCCATCAAAATGCAACTTCCATGGGGTAAAAGTAATATAACCGATATCTAGATCATTATCATTAATGCTATACTCAACAATAAAATCAGCAACAATTTGGCCTTTCATTGATTTTAAAGGTTCACAAGCTAAATCATATTCAATAAGAGCATAAGCCCATTTACCAATTCTACCACTTAAAATTGGTCTATGCAACATGTATTTAATAATATCGGTTTGACAAGCCACTATGCAAGTATTGGATAACAAATAATGCCTCATCATGGTACAAGCATAATACAAAGATAAGCAAAGCTTTTCAATAAATATATACCTCGTTTCGGCATCCAATAATCGATGACTTGCATAGGTAATAATGTGTTCCGTCCCTTCGGTTTCTTGAGTCAAAACAGCCCCAATTACTTGATCTTCAGCAGCCACATATAATTTAAATGGAATTCCTCTCTTAGGAGCCTTCATGACCGGCGGCGAAGACAAGTAATACTTGATCTTCTCAAAAGCTTCTTGCTGTTTTTCCCCCCAAGTAAATTCGGCTTCATCTTTCAACCGAAGAATAGGAGTGAAAGCATTGACCTTCCCAGACAAATTACAAATAAATCTCCTCAAGTAATTTGAAGTGAAGCAAATCTTCCAGGCCACAGTGTTAATTTTCGAGAGTCGACGCCTGACTTTTTGGACGTCAACACATTTTGGCACGCCCGGTGGGACCAAGAAGACTTCTGCGATGGCACCTGGAGGCGGTGAAGTCCCTGCTGTCACGATGAAGGACCTCACTGACGAGCAGAAGAAGCTCGTGAAAGCACAATTAGAAGAGTTCAAGAACCTGTGCCTAGACTCATTCAGCAAAACTCGCAATGCGGTGATCAAGAAAAATCAGTTTCCTGTTCCCCAGGAAGCGTTTGATCGGATCACGGCCGAGGAGAGGAAATTCTTCCAAGATTACGTGGATGCTGGTCTGAGTCATGCTATGATTAACCAATCTGGAATATTGGTTAATACAATGGTGGGATTGATTGCTCAATTGCTGGATGGAGCTATATTGAAGGATATCCAGAAGGGACCTGCTTACTTTGACACAGGAGTTGCTTCGGCAATCAAGGATCTCAAGAAGAAGATGGTGCAAATCAATTCATCCACGTCACCAGAAACACACCCTGAAAGCTACAAAACTCCCAAGATCATAAAAGCAAAAGCTAAAGCGGTGGAAGATGAAGAAGAAGAACAGGAAGAAAATTCAGGCGACAAGAATTCTGGCACAACATAGTACATTGATCAGTTTGGTAGCCGTATTCCTGTCGTTGATGGCAAGATGGTGTACCCTGCTTTCTTCAACATCGAGAATCCACCAAAGAACAAGGGAGCTGATAATCGGGAGCCGTCAATCGGACCTAATGAAACACCCGTTATAATGAATTGTGCTTCGATTAGTCAAGGGAATTATACTCAGGAAGATTGGGCAGATAAGATTGCTGATGTCATGAAGAATCAGTTTGGTCTGAAGCCTAAGGGACATTCTTATCTGTATCGGAAGCCGTATCTGGACTGGTTTGATACATTGCCTATGCCAGCCTGATTCAGGATTCCAGATTTCTATAAATTTTCTGGACAAGGAGATGTTACCACCATTGAGCATATCAACCGATACACAATCTAGTGTGGTGAAGTAGCATCAATTGATCCATTGAATGTTAAGCTATTTCCTATGTCACTTTCTGGATCGACCTTTTCGTGGTTTTCATCGTTACCACCGAATTCCATTAGTAATTGGGCCGATTTAGAAAAACAGTTTCATGCCTATTTCTTCATGGGAGTACAAGAGACCAGATTGTCCAATCTGACAGCACTCCGACAAAGAAACGGTGAATCGGTTAGCGAATTTGTTCAGAGATTCAGAGATGTACGCAGCCGATGTTACTCGTTGAATTTATCGGAGGGACAGTTGGTCGATTTGGCATTCCAAGGTTTGTTGCCTCAAGTTAGGGATCGATATACAAGTCAAGATTTTGAAGGCTTGGGGCACATGATTCAAAAGCTTTCTCAGCATGAAGGGCGTGGCAATGATTATCGGAGAGAAAAGTTCCAGAGGAAAATTGCCAATATTGAATATGAATCCGATGGGGAAGAAGCTAAAATCGATTTGGCTGAATGGACCAAGAACAAGAATTCAGTTACCTGTCCATGGGTGAAGGTCAAGCCAGAAAGGTACAGCTTTGATATTACTAAAGCCAATAAAATATTTGATTTATTGTTAGCACAGAAACAAATCAGGCTTTCCCCGAATCATACGATTCCTTCTGCAGAAGAGTTAAAGAAAAAGAAATATTGCAAGTGGCATAACTCAGTTTCTCATCATACTAATGACTGCAAAGTTTTCGCAATGAGATTCAATCGGCAATTGAGAAAGGGATCATTAAAGTTGAAACTGGCAAGAAACTGATGAAGCTTGATGGGCATCCATTTCCTCAGAATATGGTTGAAATAGGAGCACCCAACATAAAAATGAAAGCCAAAGTCCTCATGTCAGAGAATGCGAAGAAATCGGGAGCTGTTGATCCAGATTGCCAAGTAACGGCCGATGATGTGCAAAATCAGAGTCATCAGCATTATCGGGATGATCACCGACGCGGCGAGAAGCCCAGGGTTACATCAGGACAGCTCATTGATAAATATATGCGCCTGCAGGAAAGGGATCGGAGTCCTCCAGAAAAAGGATTTGGTAATGAAGATCATTGGGGATGTCCGTTCTTCAGGTTCTGTTGGAATGAAAAGTTAAGGCTTCCATCGATCTACGATTGTCCAGAATGCAGCAATCAGTATGAAAGCTATAGAGATTCAAAAAGGAAGCGTCAATCTGTGCATGACCGATTGGATTTTGGACGCCGATGCAGCTGGCATGATGAGGTGGCTTATCAACAAGAACGCAAAGACTGGCGTGAATACCATGATCGGTGTGAGTATTAAAATCGGTGCTATGACCGATGGAACGATGATCGCCGAAGGTATAATGATCGCCAAAAATATAAAGGAGACCGTCTTTCCGTGTATGATCATCTGGTGTACAAGAAAAAAGAGATTATTCAAGAGCTAGTAGATGCACAGGAATCGGAGGAGGAGGTCAAATCGGACCTACATCCAGGAGTTAATCCGCAATGGGGTCCTGAAGGTTTGACCAAGACTCAAAAAAGGAGGGTTCAGCGTCTCCGATTCAATGAACTACTCAAGGAAAAGCATCAAGATGACAATTCCAAGATTTGGAGAGCTAAGCCCAAACGTGATGATAATGGACCGTCGGCATCGGTGAACATGGTTTTTGTACTGCCTGCTGAATACAATGCAAGTTCAACCGATGATGAGACCGATGGAGTTGAAGAAGCTATGGCACAATTGATTCTGCAACCTAAACAAGCTGTGTTTGACAAGCCAATTGTTGACACCAGCAGTGGCAAACAGAAAGTCCGCAAGCGCACGGCTGTCGAAGTAGCTTTCACCCGTGAGTAAACCAGGTATCGAATCCACAGGGAACGTAAAAGTGTATCTAATCACTAAAGCTAAGCCGGATCGATCGAGTGTATATAAAGGCTGGGTAGAGAGGATAACTTAGCACTAAGGCTCTGATTATAGTTAAGAGAATTCTCCTATGCTTGCTTTAGGCACCGGGGTATCCTAGGCCTCTAGGAAATTGCCGGCCAACACCTCTACGCTGTACCTGTACGTGGAAGATTACAAAGGACGGACAGGGCTGTCACCACCTGCCGCCTACCTCTACTAATCCGTGGGGCTACGAGGCAAACGAGGGCAGATATACACCTAAGCACCATGCCTAAGATAATATCAGCTATCCTAACCTTGATCAAAGATTAGAATACTTTATAAATAAAGCAACGAATCCACAAGCACAATAGAGACTTAACTTATCTATAACTCAGACTTAATTACTAGTTGAATCCCGGATACTTACTGAGTAGCTCGCATCTGTCGAGGTACAGGTGGAGGGTCACCGACAGGCCGGGACTCCTCCAGACTCTCCCTCACTCTCTCCCTATTTCTACTCTGGATATGAGGAGGGCTTCGCCTTGGATCTTCACTTCTGCTCGATGATGATTAGCCCTGCCCCGAGTCCAGCTATTTATAGCTTGGAGAGGCGGTTTGGTGTCGGTTTGCAGCGGTTGAGGCGGTCCGGAGATGGGCCCAGGTCGGCCGACTTGGGGGGATCGGCCGACCATCAGATTCACCGACGTTGATGATACACGGAATGGATGAACTCCTGGTGGCGGTTGACAGTTGCTGGTGAAGGCGGTGGCGATTTGGGCGCGCGGCTCGGTCGGCCGACCTGGCTAGGTCGGCCGACCCAGGGCTGTGGCCCCTCGGCCCCACTTCGTCAGTGTCACTCTCCAGTGGGTCCTTTGGTCGGTTTCTGGTGGGTAATAGCGAAGATGTGTCAGTTGAGTTAGGGATGTGGGCCCATGAATCCATATGCTTGCCACGTGGCCCAATCCCAACTCTTCATTACCACCGTCTTGATATCAATGTGCCTGATCACTTCTGAGTGTGCTTCTTGTTGGTGGGCTGAGGATGGACCTCACCGGGACTGGACCCAGATCGGCCGACCATGGAAGGTCGGGCGACCTGGCCCTAAACCCGTTTTAGCTCTTCTTTTGCCACTTTATTCCTGTAAGCACATATGCACCAAAACTCATGGAATTCATTAGTAAACAACCCTATGTCTATTTGTTTTATCATGTTTTATATCTTTGTTGGCAGTAATAAGTTGTCTATGTCTATTTGTTTTATCATGTTTTATATCTTTGTTGGCAGTAATAAGTTGTCATTAAGAATCGCCAACACCAATTGATGAGAAATATCGGCATTTGAAGCCTTTATATGTTAAAGGGTATGTTGATGGCAAGCCGATGACTAAGATGCTTGTTGATGGGGAGCTGCTGTAAATCTGATGCCATATACCATGTATCGGAAGCTTGGCAAAGGACTTGACGATTTGATCAAAACCGGTATGATGCTTAACGACTTTGGCGGGAATCCATCGCCGGCTCGGGGGGCATTGAATGTTGAATTGACGATCGGGAACAAGACTTTGCCTACTACGTTCTTCGTCATCGACAGTAAAGGGTCTTACAGTTTGCTCCTGGGCCGTGACTGGATTCATGCCAATTGTTGTGTGCCATCTACCATGCATCAATGCCTCATCCAATGGCATGGGGATCACATTGAGACTATTCAAGCTGATGAATCGGTCAGCATTGCTACCGCCGATTTGATGGTTTGGGAGTTTGAAGGCATTGAATATTTATCGGGCAAAGTTTGGGAAGGAGATTTTATCCAAGTGTCCGATGATGGATTAAAGCTGATCCAAGCAATCGGTTCCTAGAGTTTGTATTAATGGATGATTTCATTGAAGATGAGGGTAAGCTTGGTCAAGGGTTTATGTCGGCCGATGAGTTAGAGGAAATAGATATAGGTTTAGGAGATAGACCTCGGCCGACATATGTAAGTGCGAAGTTGGATCCTGAGTTTAAATAAAAATTAATAAAATTGTTGAAAGAGTATCGTGATTGCTTTGCTTGGGAATACTACAAGATGCCAGGTTTAAGCCGATCTATTGTTGAACATTGGCTCCCGATCAAACCAGGGTATCGGCCTTTTAAACAAGCGCCGAGACGATTTAGACCTGAATTAGATCAAGAAATAAAAGCCGAAATAACTCGGTTATACGAAGCTAAGTTTATTCAACCTTGCCGATATGCTGAATGGATATCTAATATCGTTCCTGTTTTCAAGAAAAATGGGAAATTGTGAGTTTGTGTCGATTGCGGGAATCTTAACAGAGCGACTCCGATGGATGGGTATCCAATGCCGATTGCCAATATGTTAGTCGATGCAGCTTCAGGACATAAGGTGATTAGTTTTATGGATGGTAATGTAGGATATAATCAAATTTTTATGGCAGAAGAAGATATTCCTAAGACTGCATTCCGATGTCCTGGTGCGCTTGGATTATATGAGTGGGCCGTAATGACTTTTGGTTTGAAAAATGCAGGCGCTACATATCAGAGAGCAATGAATTATATATTTCATAAGTTGATTGGCAGGATTGTTGAATTCTATATAGATGATGTAGTGGTAAAGTCCGATGGATATAAACAGCATCTGGCCGATTTGCGAGAAACTCTTGAATGGACAAGGAAGCATGGTTTGAAGATAAATCCTAACAAGTGTGCATTTGGAGTATCGGCTGGACAATTTTTGGGTTTCATGGTTCGTGAAAAAGGAATTGAAGTCGAACAGAAGAGCATGAAGGCTATAAGAGTTGCTAAGCCACCCACCGATAAGACGAGTCTCCAGTCGTTAATCGGTAAAATTAATTTTGTTAGAAGATTTATTTCAAATTTGTCTGGAAGAATTCGTCCTTTTTCCCCGCTGCTGAAGTTAAAAGCCGATGAGGAATTCGTCTGGGGAGAAGATCAACAAAAGGCATTTGATGAAATAAAGCAATATATGATGACATCACCAGTTTTGATTCCACCTCAGAGAGATAAGCCATTCCGATTATATTTGTCGACCGATGAGTTGTCAATCGGGTCTGGTCTTATACAAGAATTTGAGGGAAAAGAAAGAGTGGTTTATTATTTGAGTCGAAAGTTAATTGATGCGGAAACAAGATATTTACCAGTTGAAAAATTATGCTTATGCCTGTATTTTTCATGCACTAAGTTGAGACATTATTTATTATCTTCTGAATGCACAATCGTTTGTAAGACCGATGTGGTTAAATATATGTTGTCCATGCCGATGTTGAAAGGAAGAATCGGAAAGTGGATATTAGCATTATCGGAGTTTGATTTAAAATACGAATTGGCTAAAGCGGTTAAAGGACAAGTAATGGCCGATTTCGTAACACAACACATCGGAGATGAAATTAAATTGGTTGATCCGATGCCTTGGACATTATTCTATGATGGATCATCGTGTGGCCAAGGATGTGGCATCGGAATCGTTATTGTTTCGCCTCGGGGGACAAATTTTGAATTCAGTTATCCGATGGATCCAAGCTTTACCAACAATCGGGTTGAATATGAAGCATTACTGAAAGGATTAAAATTGTTATTAGAAATCGGAGCTGAAGTTGTTGAGATTTTTGGAGACACCCAGTTGGTGATTTATCAATTAATCGGTAAATATGAGTGTAAGGATGATGTTTTGATTCAATATTTTGATGAATGCCGATTGTTGTTGAAGGGATTTGTGATGGTTAATATTGAACATATCCCAAAAGCTCAAAATCAGGAAGCTAACAATTTGGCGCAAGCTGCTTCTGGCTATCGGCGTTTTCATGAGATCATGACGATTGAGCCAGAAATCGGAGATTGGAGGTATGAGATTGTAAATTATCTTAAAAATCCATCACAAAAAGTTTGTAGGAAGTTAAGATTCATGACTGTTAAATATGTGTTACTTGATGATCAATTATATTATAAGACGATTGATGGTGTTTTGCTCCGATGTTTGACTAAATCGGAATCCAAAGATATGATGGATGAAGTGCATGAGGGAGTTTGTGGTGCCCATCAATCGGCTTATAAGATGAAGTGGATTATTCAAAAGACAGGTTGTTTTTGGCCAACGATTTTGGAAGATTGTTTTGAATATTATAAAGGTTGCCAAGAATGCCAGAAGTTTGGAAATGTGCAAAAAGCGCCTGTGTCAGCCATGAATCCGATTATCAAACCATGGCCTTTTCGAGGATGGGGAATTGATTTGATCAGACAGATTTATCCATCATCGAGCAAGGGTCATAAATTTATATTGGTGGCAACAGATTATTTCACTAAATGGGTTGAGGCGATTCCTTTGAAGGTTGCCGATTCCAAGAACATGGTGGAATTCGTTAAGGAGCATATTATATATCGGTTTGGTATTCCTCAAACTATCACGACCGATCAGGGAACTATATTTATGTCTAACAAATTTCAAGATTTTGCTGCCAGTATGGGTATTAAATTATTAAATTCTTCTCCTTATTATGCGCAAGCCAATGGACAAGCAGAAGCCTCAAATAAGAGTATTATTAAAATCATCAAGCGAAAGATTGATGAACAACCAAGGCGATGGCATCTAACGTTGACTGAATCGTTATGGGCATATCGGATGGCGTGTCATGGATCCACTAAATTGTCACCGTATCATTTGGTTTATGGACATGAAGCTGTTTTGCCTTGGGAGATCAAAATCGGATCGAGATAGATATCGGAACAAGGAAACTTGACTGCTGATGAATATAAAAGTTTGGTGAATTTTGAGTTGGACGAGTTGGCTGAAACCCGATTGAGAGCGCTGGAAAATATTGAGAATAATAAGGCGCGTGTTGCTAAGTATTATGATAAAAAGGTTAAACCAAAAGATTTCATCGAGGGTGAATTGGTTTGGAAACTGATGTTGCCGATAGGGACTAAAAGTTCTAAGTTTGGAAAATGGTCGCCTAATTGGGAGGGTCCCTATCGTGTAAATCGGTGCGTTTCAGGAAATGCGTATATTTTGGAAATATTGGAAGGAGAAGATTTTTCGAAAGCACTTTGAAGAAGTATTATCCAAGTATTTGGGTTGATTCTTAAAAACCGATATTCTGAGCAATATCATCTAAGATAGCTGATACGATACGTATCACCTTAAGGGCAAAAATATACACAAAATAAATGTTCATCGACGATCAACATCGTCGGAATCATCCAAGTTCATCGATGACCGATGTCATCGGAGCAATGTGGCTAAAAAGTTTAATTATTACAAGAATTTGCGGATCACTTCGATCGCGCTCAAACGGATGTTATCGATCTTTCGGATCTCTTCCAGATCTTCCACATCGGAGCCGGAGATTTTCTTGATGCTTCTGTGGATTTGGCGGACTTCCTCCAGGCGTTTGTTCAGATTTTCTTGCGCTGATTTGATGGAAGCTGGAATCTGGTTGAGCTCGTCTTGGGTCTCCGACATTTCCTTGCGGACTTTTTCGAGCCGTTTAAGTAGTTCGGCTTCGGTGCCTTGGAGATGTTTCATCCGATTCTCTAGTTGCGTTGGTTTGGCTTCAAGGGTCTTGATCTGGGCCTGCATAGCTTTCAACTCATCTCGGCCGTCGTCGCGCTTCTTGGACAAGTCTTGTTGAGCTAACCGATCCGATATTCTTTGACGAGCGGCAGAGACTTGGGGTTGGTGCCCTTCAATAAAAGTTGCAGGGATGATTGCGTTTTCTAGCTCCGATGGCAGCCAACCCTTCAGTTCCTTGTAAATTTGACAAATCGGTTCGGCGTCTTCTACAAGAATGGCAATGCTCTTGTTCAAATGATTCAGCATTTCTTTAAGCTTTGCCTTGGCCTCATCGGAGATGGTAGAAGATGATTGTGCAGAGCTGACTTCTTCTTCTCCGGTGGCGGTGTCTAAATCGAACGATGTGAAGCTCATTGCCGAAGGATCGTGTGCCTGAAACAGAATATTGATGAACAAGTGTTATTAAAATAATAATATTGACTCAAGAGGATGAATCGGTACCAATTTGAATTGTCCTTCTCGAATGTAATCGAGGATTACTTGAGGTTGGGCCATGCTTGTGCTTGAAGCAGCTATCTGAAGCGTTTGGGACGGTTCGATCGGAGAAGATACCGGTGGGGTAGTTGTTGTTGGTTGCTCAGGGATTGCCTCCGATTGAACATTTACAGTTTGTTCTCTAATTTCTTGCTCAGGAGTGGCCTCCGATTGAATGATTGCAGCCGGTTCTCCGATCTGTTCAGGGATAGCCTCTGATTGGATGGTTGTACTTGGCTCCTCAATGATGGGTTGCAGAGTAGTCTACGATTGAATCAGTTAGTTTGAACCTATGTATTTAAAGATCATATGGGTCGGGTTAGATTTACCTGTTGGGCCGATTCTGCTTGTACGACTTGGGCCGAAGCTGTCTGAAGATCGGGCGATGTGATGTTTGTTTGCTGAAAAAGAAATTATTATTGCCGATTTATTTTGCAAAGAAATATGAGATGAATGAAATCGGATTATTACCGATACTGCATCAAGAAGCATTCTTGCGCCCTCAGCACTTTTTGTGCAGTTTCTTCGTCGGCCCTGGAAGTTGATTGGCCGAGGATCTTTCCGGAAGGCTGAATGGAAGGGGTATTCGCTTAAGGAGAGGATCGGAAATAAGAATAAAAAATGAGAACCGGAGGGATAAGAATTGTACCGCGTGGCTTTTCTTTGGCTTCTTTGGTGCATTCATTGTAGTAGAGGTAGTCTTTCTCTTGCCTTTGCCATCCATCATGTCCTTCATAGATGGGGCGGAGGAGCTGATTCTTGGAAACGGAGTTTTGACAAAGTATTGGATCGGTTTTCCGCTATTGCTCACCGATGGTACGTTTTCTTCGACCGGCTGTTAAAAAGATGGGATTCAGATTATGGAGAACTCGTTCAGGTAAAGATGAATGGAAGTGGGAAGTTTTTGAAAAGACTTACAGGATTTTCCATGGCCTCGAAATCGGAATCAATGAGTATGCAATAGGTGATGGCCAGAAGTCTAAACATATGAAGACGAAGCTCTTTCCACCAATTTCTAAAAAGCCTAGATGAGAAGCTTGTACATAGCCATTCTGGTATTTCAAAATTGGCTTTGGGGACAAGAGATAAAACCCTATCCATCTCTAGGGATGATGAGATTGGTTCTCCGTGTTTGATTTTATCGGAGAAGTACAGGCCGATCGGGAGTTGACCAAACCCCAATTGACGGGCAGCCACTGATGGATTGTAGAATTCATAGGATGTTATTTTATGGCTGAATGCAATATTGCTACCCAGAATGGCCGGTGTGATGAAAGACTTGAGGATCGGCATGATTGATGTAAGTTCATTTTGAATGTTGAATAAGGGCAGCTCATAGTCATGATCGGGATCACCGTAAGCGAAGAAACTGAAGCGCTCCGATGCGATCCCATGGTAAAAACTTTCAAAGTAGTTGGCCATATCCTTTGACTCAAGCCTTGATCCAAGGCAGACCGATGCCACTTCTCCAAATGACATGCATCGGCGAGTGGTTGCATCTTCCTCTTCTGCATAATAGTTTGGAAATTGGTGTTCCTTGAAGTTGTATTGAAAAGCAGATCAGAACTGTGTATGCAACCATAGCTGGATAAACCACCAAGGGCCTCCGATATGTCCGACTGCCTGGCCGTCCAATAGTCTGGCCGATACTTGGTGGAGAAGATGATAGACAGCTAAGAGAAGAAGACGACCATGGGGGACCGATTCGCCACGAGATAATGCCTCTGCAATGGCTTGAATATTGGAGGTGGCACCAAGAGTTGATCCGCAAAATACAAATCTTTCCAACCACATGTTAAGGAAGCCTGCATGTTCTCTATCTCCGATAGTGCCGGTTTTGCAGTGATCGGCAACATATTTCTTCCAGCCCTTGGAGCTTGTGGCTACTAGTTTGTAGTTCAAATCGGTGGAAAGCCTTCTTGGGTTCATGGCGTTGATGGTATTGAGACCGGTCAGCATGTGTACGTCCATGAGTGTTGGCGTCATCGGACCATGACCAAATATGAAAGCATTAAGAGCATCGGACCAAAAGAGGGAGGTAGCGGCCAGTAAATTCTCATCCTTAACCATATCAACAAGAGTGAGCGTGAGACATTGGCCTATGTCTTTTCATCCCAAAAAGCGGTCTTGGCAGCTTGCATTCTGAGGAACCAGTTCCTCCATCCTGGGACACTGCCCGGCCATGATCGGAAGGAGTCGGCCCAATCGGCAACTTGCAGGTCCGATCCCTTAAAAGGGAGTCTCTCTGATTCCATATTAATCAGATCCGTTGGATCAGGGTCACCCATCGGACCAAGGTAGTACCCAGCTTCAACATGGGAGGCGGGGATGACTAGGTTATTCTTAAGATGCTACAATCGGAAAAAATAAAATAATAAATGCAGAGATGGAGGCTCGTAAATAGTTCTGGAAAGGAAATGCGGGGATTTAAATGGAGATTTTGAGTAATTTTTTACCTCAGGAACTTGATCAGTGTCTGCCTTGTCAAGAGGAGCCGCCATTGATGAAAGGAATGGATCCACAATGAACAGTAATACGAAGAGGAAGAGACCTAAGGGATTGTGGAGGACTGCAGTAAATCACAGATGCGTGGTATGGATTATATGCGGAAGAGTTCCTTACTTGATTCACGGTGAAGAAATTGAAGCTTGAAGATCACAGAGTCGCCGGATGAAAGCTTGGGGAGGTGTAGGGCTTATGGAGAAGAAACAATCCGAAGGCCACGGTGCCGAATCCGCATGGGATTCGAGGATTGTAACAGTGAAGGGTGCGGGTTTCCATATACTGTTCGCTGCCAGGGTCATCATTGCTCGGAGAATTTTGGAACAAAATAATATTTTATCCCAAAATTGGGGGCATGTGTTGACACCAGATTTTGACTCGGCTAGGGTTGTGCGCGATGGAGCTAGTACAAGAGCCGAATTCGATTATGAGTCAGCTTCCGATTCCGATAGGAGTCTCGATCGGACACGGGACAAAGAAGGCCGGAGCACGTACGACTTCTCAGGGAGATGCGTCTGGAAGCTTCTTCAGGGCCTGATTGCGCGTCAAGATTTGTAATAGTTTTGGTAGCTTAAGATTAGATTGCTTTA
>CM014278.1:11586935-11633355 GCA_004135705.1 Alloteropsis semialata
GCCCTCACGCTCGGGGGCTGGCGCCGGGACGACCACTCGGCGTGCTCAGCCCTCACGCTCGGGGGCTGGCGCCGGGACGACCACTCGGCGTGCTCGGCCCTCACGCTCGGGGGCTGGGCGCTGGGCGACTATTCGGCGTGCCTCGGACAGCTCGACCCGGCCCTCACGCTCGGGGGCTGGGCGCCGAAATTAACGTCGGATGATCTAGCCAGATGCTCCTTGACTAACCCTTGGACCGATTCCTACGGAATCGCTTCAAGGCTCGAGGGCTACGGCCAACGGACGCACCTCACGGCGCATCCGTTGATTGTCTGACGACCTCAGAAGAAGGCTACTAACCCTTGGACCGATTCCTTCGGAATCGCTTCAAGGCTCGGGGGCTACGGCCAACGGACGCACCTCGCGGCGCATCCGTTGGAAACGGCTCTTTTCTCTCCAGTATCACGCGGTTTCGCTTCCAACTGCAGCAGGCTCGACGCTCATCAGGCAGCACGACCTCGCCGACTTGTCTCTCAACCACGTACTACTCGGGGGCTTGTCGGGGGTAGACCCCCAGGGGTACCCAGCAGGCGGATTGGCCCAACCAGCAAGGGGCGGCCCAATCCGAGTGCAACTGGATCGGTTTGACAGACTGGGTGGCCCACCACTCGGGAGGCCCACCAGTCGGGCGAACCGGATGGGCGCGACGGCGCGCGCGGCAAGGCAAGGAACAACACGGCGTATCCCGCAAGAAGCTCAGAGATCAAGATAAACTAGCCGGAATTATAGGGAAAGATATCTGTAATCGTTATAGGATCGAATCCTTGTATTTCGGGTAGGTTACGATCTCTAGCCGACTTGTAACTCAAGGCAGCCGGACTATATAAGGCGCCTTGAGACCCCCCTCCACAACATCTACGATCAACAACAACATCTACGAAACCTAGGACAGAACCCAACTACGGAGATCCTTCAGGAACTTCAAACACAGCAATACAATCACCCCCAACACAGGACGTAGGGTATTACGTCATCTCGACGGCCCGAACCTGTTCAATCCTTGCGTCTTGTGTTACCATCGGCTTCTGATCCTCGATCTGTCCCTCAACAAATCAACCACGTAGGCTACCCTGTGTGGACTGCCAGGTCCAAACATCCGACACGGACGTATAGTGATATGCCACGACGTCCTCCCACTTGTTCCTGACCACTTCCTTCAACCTCTCCCCTGGTTGAAGCTTGGGGAGTCCATCCCCCTTGATTGGAGTGGCTGTCGGCGTCTTCTTCAGAGTCAATTGCCCCGTCGTCGGTCTTCTATACGGGCTTGATGCCCGTGCATCACTCCTCTAGGTCCTCCTCGGAGACTGGGACCGCGCCGCCGAGCGAGATATCGAGGGGCCACCGGGGCGGGTCGGCCGACCTATGCCGTCGGCCGATCCCCTAGTGCGTCCTCTCATGTCCTCCTCTGGCGGGAGGCTGGCCAGAGGGGATACGACCACCTCCATGGCCTGCTCTAGGTTGATGGGTACTAATTGGTTCGCCGGAGTAGGCTCTCCTTCCAGATCGAAGGTCGATCGGGATTTGGAGTGGCTTTTGACGGCCATTGTTGGGGATTTGGAAGGTGTGGTTTGGTGGTTTCAGAATGTGGGCGAGAAAGAACTCAGATGAGAGTGAAGAAGAGGATGGGTGGAATTTTAAAGAAAGAATGACCCTCTTCTCAGATCCATCAGAGGTTGAATCGCTCGTCCACCGCGGAACGGCTTCAGAGACGTTGGTGCGGGACGTTGGCAAAGGATAGGGCTGATCGGGCTCAGTGGCACGTCGGCCGACCTGGTGGGGTCGGCCGATCTGGCCTTGAGCCCGGTTGCCTTTTCCCTTTTTGTGCACTACGTGATAGGTCCAATATACCCTAAAGTGTGTGCATACAGGCTCCAGGGGTTAAGGACTTAGCAAAAGGTGTAATTATAAATGGAAATTATCCATGACCAAATTGATCACATCAAATTCCTCATCTACTTTATCAGGTTCAAAGAAAACTTTTAAACGTTGACCATTTACCTTGAAGAGGTTACCTTCATCATCTTGGAGTGTGATTGCCCCGTGCGATGAAGTTTCCACCACAAGGAACGGTCCTTCCCATTTGCTCCGAAGTTTTCCATGCCCAAAGAGCTTCACCCTGGAATTAAAGAGTAATACCTTATCCATGGGGTGGAACTCCTTTACCTTGATCCTTTTGTCATGCCAGCTCTTGGTTCTATCCTTATAGATTCTGGCACTATGGTACGCTTTGTCCCTCCACTCTTCTAGCTCTGACAGCTGCATTCTCCTCATCTGTTGGGCTGATGGCAAAACCATATTCCACTTTCTTATGGCCCAGTGCGCCCGATGCTCTAGCTCAACTGGTAGATGGCAAGTCTTGCCGTAAACCAGTTGATATGGAGACATCCCGATTGGCGTTTTGTATGCCGTTCGGTAGGCCCATATAGCATCCGGTAGCTTGCTCTTCCATCCTTTGCCCATTTCTGTCACGGTCTTCTGCAGAATGTTCTTGATTTGCTTGTTTGAAGTTTCTGCTTGACCGCTTGTCTTGGGGTGGTACGGTGTAGCTATGTTATGCTTTGCCCCCAATTCTACCAGAAACTTTCGGAAGGTCTTGTCGATGAAATGTGACCCTCCATCACTGATCACCATCCTGGGGGTTCCAAAACGTGGAAAGATGATCTCATGGAACATCTTTCGCGCGTGTTTGGAGTCAGCGGCTCGACATGGCATTGCTTCAACCCATTTTGAGACGTGGTCCACTTCCACCAGGATGTACTCGCTGTCATAGGATTTTACAAAGGGTCCCATGAAATCAATGCCCCACACATCGAACAACTCAACTTGTAAGTTGTTTGTGAGTGGCATTGCATCTCTTGCTGTGATCCCTCCGTGTTTCTGGCATTGCTGGCATCATCGAATGAATTCCTTTGTATCCTCATACATTGTGGGCCAGTAGAATCCACTCTGCCAGATCTTCGACCTTGTCCTAAACGCCCCGTAGTGACCTCCATATGGGGCTGCATGGCACTGCTCAAGGATCTTTCTTGCCTCGTTTGTTGGTACACATCGCTTGAGCATGCCATCTGAACATACCCTGTATAGGTATGGTTCATCCCATAGATAGAGTCTACTCTCGTAGATAAGCCTTCTCTTGGTCTCCCCTGGCGGTACATATCCTACAACTATAAAGTTCACAATATTTGCATACCAGGGGTCGGAGGCAGTCACCTTGAGTAGGTGTCGTCGCGTAGGAAGTCATTTATCGGTAGATCCTGCATGTCAGTAAACTGCATACGCGACAAATGATCTGCTACTGAATTCTCTACTTCTTTTTTATCTTTAATTTTCAAGTCAAATTCTTGGAGTAAGAGAATCCAGCAGATAAGGCGTGGTTTAGCATCTTTCTTGGTAAGCAGATATTTCAAGGCAGCATGATCGGTGTAGACAATCACCTTAGCTCCTACCAAGTAAGATCTAAACTTGTCTATAGCAAAAACTACTGCCAAGAGCTCTTTTTCAGTGGTAGCATAGTTAAGTTGAGCTCCTATCAAAGTTTTACTAGCATACGAGATAGCATGATGATTCTTATTTTTGGTTTGTCCAAGGACAGCACCAACAGCATAATCACTAGCATCACACATAATCTCGAAAGATAGCGTCCAGTCAGGGGGTTGAATGACTGGTGCTGAGATGAGAGCATTTTTTAAAATGGTGAAAGCATGTAAACACTCCTGGCTATCTGAGAGAAATCTCTAATGAAACGCCGGTAAAAACCCGCATGGCCTAGGAAGCTACGGATTCCCTTGATATTGGTAGGAGATGGAAGCTTTTCTATGACTTGAATTTTCGCTCTATCCACCTCTATTCCCCTTTTGGACACCAAGTGTCCTAACACTATACCCTCTCGGACCATGAAATGGCACTTTTCCCAGTTTAGCACCAGGTCCTTGTCTCGGCATCTTTGTAGTACCTTGTCTAGGTTCTGCAGACAACGGTCAAAAGTCTTTCCATAGGCTGAAAAATCGTCCATGAAAACTTCCATGATCTATTCAATCATGTCTGAGAAAATAGACGTCATGCACCTTTAGAACGATGCTGGCACATTGCATAACCCGAATGACATCCTGCGGTATGCATACGTTCCATAGGGGCACGTGAAGGTGGTCTTTTCTTGATCATCGGGGTGGATGGGAATCTGGTGACAGCCAGAATACCCATCAAGGAAACAGAAGAAGGAGTGGTTCGCGAGTCTCTCCAACATCTCATCGATGAAGGAAAGCGGGAAGTGATCCTTCTTCGTCGCCTTGTTGAGTCAGCGGTAATCAATGCACATCCGCCACCCAGTAATGGTACGCTGAGGAATCAGCTCGTTTTTCTCGTTACTTACGACGGTCATACCTCCCTTCTTGGGTACTACTTGGACAGGGCTGACCCATTCACTATGAGGGACGGGATAGATGATCCCAGCATGGAGAAGTTTTAAAACTTCCTTCTTCACGACTTCCCTCATCGCATTGTTTAGCCTACGCTGAGGCTCCCTAGAAGGTGTAGAATCTGGATCTATGGGAATGCGATGGGTACAGAGTGCTGGACTTACTCCCTTCAAGTCCTTGAGGGAGTACCCGAATGCCGAGCGGTGTTTCTCGAGCACCTTTACGAGTCTATCACTCTCGTCCTGCGTTAGCTTGTCACTAATGATAACAGGGGAATCCCTGTCTTCATTTAGAAAGACATAGCGAAGACCAGCCGGCAAGGGTTTTAGCTCTACATGTGCCTTGGGTGGCTCCTCAGTTTCAAGTGGCTCAGAAGCGTCATCCTCTTCCTCTATAAAGTCGTGAACATGCTCTTCGAGGAATGACTCAAATGGGTCACTTGGTTGTAGGGATTTCACTTCCTCAGTTGGGATAGGCTCTACCAAAGGTTCAACTATGGAATTCTTGACCCTAGCTAGAGGTATAGTGAGGAGATTTCTTCCTACTTTGGCTAGGAGATTTCCTTCCGAGGACACATCCTGTAGGAGGCCCTCGATAGGATGTCCTATCAAGAGGTTGAAATCTAATGTCTCAAAAACTTAAAAGTCTATAGCCATCTCAATCCCATTGTGCATGAGGAGAAGGTCTTGTGCTAAGTCGAGGCTCTCGAGAATACGGCCTAAGGGTGTTCTAAGGAGTTTTGATGTTGGGGCCAGCTTCTTACGACGTCCAAGGACATGCGCGAAAGAACTAGACATGATGTTCGCCCCAACAGTCGGGTTGTAGAGAATGTCTACGGCTACCTTGCTTACGAAACCTCGAATGGTCTGTGAAGGTGAGTCAATCCGAATAATTTCAGAAGAAAACTCAGCCTCGTTTGACCATTCTGTGTTGAGGATGGAAATAAGCTCCCTTACAGTTTCGTTTAGGAATTCTGTCTCCATATAAATGGAGGGGGTCTCTATCGTAGGCTTCTTCTGTGTTGTATAGTTCAAGGTATTCCCAAAGTCTTCAAAAAGGTCTTCCTGGAACTCAAAGGGTAATCCGAGAGGTTGAGTTTCCTCTTCCTCAACGGATAAGGTCTCAGGAGCTGGGCTGGGCAAGTCTATGAGTTCTACTTGGGAGTCTTCTTGCTCAGTGTCGGTCGCGTCAGCAGGAGAGTTTTCCCGGATGGCTGCTAGGACTTCTTTTGCTCTGGCCGGGGTTATGTGTAGGAATGAGCCTCCGGCTGCGATGTCTATGTACTGGGCATCTTCACTATGCAACCCGGACCGGAAATGCTGCATGAGCATGTAGTCGGGGAAGCCTAGATCAGTCCCGGTTAGACATGAGTCCTGGAACCGGTCCCATGCTTTGGCGATCGTTTCCTTCTCTCGTTGTTGGAAGTTAATGATCTCCTTCCGAAGTGCGCAGATCCAGTGAACAGGGAAGTATTCAAGACAAAACTTGTCCCGTAACCTTTCCCATTCACCGTTCGTTAGCCCAACGGTATGGTCATACCACTTCCTTGCTCTCTCTTTGAGAGAGAACGGGAAGAGCTTCCATCTAATCATTGCCTGTGTCATGCCTGATATAACCAGACACGAACAGAGCAACTCAAATTCATGTAAGTGATGGTACGGGTTTTCACCATCACCTCCAGAGAAGGATATGTCCTGGACCATAGCTATAAAGGCAGGGCGAAGTTCATAGCTATCGGTTAAAATAGGATTTGACGAGGGGTGTGGCTCCAATAATTCGCCCTTTGGAGCAGAAAACTCATGAATTTGGGTGGAATTCATGGTTAAAAACAAAAACAATAGAAATATAAAATAAAAGATAAACGGGCAACCTTAAATCTTAGAAAACAGCTACCGCTCCTCGGCAACGGCGCCAGAAAGCTTGTTGACACCAGCGGTGGCAAACAGAAAATCCGCAAGCGCACGGCTGTCGTAGTAGCTTTCACCCATGAGTAAACCAGGTATCGAATCCACGGGGAACGTAAAGGCTATCTAATCACTAAGAATGTCCGGATTGATCGAGTGTATATAAAGGCTGGGTAGAGAGGATAACTTAGCACTAAGGCTGTGAATATAGCTAAGGGAATTCTCCTATGCTTGCTTTGCGCACCGGGGTATCCTAGACCTCTAGGAAATTGCCGGCCAACAGCTCTACGCCGTACCCGTACGTGGAGGATTACAAAGGACGGACAGGGCTGTCACCACTTGCCGCCTACCTCTACTAATCCATGGGTCTACGAGGCAAACGAAGGCAGATATACACCTAAGAACCACGCCTAAGATAATATCAGCTATCCTAACCTTGATCAGAGATTATAATACTATACGAATAAAGCAACGGACCCACAAGCACAATAGAGAACTCAGCTTTCTATAACTCAGACTTCAATACTAGTTGGATCCCGGATACTTACTGAGCAGCTCGCATCCGTCGAGGTACAGGTGGAGGGTCGCCGACACGCCGGGACTCCTCCAGACTCTCCCTCACTCTCTCCCTACTTCTACTCTAGATATGAGGAGGGCTTCGCCTTGGATCTTCACTTCATCTCGATGATGATTAGCCCTGCCCCGAGTCCAGGTATTTATAGCATGGAGAGGCGGTTTAGAGTCGGTATGTGGCGGTTGAGACGGTCCAGAGGTGGGCCCAGGTCGGCCGACTTGGGGGGATCGGCCGACCGTGGAATGAACCGACTTCGGTGATCCACGGTACAGATGGCTCATTGGAGACGGTTGACAGTTGCTCGTGAAGGCGGTGGCGGTTTCGTCGCTCGGCCAGATCGGCCGACATGGCTAGGTCGGCCGACCCGGGGTTGTGGCCCCTCGGCCCCACTCTGTCAGTGTCACTCTCCTATGGGCCCCATGGTTGGTTTCCGGTGGGTAATCGCGAAGATATGTAAGTTAAGTCAGGGATGTGGGCCCATGAATCCATGTGCTTGCCACGTGGCCCACTCCCATCTCTTCAATTCCACCGACTTGATCTCAACGTCCCTGATCACTCTCAAGTGTGCTTCTGTTGATGGGCTAAGGTTGGACCTCCCTGGGCCTGGACCCAGGTTGGCCGACCAGGAGAGGTCGGGCGACCTGGCCCTGGGCCCACTTTAGTCCTTCTTTTGCCACTTTGTTCCTGTAAGCACATATGCACCAAAACTTGTGGAATTCATTAGTAAATAACCCTATGTCTATTTGTTTTATCATCCTTTTGTATCTTTGTTGGCAATAATATTTTATCACTAAGAACCGCCAACACTCTCTTAATTGTGGTGGTTAAATGACTATATTTTAGACCCACATACATTTCATTGCTCTTTGATTTAAGTTTATGGATAACCCGATACCTTGTGTTGTTTTCACTAAAACTTAAATCTTATGCTATCTACATTCGTGAATGTCTTGCAAAGTTATACCTACCAAAGCCTTTATATTTGTATGCTCTTTCATGATGAAACCTTTAGTTTGCAAACTTATATTTCGATGAGTTGGATTAGGATTGATTTCTGTGGTTCAAGACTAAGAAGCTGGCCATTCCTTTGTGTAACTTATTCATGCTAGCCCTTTTTGTCCATGCATTGTGAGTTTTCACATTGAAAATTTCACAAACTTCGCTGGGCATTCATCCTAAACCAAAAATATCTTTTTGTGATTATCTCCTTGGCCACAACCCAATTTGAATACGGAACAAAGTTCTCGATGGAAATTCACATATTCTGCAAAAAGATTATGGATTTTATACTTACTTCAGCAGATATTTTTCCCTCTCTTTTATGTTCGAGGACGAGCATCATTCAAGCATGGGGAGAGGAGTTATCGCACTATCTTTAACTAGTGCTGAGTAAGTATTCTGTTGCAAAAGTTCTGAGGAGCAAAAAGAAAAAATAATGTTAAGAAAAAGAGAAATGAAAAAGAAAGAAAAAGAGAGAAAAGAGAAGAATGAAAAAAAAGGAAGAAAAAGAAGATAAAAAATAATAAAGATGCTCATCAGTTCTTTTTTGCTTCATAAATTCCCAAGTGCCTTGAAGATAAATCCATACTCAAATCTTCCAACCATGTGCAATCCGATAACCAGAACTTTATTTGTGTCTCGGGATCACCCTTTGCCACTTGCACATGTCTACCTATCTAACTGTGTGTGTTTCATCCCTCTCTCTCTCCAACATTTATTTTTCATGGCCTTTTTTACGATTCTTGGTAATTCCAATAGATCTCTCTCTTAGTTTGACAATATTTCAGATATAATGTTTTGTTATGATTTTTTTTACCTACTAAGCTCCACAAAAGCCTCCACTTTCATACATGAGTAGGATAGGCTGAGAATAATCTAGCATAGGCTTGAGTGACTTGACAAGATGAGTGTTTTCATGAGTTTTTGCAAGAGAATCTCACTTATGTTGGATATGCATCTTTTTAAAAATTCTTTACGATGGAACGAGGTAACGGTTTGAAGTTCACTTAAGTTTAGGAGCATTACATTTATTGATTATTGTGGCTTATTTTTATTGCTAGTCTATCTTCCATAATAAAAAGAAGCCGGTCACAACTTGAACATTAAAGCTAAATTCTTAAAAGAGAGCAATATGTCTTGTTATATATGACTAAGTGCAGGGATGACACTGGAAGGCAACGCTGATTTCCCTTTAAGCAAGAATTAACTTACTCGACGACGAGCAAGGTTTAAGCATGGGGGGATTGTTGGCGGTCATTAGTGGTACCCTTTTAGTGCTATTTAGATGGTATTTTTGGACCAATTCATATATATTAACCCACCACTTGGCACTTGAAATAACCTCATTTTCGTATGTGTGTTGCATTTTGGAGCATATTGCATTTTTGCAGGAGATACAACATAAATGGAGGGTTTTTGTACAACTCGGAATTGGGCCCAGACTTTGGATGATGAAAGACACAATCACCAACTTTGGACTATAGGCCCAAGAGATTCTGATCTTGTATGGGCCATATCTTCTTCCTCTTAAGTCCGATGGGGACAAATTATATAAGAAAATTGCATGGCTCGAAAAGATGTACAACTTTCATGTGGAGCTCTTGGGCATTTGAGGCCTCTAGGAGGGGTGGGCCGGCCGACGCAAGGCCCACTAGGCTGGCCGGCCCATGCTGTTTTCGCGCCGCCTCGGCCTCCCCTTCGAGCTAGGGTTTCCTCGGACTATTTATAGCTCCAATACCAGAAGGCACACGAAGGCATTCACCAGAAGCCGCCGAAACAAGATTAGGAAAAGAGATTAGATGAGCTCACCGTGACGATCAAGGCTGGCCAAGGAGATCAATGAGGCCCTCAAGCCGTCGGCCTAGGGGGTTCCTCTCCCATCTCGCCGCCATCTTCGGTGATGATGTTCCTCGGAGTCTCCATCACCCCCTTGTGCTTCGATATTTGTAAGATGTTGGGGTAATGCCTCCGTTCGTCCCTAGGGTTAGATGGATCTATGATTTGTAATCTCTACATGCATATTATGCCTATCAATGCTTCATGGTCTATGTCATTGCAATGCTTTATTTACATATGGGAGCGCTTTGTTCTTGGTCAACATATATCCTTAGTATGGTTTGTGGTAATCATGGTGATTAGCTTAACTTTATGGATGCTTTGTCATGGATGTGACAGCGAGGTGGTTGAGTACCCTTGTGTAGTGACAGTATGCAAGAGGGAAAAGACCAAGCGAGTACAAAACCGCTATGATGCTAGTGGTGACAACACCCATTTGTGTAGTATATGCATATTCATGAGAACCTAGACCCTAGGGAGGGAACACTTATCTATCTTTGTTTCTCTCTTGTATCAACCTTTGTTACTTAGTTTGATCTTAAATTAATCAAGTTTAGTTTGTCATATCTCTACACAACCATATTACTTCCTTAGTAAGTAAGATTAGCACAAAGTAAGAGCCAACATCCCACTTGTTCCATGGATTGATAAACCTTGGGAGAATACTCTAAGGGAAAAGCTACCAATGATCCGTGCGCTTGCGGTTCACGAATTGACGCATCTAAGGGCCATCAATAAGCTTTTCTGGTGCCGTTGCCGGGGATCAACTTAGTTTGTTGTGCTTGAACTTTGTATTAGTTTTGCTAACCCTCTAACACTTGCCTAGATGGATTTGTTCACCACACCATTGGATAACGAAGAGATGTCGCTAAGGGAATTAGCATTGCCATCAATGGAGGATCTTGAGATGCAAAAATCAGATTTGATGCTTGCTACAACCAACTACGAATTGAAGCATGAAATCATCAAGTTAGTGGCGACAAAACCTTTTAAAGGATTGGAGGACGACAACCCATATAGACACCTTAAGCAATTAACGATGACATGCAACACGGTGCGACAAAAGGAGTTCCGGCCGCTTGGTTGAAGTGGAATCATTTTCCGTTCTCTCTTAAAGATGAAGCGTGTAGATGGTACACACTTGCATCCATTGAAGCGAAGGAAAATAGGGATGAACTTGCAAAGAAATTTTGCTCAAAGTTCTTTCCCATAAGCAAGATACAATATTTAAGGAGGCGTCATGCACCACTCAAGGCGGTGGATCTAAGGGTCAACCAACCTGGGACCGAGCCACTCTCCGTCCTACAAGCTATAAATAGCTGAGCCTCGGTCATTGAAGAACATCAACGAGCTGCTAATTAAAATCCAAGGCGAAGCCCTACACTTCTATGGAGTTAGAATAGGGAGAGAGTGAGAGAGAGTCTAGAGGAGTGCCAGGCGTGTCGGCGACCCTCCACCTATACCTCGGCAGATGCGACCTTCTTCTAAGTGAGTATCCGGGATTATCTTGATGGTAATTAAGTCTGAGTTCTAGTAAGCTGTGTTCTTATTGTTGACACCGGATTTTCGCGCCTGACATGCTGGGTCAGATGATGACGTGGTGAGGTTGAGACTGCGAAGTGGACCCATTGACTGGTCAAGGCCGAAAGTGACAGAGGAGGGAGCCGATGCTGAAGAGGAGTCCGATGAAGCAGGAAGTCCGATCCGGTGACGAGTACAAGAGGGAAGACACGTCGGCTAAGAAGGAGGCGTATCAGATCCAGGGACTATTTCCTTATCAGAAGGCGTATGAGAGTCCCGTTCTATCTTAATCTTAGTTTACCTTATTTAGTTAGTCTGGTCCGATCAGGACTCTCCATGACCAGGGTATAAATATGAACCCTCGTCCATTGTAAAGAACTATTCTCACAATCAATACAACCCAGCTTCACGCCAAAACCCTAGTAGTAGTTACCGACGAAGCTCATTGGTGGACGGGCTGCATCAGTTCTGATCTCCGGCTTACCAGTAAGTTAGTCAATTTATCGAACTAGTATAGGCTTTGAATTGAGGCGCATCGCCCTTTCTCGTTTATACTGTTCAACCGATTTATCTCTGGATAATCAAGATTGATATAGATTCCCTACGTCGGAGCTAGATCAATATTGATTATTCAACAGATTATCGTTTATCGGACTACACTTTAAGCCTAGATTTCCTACGTCGGAGCTAGGTATCAAGATTAGTCTAGATTCCCTACGTCGGAGCTAGATAATCTTGGTTACTAAAGGTAGTCTTTGCGGTTTGTTGAAGTTGCTAGATTGGTTTAGATCTACGCTATGTGAATCAATTCTACTTCTTCAACGGCTTTGAGCATGGGTCTTGGTCCGATTTAAGCAATATTTATCTTACAGCATCGTTCTATGTCCGATCCTGCTTTGTGGTTTAATCTGGTTGTTCTTTGAGTATTGCACTGGTGTAGATTCCCTACGTCGGAGCTGGATCTTTGTAATACGCTTAGATCAGTCTTTGACTATCATGTTTGGTCTAGATTCCCTACGTCGGAGCTAGGTTCATCTTGATTAGTTAAAGGAAGCTTTGGTTATGCCTTATTGCTATTTGAATGTTAAGTGTGGTGTAGATTCCCTACGTCGGAGCTGGATCTCACTTAATTGTTTGATAGCATATCTTAGAATCAGAACGTATCTGTTAATGTTTTACCTGCTTATTTTGCTTAATCTGATCAACACCTGTGCGAGCATCTTGTTTAATTGACAGGTTGATGAATCGAATCTGATTATCTAGCTATCTGATCTGATCATAGTTGGAGAAATCTAGATTCCCTACGTCGGAGCTAGATTCTCTGAAAAGGCTATAGTCCGATTGGTTAGTTAGATGGTCCGATAAGACGAGTCAAACTGGCAACTAGACAAGGTGGACAATGTATCGGCTTACACTTTGATTATTTAATATCTTGTTTCAAGACATAGCTGATCCATTATTTTACATATTGGCCTTGTTTTATGCTTTATTTCATTATTCAAAGGCTGATCTGTCATATCAATCAAGGTCCGATCCTAATTGGTCCGATCCTGAGGTCCGATTTGGTGTCTGATTGAGGTCCGATCACTCGGTCCGATTTACGTCATCAATGAGGTCCGATTTTGAGGTCCGATCGGTATCGGCCGATACGTGTCTGATTGGGTCTTGGCTAAAATTCGACGTTACTCCATCGTCTGAAATAGAGCCAGCACAATCAAAGAGCAATTTAACTGTTTTATTCCCTTGTCAATTTCAGGTCAAATTGACTGGCACGCCGCGAACCTGAACTGGAGTGTAGACTGGCACTGGAGCGAAGCTAATCTCCCTGGTCTTCGTGTGCTGCACGCGGGGAATACATCCGCCGATTTTCCGCGTCAACACTTATATGTGCTTGCGGGTTCGTCACTTTATATCTAAGGTGCTCTAATCTTTGGCCAAGGTTAGAGTAGTAGTTTATACTTAAGCGTGGTGCTTATGATATCAGCTATCTTCGTTTGCCTCGTAACCCTTTCCGTCCTTTGCAATCCTCCACGTTCGGGTATGGCATACAGATACAGGCCGGCTCTTTCCAAGAGGCCTAGGATATCCCGGTGCCCAAAGTAAGCACATGAGAATGTCCTTGCTTGTATCCTAGCCTTATCCTTAGATATCCTCTCTGCCCAGTCTACCTTAGTTCTCGTTGACCTTGGCCGAACCTGATTCTAGGATAATAATACCATTACATTCCCTGTGGATTCGATACCCTGAATCCTTCCAGGTGAAAGCTACAATGGTATACTAGGTGAATTTCCCGCGCGTTGCTATGGGAAATACATCTGATTTTTTAGGATAAAATGTGGTTAATCTAGTAATGACAATTCATATGTTATTGTGATACTTTGATTTTGTAATTATGTATCATAAAAGATCAAAAAAGGATTCGGTTGGTATATATAATATAATGTATGTGCCTTGTATATAAGAAGTTATTACTTTTACATTATGCCAAATTTGGTGAAAGGCAAGGTAGTGTAGTAGTTAGTAGTTGGTCATTTTGGATGCCTGCTTGTTCATCCCATGATGAAATAGTAGATCCGTTATTTTTTTTTCCATCTGTGAGATTATTTCAGCTTCAGACAAAATCGATAAGGAATTATTTTTCATGAGGGGAATGAATAGTAATGTGCTCAATCAAGTAAGAAAATAGTTACCTCCTACCGAGAGGATTCATCATCATAATAAACAGGGAGATAATCATGACGTCATGTAGCATTAGAACTGAAAGGTTGTACCATCGACATATGTATAGTTCTGAATTCAAGTACATAGAAATGAAGGTCTGAAGGAATAGTTGATATAGATAGGTCGCACAGGCACTAATTGTCATTGACAGTAGCCTGATTCAACGGAAAGGAAGTTATTTTGTCAGTACAATACTGAAATTCTAAAGTTTACAACAAAACAATTTACACCATAGATGAATAATGAAATCATATATCATGGAAAATAAATCGTGCTAAAATCAATCTGATAGAAAATAGATATAGTATATGCATTCACGACTAAACCCATAAATATTACCATCATAATTAAGTATGCTGGCCAGAACAAATGCAGGGCTAAAATATTGCATATTGCAGACCATCTAGATTCCTTCATCAATGATAAGAAATTGTTGTTTCATTATGCGATGGCTAAGAGAATTGAGGTTTAGTGCTTCGATCTGGAGGTTGATGCAGCTCCAAGAGGCATCACTGGAAATGATCGCAGGTAGTGACCCGACGGCTGCTGGCTGGAGTGAGCGCCTGCACGTGCACTGATGTGCCAATGGTCGAAACGGAGTATTCTGGATGGCCGCGGGTGGCATGGGTATTGGGTCTGCAGTACTGCTTGCAATGGAATGGAAATGAAGGAGAGACTCCAATGGGAGACAGAACCAATTTATATGAAAACAAGGGAAGGGAGAAGAATCGATAGAGGCAGTCAACTGCTAGCGAGAGAAGCTAAAGGCAGGGAGGCAGCCAACTTGTGATGAGGTGAATAAAAAGGCATTACCCTGTGCATGACAATATCAAATGCTTGCAACGTTTGGTGTTTCGGATGCATGGCTGGATTGTACTTCAGTTTCAGATCTGATTTGCGGGAGGTGGCAAGCCATTTTATTTCCTATATGCCTACGATTCTGCTTAGGTGCACTCTGTTTTTTTTTTTTGAGAAAGAGGTGCACTCTGTTTATTACTAAAGCACACCATGGAGATTTGGGATGGGGCCCACTTGCAACTATTGGAACTGAAGTGGCGCTGATGACGTGGATAAGGTGATAGGCGAGTTTTCAAGCTAAGTCAACTGCTAGCGAGAGAAGCTAAAGGCAGGGAGGCAGCCGACATGTGATGAGGTGAATAAAAAGGCATTACCCTGTGCATGACAACATCAAATGCTTGCAACGTTTGGTGTTTCGGATAAATGGCCAGATTGTACTTCAGTTTCAGATCTGATTTGCGGGAGGTGGCAAGCCATTTTATTTCCTATACGCCTACGATTCTGCTTAGGTGCACTCTGTTTATTTATTTTTTTTTTTGAGAAAGAGGTGCACTCTGTTTATTACTAAAGCACACCATGGAGATTTGGGATGGGGCCCACTTGCAGCTATTGGAACTGAAGTGGCGCTGCTGACGTGGATAAGGTGATAGGCGAGTTTTCGAGCTAGTGGGTATGAACTATATAGAGATATAGGATGTGTGCTTGCGGATTTATCTACGACCGTAAGAAATACCAACACTATCTTGGCTTGATCAGAAGCCAAACAATTTAATAATAAATCTTTAGTCGTCTGACGATATAATTCACCATCAATAAAAATAAATTTGAATGCCCAGCGTCGGACTTTTCTGTCAAACTTGTGACTAGAATTCTATAAATAATCAATAATGGATTTTCTCCAATTGTAGCTTTGTGCTTAGCAATTTTATAATGCTCATTAGTCAAAAGCACTACTGTGAGCCCGAAAACCGGTTTGACCGGTTTCAGAAGTGGTCTGACCGGTTCCAGAAAGCGGTCTGACCGATTCCTCAAGGGCAGAAACCTTGGCTGTGTAAAATTATGGCTTTCACTCATGATTTTTTTTTTGTGAACATCATAGCAGATGCTTGTTGTGCTAGAGCATTCGCAATTGTATTCTAATCTCGCGATACAAGATATATAGTGAACTCATCGAAACAACGTATGATGTCTAAACACTTATCAATATATGCATAGTAAAAATCGTCAAGCATTGATACACTTTAGCAACCTGTTGTACGACCAGCAAAGAATCAACAAATGCTTCTACATGTATGTTTCACATCCATTTCATACAAAATTTTTAGCCTGAATAAGAGTCTCGATCATATTCAGCTCCGTCATGAGGATCCGGCGCAGCTGCCTCCGGTGGTCGCCGTAGGGCACCATGATGATGCCCTGGCCTCCGTACCCTGCATGGAGGACGACATGGATGAGGAAGAGCAAGGACCAGTAGAGTCACAGTAATAAGTAACCTCTTATGGAGGAAGAAATCCCTGGCCTCAGGGTTAATCCGACGTCCGGTTTTTTTTTACGTCGCCGCATGTACTCTATTTTTACCGTGGTAGTCGATCGCGCCGTCCATTGACTACATTGCGTGCACGTTACAATTTCCTTTTTGCAAATGTCTGTGGTACATATCACTGGTCTTTCGCGTCTAACTCTCCATCCCACTTACCCCAAGCTTTGCGATGCGGTCGGCGCTGCCCACTACCAGAAACTCATAGGGGGGTCCACGGCAAATCCCGCACAATTTATCGGGCACACCGCAAAATTTTTTATTTTGCCGAACAGAAACAAATATGAAAAAATAGGAATTTTTTCAATGTGGCAAGTCATGTCATTTTTTGTGGAAAATTCGCGCGCTACACGGCCGGCGGGATTCGGACTCGCGACCTCTCGCTCGCATGCAACCTCTTCTACTACTGCACCACACTCTCACTCGTGTCTAGATTCTGTTTGATTCCTCACATATTATACTAAACCGAGTGTAAATTGCTTATTTGAGGTTCTAAACGGATTCAGATTAAAAAGTTGTCAACTACAATATTTCATAACTTTTTGAAATCTACAATTTTTATTTTGATAGTTTCTCCATTCGAGGTCGTTTACAAAATTTAAATTTTAAATTTGAGAAAATTCAAACTTAGTTTTCGTTGACAAAATAATTTCAAAGAAAAAAAGCTGTCAACTACAAAGTTTCATAACTTATTGATCTACCACTCTAATTTTGACTGTTACGGCATCTGACGTTGTTTGAAAAAACTCAAATTTCAAATTTGAGAACTACAAAAAAAAAAATCATTGGCAAAATTAATTCAAATTAAAAAGAGTTCAACTACAAATTTGTATCACTTCTATAGATCTACAACTTTTATGTATGTCATTTGTTTATCTGACATAGTGATAGTAATATTGTTCACAAATCTTATATATTTCCCTTCTAGTTTCAGAAAACTAAAAGAGAGATATAGATTTTGTGAATAACGTTACTATCGTTTTGTCGAATGAATAAATGATCAAACTAAAAGTTGTACATCTTGAGAAGTTATACAACTTTGTAGTTCAAAACTTTTTAATTTGAATTGATTTACTACTTCAAAATATGTTTTGAATTATGGCTTTGCCGTGTGCCAAAAAAAGCACACGGCAAATTATGACTTTGCCGTATGCCAAAAAAACACACGGCAAACTATGGCTTTGCTGTGTGCAAAAAAAATACACGGCAAACTATAACTTTGCTGTGTGCCAAACTAAAAACACACGGCAAACTATGACTTTGCCGTGTTTCCGGCAGTGGCCTCACCACGAAATCAACACATGTTCCTTCCTCAACGTCGTTCGTCTCTCTCGCCGACCCCAAGCTACACCACTTACCTTACGCGTCACCGGCAGTGTCCTCGAACCCAGAACTTCAGTTCGACCTCAAGGCCGTTCTTTGTATGGCCTGGGCCGACCTCCACGTACCCCACTGCGATCGTCCGTGTCTCGCCATGAAATTAGCGGCCGCTTAACGCCGTTCTTATCCGTCGCCGGCTTTGACATGACAGAGTTGTCCTCACGCACCTCCGCTCGGCCGTCGCTCACAGCGCCGGCCCCCTCAAGGTCGCGCGGAGATGCAGTGCCCGGCAGTCGCGACGAGCCCGGCGACATCGCCTGCATCCACGGCTGGTGCTGCGCCTCGGCCTGTCTTGTGTTGGACCCTTCCTCTGCCCCTCCGCATCCATAGCCATCAGAAATAGTCACCGCCGGTTGCCCCTCTACCAAATCATTGGTGCTCACGGTCACGGAATGTTCTTTTGTTTAGCAAAATTGATCTCTTTTGCTATCTCATATCTACACAGACGCTTTGTGAATCCGATTGGCTACAAATTGTTTTACAAATCCATCAAGAGGACTTTGTTGGGCAGCCCAGTAGAAATCCATCTGTTGCTTTGGGTATATACGAAACCTATCTTACGCTAACGAGGCTGTGTTGCAGCAATTTTGCATTAGACAGATTGATCTACCCATTTGGCTCCTACTTTCTGCTCCACCACGGTTGGGAGTCTCTTCTCAATTTCCAGTTCCGATCTCTAGGTTTTGGAGTTTAGAGAACTGCTTCATCTAGACCTTATGGTGACTAACATCTGTCGATTGGGAGCCATTTGTGGAGTCTCTTCCTTCACCGCAGTCATGCCTCATAGATAAGTAATCTCTTTTCAGATTCCATGTTTTTTTCCTGTGCTCATGGAACAGTACGACATATGTATGTCTCGAAAATTGTAGTGTTGGTTTGGTGGGGTCAAGTTCTTTAAAATAATTTGATTCAGCTAATTTGGTATTCTTCATGGATTCTAGATTAATGAGGCAATATTGAGATGAACTTATACAAAACTGCCAAAAGTTGTTTCCAACTGTTATGGACCAAAATTAGGTATCATATCCAAAATGTGTTGTTTGTGTACAATGTTTGTGTGTGCATCCATTTGCCATGGCCAGGTTTATTTTATAGAGTCTGGATTGTGATATGCTTGCAATTAAGGCGCTGAGCTCACTACTGCCTTTTGGTAAGTCGTAACTGCTTCCATGAATATCTACTTAGGTGTGTGTCTGATGGAGGCATAGGAAGATGACGGTATCCATTTAGGAATCTCTCTTTAATTTGTTGTATGTGAAGCTTGCTTATTCTTTTCATAACTAGTTTCGTGTTTTCTTTCATTTTCTGCAAATGCTGTAGGTTTGCTTCATAATCCAAATTTTGGTGCGCTGCGTGTTAGTGTGTCGACGGCATTACTTATGTTACCAATGCAGGCCGGCCTCCTGCTTACAGCCCTTCGTATATTCACAACAAGCTCATTTCAGGCTCTCTTTTCATATATATCAATATATGTGTGTGTTTTTCTGCTGCCCAGCTCAAAGGAACAGTGCCCACATGACATGAACTCGGCCAGAATTAATCCTTGCCTTAGTACAGATCTGATCTGCTGCTTTAAGTTTGCACTTCCATTATCCATACCAGAGAGGTAGGAGTAGTTAACTACACCTTCCAACATTAGGTTTTGCTGGGTTAGATTTCTCTTCTTTGCTTCAATTAATGTATTTACAGGAACCAATGCCTTCTGTTACTTGGCCACCATCACATACATGCACTTGCCAAAAAATAGAGTTAGCAGTAACCGTGACAGTATTTTTCTGGAAAAGTTTCAATATTGCAGCATGTCATGTCATGTACTCATTCACAGACGCACTATGTGCATGCCGTCAAAGAGGCACAATATATATGTAAATAAGTGATGGAACGCTGGCAATCCGAAACGATTAGCGGTTGTGCTTCCTAATGCTGTTTGTTTGTAAATTGTCTCATGGTCTTTGTGTCTTATCACTGTTTTGTTTTGTCAATCTATCATTCAATTTCATGCCTTTGAAGTTTGAGCTACTTGAACATATTCAGCTTGCAGCACCTTTGTCGTTCTGTATTTATTTGAGCATAGCTGCATAAGTAAACTTTACGAGACCAGGCCACCCACAAAAACTGAACCAGAGCACATCATTTTCGTGTGCGTGTAGAGCCAACACGGGCGCGACAACGTGCGCCGCTTACAGGGCCGGCCCTGGGTTTTCAGGGGCCCGGGGCAAAACCAAAAGTTGAAGGCCCCCATTGGACACAAAATCATGATTTTTTAATACCTATTGATGATTTTGTAGTGTATTAATAAGGCTCTAGTTCGTGAAACTTTGAAAACTAGCTTGCAAATTTATAACTTTGGCACCAAACTCCCCCTTCGACTAGTTTGCAAAGTTGCAAAGGTAACGCATTGGAAAACGTGCCCTCTCTCGCGACACGCTTTCCAATGCAATTTTTGCAACTTTGAAACTAACCACACTTCTTTAACTAGTTTGTAAACTTTGGCACTTTTGCAAACTAGTTTCCAAAGTTTCACGAACTAAACAAGCTCTAAGCTATAATTTACAAACTATTAAAACATACGAATCCTACTAGAGTATTTCAAATAAGAAGAAATCGTCGATGATGGTTTAGTTTTAGCTCTGATTGAACTGCTGATCGAAAGGAGGTGATCATGTGAACTTGGACTGGTTGTTTGCTTGTTTCAAGTTGAGCCCCTGTAGTTCTTGTTGTAGCAGTAACTGGATGTCTGCCTTGGTTTGTTGGAAGAGCCTAGCAATTTTTGGACTTAGAATATACTAGTACATGTACTGGTTGGTGCCCCTGCTGTCTGGGGCCCGGGGCAATCAATGAACTACAGCGCCGGTGCTAACCGCTCATCCTATGTCCTGTTTAGTTTATTTGGCAAAACGGTAAATCGGCAAATTTCACTATTAGTCAAAAGGAATCTTACATGCATGAAGTATTAAACGTGTGTTAATGACAAAACTCATTCCATAACCCCCGGTAACTTTGCGAGACGAATCTAATGAGCCTAATTTGGCCATGATTAGACAACGTCGTGCTACAGTAAACAATCTCTAATGACGGATTAATTAGGCTTAATAGATTCGTCTCGCGATTTTCCGTCCAACCGTGTATTTAGTTTTATAATTAGATCATGTTTAGTCCTCCTAATCTTCGATTTAGAATTGCTACAGTAAATGTCAACTTTTTTCACTCCAACTAAACAAAGCCCTAGTAGTAGTAGTTGTAGGTTGATTGCTCCATGGATGGACCCCCCCGCCGATAGGAGATTTTTGCACCGATGCACATGCGAGTGTCGGCGCTCAGATCAGCGAGGAACATATATGTATAGGCCTACGTAGCGCACCGGCCGGTACGTTTTTTTTTTTATATAAAGGGCTTCAATTAAACTTAACAGCAGTGTACCACTACCGGAGAACTCTATATCCATCCACCCTAATCGGTCACGGTTGCATTGGTACCGGGTCCAATCGCCAATAATTCTGCACGCTTATTGGTACCAAAGGGGTCACATTGGTACGGGTTGGTGTCACCAACCGGTACCAATGAGCCTTTGGTACCGGTTGGTGACACCAACCGGTACCAATGTGACCCCCTTTGGTACGGGTTGGTGCCACCAACCGGTACCAAAGGAGCTCTTCGTATAAATCCTCTTCTTCCTCCCCCAGCTCGAGCCATGGCTCATTTCTTCATCCTCCATTGAGCTCGGGTTGGGGGAGCTCATGCCCAATTTTTTCATAACTTTTGGAGATTTTGCAAACCAAGTCCGCTAGAAGGTTAGCAACTTCATCCTCTCTCTTTTGATGGTTAGTATGGTCTATTTCATGCTCTATGTTTTGAGTAATTTGTGTTTTATGGAATGGATTGAAATAAGAGATTTTAGATTTAATCTTCATTTTTATTATGAATTTGTAATAGAGAATCACTATATAGTTAGTTGTTGCATGTGTAGAGATGATGCAAAAAATTTTAGACATTATTTAGATTTTTGGATTATTTGTATAAACTTTAAATGATTCTCATATTTATGCTTATTATGATTTTTAGATATTATAAATGATATTCATATTTAGGGTTATTAGGATTTTTAGCGATTATAAATAAAATTCATATTTAGGCTTATACGAACTTTAGAATTACATCTTTTTAGAGGCTTCAAATGACGTTGATATTTAGGGTGTTTAGGATTTTTTGAGATTATAAATGATATTCTTATTTAGTTAGATTTTAAATTCAATTTTACTTCTCATGGTTGTCAATATCTTGAACTAAAACAATTCAACTCTTGGCATGCCTATGATGATATCAAATTTTACCTAGTTTTCTAGCTGGGTAACATATGATGACCTTGAGTTTGAGCTTGTATTGTATAGTTATGCTTCTCATGGTTGTCATCAAACCATGAGACACATCCATGCCCAAGCAACGGATCGGTTGTGATGGTTGGGCTGGGTGTGTCTCATGGTTCCATGCCTACCATGAACCAAATTTTTACCACCTGTAATGTTTCTTATGCTCCAAGTTCAAGGTCAAATGAAAGACAACATATCTGAGGCAAATCACTCCTTCAAAATTTTTTGGTGCTGTTGAAATTTTTAGAGATTATAAAAGATATTCTTGTTAAGGCTTATTACGAACTTTAGAAATACATCTTTTTGGTGGCATCAAATGATGTTGATATT
Source organism: Alloteropsis semialata (assembly GCA_004135705.1). Classification (NCBI taxonomy): domain Eukaryota; kingdom Viridiplantae; phylum Streptophyta; class Magnoliopsida; order Poales; family Poaceae; genus Alloteropsis; species Alloteropsis semialata. The sequence continues at coordinate 11,609,357 of CM014278.1, forward strand.
TACGGTTATTAAGATTTTTAGAGATTATATATGATATTTTTATTTAGGTTTATTACAAACTTTAGAAATTGGGGATGAATTTTTTATTGTATTTTGTGAATAGATGAATCGGCAATGGATGTACAATGCGGATAGACGCTCATCTGACCTCATTAATGGCGTTCATCAATTCCTCGACGCAGCAGAGGCTAACTCGACCTCGGGTTTTATATGTTGTCCATGCAAGGTCTGTGAGAATAAGAAGGATTATCACATCTCGAAGAAGGTGGTCCACACACACTTGCTTATGAGTGGTTTCATGCCTAACTATATCTGTTGGACCAAACACGGCGAAGCGGGGATATTCTTTGAAGAAGGTGATGAAGAAGGTGACGACAACATCCCGGACTTTGCACAATACGGTGCCTTTGCAAATGATACAGCAATGGGCGAGGGTGAAGCAGTTGCAGAAGATGAGGATGATGACGCCTTAGGTGGCATGATCCGTGATGAAGAGAAAGACTGCGAAAGTGCGAAAGAGCGGGAAAAGATGAAGCGTTTGTTAGAGGACCACAAAACATTGTTGTACCCAGATTGCAAAGAGGACCAGAAAAAGTTGGGTACCACACTGGAACTGTTGCAATGGAAGGAAACTAATGGCTTATCTGACAAAGGTTCTGGAGAGATATTGAAAATGATAAAGAAGATGCTTCCAGAGGGCAACACATTGCCCGAACAACATACGAAGCAAGAAAAATTGTTTGCCCTCTAGGACTGGAAGTACAAAAGATACACGCATGTCCCAATGATTGTATCCTTTATCGGGGCAAGGCGTACGAATCTTTGGACGCCTGTCCGATTTGCAATTGTTCGCGGTATAAAATCAGGCAAGATGACCCTGGTGATGTTGAAGGAGAGCCCCCCAAGAAGAGAGTCCCTGCCAAGGTGATGTGGTATTTCCCTATAATACAACGTTTGAAGCGCTTGTTCAGAAACAAAGAGCATGCTAAATTCTGAAGCGCTTGTTCAGAAACAAAGAGCATGCTAACTTGATGCGGTGGCACAAAGAGGATCGGAGGGAAGACAATATGTTGAGACACTCCGCTGATGGGTCGCAATGGAGAAAAATCGACAGAGCGTTCCCAGAATTCGCAGAAGATGCAAGGACCATAAGATTTGGTTTGAGTACGGATGGCATGAATCCTTTCGGTGATATGAGCAGTAGCCACAGCACTTGGCCTGTGACTCTTTGTATGTACAACCTTCCTCCGTGGATGTGCATGAAGCGGAAGTTCATTATAATGCCAGTGCTAATCTAAGGGCCAAAGCAGCCTAGCAACGACATTGATGTGTATCTAAGGCCATTGATTGAGGACCTTTTGTTGTTGTGGGGCAAAGATGGTGTAAAGGCGTGGGATGAGCACAAGCAAGAGGAATTTAACCTACGAGCATTACTGTTCGTGACCATCAATAATTGGCCTGCACTTGGTAACCTGTTGGGACAGTCAAACAAGGGATACAAAGCATGCACACATTGCCTAGAACACACCGACTGCATTTACCTGAAACATTGTAGAAAGTGTGTGTATATGGGCCATCGTCGATTCCTTTCTGAGAAACATCCGCTAAGAAAGAAAGGAAAGCATTTTGAGGCGGAAGCTCGTAGCAAACCAAGGCATCGGGATGGAAAATATGTATTTGCTATGGTAAAAGATGTGAAGGTGGTCTTTGGGAAGGGACCTGGCAGCCAGCCAGCGGCAAGTGAAAATGGAAAGGCACCGATGTGGAAGAAAAAGTCAATATTCTGGGACCTACCATATTGGGAGGTCTTAGAGGTCCGCCACGCAATTGATGTGATGCACCTGACCAAAAATCTTTGCGTAAACGTGCTAGGGTTTCTTGGTACTTACGGAAAGTCAAAAGATACGCTTGAAGCACGACAGGACCTGAAACGTATGAAACAACGAGATCCCCTGCATCCTGAGAAAAGAGAGAAAGGGCGATGGAACTTAACTCCTGCTAGCTACACTCTAAGCAAGGAGGAGAAGACCAGCATGTTTGATTGCTTGAACAGTATTAAGGTCCCGTCCGGCTACTCATCGAATGTAAAGAGTCTGATAAATATGAAAGAGAAGAAATTCGTACACCTCAAGTCCCATGACTGCCATGTGCTGCTCACACAATTGCTTCCGGTGGCGCTGAGGGGAATACTACCCGTTAATGTCCGAGCAACTATTGTGAAGCTATGCGCCTTCCTCAATGCGATCGACCAGAAGGCAATCGATCCCAGTAATCTAGCAAAGCTGCAGGATGATGTGGCCCAAAGCCTTGTCAGCCTTGAGATGATATTTTCTCCGTCTTTCTTTAATATTATGACGCATCTCCTGGTCCATGTTGTCAAAGAGATTAGCATTCTTGGTCCTTTATTCCTACACAATATGTATCTTTTTGAGAGATTGATGACTATTCTAAAGAAATATGTTCGTAACCGTTCTCTTCCAGCAAGATGCATCGCCAAGGGATACAGAACAGAGGAAGTCATTGAGTTCTGTGTTGACTATATCCCCGAACTGAAACCGGTTGGGCTACCTGAGTCACGCCATGAGGGGAGACTACTTGGAAAGGGCACGTTAGGAAGGAAACAAACAAGGTGTAGCGACTATGATTTATTCATGAAAGCCCATTACACTGTATTGCAGTCATCAACCATGGTGGCTCCTTACATCGAGGAGCACAAGACTATAATATGCTACCAAAATCCAAGAAAGTCTGACAAGTGGATTACACGCCATCACATAGAAACTTTCGCTGGTTGGTTGCAACAAAAGCTCATGGGTAACGAGACAATACATACACAGCTGGCGTATTTGGCAAGGGGACCATCATCCTCATTCTTGACGTTCCAAGGCTATGACATAATTGGGTATACATTTTACACGAGAGCCCAAGACGACAAAAGCACCAACCAAAATAGTGGTGTCTGTATAGATGCCTATGACAACAAAGGGAACAGTACTCATATTATGGCCAGGTAGAGGAGATCTGGGAACTAGATTATGGACCTTTGAAAATACCACTTTTTCATTGCAAATGGGTGAAACTTACAAGTGGAGGTGTTACTATAGACCGCTACGGCATGACAACTGTGGATCTCAACAAAATTGGGTATGTAGACGAACCATTCGTGCTCGCCAAGGATGTGCATCAAGTGTTTTATGTGAAGGACATGTCTACCAAACCCAAGACGGGGACTCTGCAAACAAACAACTCCGAACTTGATCCAAAACGGCACATTGTTCTCACGGGGAAAAGAAAAATCGTGGGTGTCGAGGACGTCACCGATGAAGATGATTATAATGGGTGTGACGAGGTGTCTCCGTTCAGTGTGGAGGTTGACACAAGCATCCTGTTGGCCAATGAAGATGCTCCTTACACTCGCAACGATCATAACGAAGGCACTCTTGTAAAGAAAACATCTATTGCTGTTCAAGCATAATGTTGTACTTATGTTGAAGCGTTATGGTATGTAATGTAAAGGAGTTAATATATATTACTAAATAGTAATATGATTCTAGAATAGTTTCTTATGCTTCTTGATTAACTAAATTTGATTTTGTCTTATGCTTCTTGATAAGTATTTACTAGTTTTGTTAAATTGACTTGTAATATATTGCGGTTTATTTTGGTTAGTATCATGCCGAGACAGCGTCAGGCAGCTAGACGTGGTGGCTATGTTACTAATATGCCACCTACCATCCGATTCGAGAGGCTCACGAGCCTGGATGGTCGACAACACAACAAGTTGATCATGTCCCAATTCCCACACCTCAGCAACTTCGCTACAATATGGTAATATAGATAATCCTCTGCAAGTTGCATTTGAATATAATCACTATGTCACTGAGAATAGAAATTATTAATAATGCAGATCATTAATCCAATTACATGGCTAAAAGATGCAAACATCGGTCAATCAAGTCCTTTGGTATTAAGAGAAAATGTGACCGAAAATACTGGTAGGGTTATGATCTCTGTTAGCATTCAACAAAATACCACCCGTGACCCAAATTCTGGTGACATGGTTATTATCCATGTTCATTCTGGCGCGTGGCAGCAAGACCATGTGGCCTTGTGTGATGCTGTGAGGCAAGCATTAGCCCAAATAGAAAGTCAAACTCGCCACGTTTTTTCGGACTACAGCTACTTCAAATTGAAAGCTCTCGAGGCGGGTGAGCCAGACGTGACACAGATGCCTAAAAGGATTAGTCCTTCATATGAATCGATTTATGTAAGTTAGTTTTATTTTCAGTTGTGTAATTATATTAAAGTTTAACTATCTTTATCTGTAACAATATGTTTTATTAATTTTTATTGTAGGATGACTACTACTGTGGATTCATGCATGGTGTTCTGGTCTACGTGCAGTCCTTTGTCAAGTCCTTGGAAACTTAGGGTATGCACACACGACGCCAGGGGCTTATCGAATTAATGGTGGTTTCCAAGCTAATATAACCTTGAGTCATGCCAATGCTGCTGAGATCACAATTTATGGAGAGGTCTTGGATTCACGTTACAAGGCACAGGATAGTGCATACATATATGCACTTGATTATGTCGACAGGTTCCTAGGCATCGAGATTATCGATATAAACTATCCTTTCTATCTCATGAAGAAGCATGGCGTGCAGGGACCCTGATTATTGCTGTTCAAGCATAATGTTGTACTTATGTTGAAGCATGATGATGCTATGTAATTCTAATTATGTTGAAGCGGTATGGTATGTAATGTAAAGGAGTTAATATATATTACTAAATAGTAATATGAATCTAGAATAGTAAAGGAGTTAATATATATTACTAAATAGTAATATGAATCTAGTATAGTAAAAGAGTTAATATATATTACTAATATCAAACGAGTTAATATATATTACTAATACCAAATAAAATATATATAGAAATATGAATCTAGATTTACATTATTTCATATATCATTATAAGAAAAATAATACTTGTTAGTTGATGTATACTTTGTTATTTCATGTATAGGAAATTGAAAGATTATTATAAGAAATAATAGTATATATGTCAAATACTAATGAGTTAAATTTCAGGTACTAAATATAAACAAATTAATTGAAAACACTAAATGGTGAATATTAAATAGTATATATGTCAAATAAAATTGTACTAAATAATATATAGTTGTCAAATAAAAATGGATACAAAAAAGATAAAAAGTATACATCAAATATTATTGAGTTAAATTTCAAATACTAAAAAGATAAAATGTATTAAATAGTATATATGTCAAATATTAATGAGTTAAATTTCAAACACTAAATAGTATATACTAAAAAGATAAAAATGGAAGAAAGAGTATATATACTAAAAAGATAAAAAGGAAGAAAGATGTGGTGGGAAGCTAAATTGGGACCCCTTTGGTACCGGGTGATGAGACCACCCGGTACAAAAGGGCTGTGAAAATGGCGCCTAAATTGGCGCCCTAGAACCCTTCGGTATCGGGTGATGTCACCACCCGGTACCAAAGGCCGACCCCTTTAGTCACGGTGTCGCGGTACCGGTTCCAGAACCAGTACCTATGAGGGTTACCACCCGGTACTGATAGCGTGTTTTCCAGTAGTGTACATTAAGGTCTTGTTTCTAATACACATGGATTTGAGGGGTATTGACAGGGTTTGAGAGGTATTTTGACTTGTTGGAGATTTAATCCTCTCCAATCCACCTCTATTACACCCCAACCGAACAAGGCCTAAGGAGGATCAAAGGACCCAGTTTACTTTCCAGAGGGTTGAAAGAACAGCACAGCCATGAGTGTGGGAAACATTTATACAGTCTAGATGTAGAGGAGAACTTCTATGCCTAGCTGTAACAGCAAGGTGATGAGCACCTTGATTCAAAGTTCCTGAAATCTTGGTAACGTGCACAGAATTGTGCAGTTGAAGTTTCTGAAATTCTGAAATCCATGGACGAAGCTTCCATGGAGAGTTGAGAGTCGTAGCTCGCAGCAACCTTACTGCCTGGAGGCAATCAGACCCAAGTCCAGCAGCCTGTACCTGCAAAAGAGAAAGAATCTTTGCTGCCAACAGAATGGCAGCTATCTCAACCATGAGCACCGAATCAACCTCAGCTCTTCCCAAAACCTGCAAACAACAATTGAGAGGGGCGGATCTAAGATCTAGCAGCACCCCTAATCCAGCATTTCTAACACTAGGATTCCCACCATCAGGTCGCAATGAAGCATCTGTATATGCAAAAACAAAAGGCTGACAATTATGCTGACTTTGAACTTCCTGCATCAAAAGCAAAGAAGGAACGACAGTAGCAAAAGTGTTGTTAATAGAAGCTGCCCCAACAGAAGTAATATTTATGTTTCCTGAAACATCTGTATGTGAGACAATCAAAGTAGAGGCAGCAATTGGCCCTGTTTGGCGTAGATTCTCAGCCAGCTTAAAATTAAAAATAAGTTCAGTGTGTGCCAAACGCTTAGCTTATGGCCAGCTTCCCCAACAATCGCTTCTGCAAAATGAACTGGCTAGGCGCTTCTTTCCAACGCGGGGTGCGAGCAGCTTCTCGCTGCTTTTTCCGCACCCACGGCTGCACGGGCGCTCCCTGCCCGTCTCTCTCCTCCCGTCCTCCCTTCCCCAGTTCCCACTCTCTCCTCCTCGCCGGCATCTCCCTCCCTGCTTCTCCTTGCGGTCCGGTGCTCCGAGCTCCGGCGGCCGCAAGCTCCGAGCCTCCGCCCCCCTTGCCCGACGCTCGAGGACACCGCCGAGATCCGCCCGGCGATGGCAAGACCCGCCCGCCCGTGAGATCCGCTCGGCCTCCGCAAGATCCACCCGGCGACCTCGAGCTCACGGCCCGGCGGTGAGATGAGCACGACGACCGCCCAGCCAGCTGAAGCTCCCGCGCCGGTGGCTGGATACGCACGACGACGGCCCAGCCGGCCGAACCTCCCACTGGCGTTGTGTTGCCAGCAGATGACGTCCCCGGCCGGCCGGAGCTCCGGTCGGTGTTGCGTACAGATGAGATGGCCGACCGACGCCGGCCGGAGCTCCCACCAGCGGCGAATCTCTTCTTCCCATTTCCTCTAGTCTCTATAACACATAGGTCCCACGATGCATCGCCCAACAAAAGCTCTAAGAAAAGCGGGGTGCCAAACGCCCAACTTTTTATCTTCGTGACTTCTTGAAGAAACTGCTTTTGTGGGCAGCTAAGCAAAAAGCTGCTTAAAATTAATTTTAAGCTATGCCAAATAGGGCCAATATCAGCCTGAACTTCATGATTAAGTCTTGCAACTGACCATTTGAAGTTATTAAACCTGAAATCATTCCTTGCCTTCCATATGTACCAAAGCCTTGTAAAAAACATCCTGCAAGACATCTTTAGAGCAATTGTTCTGGAAGATAGTGACGGTCCAGGATCCATGGGAGTCCTCATGGGCCATGGTCCCATTAGGAAATTGGGCCGGCAACCCTGACTGATACAAGGAAGGACTGTACAGCTTAAGGAAACTAGTCGGGTACTGGGAAACAACCCGGTCTACTCATGTTAGGACTCTGTGTATTGTATCCGACTAGGAGTTTGTATTTCTTGCCTTGTAGACCTTGTCTCCTGAGTATATAAGGTGAGGCAGGGACCCCTTGTAAAATCATACCTATCAATACGAGAAGATCCACCATACAGGATGTAAGGTATTACGCTCTCTACTCGAGGCGGCCTGAACCTGTCTAAATCGTCTCGTGTTCACCATCGTGGTTCTGGTTCCGGCGAGGCCCCCACGAACAACTCGACTACTTAGGGACCCCCCATAGTAGGCTAGCCGGTATAAAAAACCGACAGCTGGCGCGCTAGGTAGGGGCTCTCGTCGAGAATCGTTCAGCAAGCTCGATGGCACCAGTCATCATCAACTGCGACGGCGACATGGCGTTCGAGAAAGGCGCCACCTTCGTCTTCGGCTCTTGGGTCTGCACGGCGGACGGCGCGGGCAACTTCGACCGCGCCCTCAAATCGCCGACTCCGGAGCAACTCGCCGACAAGCTCGACGAGATCGCGCCCCCGGGACCGAATACAACTTGGGCTCGGGGAACCTCGAGTTCGAACCCAACTCGGACTCAAGGAATCACTCTTCTTGACCCGATTTCAACTCGGGCTGGGAAAATTCCGAAGCGAACCAGGCAACCCGAGTCGGTTTCTGAACCATCGGCTATGCCAAAATCCGCCAATTCAAAACTCTAGAAGAAAAGGAGTCCAGCCACTGTTAAGCACGAGGCCGACACCCCGAGCCAATATCCCTTCGGACTCGCGAGCCCCACCTCTGCTTTCCAGGCGGCGTCCTCAAAACAACTCCGATCTCTGGTCGAATTTGATGAATTTCCCCTGAACGGGAAACAAGTCGGACTCGTCATTACTTCAACCCCCGAAGGACGATTTGTTCACTGGCCGGGATGCAAGCCAGCACTTGGAGCAACACCACAGGAGGACCTGGACATGTCTCGCATCATCGTGTGCATCGATCCACTCCTGTTTCAACACGGGCAACCCCTGAATTCTTCAAGCAGCCGCGGCTCAACTGTCCCAGTAACTTCAAGCACAGGGAGCTACTCACCAGGGCGCCAAGCCATGGTGATCATCACCCAGGAACAAGAAGTCTCCAATGACGAGCCAACTGTGGAGAACGAAGCTGAAGCTGACCGTAACCGACGCAGGGAGCGAAATGTCGCTCTCGCAGAATGAAGTCGCCGCCTCGGCCGTAGGCTACCTCCACAGGACCTCAACGCCAAGTTCCGGCAAGTTGCCGGCCAAGACGTCTACTCCAGCGCTGCAGCCAATATCATGGCTTTCGTCACAGAGCTGGGACAGATGCCTGAAACTCCTGAGATCCTCAGGATGAAGACAATGCTCGAGACAGCGGCCATCCAGCATGACGCAGTCAACCTGGCGAAGACTATCACTCGAGCACTAAGCCGCCAGGCAAGCAGCGGACACCCTGAAGTTGGAAACCGAGGCAACCAGTCCCACCACCCGAGCAGAGAACAACGCCAACGCCAAAATGAGGGAGGCATAGTACTCGGCGGTGGAGGTCGTGACCACGGCGCCGGACGAAGCAACCGCGAAGTTCAGCAGAGCCACGTCGGCGGGCGTGATGGCAACCGAAACAGGGACAGACGCCCCGGGAATCACGATAACAACAGTGATCTGCGACAACAATTGCCACCCAGAGACGCACGCACCATCATCTCGTCACGGGCGCGCGATCGCGAAGAACAAGAACGCCGCAGACGCCAGGAGTACGACCAAGTCTACAGGGAGCCGGGTCAGGATCACCACAACCGCCACAAGTACGAAGGGTTCCCGGTCTTCTCAGACCGCATCCGCGCTACTTCCTGGCCCGACAAATTCAAACCAGCTCATATCGATAGATATGACGGGAAACGCGATCCCGAGCAGTGGATTCGCATCTACTACTCGGCAATCAAGGCAGCAAGGGGCAACACCGACACCATGTGCACCTATCTCCCAGTAGTCTTCGATCAGGCCCCACTGACCTGGTTAGAAGGGCTCAAGCCAGGCTCCATTGACTCCTGGGATGAACTCTGCAAGGCTTTCATCAACAACTTCCAAGGTTCATGGCAAAAGCCGGGTACTCGCTTTGACCTAGCCCAGTGCAAACAGGGCCAGAACGAGTACTTGCGCAGTTACAACCGGCGATTTTGGGAGAAACGCTCAACCTGTCCTGGCTTATCCGACCAAGATGTCATTGGTTGCTTCCACGGTGGCCTTACAGACCCCGTGCTGCACCTCGATTTCGGAAGGAACAGACACTAGAGCAGATGCGAGACCTCATCAGCCGCTGGTCAGATGCCGAAGACCTGCAGCGTGAGAGATTCAACCGTAACAAGTCGGGAGGAGATCGCAACAACAACAACGACCATAACAAGGGCAAACAAGTTGAGAACAACAGCAAACACGACTTCAGCGATAAGAAGCGCAAACCTGAAGACACGGTCAACGTTGCTGAGAAGAAATCTTCCCGCAGGAAATTTGAAAAACTACTCGACAAGTAGTGCCCCTTCCACCCAAAGGATAAGCACTCAAGCAGGGACTGCTGGTCGCTCAAGAAAGCGTTCTCAGCAGAGGGCGCTCCCAAACCAAACAACCCTGACAACAAAGGAGACAAGGGTGACAAAGACACCGGCTACCAACAAGCCGACAAGGTTGTCAACGTCATCTTTGGGGGAATCACTCAGTCAGAATCGAAGCGCAAGCAAAAGCTTATCCACCGCGAGATTGCCTGCATTGAGCCTGCCATCCCCACCTTCCTGAAGTGGTCTGAAGTCCCCATCAGCTTCTCTCGCGACGATCAATGGACCAACATCAAGAACCCGGGGCGATACCCTCTGGTGCTCGACCCTGTGGTAGCTGGCGCGCGACTCACAAGAACATTGATCGACGGAGGAAGCGGACTCAACATCCTGTTCGCCAAGACTTTGAAGAAGATGGGCTTAGACATCACCAACCTGCTCAAGCCCACTGATTCACCCTTCTACGGCATTGTTCCAGGCAACGCTGCTGTGCCCCTTGGCCAGGTATCACTTCAGTTACATTTGGTACCGAGGCCAACTACAGGACCGAGTACATCACATTCGAGGTCACCGACTTCGAATCATCGTACCACGCGATCCTGGGAAGACCCGCTCTGGCGAAATTCATGGCGATCCCACATTACATCTACCTCGTCCTGAAGATGCCAGGCCCTAAGGGGATCTTATCCCTAAAGGGCGACCTGAAGACCTCCTACGATTGTGACTCTGAGGCAGTGACGATTGCTGCAAACATGCAGCAACCGAGCCAGGCAGCAATCGTAGCAGCTATGGCAAAACAACTCGGCGAGGTTGAGTTGGAAATCCCAACGAAAAAGCCAGCCGTGCCAAACATGAAGCCCTCCCAGGAAGTTCTAATCAAGGCAATTGACCTGGGGACGGGCGACCCCTCCAAGACGGCGCTGATCGGCGCTGACCTGCCTATCAAATAGGAAAGCGCGCTCACCAGCTTCTTACGGGACAACCGCGACATCTTCGCATGGAAGCCATCTGACATGCCGGGAGTCCCAAGGGAGTTGGCTAAGCACAAACTCAACGTTGATCCTGCCGCCAAGCCGAAGAAACAACGTCTACGACGCTTTGCTCAGGACAAGAAAGAAGCCATCCGTTCGGAGCTGGCGAAACTCTTAGCAGCCGGGTTCATTAAAGAGGTGTTCCACCCAGACTGGCTCGCTAATCCTGTCCTGGTCCGCAAGAAGAACAACAACGAGTGGAGAATGTGTGTCGATTACACTGACCTGAACAAGCATTGCCCAAAGGATCCCTTCGGGCTACCTCGCATCGATCAGGTGGTGGATTCTACAGCTAGCTGCTCTCTACTCTGTTTCCTGGATTGCTACTCGGGCTATCATCAGATAAGCCTGCACAAAGACGACCAGATCAAGACGGCGTTCATCACTCCGTTCGGCGCCTACTGCTACACTACAATGTCTTTTGGACTCAAGAACGCAGGGGCCACATACCAGCGTGCAATTCAGAGTTGTCTTAAGGCTCAGATTGGCCGCAATGTGGAAGCCTATGTTGATGACGTCGTCGTCAAGACAAAGAACCCGGATAGCCTCATCGATGACCTATCTAAGACCTTTGCACATCTCAGGGAATTCCAATGGAAGCTCAATCCTACCAAATGTGTGTTTGGCGTGCCCGCGGGAAAACTGCTGGGCTTCATAGTCAGCCACCGGGGAATTGAAGCCAATCCCGAGAAAGTTACCGCTATTACATCCATGGCGCCTCCAAAATCCCTCAAGGACGTTCAGAAGCTGACTGGATGCATGGCGGCCCTCAACCGATTCATTTCAAGGTTGGGTGACAGAGGATTACCTTTCTTCAAGCTCCTCAAGAAGCAAGACAAGTTCGTATGGACTCCAGAAGCTGATGCGGCGTTTGAAGACCTCAAGAAATTTCTCCAGTCACCACCAGTACTGACTGCACCGGCTGACCAGGAACCACTGCTTCTCTACATAGCAGCAACAACTCACGTCGTGAGTACTGACATTGTAGTCGAGCAGGAGGAACCCGGCCATGTATACAAAGTACAGCGGCCCGTTTACTTCATCAGCGAGGTGCTTTCAGAATCAAAAGTGCGATACCCCCAGGTCGAGAAGCTATTATATGCTGTCTTGATCACATCTTGCAAGTTGCGCCACTACTTCGACGCCCACCGGGTTGTTGTAGTCACCTCTTTTCCAATTGGCGATATACTCCATAACCGGGACGCGACAGGGCGAATCTCCAAATGGGCGGTCGAGTTGGGCTCTCACGCCATCGATTTCGTCCCACGAGCTGCCATCAAATCTCAAGCCCTGGTGGACTTCGTCGCTGAGTGGACAGAAATACAACACGCAGTACCAGAAGAACCCCTCGAGCATTGGATCATGTACTTCGACGGATCATTGAAGCTTGAAGGGGCAGGTGCAGGAGTACTACTCATATCCCCAAAAGGTGATCAGCTTAAATATGTGCTCCAAATCCTGTGGAAAGCTACCAACAATGAAGCCGAGTACGAAGCTCTACTGCACGGGTTACTGTTGGCGCTTGTTAAGTCATGATTATTTTGTAACGCCAACATGATTAAATAAAATAAATTAGCAATAATCAGTAGAATTTTATTTCAAATAACGTAGTTCCACTTGTACATGGAGAATATTTGTTTGCAGGAGATATGGGCCAAAAGATGAAGTAAAACAGGGCCAGGCCCAGGTCGCCCGACCCCACCAGGTCGGCCGACCTGGCCTAATGACCATCCAAGCCCAACTTTGGCCATGCAGAAGAAGCACAAGTTCCTGTCATCTAGAACGTTGAATCAATGACGGTTACATCCAAGGGATGACAAGAAGGATAAGGAGGTGCACATGGATTGATGGGCCCACATGAGAACCAACAGTTACTCCGAGGATCCATACCCATCTTCCACGAGTACAAGGGTCCACATTCCAGCGACCCAGAAGAAGACCGTGGCAAACCATGCCTGGACCAGGTCGGCCGACCTGGCCAGGTCGGCCGACTCCGTCCTATGGCCGTTGCCGTCCCCCCTTCTCGTGCGCATCCACACCGACTCCAGGACCACATCTGCGCCGTGCACAACTTCAGTCGGTGAATCCGATGGTCGGGCGACGTCAAGGGATCGGCCGACTCGAGGGTGGGCCCACTTGCCCTCAACCGCCTTGTACCGACCCTAAACCGCCTCCAAGTGCTATAAATAGGTGCCAACGCCTCCTGTACAACACACACCAGAAGGAAGAGCTCCAATTGCTACAAGTTATAGTCTTAGTTAGTAAAGAAGTAGTTCTAGGAGTTGAGCTTCTACGGGTTTCCGAAGGAGTCTTGGTAAGCCTAGAGCTCAGTTATCTTGTATCCTTTGCTTATTTGTAAGACTTTGAGCCTTAATGGAAACATTATCTTGCTTATGTTACTTGACTTCTAGTCTTGTGTGTTCATCATATGAGTTGTATGTCTTACACCTTAGTATAGCGGATGCATGTTATGGCAATGGCCCAATGAATCTCTATGATTGTTCTTTACCTTTCCGTACAATTGGTAAAGATGTATTTCATATTACAAACGTGGTGTTTGGGTTATGGAATACCGTTGGGGATACCCTACTCCACGTATTCAGAGGTAGGCGGCAGGTGGTGACAGCCCTGTCCGTCCCTTGTAATCCTCGCCGTTCGGGTTGGGCGTTTGCAGGCCGTAGTGATAAACATCGTGACAGTACCCTTGGATGAGGGGATCCCACGACTCCTCGATTTGTCCTCTATCATGTATCCCTTATTAAGCTTGTACAGTATATACTTGAAGGAATGTAACCCATTTGTGAGAAGTACATAGAATCCCTAGTTCTCTCTTAGAACCTTCGTATTAACTAGACATACATTCTGAGTAGTGAAATCTTCTGTGTGTCAACCTACCCAATCTTTCATATCATTCTATCCCCTGTCCTAGTTCTGGTATATTGATTATGATATAGTTGATACATTGGATAATATATTACTTTGCCAAACGCTTTCCCTGAGGAAATAAATACGATACTCTGGAATACTCCCGGGTGAAATGCTACAATGTACTTCTGTGCGCTTGCAGAACTTGTGTAACGCTAAGATTTATATTAAGGCATCTCTAGTGCCATCACTCCAGTAGTGGTGATGCTAAGAAATGCCAACAAGCATTTCTGGCGCCGTTGCCGGGGAAAGCACTGGACAACGAATATGTTAACCTCTGTATTAACCTATGTCACAATTAATTACCATCTCTAGACAGGTTTACCCTTGTTCTGTTTCTCTTTGTCTGAAACAGAAGGTACATCATCGATACACCGAAGAACTCTTCCACCTAGAAGAGAGCACCCAATTGATCCCCCAAATTCTGTCGGTTGAATTCGAAGTATTTTTGCACCAAGATGGCGACTGAAACTCTCATGATCGACTCAACGTACCTCACCATGGTGCAAGCCAAGCCATTCAACGGAAAGGCCATAACAGATGCAGCAGAACATCTCCGACATTTCTTAGCAATATGCAGTCAACTAGCAGGAAGGGCAAAGCAATGGTTATTTCCATTCTCATTAACAGGTAGAGCACTGCAGTTGTACTACAACCACCAGGCAAAGATGGAGATTTGGCAGCAGTGCAGGGATTTATTGCTAGCACACAACTGGGGCCCATCCCAGCAAGGAGGAAGCGTATACACTATACCTGCTAAGAGAAAGGTGAATGATCTAAGCTCTAGATTCCATGCCTTGTTAGTAGCCATGAAAAACCAACTGCGCTTAAGCAAAATTCTAGAAACCCAGTCAGCCGAGTTAGCTGCAGTGGTACAAGAGACCAGTCGGGAGATTTTGGCTAACTATGCAGGAAACAAGAAAGAACTAAACAAAAAGTATGACGGACCCGAAATCAAGGTGATTTATGGATGGAAGCCACAAAAACCACCAGTCACCAACAGCGAGCCACTCCTGCCCCTGCCCAAGGAATTCACACAAAGTGTTAAGGCTCTGAAGACAATAACATCATCAACATCTTGTGTGAAGAAAACAGAACAGGATTGGCGTTGCAAAGCTTTCGCATCATCTTCAAATGCGGAGGCCAGATCATCAGGTTAAATCATTCCTTGGAGACGTCTGCACTCGACGGACGAAAAACAACAAGTCCTCGCCGGTAGGTACATCGGTATGTGCCCCATGTTTATTTCATAATGCATTTTGATTTCCCAAAGCATGTTTATTTTTTCCACAAAATTATGCATGTAAAACTTAAAACTTTGGAGCCATTCACTTCATTTCTCCTCGGATACCTGGCCGCCGCTACCCATACACCCAGAAATCATCACACCACTGAACCACACACCACTCTACAAAGGCTAGGCCTGAACCAAGTTGAGCACTGATCGGCCGACCAAGACACGTCGGCCGACTCCTACCTTTGGCCTTTGCAGAGCACTCAATTCCCATGATACACTACCATAGGCATAGATCATAAATTCCAAGGGTAGCATTCAGGGGTGCCCAAATCTGGTTGGCCGACCAGCTCTTGTCGCCCGACTCACGCCCTCGTCTTTTGCAAAGTTTTCAACTGCTACTGCAGACGCCAGGTATCCAACGCAATCGTGATCAAATGCTTGGCCAATTTGCCTCTGCGGGAGGGTCGGCCGACCCCACCTGGTCGGCCGATCGGGGGTGAGCTCCGGCTATAAAAAGCCTTGGCCAGCAGCTTGATCACTTCGCCCCAACCCGAGCTGCGTTTCGCCCTCGGAGTTTCTCCTCTCCCTCTGTTAGATTCTTAAGTGTTTAGCTCCTAAGTTTGAAAAAATCAATAAAAATTTGAAAACCCAATTAAAAATGGACTTCATTCCTGCATAACGGTGCCGTTATTTTCATGCTAAATTTCTTGAACGTGTTGTGGAGGTAACCAAAATCCCACAAGAACGCTTGTTTGTGGTGTGACAAAACCCACAAGAACGACTTTTGTGGAGGCAATCACGCCCCGCAAGAACGACTAATTCTTGGACGGCTAACTTGCTGACGCTAATTCTTTTGTCTTCCAAGTGTCATTTTTCGTTGCTTGTTGTTCTCTGTGCAGAAATCATGAACTTCGTCCGAGGAGTGGTGAAGAAAGCAAAGAAGATAAAGCGATCAAGCTCAAGGCGGAGCCGCCATTCTGGAATTAGCCGGTGGTTCCGAGGAAAGGATAAGCAGCCAGCACTCCATGGAGATTTCCGAAGATCAGTACTACTACACCGGTGTTGGCGCCACATCTGCAGGCGGCGGTGGCAGCGGTGGCAATGGAGATGGGAACGGGGACAGCTCCAGCAGCAACCACAACGAAGACGATCCTCGCCCGGCGTTCATCTCCGACGATCAACTCGACATCGAAGGGGGTCTCAAACTAGAGGTGTATCACATTCTTCTGGGTCGCACTTTTGATCACACACGTGTGTTCACAAGTGAACTCATGGAGAAATCAGGTATGGCCACTGACTTTGAAACCGTTTGGAATGCGGTAGGTTGGTCAGATTTTGCGCGCATTAATGAGGATGGTTGTTGTTTGTTAACAATCCAATTCCTTACCACTTCGAGAAAATCTGAGGAAGGGATTACTTTTCGCTTTTTAAGAGAAGAGTATTTCCTTTCTTGGAAACAGCTTAGTATCCATTTGGGTTTTAGCAAGCGTTGTAGTTTGGAAGTTGATAAAGTGTTGAGGCTTTTTGTTAGAGAATCCTTTTGGCGGGATATCTCGGGTATCACAGATGGCACTCCCCCTAGAACAAGCCACATCCATAATCCCACTCTCCGTTTCATGCACCGTTGGATTGCTATGACTTTGTTTCCTCGGAATGATCTACGAATTGTTCGCGTTGATGAATTGAAGTTATTATATGCAATGGTTAAAAAGATAAAAGTTTCACCTGTGGTTTTCATGATTGATCAATGGATGGGTGTTTTTAAGAGGCAAGGTCCCATTGAATGTACATCTTTGGTTACCCGCATTTTCGAGTCAATGGGCCCGTTGGATAGTTACCAAGTCGAGTTCCTTCCGCAGCCTCGCCCAACTCTGGATGAGTCCCATTTTATCCAGAGTCATCTTGTTACACATGCCATAGACCAAAAGCTTATTATGGTCTATAATAATAGTACAACCAGAATTCCATTGCCAGCACCGGAATACTGGTTGTACAGATGCAAAACATTGTTGTTGGAGTTGCAACAGGAAGGCAGACGAAGCGTGACGGGAAGGGTGACAAGAAGCATGTCCCGACGGGGAGAAACCGGAGTGCCGCAAGCCCAGTCAACATGGGAACCTCCGACCCCGCCATACATACTAGAAGGATCGAACTGGGAGCAGCCGCAGCCGCCTCCACCATACATGGCAGGAGGTTCGGGATGGCAAGAAGCGCCGCACGCACAATGGAACCCCCAAGACCCGCGCTATTATCAGTCGTCCAGCTCAAGTGGCGGCCCTCCTCCATTCGACGCCCGATAATCATTTTCGGCAAGAGACTTGCGCAGCAGCATGGATGGGTTATCCAATCGCATGGGAACCCTAGAGGTAACCACTCACCATATTGATGATACGTTAACCCACCATGTGCAGCAGTCGCAAGCTTGGTGGGACCAGTCAGCACAGAACTTCAACACCCTCCAGAACAGCATCCAGGCGGGCAACCAGAACCTAACTGCCTACCTTCGGTCCCAAGGTTTCGACCCGAACGACCCTCGTTACCGCCAGCAGTGAAAAGTCCAGCTTGGGGGAGGACCCCCGTACAGGTAAGTTGTCTAAACCTTTCTTTTGGTTTTCCTTTTGCTTATGCTTAAAAAAATGATGAAAATGGAAATGAATGAAAAATGAAGCTTTGTTTGGAAGTGATGAACATTTGCTATGACCTTCCCCTTTTATACAAGTATCAATAAGGCAATCATTTGTGTCTTGAATTTGTTGGCCTAAATTAATGATTTCCTTGGAAACTTAAAACTTGTGGGTAGCAAATGCTGAATTTGATTCTAGGTTGTTGGGAGCTATGATATAATAAGCTAGAATTGCTTTACCTATCTAAGTGAAACTTGATCTTGGAGGATTTGTTTCAAAAAGGACAAAATTCTAGGCTCCTCAGTGAAGAGTGAAATCCTATCACAGCCTCTTATTCCAACCACTTACAAAAAGCATGTGCATTTGCTTTGAGTTTTGTCAAGTTCATTGTGATCTTTGTAAGATTTATTTCATGCTCTTAAAATTGGAGTCACGTACACACCACCATATGTGTGATATTTCTACTCTGGGAGTACGCACAACATGCCTAGCAATTGTTCACTAGAATAAAGTGCTCCAGAACAAAGAGATTTCTCTCCAAAAACATTTCTAGTCATAAGGCTTAGGCTCCCTATAAAAGAAAAATGAGAATAAAAGATATGGACATAAGTCTAGTCCATGAAAAAAAAGAGAGAGAAAAGAGAAATGGACACATGTGTAGTCCATGAAAAAAAGGGAGAAAAATAGGGAGCCAAGCTTTTTAGCACAATTTCCTAAAGGAGAGAGATTTCTTAAAGGAGTTTATTTTCCACTACCACATATCCACACTTGCACACTTCGATTAGAGTGTATGATTTAATTCTTCGTTGATCCTGGATTTGACTCAACAAAAGAAGCAATGCATGTGTGAAATAAAAGTTTTCCGTTCGTGAGCTCCACTTGTTATTAAGAGAAAATTGAGAGGAGTGTTGGAGAGGATCAATACACTTATGAGAGACTTGAGAGAGTCACTTGAGGAAACTTGTTTTCTTTGACAAAAGTTTCTTTAAAAACCTCCAGAGAAAAGGTGGATCTAAGATGTGGGGAGCGTTCTTGCTAAGTTGTTCTAGTTCCCAACCGCTCAAGAGGAAGAAAAAGCTAAAAGGCCCCATGAGTGATAAGGTAAAAAGGATGATTTGATCTTTGCCAACTTAATCAAGTCATGAATTACTTTCTTGTTGAAAATATCTTTTGGGAAGAAAGCAAAAATCTGATCCTAAGTTCCTAACTCTCCAAGCTTTGCTCAGGGACGAGCAAAGATCTTAGCTTGGGGGAGTTTGTTGGTGCTTGTTAAGTCATGATTATTTTGTAACACCAACATGATTAAATAAAATAAATTAGCAATAATCAGTAGAATTTTATTTCAAATAACGTAGTTCCACTTGTACATGGAGAATATTTGTTTGCAGGAGATATGGGCCAAAAGATGAAGTAAAACAGGGCCAGGCCCAGGTCGCCCGACCCCACCAGGTCGGCCGACCTGGCCTAATGACCATCCAAGCCCAACTTTGGCCATGCAGAAGAAGCACAAGTTCCTGTCATCTAGAACGTTGAATCAATGACGGTTACATCCAAGGGATGACAAGAAGGATAAGGAGGTGCACATGGATTGATGGGCCCACATGAGAACCAACATTTACTCCGAGGATCCATACCCATCTTCCACGAGTACAAGGGTCCACATTCCAGCGACCCAGAAGAAGACCGTGGCAAACCATGCCTGGACCAGGTCGGCCGACCTGGCCAGGTCGGTCGACTCCGTCCTATGGCCGTTGCCGTCCCCCCTTCTCGTGCGCATCCACACCGACTCCAGGACCACATCTGCGCCGTGCACAACTTCAGTCGGTGAATCCGATGGTCGGGCGACGTCAAGGGATCGGCTGACTCGAGGGTGGGCCCACTTGCCCTCAACCGCCTTGTACCGACCCTAAACCGCCTCCAAGTGCTATAAATAGGTGCCAACGCCTCCTGTACAACACACACCAGAAGGAAGAGCTCCAATTGCTACAAGTTATAGTCTTAGTTAGTAAAGAAGTAGTTCTAGGAGTTGAGCTTCTACGGGTTTCCGAAGGAGTCTTGGTAAGCCTAGAGCTCAGTTATCTTGTATCCTTTGCTTATTTGTAAGACTTTGAGCCTTAATGGAAACATTATCTTGCTTATGTTACTTGACTTCTAGTCTTGTGTGTTCATCATATGAGTTGTATGTCTTACACCTTAGTATAGCGGATGCATGTTATGGCAATGGCCCAATGAATCTCTATGATTGTTCTTTACCTTTCCGTACAATTGGTAAAGATGTATTTCATATTACAAACGTGGTGTTTGGGTTATGGAATACCGTTGGGGATACCCTACTCCACGTATTCAGAGGTAGGCGGCAGGTGGTGACAGCCCTGTCCGTCCCTTGTAATCCTCGCCATTCGGGTTTGGGCGTTTGCAGGCCGTAGTGATAAACATCGTGACAGTACCCTTGGATGAGGGGATCCCACGACTCCTCGATTTGTCCTCTATCATGTATCCCTTATTAAGCTTGTACAGTATATACTTGTAGGAATGTAACCCATTTGTGAGAAGTACATAGAATCCCTAGTTCTCTCTTAGGACCTTCATATTAACTAGACTTACATTCTGAGCAGTGAAACCTTCTGTGTGTCAACCTACCCAATCTTTCATATCATTCTATCCCCTGTCCTAGTTCTGGTATATTGATTATGATATAGTTGATACATTGGATAATATATTACTTTGCCCAACACTTTCCCTGAGGAAATAAATACGATACTCTGGAATACTCCAGGGTGAAATGCTACAATGTACTTCTGTGCGCTTGCAGAACTTGTGTAACGCTAAGATTTATATTAAGGCATCTCTAGTGCCATCACTCCAGTAGTGGTGATGCTAAGAAATGCCAACAGTTACGCTTGGCTGCTTCCCTTGGCATCAAGCACATGGTGGTGTACGGTGACTCCTCTGTGGTGATCAATCAAGTCAATAAAGATTGGGACTGCACCAAGGAGAACATGGACGCATACTGCATGGAGGTGCGCAAACTCGAGAAGCATTTCATGGGCTCGAATTTCATCACGTCATCAAAGACAACAACATGGCTGCTGATGCACTTTCAAAGCTGGGTTCCCACCGAGCGCAAGTACCAGGCGGCGTTTTCGTCCATGAGCTGTTACAACCATCCATCAAGGAGCAGGAAGTACAGCCGACTACAACACCACCCCATCAGCAAGTCATGGTGATTACACCCGAGTGGACAAAGCCCTTCATCGAGTACATACTGCACCAGAGGGAGCCCGAAGATAAGGTGGAGGCTGAGCAAGTTATCAGACGAAGCAAGCACTACATAGTAGTTGGCTCCACCCTTTTTCGACGCGGCGCCTCATCTGGAGTCTTGATGAAGTGTGTCACTCCAGAAGTCGGACGGGAAATCCTTGAAGAAATCCATGGTGGAATCTGCGAGAACCATGCTGTTCACCGCACGATCGTAGGCAAGGCTTTCCGGTCCGGGTACTATTGGCCATCCGCTGTGGCTGATGCTGAAGAAATCATGAAGACATGTCAGGGCTGCCAATACTTTGCCCGGCAAGCTCATGTCCCTGCAACGGTCCTCAACACCATACCGCCCTCCTGGCCCTTCGCATGCTGGGGGCTCGATATGGTTGGACCACTCAAGACTGCGCCAGGAGGTTTCAAGTATCTCTACGTGGCGATCGACAAGTTTACCAAGTGGATTGAAGTCAAGCCGCTAGTCAACGCTACAGCAGCGAAGGCGGCCGAGTTCATCCAAGACATTGCTCATCGTTTTGGCGTCCCAAATCCCATTATCACCGACCTTGGCTCAGAATTCACAGCGAGCGAGTTCTTTGATTTCTGCGATAACCTGGGAATTGAAGTCCGCTACGCATCAGTGGCGCATCCACGAACCAATGGACAAGTTGAGAGAGCTAACGGCCTCATACTTCAAGGTCTCAAGCCAAGGCTCTATGAACCACTCAAAAAGTACGGCGGCAAGTGGGTGCAAGAATTGCCAGCCGTGGTATGGGGGCTCAGAACCCAGCCCAGCCGCGCGACGGGGCAATCACCCTTCTTTCTGGTCTACGGCTCAGAAGCAGTGCTCCCGATAGACATCGAGTACAATGCTCCAAGATTCCAAAACTACTCGGAGAAAGCAGCAGAGCAAAGTAGGGCAGAAGATGTGGACATGCTAGAAGAGGCGAGGCTAGCTGCGTTGATCAGGACAACCACGTACCAGCAAGGACTCAGGAGGTATCATGACCGAAACATACAAATGCGATCATTTAACATTGGTGATTTGGTTCTTCGAAGAATTCAGAGTACAAAAGATCAGCACAAGCTATCTTCTCCTTGGGAAGGTCCGTTTATAGTATCAAGGGTCATCGGTCCGGGTACTTATCAGCTACAACGGGAAGACGGAACAGAGGTGCCCAATGCATGGAACATTGAGCACTTGCGGCGTTTTTACCCTTGAAGAAGTTATTAGAGTTTTTTAA
This sequence comes from Alloteropsis semialata, assembly GCA_004135705.1. Taxonomy (NCBI): domain Eukaryota; kingdom Viridiplantae; phylum Streptophyta; class Magnoliopsida; order Poales; family Poaceae; genus Alloteropsis; species Alloteropsis semialata. Next base: position 11,631,758 of record CM014278.1, read on the forward strand.
GAGTCAATAAATAGTCAGCCTTCTTTATGTACTGATATCGGCTTCTTAGCCTAATAATAATAAAGTATCAATATTCCATTGTCTTCAAGCTTGGAAATCAGATACAGTCTTACAAATTTGAATCATCCTGGGTTGTTAAAAAAAACAATCTCGAAAGGGTTGTTTCAAATGCCATCTACTTTCTGTTTCACACAGAAGGATCGGGCGCATCTTTTTTGACTCATCCCGGGTTGTTTAAAAACAATCTAGAAAGGGTTGTTTCAAATGCCATCTACTTTCTGTTTCCACACAGAAAGATCGGGCGCACTTATTTATTTGAATCTAGTCGGGTTGTTTAAAAATAATCCAGAAAGACTACATTCAAATGCCATCTATTTTTTGTTCAAAACAAAGAGATCGGGCACACACAATCAGATAAACAGATACTTGTTGTTAACGAAAACATTAAGTATTTATATCTGAAACCAAGTTCTTTACAGAGGGTTTTCTTACAAAAGAGGCTCTAGAACTTAAGACGAGATACAATCTTTTCTACAGTGTCCTTCTCCTCCTCCATATAGGTATCATACATGGCCCGGGTACAAGCCAGGTTGATTCTTCCTTCAGTAACACCTAAAGGCTGTGAAGGAAACCATGATCGGACAACCCCAAGTACTTGTTTAGTACATGACTGGGCGATCCGTTGGCAATATAGCTTCACTTGCCCAGGAGTTGCTCGAAGGCGATCAAGGATAGGAGGAGCAACACTTCCGGCGGGTACTTTCGCATATACATCAACCAAAGGCAGGGCGGCTTCCTTCCAAGACTCAATTTCCGCACCACGGTGATTGACCTCCACGCGAAGCGCCTGGATTTCAGCCTCTTGATTGCGGATCTTGGTCAGGTCTTCGATGAGTTGGGCATTAGCATGCTGGCGCATTTTCTGCTCTTCAGCAAGATCTGCCATGCATTCCGTCTCCCTCTGCTCCGCTTGGTTTGCGCGCTCCTGCTCCCGATAAAAGCGGTTCTTCATATCGATGAACTCGCCTTTTAGAGCTTCAACGTGCCTTTCACTCTCTGTAGATAGCACATCAGATCCTATTCATTATATGATCACTGCAGGCAGAGAAAAAGTACTCGGCGTACACACCTGAGAGTTTTTGTCGCAAAGACTTATTCTTCTCAACAACGTCATCGCGCTGGTCCTGGTACAAGTTGATCTTCTTGTACGCCTCATCCAGCTCTCGGCGTAATTGGGCGCGTTCTTGGTCCCAAGCTGCTTGATCCTTGGCCAGATCGGCTGTGGCTTTCTCAGCGCGGGCAATGGACGTGCTTGCTCTCCGAAGCATCTCAGATTTCTGCTGAGATCGTATAAGTATACTCTACATCCAGATTAAAGGAGGCAGGGTTGATTAATGTACAAAGGAGATAAGTATTTACAGTACTACGCTATTTCTACTAACCTCTATGAGCTTGGAGAGTTGTTTGTATAGCTCGGCGGCCTTCTCCAGATCTTCGTGGTCAACTTCAGAGTTGAACAAAAAGGCGTCTTCATCCTCATTTGCGTTGACGCCGGGTGTGCCGGTGAAGATCTGGAATGGCTCTGGTGAAGGCTCGCG
>CM014278.1:11634355-11754324 GCA_004135705.1 Alloteropsis semialata
ATTTCTTAAAGGAGTTTATTTTCCACTACCACATATCCACACTTGCACACTTCGATTAGAGTGTATGATTTAATTCTTCGTTGATCCTGGATTTGACTCAACAAAAGAAGCAATGCATGTGTGAAATAAAAGTTTTCCGTTCGTGAGCTCCACTTGTTATTAAGAGAAAATTGAGAGGAGTGTTGGAGAGGATCAATACACTTATGAGAGACTTGAGAGAGTCACTTGAGGAAACTTGTTTTCTTTGACAAAAGTTTCTTTAAAAACCTCCAGAGAAAAGGTGGATCTAAGATGTGGGGAGCGTTCTTGCTAAGTTGTTCTAGTTTCCAACCGCTCAAGAGGAAGAAAAAGCTAAAAGGCCCCATGAGTGATAAGGTAAAAAGGATGATTTGATCTTTGCCAACTTAATCAAGTCATGAATTACTTTCTTGTTGAAAATATCTTTTGGGAAGAAAGCAAAAATCTGATCCTAAGTTCCTAACTCTCCAAGCTTTGCTCAGGGACGAGCAAAGATCTTAGCTTGGGGGAGTTTGTTGGCGCTTGTTAAGTCATGATTATTTTGTAACACCAACATGATTAAATAAAATAAACTAGCAATAATCAGTAGAATTTTATTTCAAATAACGTAGTTCCACTTGTACATGGAGAATATTTGTTTGCAGGAGATATGGGCCAAAAGATGAAGTAAAACAGGGCCAGGCCCAGGTCGCCCGACCCCACCAGGTCGGCCGACCTGGCCTAATGACCATCCAAGCCCAACTTTGGCCATGCAGAAGAAGCACAAGTTCCTGTCATCTAGAACGTTGAATCAATGACGGTTACATCCAAGGGATGACAAGAAGGATAAGGAGGTGCACATGGATTGATGGGCCCACATGAGAACCAACATTTACTCCGAGGATCCATACCCATCTTCCACGAGTACAAGGGTCCACATTCCAGCGACCCAGAAGAAGACCGTGGCAAACCATGCCTGGACCAGGTCGGCCGACCTGGCCAGGTCGGTCGACTCCGTCCTATGGCCGTTGCCGTCCCCCCTTCTCGTGCGCATCCACACCGACTCCAGGACCACATCTGCGCCGTGCACAACTTCAGTCGGTGAATCCGATGGTCGGGCGACGTCAAGGGATCGGCTGACTCGAGGGTGGGCCCACTTGCCCTCAACCGCCTTGTACCGACCCTAAACCGCCTCCAAGTGCTATAAATAGGTGCCAACGCCTCCTGTACAACACACACCAGAAGGAAGAGCTCCAATTGCTACAAGTTATAGTCTTAGTTAGTAAAGAAGTAGTTCTAGGAGTTGAGCTTCTACGGGTTTCCGAAGGAGTCTTGGTAAGCCTAGAGCTCAGTTATCTTGTATCCTTTGCTTATTTGTAAGACTTTGAGCCTTAATGGAAACATTATCTTGCTTATGTTACTTGACTTCTAGTCTTGTGTGTTCATCATATGAGTTGTATGTCTTACACCTTAGTATAGCGGATGCATGTTATGGCAATGGCCCAATGAATCTCTATGATTGTTCTTTACCTTTCCGTACAATTGGTAAAGATGTATTTCATATTACAAACGTGGTGTTTGGGTTATGGAATACCGTTGGGGATACCCTACTCCACGTATTCAGAGGTAGGCGGCAGGTGGTGACAGCCCTGTCCGTCCCTTGTAATCCTCGCCATTCGGGTTTGGGCGTTTGCAGGCCGTAGTGATAAACATCGTGACAGTATCCTTGGATGAGGGATCCCACGACTCCTCGATTTGTCCTCTATCATGTATCCCTTATTAAGCTTGTACAGTATATACTTGTAGGAATGTAACCCATTTGTGAGAAGTACATAGAATCCCTAGTTCTCTCTTAGGACCTTCGTATTAACTAGACTTACATTCTGAGCAGTGAAACCTTCTGTGTGTCAACCTACCCAATCTTTCATATCATTCTATCCCCTGTCCTAGTTCTGGTATATTGATTATGATATAGTTGATACATTGGATAATATATTACTTTGCCCAACACTTTCCCTGAGGAAATAAATACGATACTCTGGAATACTCCAGGGTGAAATGCTACAATGTACTTCTGTGCGCTTGCAGAACTTGTGTAACGCTAAGATTTATATTAAGGCATCTCTAGTGCCATCACTCCAGTAGTGGTGATGCTAAGAAATGCCAACAGTTACGCTTGGCTGCTTCCCTTGGCATCAAGCACATGGTGGTGTACGGTGACTCCTCTGTGGTGATCAATCAAGTCAATAAAGATTGGGACTGCACCAAGGAGAACATGGACGCATACTGCATGGAGGTGCGCAAACTCGAGAAGCACTTTCATGGGCTCGAATTTCATCACGTCATCAAAGACAACAACATGGCTGCTGATGCACTTTCAAAGCTGGGTTCCCACCGAGCGCAAGTACCAGGCGGCGTTTTCGTCCATGAGCTGTTACAACCATCCATCAAGGAGCAGGAAGTACAGCCGACTACAACACCACCCCATCAGCAAGTCATGGTGATTACACCCGAGTGGACAAAGCCCTTCATCGAGTACATACTGCACCAGAGGGAGCCCGAAGATAAGGTGGAGGCTGAGCAAGTTATCAGATGAAGCAAGCACTACATAGTAGTTGGCTCCACCCTTTTTCGACGCGGCGCCTCATCTGGAGTCTTGATGAAGTGTGTCACTCCAGAAGTCGGACGGGAAATCCTTGAAGAAATCCATGGTGGAATCTGCGAGAACCATGCTGTTCACCGCACGATCGTAGGCAAGGCTTTCCGGTCCGGGTACTATTGGCCATCCGCTGTGGCTGATGCTGAAGAAATCATGAAGACATGTCAGGGCTGCCAATACTTTGCCCGGCAAGCTCATGTCCCTGCAACGGTCCTCAACACCATACCGCCCTCCTGGCCCTTCGCATGCTGGGGCTCGATATGGTTGGACCACTCAAGACTGCGCCAGGAGGTTTCAAGTATCTCTACGTGGCGATTGACAAGTTTACCAAGTGGATTGAAGTCAAGCCGCTAGTCAACGCTACAGCAGCGAAGGCGGCCGAGTTCATCCAAGACATTGCTCATCGTTTTGGCGTCCCAAATCCCATTATCACCGACCTTGGCTCAGAATTCACAGCGAGCGAGTTCTTTGATTTCTGCGATAACCTGGGAATTGAAGTCCGCTACGCATCAGTGGCGCATCCACGAACCAATGGAAAAGTTGAAGAGAGCTAACGGCCTCATACTTCAAGGTCTCAAGCCAAGGCTCTATGAACCACTCAAAAAGTACGGCGGCAAGTGGGTGCAAGAATTGCCAGCCGTGGTATGGGGGCTCAGAACCCAGCCCAGCCGCGCGACGGGGCAATCACCCTTCTTTCTGGTCTACGGCTCAGAAGCAGTACTCCCGATAGACATCGAGTACAATGCTCCAAGATTCCAAAACTACTCGGAGAAAGCAGCAGAGCAAAGTAGGGCAGAAGATGTGGACATGCTAGAAGAGGCGAGGCTAGCTGCGTTGATCAGGACAACCACGTACCAGCAAGGACTCAGGAGGTATCATGACCGAAACATACAAATGCGATCATTTAACATTGGTGATTTGGTTCTTCGAAGAATTCAGAGTACAAAAGATCAGCACAAGCTATCTTCTCCTTGGGAAGGTCCGTTTATAGTATCAAGGGTCATCGGTCCGGGTACTTATCAGCTACAACGGAAAGACGGAACAGAGGTGCCCAATGCATGGAACATTGAGCACTTGCGGCGTTTTTACCCTTGAAGAAGTTATTAGAGTTTTTTAAAGAGTCAATAAATAGTCAGCCTTCTTTATGTACTGATATCGGCTTCTTAGCCTAATAATAATAAAGTATCAATATTCCATTGTCTTCAAGCTTGGAAATCAGATACAGTCTTACAAATTTGAATCATCCTGGGTTGTTAAAAAAAACAATCTCGAAAGGGTTGTTTCAAATGCCATCTACTTTCTGTTTCACACAGAAGGATCGGGCGCATCTTTTTTGACTCATCCCGGGTTGTTTAAAAACAATCTAGAAAGGGTTGTTTCAAATGCCATCTACTTTCTGTTTCCACACAGAAAGATCGGGCGCACTTATTTATTTGAATCTAGTCGGGTTGTTTAAAAATAATCCAGAAAGACTACATTCAAATTCCATCTATTTTTTGTTCAAAACAAAGAGATCGGGCACACACAATCAGATAAACAGATACTTGTTGTTAACGAAAACATTAAGTATTTACATCTGAAACCAAGTTCTTTACAGAGGGTTTTCTTACAAAAGAGGCTCTAGAACTTAAGACGAGATACAATCTTTTCTACAGTGTCCTTCTCCTCCTCCATATAGGTATCATACATGGCCCGGGTACAAGCCAGGTTGATTCTTCCTTCAGTAACACCTAAAGGCTGTGAAGGAAACCATGATCGGACAACCCCAAGTACTTGTTTAGTACATGACTGGGCGATCCGTTGGCAATATAGCTTCACTTGCCCAGGAGTTGCTCGAAGGCGATCAAGGATAGGAGGAGCAACACTTCCGGCGGGTACTTTCGCATATACATCAACCAAAGGCAGGGCGGCTTCCTTCCAAGACTCAATTTCCGCACCACGGTGATTGACCTCCACGCGAAGCGCCTGGATTTCAGCCTCTTGATTGCGGATCTTGGTCAGGTCTTCGATGAGTTGGGCATTAGCATGCTGGCGCATTTTCTGCTCTTCAGCAAGATCTGCCATGCATTCCGTCTCCCTCTGCTCCGCTTGGTTTGCGCGCTCCTGCTCCCGATAAAAGCGGTTCTTCATATCGATGAACTCGCCTTTTAGAGCTTCAACGTGCCTTTCACTCTCTGTAGATAGCACATCAGATCCTATTCATTATATGATCACTGCAGGCAGAGAAAAAGTACTCGGCGTACACACCTGAGAGTTTTTGTCGCAAAGACTTATTCTTCTCAACAACGTCATCGCGCTGGTCCTGGTACAAGTTGATCTTCTTGTACGCCTCATCCAGCTCTCGGCGTAATTGGGCGCGTTCTTGGTCCCAAGCTGCTTGATCCTTGGCCAGATCGGCTGTGGCTTTCTCAGCGCGGGCAATGGACGTGCTTGCTCTCCGAAGCATCTCAGATTTCTGCTGAGATCGTATAAGTATACTCTACATCCAGATTAAAGGAGGCAGGGTTGATTAATGTACAAAGGAGATAAGTATTTACAGTACTACGCTATTTCTACTAACCTCTATGAGCTTGGAGAGTTGTTTGTATAGCTCGGCGGCCTTCTCCAGATCTTCGTGGTCAACTTCAGAGTTGAACAAAAAGGCGTCTTCATCCTCATTTGCGTTGACGCCGGGTGTGCCGGTGAAGATCTGGAATGGCTCTGGTGAAGGCTCGCGGGGTTTCTTCTGCACCCGGATGATTTCTTCTATTCTAGCTTCCTTCATCTGGCCAGTGGTGGTGTCCAATTCCTCAGAATGGAGGCTTGCCATCCGGATACTTTCTGTTGCTTTGGGCCAGGATCCCGGGGCAGAAGTACTCGGAGGGGCTTGCTCTCTCACAGGAGGCGGTGGCGCGACGTTGCTGCTTGATGCTTGGGGTTGGGGCGGTGAAGATGCTTGGGGGCTTGGCCCTTCTCCTTCTCCTGTCTCCATGATTGGAGTCCTTGGTACATCTGAAGGAGCAGGAGTAGGCGGACGGCTGCATAAACATTTGAAGATTAGCAATATTCGCATTTCAGAATTTTGCTCCATGAAGTTGGATCATCTACCTGGCAAATTCCATGTTGAATTCAAGCTCTTCCACAACAAAGTCAAAACCGCCAGAAGGGTTGTTTTGAGGTCCTTGAGGCTCTTCCGACTGGGTGGGTTCTTCTTGTTGAGGATTCTGCAATTATACATTCAATTCAGAAAACAACTCGGCAAGAGGATAAAACCAAGATTTTTTGGCAAACAAGATAATAGGGGTACCTTGGGCGGAGGAGACTGTAGTGGGATTCCCACTGGGATCTCCACATTGGTTTCAGGCTCTGCTTCAAGTGCCTCTGCTTCATCAAGAATGGTATCTGATGATTTCTTCATCGAAGGAGACACTTTCTTCCGCATAGCCCGTTTCTTCTTGGGGACGGTTGGACTTGGGGCATCGTCAGCACTAGGCCTCTTCAAGCCTGATCCTCCTTGCCCAAGTATCTTCCCAGGAGGAGGTTGGGGTGTGTCATCATCAGAGTCGGATACTTCTTCCAGAATTACCTGGTCCATATCTGGCGATGCCTTCTTCTTCCCTTTCCCTGAACTTTCAGCAGTTTGCTGGGGCGGGGGAGATCTAGGCAACCCGGATTGGTTCTCTGCTACGTCTGGAGGCGAGGAGGCAAGTCTGGTCCGCAATTCCTGGCAGTGGATAGCGCAGCAATTGATCAGTTGTAAAGAAGCAAGAAGGTGTATATCATAATTGATATTCGGGTTGTTTTCAAGCTTACCAGTGATGACGGACGACTTGCCGAGTACTCGGGTACCCGGCGTGGCAGATCCTGGGCATCCATGAAGAGTGCCTGGACGCGGACGGCGACTTCGTCTGACGATAAGTCGCTGGTTGAAATCCTGGTCGGGTCTTCGGGGCCAGTATACTCGTAGCCAGCGTGCACCCGCCTCTGGCAGGGTTGTACGAGCCGGCACAGGAACGAACTGGCGATCCCGATGGCAGTTAAACCTTGGTCCTTCAGAGCAGCGATCATTTTGATAAGCCTGGAGATTCCGTCAACCTTATCCCTATCGAGGGATTCATTCCATGAATCTTGCGGCCGAGGCAGATGACCGGAGTGCTTGGATAGCCTCGGGGGCTGATTCTCCACATAAAACCATTTGTCATTCCAGTCTTTAATGGAGTCATTCATCTTGAAGTCGAAGTACACGTTCTTCATCCCCTGACGCAGCTGAAATCCGGCCCCGCCGACTACTTTGTCCGGGGAGGACTTCACACGGAAGAGGCATCGGAACAGATTGAAGTGGGGATCAATCCCCAAGAAGGTTTCGCAGAGATGAATGAAGAGGGAAATTTGAAGAATAGAATTGGGATTGAGATGAACCAATTCCAATTTGTAGTAAGAAAGAAGCCCTCGGAGAAAATCATGAGCGAGGAGGGCGAATCCGCGTTCATAAAAAGCGACAAAAACCACGATTTCGTGGATTTCTTCGAAAGGCCAGGCTTTACCAGCATCGGTGCGCCAACAGAAAATTGACTTATCCAGTAGGTAGCCTTGCTCCACAAGACCCTGCACCATTTCGTCTGTTCCCTTGGATGGCTTCCAGGCAAGAGCCGGCGCAGGGGAGTTCTTGAACACTGGCATATCTGTGGTTGGGATCTTGGATTTCTTTTTGCTGGTGGCGGATTTGCTCTTAGTAGGCTTGCTGGAAGCAGGTTTCCGACCCATCTTGCCAGACGAGATTTTGGATTGATTCTCGAACGGGGCTTGACTGGATTGGAGATTGCGCGCGGAGGCGAAAAGAGTTTGAGGATTTCAGTGGTCAAAGCGACGGCGGTGGGGAGAAGAATACGAACGGTTCACCCTCTGTCTTATAAGATTGAAGCGGTAACCCTAAGCGTATTCTCTGTAACCCATTTTGCAAAATACGCCAACACTTATGTATTCGCGGTTACACAACCAGATGCATATTTGTGCGGCCATATCCTAACGAGCTAGGTCATTTTCCGATGAATTTTTATTCTCGGGGGCTGATGCTTAATAGGATTTATTTCCACATCAAAGAATATACATATTTCAATGGAAGTCTTTAAGCTTATTGTCATCTGCTTTAAGCTTGGGGGCTGGGGAGAAAATAGTATATTTCTTTTGAAAAGTGTTTTCAATAAAGACCCTGAAATTGTTTTTAATCCTTGAAAACATTTCTAGGCTCGGGGGCTAGACCCATAATGGGTCCATCTTTTTTCAAAAACTGGACACCATTATAGTAAATGGGGAAGTTTTTGCATCAATCTTGGTTCATGAACCAAGGCCCGGGGCTGGCTGCAAAAGAAGTCGGCAAAGGAGTACATCATGTTCACTTCTGAAGGTTTTCAACATGCAAGACGACGAGGAAACAACTCGGCTGATGCTGAAATCGTTGAGAAACAACCCGGCAGGCATGAAGACATGAAGACGCTCGGGGGCTTGACGGTCCAGGATACATGGGAGTCCTCATGGGCCACGGTCCCGTTAGGAAATTGGGCCGGCAACCCTAACTGATACAAGGAAGGACTGTACAGCTTAAGGAAACTAGTCGGGTACTGGGAAACAACCTGGCCTACTCATGTTAGGACTCTGTGTATTGTATCCGACTAGGAGTTTGTATTTCTTGCCCTGTAGACCCTGTCTCCCGAGCATATAAGGTGAGGCAGGGACCCCTTGTAAAATCATACCCATCAATACGAGAAGATCCACCATACAGGACGTAAGGTATTACGCTGTCTACTCGAGGCGGCCTGAACCTGTCTAAATCGTCTCGTGTTCACCATCGTGCTTCTGGTTCCGGCGAGGCCCCCACGAACAACTCGACTACTTAGGGACCCCCCATAGTAGGCTAGCCGGTATAAAAAACCGACAGATAGATACTAAAGTAGATTGCAGACCATCTAAATACTGAGGCAGTTGCTCTGTTCTCAAAGGAAAAGGGCCTGAAAACCAAATGGCCCTCGCAGTCACATCCAAAAAACAAGTGGAAATCTGTTTCAATCACACCACAAAGTTTACAAGAGTTATCAATTCTTGTACTGAAAGCAGAAGCTCTAGAAGCAGTTGCTAAAGCAAGTCTAATTAGCCTCCAAGAAAAAGCTTTAATGCGAAGAGGAATAAATTTATACTTCCAAACCTTATTAAGAATAGAAAGAGCTGCAACAGAAATAGCTCTTGGCCCCCGGTTAGGCAAAGAATGAAAAATATAAGCCTCTTTTGTGCTGCAATTACCTTTCAAGGAAGGTTTTCAGCAGAATTGATCAGTAGAGTCTGAATGAACCTTTGGAAGCTGTACGTGGTGTCGTCCATGATCGGATGTGCGACGGACGTGACGGTCCAACGACCGTAGCACTGAGCTCACGTGCTAGTTGTCAGCGTGGGTCCCACTCTTAATTTCGGGCCGTTGAGAGTTAAGTTTCCCGTCGGGCCCCGCAGGCACCCGTTATAACTTGGCTACGACGACCGAGCAGATCCAGCGAGCAGTCGTGGTACACAACTACACATACAGCCACGCGTCCTCCTCCCTCGTCGTGGTTCGCCATGGACGCCGCCGGGTTCCCGTCGCCGCCGCTGCGGATCGTCATCTTCCCGTGGCTCTCGTTCGGCCACATGCTACCAAACCTGGAGCTGGCCGAGCGCCTGGCCGAGCGCGGCCACCGCGTGTCCTTCGTCACCACGCCGGGCAACGTCGCCAAACTCCCACCGCCTCGTGGCGTCGAACTCGTGCCCCTACCTGTCCCGCGTGTAAAGGCGCTCCCCGACAGCGCCGAGAACACCACCGACGCCACCGAGCTCAGCGCGGTCTGGGATGTGTTCGACGGGCTCGCTGCGCCCTTCGCGGAGTTCCTGGCCGCCAGGTGCGCCGACGGGGCTGACAGGCCCGACTGGATCATCATCGACACGTTCCACCACTGGGCTGCCGACGCCGCGGCCGAGCACGGTGTGCCGTGCGTGATGCACCTTCTCAGCGCTCCACTGATAGCTGCCATGGGCTGCGGGTTACGGGACCGCGCGGAGCTCACCGCCGCCTCGGTATTCGAGCAGCCGGCCACCGTAGAAGCACGACCGCCGGCTGGGATGCCCAAGTTCGAGTGGGAGATGAACAAGCGGCTGTTTGTTTCCCAGGGGCCCCGAGACGTGCCATTCGCACGGCGCTGCTCCTTGACGCTCGAGAAATGCAAGCTCACGGCCATGCAAAGCTGCCCGGAGTGGGCGCCCGAGGCCTTCCCGCTGGCGGCGGCGCTGCTCGGCAAGCCCATCATCCCGCTCGGCGTTCTGCCGCCTTCACCAGATGGAAGCCGTGCCGCCAGCGTGAACAGCAAGCACGCTACTGTGCAGTGGCTGGACGCGCAGCCGTCGAGCTCGGTGGTGTACGTAGCCCTGGGGAGCATTGTGTCGCTGCCTGAGAAGCTGGTGCACGAGCTGGCCCTCGGGTTGGAGCTCGCCGGGGCACGCGCTTCCTCTTGGTTCTCCACAAGCCGGGAGGCGGTATGGTCACGGACGTCCTTCCTGCCGGCTTCCAGGAGCGCACCCACGACCGTGGGCTAGTCACCATGGGGTGGGTTCCTCAGATCACCGTACTGGGGCACCCCGCCGTGGGTGCATTCTTGACGCATTGCGGGCAAAACTCACTTGCTGAAGGGCTTCGGCATGGGCACCCTTTAATCATGCTGCCCATGTTCGTTGACCAAGGGCCCAATGCACGACTCATGGAGGGGAGAAAGGTAGGGTTGCAGGTGCCTAGGTACGAAGATGATGGGTCTTTTGATCGCCATGGCATCGCGAGCGCAGTTCGGGCCGTCATGGTTGAGGAAGATGCGAGGAGGATCTTCGTAGAGAATGCGAGGAAGATGCGAGACACTGTTTTCGATAAGGAGCTCCAAGAGAGGTACATCGACGAATTTATACAGCAACTCAGATCCTACTACAATGGTGGCAACTCCTCCACTGCTGCCGACCGCTACTTTTCCATGTGATAAGATATAGCTATTCAATTAAGGTTCTATATATGTGCGTGTGCTCTCGTTTTACCCTACTTTGTGTTGTTTCAAGATGCACACTAGCCAGATGTGGCAAAAATCATGTTGTGTTCAATAAAGTGAGTGTGCGTGCTTGCTGTGATCACTGCAGCTGGAAATTGGAATTCCAAACCGATAGAAATATTAAAACCCGACAGAGAAATTGAGAAAATATTTTCCTGTCGGTGAAATACAAAAACGGTCAGGAACAACCAACAAGAGTAGAGTGACAGGAAAATAAAAATTTGTTCGATGGTTTGTCACCCACAAGGAAGTTTCTTTAGTCAGGTTTTAACCTTTTTCCCTGCCGAAGAAAAGCCGACAGGGAATAAGGCGCGTTTGGTACCACTCCCTTCGCCCTCTCCGCGTGAGAATTGGGGGAGCGGTACCAAACGGTGATCCGTCTGGCTGATTCCACCCAGAATCGAGTCAGAATCGATCCATTCGATTTCACGTCTAATGAGGAGCGAAAAAAAACCTACTCCCCCAATTCCCATCTGCTTTGCTCCCTCGCTCGCCTCTCTCTTCCGTTTGTCCAGCAGCCACTCGTCCGTGCCCCTGCCAGTGCCTGCCCGCTCGCCGAACGTTCGTCCTCGCCTGCAAGTTCGCCGGACGTTCGTCCACGCTCGCATGCCCGGGTGCTCGCTGACCGCCCCCGCACGCCCACCCACTCATTGGGGCGCTGGTCCTCGCGCTTGCCGGCCACCAGGCGCTGATTCTCCCCGACCACCATGGGAGCTTGGCCGGAAATCGATTCATGGCCGCCGGAGCTCGGCCAAAAGGTTGATGCGCGGCCGCCAGAGCTTGCTTGGAGGTCGATTAGCTCATGGGCCAATCTGCTCGAATTTCATGACCACAGTGTGCTCCATTGGAGATCGATTTGCGCGTCCAGAGCTCAATTCACAGGGCCAGAGCTCGATTCGCGCAGTCGGAGCTCGATTCGCGTGGCTGGAGTTCGATCTGCCGCCGCCGATGCTTGAACCCGGATGAATGTCGTCCTTTGCTTGAAGGTGGAGCAGAGAGAAGCGCTACCAAACAGGTTAGTTTGAGGAGCGAGAGCTGACGGAGCGTGAGCGATGCAGAGCGAGGATAGGAGCGGAGCGGAGCGGAGACAGTTGGGAGCGCTACCAAATTGGTCCTAACACTTGTATCGTCAAGACAATACATTTCCTTTTGGTTACAACCGCCGGAAAAAAAATTCATTTTTCTGTCTTCAATTAACCGGAAGGGAAACGAATATCATCAACAAAAAAATCAATAACTAAAAATAAATAGTGTTGTGGAAAGACTTGATGCAATTGCTGACGAGGTCCCGTGTTCGACCCTAGTTTTTGCTGTCGTTTTTTTTATGCAACTATTTCCCTGTTTGTATTTTGAATTTGTTTTTATGCGATTTACCTAATGTTGACACCAGATTTTCGCACCTGACATAATGGGTCAGATGATGGCGTAGTGAGGATGAGGCTGCGCGGTGGACCCGTTGACTGGTCAAGGCCGAAGGTGACAAAAAAGGAAGCCGTTGCCGAAAAGGGGTCCGATGAGGCAGGAATCCGATCCCATGACGAGTGCAAGAAGCAAGGCGCGTCGGCTAAGGAGGAGGCGTATCAGATTCAGGGACTATTTCCTTTTCAGAGGGCGTATGAGAGTCCCGTTGTATCTTAAGTTTAGTTTACCTTATTTAGTTAGTCTGGTCCGATCAGGACTCTCCATGACCAGGGTATAAATATGAACCCTCGTCCATTGTAAAGAACAATTCTCACAATTCAATACAACCCGGCTTCACGCCAAAACCCTAGTAGTAGTTACCGACGAAGCTCATTGGTGGATGGGCTGCATCAGTTCTGATCTCCGGCTTACCAGTAAGTTAGTCAATTTATTGAACTAATATAGGCTTTGAATTGAGGCGCATCGCCCTTTCTCGTTTATATTGTTCAACCGATTTATCTCTGAATAATCAAGATTGATATAGATTCCCTACGTCGGAGCTAGATCAATATTGATTATTCAACAGATTATCGTTTATCGGACTATACTTTAAGCCTAGATTCCCTACGTCGGAGCTAGGTATCAAGATTAGTCTAGATTCCCTACGTCGGAGCTAGAATAATCTTGGTTACTAAAGATAGTCTTTGCGGTTTGTTGGAGTTGCTAGATTGGTTTAGATCTACGCCATGTGAATCAATTCTACTTCTTCAACGGCTTTGAGCACAGGTCTTGGTCCGATTTAAGCAATATTTATCTTACAGCATCGTTCTATGTCCGATCTTGCCTTGTGGTTTAATCTGGTTGTTCTTTGAGTATTACACTGGTGTAGATTCCCTACGTCGGAGCTGGATCTTTGTAATACGCTTAGATTAATCTTTGACTGTCATGCTTGGTCTAGATTCCCTACGTCGGAGCTAGGTTCATCTTGATTAGTTAAAGGAAGCTTTGGTTATGCCTTATTGCTATTTGAATGTTAAGTGTGGTGTAGATTCCCTACGTCGGAGCTGGATCTTGCTTAATTATTCAGTAGCATATCTTAGAATCAGAACGTATCTGTTAATGTTTTACCTGCTTATTTTGCTTAATCTGATCAACACCTGTGCGAGCATCTTGTCTAATTGACAGGTTGATGAATCGAGTCTGGTTATCTAGCTATCTGATCAGATCATAGTTGGAGAAATCTAGATTCCCTACGTCGGAGCTAGATTTCTCTGAAAAGGCTATAGTCCGATCGGTTGGTTAGATGGTCCGATAAGATGAGTCAAACTGGCAATTAGACAAGGTGGACAATGTATCGGCTTACACTGTGACTATTTAATATCTTGTTTCAAGACACAGCTGATCCATTATTTTACATATCGGTCTTGTTTTATGCTTTATTTTATTATTTAAAGGCTGGTCTGTTATATCAATCAAGGTCCGATCCTGATTGGTCCGATCCTGAGATCCGATTTGATGTCTGATTGAGGTCCGATCACTCGGTCCGATTGACGTCATCATTGAGGTCCGATTCTGAGGTCCGATCAGTATCGGCCGATGCGTGTCTGATTGGGTCTTGGCTAAAATTCGACGCTACTCCATCGTCTGAAATAGAGCCGGCACAATCGTAGAGCAATTTAACTGTTTTATTCCCTTGTCAATTTCAGGTCAAATTGACTGGCACGCCGCGAACCTTAACTGGAGTGTAGACTGGCACTGGAGCGAAGCAGACTCTCCCCGGTCATCGTGTGCTGCACGCGGGAGATACGACCGCCGATTTTCCGCGTCAACACATTTTTGGCACGCCTGGTGGGACACGAGAAACAAATCCAAGATGTCGTCGTCTGATGCTGAACAAGAAACTGCAGCAAGACTTGCTGCTGAGAAAGAAGCTGCTGAGAAGGCTAAGAACGACAAGAACAGGGCGCCTGAGGTGACCATGCCGATTACAAAGGCCGATCTGTCCAAGGCTCAGTTGGATTCAGTTCAGGCCCACATTGATGCGTTTGAGAAGCTATGCCTTGGTCAGTTTGGGCGTAATCGTTCAGGTCCTATACTCAAAGGTCCTCTCCCGGATCCAGAGTTGATCAAGAAGACAACTGAAGCTCGGGAGCACCAGGCTAATATGTCAGAGATGATTCACCAGGCTGTTCATCATGCAATGATCAACCAATCAGGCACTCTGGTGAATTCTTTGGACAATCTCATCAAGAAGGCGGTGGACGATGCTGTTTGTTTGAAGGGTCCAGTATTTATAGCAGATTCTGCAGGAGCATCAGGATCAGGAAAAGGAAAAGAGACTGCAGATAATACAATGACCGTTGCTCCACAGATGCCAATTGCTCCACCACCTCCTGTTGAACTGGCTAACGGTTTCCTGTTGATGGCCGATGGAACTATTGTCGGCCCACATGGTGAAAAGTATGCCAGGACTCTGAGCGAACAGGAGAAACAACCTGCAGCTGCAAGGCTACATACAGAAGTTCCTTCACATCAGCGTATGGTCGGAGATTACAATAACTATGTGATGGACATAGCTGATGGGATGCCACATGGAAATCAACAGTCCGATTGGTCACAAAAGATAGCCGAGGTGATCCAGAATCAATTCGGCTTGAAGCCTAAAGATGAAGCGAGGTTGTATCGGCACCCATACCCATCTTACTTTGATGCAGTGCCACTTCCTCCACGTTACAGAGTGCCGGATTTTTCCAAATTCTCCGGGCAAGATGATATGACCACCATCGAGCATGTGAGCCGATTCTTGGCTCAGTGTGGTGAGGCTGCTTCTGAGGAGGGACTCAGGCTCAGATTTTTCCCTCTGTCACTATCAGGGCCGGCGTTTACCTGGTTTACGTCGCTGCCAGCAGGATCAGTCACAGGGTGGTCCGACATGGAAAAGCAATTCCATAAATACTTCTTTTCTGGTCTCAATGAGATGAAGATCTCTGATTTGATTGCTATCAGGCAAAGGAATGATGAGACCGTCAAGGAGTACATCCAACGATTCCGTGACACTAGGAATCGATGTTACAGTCTGAAGCTGTCTGATATGCAGTTGGCCGAGCTTGCATTCCAAGGTTTGCTCGCGCCGATTAAAGAAAAGTTTTCTGCTCAGGAGTTTGAGACATTGGGGCAATTGGTTCAGAAAGTGTCAGCTCATGAGGTCCGATATCAGGAGATGAAGCGTATGAAGTTTTCTAAACAAGTGTCTTATCTCTCTGATACTGAAGAGGAGGCTGATGTTAATATAGCTGAATGGACTAAATCCAAGAAGCCAGTGTCGCTCCCATGGATCAAACAGAATCCTGAGAAGTTTGGATTCGATATAACAAAGGCCGATAAGATCTTTGATTTGCTGCTCAGTGAGAAGCTTATCCAGCTTTCTCCAAATCACTCGATTCCATCGGCCGATGAGTTGAAGAAACGCAAGTATTGCAAATGGCACAACTCGACATCTCACGAGACCAATGAATGCAAAGTATTCAGAAGGGAGATCCAATTGGCTATTGAGTCAGGCAAAATCAAATTTGAAGATAACAAGAAAGCCATGAAGATCGATGGTCATCCCTTTCCCAATAACTTTGCTGATTTCTCCTTTTCTGTTAATATGGTTGATGCTAGTGAAAAGGGGAAAGTCAAGGTGCTTACATCGGACCACGCCAAAAGTTCTGGTGCCGTTGATCCTGTGGTTCAAGTTACTGTTGAAGAGCTACGCAGGAATCATCAGGCGTTTGGGCGTGAATCTAATGCTCCTGGTGGATATCGGCCGCGTGTGACTTCCCAAATGCTGATCAATAAATACAAGAGGCAGCAGGCAGCAGTCCGAGCCTGGAGGGAACGCGAGGAACGACGACGTCGGAGGCATGAGTATCAGGCAAGGCGTCATGATGAAGAGTTTGCCGATCGGCGCCGACGTGATTACAGGTCCGACGGCCGATGCCGATATGATGAGTGGTCCGATGACCGACGCCGATATGATGAGTGGTCCGATGACAGACGCCAATACGATGACAGGTCCGATGGCCGGCGCTGGTATGATGATAGAGTTGATGATCGCCATCACTATGGTTATAGGTCCGATTGGTATACAGATGGACGTCAAGCTTATGACCGGTACGATCAAGATGATGATCATTGGGGGTGTCCTTTCTTCGTGTACTGCTGGAACGAGAAGCTTAGACTGCCATCAAAGGCAGATTGTCCTGAATGCAGCTTCCAGTATGAGGAGTATAGAGCTTCCAAGAGAGGTCGACGATCAGTTCATGAACGGATCGGCGTAAGGATCAATGATCATCATCAAAATAATGAAGGCCGGGTTAATACTCATGGCCACAAAAATAATGAAGGCCGGGCTGATGCTCATGGCCCTGAAAAAATGGAAGAGAAGGCTCCAGTTCAGAATCGGATTGAAGAACATCCAATGAGGCCTGGACAGTGGTGCCCGTCAGGAATTTCTAAGAAGAGGCGTGTGCAACGGTTGCGCTATAATGAGCAGATCCAGGAGCAAGAGTTGGCAAAAGAAAAGAGGTGGCGCGTCAAGATGGCCAATGATGATGAAGCAAGTACATCGGCCGCGATAAATATGGTTTTGATGTTACCGTCCGATTTCGCTGCTCCTGATGAACAAGACGACCATGAGGTCGATTATGAACTGGAAGAAGCCGCTGCATGCTTGGTTCTGGATTCAGAGAAGGCAGTCTTTGAGAAGCCAAATGCAAATGGGTATCGGCACTTGAAGCCTCTGTACATCAAGGGATATGTTGATGGAAAGCCGATGACCAAGATGCTGGTTGATGGAGGAGCTGCTGTCAATCTCATGCCCTATTCTACATTCCGTAAGCTGGGTAAAGGGATTGATGATTTGATCAAGACAAATATGACGCTCAAAGACTTTGGCGGGAACGTTTCAGAGCATCGGGGGGCAATTCATGTTGAATTGACCATCGGCAGCAAGACATTGCCGACTACCTTTTTTGTGATTGACGGCCAAGGTTCCTATAGCATGCTCCTCGGACGTGATTGGATCCACGCCAACTGTTGCATCCCATCCACGATGCACCAATGTTTGATCCAGTGGCAAGGCAATAAGGTGGAGATTGTCCCGGCTGATGATTCGGTTAGCATTGCTACAGCTGAGTCAACAATTTGGGAGTTTGAAGGAGTTGAATGCCTGTCAGGGAAGACGTGGGATGGTGACTTCCTCAAGGTGTCCGATCAAGGACTAAAGCCGATCCAAGCAGTCGGCTCTGAGACATTGTTTTAAATGGATGATTATATAGAGGATCTTGAAGACCGAAGTGAGTTCGGTAAATTAGGATTTGGATTTACGTCGGCCGATGAATTAGAAGAAATAGATATAGGATCTGGTGATAGGCCAAGGCCGACGTATATCAGTGCTAAGTTGGATCCCGAGTATAAACAGGAGTTAATAAAACTTTTGAAAGAGTATTCTGATTGTTTTGCTTGGGAATATTATGAAATGCCAGGTTTAAGCCGTGATATTGTTGAACATCGGCTACCTATCAAACCAGGATATCGACCACACAAGCAGTACCCAAGGAGGTTCAAGACTGAGATGCATGAGCCTATTAAGGCCGAAATAACAAAGCTATTTGAAGCTAAGTTTATCAGGCCATGTCGATATGCTGAGTGGGTATCAAATATAGTTCCTGTTTATAAGAAGAATGGAAAGCTACGTGTTTGCATTGATTACAGGAACTTGAATAAAGCAACCCCGAAGGATGAGTATCCGATGCCGGTAGCCGATATGCTTGTTGATGCAGCATCAGGCCATAAGGTGCTCTCGGTTTATATGAGTGGGTTGTTATGACTTTTGGTTTGAAAAATGCCGGTGCTACCTATCAACGTGCTATGAATTACATTTTTCATAGGTTGATCGGCAGGATAGTCGAAATCTACATTGATGATGTGGTGGTCAAATCAAAAGGTTATCGAGATCATTTGGCCGATTTGAAGGAAACACTGGAGTGTACGAGACAACATGGATTAAAGATGAATCCACTCAAGTGTGCTTTTGGTGTATCGGCTGGCCAATTTCTCGGTTTCTTGGTACATGAGAGAGGAATTGAGGTGAATGATCGGAACCGTAAGGCGATTGATGATATTGAGCCTCCAACGAATAAGAAGGAGTTACAAAGTTTGATTGGAAAGATTAATTTTCTGAGGAGGTTTATATCAAATTTGTCGGTCCGATTGGAGGCATTTACTCCTTTGCTGAAGATGAAAACTAAAGAAGAATTGGCTTGGGAGCCTAAGCATCAAAAGGCATTGGATGAGATCAAGCAATATTTAGCATATCCGCCAGTCCTAATTCCACCACAGAAGGGTAAGCCGTACAAACTTTATTTATCGGCTTTTGATCATGCAATCGGCTCTGTCTTGATTCAAGAGGTTGATGGGAAAGAACGAGTTATATTCTATTTAAGCCGAAGATTGCTAGATCCTGAAACTCGGTATTCATACGTAGAAAAGCTTTGCCTTTGTTTATATTTTTCTTGCACAAAATTAAGGCATTATTTGCTATCGGCCGAGTGTACTGTGATCTGTAGAGAAGATGTGATCAAGTATATGTTATCAATGCCAATCATGAAAGGAAGAATTGGCAAATGGGTGTTTGCTCTGACAGAATTTGATCTCAAATATGAATCGGCCAAAGCGGTGAAAGGGCAGGTAATGGCTGATTTGGTTGCTGATCATTGTGGACATAGCATTAATGATGATGTTGAGCAAAACATTATAGAGTTTGATGAATCTGGTCCGATGGAAAAGGCCAATGTGGTTGACGCGGTTCCTTGGACTATGTTCTTCGATGGTTCTTCTTGTAATGATGGTTGCGGAATCGGTTTGGTTATTATTTCGCCTCGGGGGGCAAGGTTTGAATTTGCTTTTCCGATTGAGAAGTGCACAAATAATCAGGCGGAATATGAGGCACTGATGAAAGGTCTCCAGATTCTTAAAGATATCGGAGCTCAGTTTGTTGAGGTATTTGGAGATTCTTTATTGATTATCAATCAGTTACTCGGCAAATATGATTGCAAGATGGATGCTTTGTTATCTTATTTTGAAAGATGCCGAGATTTGATTAGCCAGTTCGCATTGGTGACCCTTAAGCATGTTCCAAGACATCATAATGAAGAAGCAAATTGGCTGGCGCAAAAGGCGTCTGGTTATCGGCCTGCGTCCGATGTAATGGTACAGGAGATACCAGAAGGGGATTGGAGGAAAGAAATCGTTGAATATTTGAAGGATCCTACTGTCAAGACTTCTAGAAAAGTACGCTATAAATCGATCAGACATGTCTTGATTGAGGGAGTGCTTTATTTTCGCTCGATTGATGGAGTCCTGTTGAGATGTATCGGACCTGAAGAAGCCAAAGTTTTGATGGGAGAAATTCATGAGGGTGTCTGCGGAGCTCATCAATCGGCGTTCAAGATGAAATGGATGATAAGAAAGAATGGGTATTATTGGCCGACGATTCTAGAAGACTGTTTTGAATATTATAAAGGATGCCAAGAGTGTCAAAGATATGGAAACATTCAAAGGGCTCCAGCATCGGCCATGAACCCTGTTATCAAGCCATGGCCGTTTAGAGGATGGGGAATTGACTTGATCGGCCAAATTTTTCCACATTCAAGTAAGGGGCACAAATTCATATTAGCGGCAACGGATTATTTCACCAAATGGGTTGAAGCTATTCCTTTGAGGGAGGTGAAGACGCAGAATGTTATTGAATTCGTTAGAGAACACATTATTTACCGATTTGGAATTCCACAAACGATCACAACAGATCAAGGTACGATGTTTACATCGGACGAGTTCAAAAATTTTGCTGCTGATATGGGTATCAAGCTTCTTAATTCATCGCCGTATTATGCACAAGCCAATGGTCAAGCTGAAGCTTCCAATAAAAGTTTGATCAAGTTGATTGATAGAAAGATTGAAGAGTATCCAAGAAAATGGCATATTGTGCTTCCTGAAGCTCTATGGGCCTATCGAATGGCTTGTCATGGATCGATCAAGGTTTCTCCGTATGAACTGGTTTATGGACATGAAGCCGTTCTTCCATGGGAAATTCGTACTGGATCAAGACGCATCGAGCTTCAGGATAAATTGAAGGCCGGCGAATACATGGAGCTCATGAATAGTGAGTCCGATGACTTGGCTGTTCGTCGGCTGCGCGCTCTTGAAAATATTGAGGCTAATAAGCTCAGGGTGGCGAGGCATTATGATAAGAAAGTGAAAGGGAAAGAGTTTAAGGAGGGCGATCTTGTCTGGAAGGTTATTCTACCAATTGGTTCTAAAGATCCTAAGTACGGCAAGTGGTCACCGAACTGGGAGGGACCTTATCAAGTCGTCCGATGTGTTCCTGGAAATGCTTATATCCTACGAACGCTTGAAGGAGAAATGTTTCCTAAAGCATTAAACGGGAAATATTTGAAGAAGTACTACCCTAGCATTTGGGTAAACTCATAAAAGCCGATGCTATGCGTCAGGCTTGAAAGCCGATGGAAAATCGCCTCAAGAACAAAAATAAGAGCCGATGCGATATGCATCGCCTTAAGGGCTGTATCCAAACAGAGAGAAATACATTACATCATCAAGCCGTTCGATGACGGATCAGGCTGTTTGAAAAGGGATTGCATATATATTCATATATTTCTCATACAGAGGGATTTCAGAAGATAAAAGGATCTAGTAGGCACCGATATACTTTGTTCATCATTGCCAGAACTAGATTGAAAGAAGGAAGGGCAAAAGGAAGCGCAAGTTTGAGGAGATATCTTCTTCCTTGAGTCGAAGAAATCCACCCCGGATGCAGTCCCTTGAAGAGCGCGCCGGTGGACGCTCTGCCCTAGCCTGTAAAGGGCACTCTGTTACACCCCTCTGAAAAACCTTCCCTTTGGTGAACCATGAGAGGAACCTCACGAGGATTCTTCTAGCGGAAGTTCCACCTGGATTCACTGCGGGATCAGAAAAGGGGGGGAGTGCCCTATACTTCTTCACGAGAATTTTTCTAGCAGAGGAGGAGGAGGGAGTTGAATCCTACATCAAACAGAAGGAGTTTGTGCTCTACCATGAATATAAGCTGCGCCATGGCTAAGGGATGGTGGAAGAAGAAGGCTTGAAGCGGTTATTTATAGCCGGCGGACGATGGATGAGGAGGAATGGAATCCAGGGGACGCTCGTGGAAACCGTCCAAATGAAGAACAGTATTCTCATGGAAATGCGGCATTGATTCAGGGCTGCCGTAATTAAAGGAGGGGCGTCTTTTGAGGGGCTGCATTGAAAAGTCGTATCGACTGGGTCAGAAGACGTATGGATACCCATGAGGTAAATGTAGGGATCCATATCTGTTCATTGTCAGAGGTTATTGCCCAGGAGAAAGATCGAGGAGCCGTGCAGTACAGGGATGGAGAGTCTCGGCACGAAAATCGGTGAAGGAGTTATGATGGCAGATACGAATTTTGGAACAAAATGATATTTTATTCCAAAATTGGGGGGCATGTGTTGACACCAGATTTTCGCACCTGACATAATGGGTCAGATGATGGCGTAGTGAGGATGAGGCTGCGCGGTGGACCCGTTGACTGGTCAAGGCCGAAGGTGACAAAAAAGGAAGCCGTTACCGAAAAGGGGTCCGATGAGGCAGGAATCCGACCCGATGACGAGTGCAAGAAGCAAGGCGCGTCGGCTAAGGAGGAGGCGTATCAGATTCAGGGACTATTTCCTTTTCAGAGGGCGTATGAGAGTCCCGTTGTATCTTAAGTTTAGTTTACCTTATTTAGTTAGTCTGGTCCGATCAGGACTCTCCACGACCAGGGTATAAATATGAACCCTCGTCCATTGTAAAGAACAATTCTCACAATTCAATACAACCCGGCTTCACGCCAAAACCCTAGTAGTAGTTACCGACGAAGCTCATTGGTGGACGGGCTGCATCAGTTCTGATCTCCGGCTTACCAGTAAGTTAGTCAATTTATCGAACTAATATAGGCTTTGAATTGAGGCGCATCGCCCTTTCTCGTTTATATTGTTCAACCGATTTATCTCTGAATAATCAAGATTGATATAGATTCCCTACGTCGGAGCTAGATCAATATTGATTATTCAACAGATTATCGTTTATCGGACTATACTTTAAGCCTAGATTCCCTACGTCGGAGCTAGGTATCAAGATTAGTCTAGATTCCCTACGTCGGAGCTAGAATAATCTTGGTTACTAAAGATAGTCTTTGCGGTTTGTTGGAGTTGCTAGATTGGTTTAGATCTACGCCATGTGAATCAATTCTACTTCTTCAACGGCTTTGAGCACAGGTCTTGGTCCGATTTAAGCAATATTTATCTTACAGCATCGTTCTATGTCCGATCTTGCCTTGTGGTTTAATCTGGTTGTTCTTTGAGTATTACACTGGTGTAGATTCCCTACGTCGGAGCTGGATCTTTGTAATACGCTTAGATTAATCTTTGACTGTCATGCTTGGTCTAGATTCCCTACGTCGGAGCTAGGTTCATCTTGATTAGTTAAAGGAAGCTTTGGTTATGCCTTATTGCTATTTGAATGTTAAGTGTGGTGTAGATTCCCTACGTCGGAGCTGGATCTTGCTTAATTATTCAGTAGCATATCTTAGAATCAGAACGTATCTGTTAATGTTTTACTTGCTTATTTTGCTTAATCTGATCAACACCTGTGCGAGCATCTTGTCTAATTGACAGGTTGATGAATCGAGTCTGGTTATCTAGCTATCTGATCAGATCATAGTTGGAGAAATCTAGATTCCCTACGTCGGAGCTAGATTTCTCTGAAAAGGCTATAGTCCGATCGGTTGGTTAGATGGTCCGATAAGATGAGTCAAACTGGCAATTAGACAAGGTGGACAATGTATCGGCTTACACTGTGACTATTTAATATCTTGTTTCAAGACACAGCTGATCCATTATTTTACATATCGGTCTTGTTTTATGCTTTATTTTATTATTTAAAGGCTGGTCTGTTATATCAATCAAGGTCCGATCCTGATTGGTCCGATCCTGAGGTCCGATTTGATGTCTGATTGAGGTCCGATCACTCGGTCCGATTGACGTCATCATTGAGGTCCGATTCTGAGGTCCGATCAGTATCGGCCGGTGCGTGTCTGATTGGGTCTTGGCTAAAACTCGACGCTACTCCATCGTCTGAAATAGAGCCGGCACAATCGTAGAGCAATTTAACTGTTTTATTCCCTTGTCAATTTCAGGTCAAATTGACTGGCACGCCGCGAACCTTAACTGGAGTGTAGACTGGCACTGGAGCGAAGCAGACTCTCCCCGGTCATCGTGTGCTGCACGCGGGAGATACGTCCGCCGATTTTCCGCGTCAACACCTAACATGCAGGAAAATTTCAGTTTTGGCATTTTGCTGTGTGCTTTCTCAAAACCAACAAGGTAACTTTAAACACCCTCTGGAAAATTAGACACACACAGGGAAACTATCTAGGAGAGAGATTCACAAAACATACAGAGCATTTATTTTTATGGATGGATGAGGGTTGCTAACTTTCGGTGTAGAAGTTTAGCATATGAGTATGGTGTGTTCGTGCTCTTAATCATGAAAGCATGAAAAGCATCTTACAAAGGTCACAACAATTTGATTAAGCTCAATGCAATAACAAGTGGCATATGTATGAGATTTGGCAGTGTAAACAACATATGGCTTTGGTAGGAATATAAATCACTGAGGAGTTGTAAGGCTAAATTTATTTCAAGTAAAATATCCCAAGCACTTATACAAAAGAGTAAGATTCATTTCATCATACCATATCTCATTCATCAACCATTTATATTAACATGCTTTCCTAATGATGTACGTTCACAAGAAACAGGTGTATGTGCTAGGAATAAAGAATATGCAAGCCAATCAAGGAAAATCATGTATATCAAAGGAGCACCAGGATTCATTGAGTTTAATTTTAGTGATCATCTCAAGATTATTTTTAAACTCATGAATGAGAGAGAGTAAGGGATTGGCATGCAAACCATCGCATTGGACAAAATTGGAGACGTGGTGTGCCAGAGGACCTTTAGTTGACAAGGAATTCATTTGAGCCCCTCTGGTGGTCGATCGTCGTGATCTTTTTCATGTCGGTCCATACGATGTTGTGCGGCACAGTTGTGGGTGGTCTTGGATGTGTGAACGTGAAGAAGCTTGAGAGACCCCCCACACTTGATCTTATACCTGCATTTGTTTAGAACAAGGTGGAAACAAAACAACAGCTCACTGGCCTTACAAACCAGGGAGCCTGATCTTTATTGAAGTTCAAATTTTTTTATGTCTTTAAGTTATGCAATTTTTTATATATTAATTTTTTTATGGCAAACAAATCTTGCAAGGTAACTTAGCAGGGGATCAAAGGAGAATAAGTGCACAGAGTATTTAGGATAATTCCCTGACGAATTCCCCCAAACTCTAATCTTGTGAGCGAATGCGAGATTTGAGCTTAAGAGTGGCAAAAGATTTGTCCACTGCTCATCTTGCTTCAAAGTGCAAAATTCTTCCATGTGACTAAAGGTGTTGAATGTTGAAGTTATGCTCGCCATCCTTTAGTCATCACTTTATCCCTACAAAAAGTTAGTGGACAACAAATACCCGAAGGACTATAAAGAACAAATCATTGTTGCCATTGGGTTAGTTGTTCACATGCATGCTTAAAAACAGGTTGGTCTTTAACATATCCTGTTTGCTATTTTTTTGATATTTATTTTCACCACTTTCCTTTAAGCATAACTCAAAGAAGGTTGGATTTAAATCGCATCAACAAGATCAAAGAGGGTTTTCCAATATACTCACAGTGAACCATCGGAAGGTTATGTACCTCCTCGTATGTTGCGCAAAATTGTGTTGCAGCGCATCCAATGCCTTGGTTTGCCTCCAATTCGAATCAAGCTCGAAGACTTACCCGCTCAAATTTGAAATCTTTCCTGCAGGGGTTAGTCCGTGCATACAACCGATATCTATACATGCATTTACTCAAAGGTTCATTAATCAAACTTGACACCATGTTTAATTTGATTAAAGAAGACCATTTTAACCTAAGCACCATGCCTAATTTTTAAAAGGTCTATGAATGTACCTTAAGGTACCTCGAGAATACATTCAAATCAGAGCATATGAGGATAGATAAAGGAAGCACGATAACCAGACCAAGCATTTTTCAAATGGAGATATCATGAGTATATGAGTGGTGAACTTCGAGTTACCTCCCGGAAGGGCTTTGTTTAAAGTCAAAAGCAAGACATGACACTTATCTTGGCGTACTTACCGTTGGCGGTTAGTTGATGATGAGTTTAGAATTGTCATCGTGGTAGTTCCTTGGCTCTTGCTGATATCATTAACGGTGTCGTGGTCGCATGTGGATAGCTTGTGCTCACTAAATGTTGGGATTCCCCCAACAAGTAGTTGGAAAGACGGCAAAACACGGGCAGACGTCTTTCCTCATGAAAGCAAGCACAAGAATCAAGGATGCAAGGCAAGGCAGAGCCAGGAGCCATATGGGGACTACCGAGGTGCAACGCCACAATGGCATGTACACCCGGTTATCTTAATCCCACTGAGCCTCGCCGGCTATATATATATATATATATATATATATATATATATATAGGGCGAGGCTAAAATGCAACAAGGTGCATTTTGTATAGAAAACGCACAGACCCTGGGCGTACTACCGATTAACGCCCGTGCGCGCGCCAGAAGAAGAAAAAACCGCGCCCGCGCCCCCGCTGTGGGCTTTCCAGACTTTTTCTTCGTGGGCTTTTTTCGGGCTGGATTTTCTTTTCGAGAATTTTCTGACTACAAATAAGCTTTTTTGAGACTTTTTCTTGGAATTTTTATTATTTTTCGCCGGGCTATGGGTGATAAGGGGGTTAACACGGGCGGGGACTTACAACTCACAAAACTAAAGTGACACAATGACTAAAACAACGGGTACAGACTTACAGCTCACAAAAATAAACTGACACAACGACCATTAAAAGTTTTTGGAACAAAAGACTCATTTGCAAACATAACTACTACATGTTTGCAATAGTAATAACAGCTCAATTGCAATAAACGCGAATAGATTTCTGGAAGCTGACAAGCAGATAAGTTTTTGGAAAAACAGAATCATTTGCAAACAGAACAACTGCATGTTTGCAATACTAATAATAGCTCAATTGCAATCAAGCTGAATATATGTTTGCAAATAGAACAACTGCATGTTTGCAATACTAATAATAGCTCAATTGCAATCAAGCTGAATATATGTTTGCAAACAGAACAACTGCATACAAATGCGAGTGCAAGCAGTGAGAACACACTGGTATGAATCATCCTGTTCACCAATAATATACAAGAAGAATGCATTTGTAAACAATAAAAAATCAACATGTGTACTAACATAAAAAATTTGATAACCTATTTCAAGACTATTCTGCCTGCACCTCATAAAGGCTTTCGTGCATCTACATGTGCAGAAAATACCAGAGAAATACATTCTCAAAAGGTACACTTGAGATGCTAGGTCAGATGTGCCATGGGATAGACATGATATTCCAAGAGTAGGACCAACAGGAGATACGGAGCAGGCAAGGCTATCGAAGCTATTACCAAAGCTTATGAGGCTTGGCAGAGCAGGCATGAGATCCAATCAAACTTTTGAGGAAACAACATGACAACTGGAATTGATAACACCTGGCATTGAGTTATTCCAACCTTCATCACTGCCTCCTGATTCAATGCACCTAGATAGTGTTGTTCAACCAGATGAAATTAATTTTGACGAGGCAACACAGAACTCTGTTCATGCAGTTGATCAGCAAAATGTGCCACATGTGAGCACTAACTCTGCTTCTACAAACAATGAAGAGCCAGCTTCTGCAGAATTCTTTCATCACATATCTCTTGTTGAACCACCAATATCAAGGACTAAAGGAAGGAATCCAGGAAAACAGCCACCGCAGCAAAATGAAAACATGGTATATAGACAGTACAGCACATACACAAAAGAAAATACAGGTACAAAAACTTGCAGCATATGCAGAGTCAGAGGCACGCACTACATGACAACATGCCCACATAACCCAGACCGAAGCAGAGCAGCTGAAAATAAAGCAGCAAGAAAAAGAGCAAGCAAGACAGTAGACGGACCTCCTAGAAAAAGAGGAAGACCCAGAATTCAAAGGGAACTACATGATGAAGCAAACATGAGAACAGAACAAAATGATGAGATGCCAAACAACATCACAATCAGTACAGTAAAAAGAGGAAGAGGAGGAAGAGTGCAAGTGACAAGAGAAAGGCCAAAGACCAGAGGAGCACGAGTTAACTACCAGGGCATGTCATCTGCTGATGACCCTACAGATATTCTTTATGAGTCATAGTAATTTATAGATGTTATAAGACATAATAATACTTTCATTTATAAACATTATTTATCTCACTGACATGGGTATATCAAATAAGATTGCAATGATTGTATCTAAGCTAAGTCATTGTTCATACATATGATACACCATTACAATGGTAAAAATTGAAGAGTTGCATCTCGGTTCAGACAGATACACCAACACATACATCATTCAAATATTTTAAAATACAAACATTAACAAGCGTCCAAACTAATACAAATTATAAAGACTAAAATATTAGAAACAAATATCCAACATAACAAGGTTGTTACCAAACGCTTCTACTCCTCATCAGAAGAAGAAGCGTCATTATGCCCATTCCTGGGAGACTCGTCATCATCGTTGCCAGACAACTCATCATCATCAACGCTCGGAACAACCGTTCCAGATGCACCAATGTTGACGGCATGGCCACTTGTTCCACCACCATCATCAGCATTGAAGCGCCTCCTCTTCAGATCTGGCTGCTCGAGATCCTCAAGATACCTCTCCTCGGCGACATTCTCGTCTTCGTCATAGACGTAGTCGTGGAAGGGATCTTCAAGTGGTTCTGGTGCACCGGCGGATTCGTCACTAGAGCAATCATCTGAATCGTCATCGGAGTCATCTTGATCAACATCAGTGCCATCCTCGTTGGTTGCTTCATCTTGTTCTTCTTCGTGATCAACGTCTTCCGAGTTTGTGGAATACATACCGTCGTCGGATTCGTCAGCCGAAGATCCACGCTCTGACTCTATCGACAAAGACAAGCGCTCCTCCTCCTCCTCAGAGGATGACTGCGGGATCTTTGGGGAAGGCATGGTGTGTGGAGTTGCTGTCTCGTGCGTGAACAAATGAACGAGATGAAACAAGAGCGGCAAATACAAAACATACGTAGCGAGCAGCATTTATAAGGGCAAAGGAAGTCGAAGAACAAAACGGCGCGTCGCTTCCGCTAAAGCATGCATGCGAGGCAGTTATGACAAACGCTCAATAACAACATATCAGTTGCAACTGCAACTGCAATTGCAAATAAAACATTCAGTTCCTTGCAATTATGACAAACGAATCGCTTCGGCTATGAAAAAAAAAACCGAATCGCTACGGCTAATGAACGCGCGGGAGGAAGTTATGAGAAGTGGTCAATAGCAATACATCATTTGCAATTTCATTTGCAATTGCAATAAAACATTCACTTCCTTGCATGATTAAAAAAATAAGATCAACCGTCACATGTAAATTCTAAGACAAGATGTTTCAAAAAAATTAATTTTTTTAAGAAATAAATTATTTAATCACGTAGTTGCAGTTTAAACAAATGTTCTGATACATTTTTTAAAATGGTTAAAATAAAGTTGCAATTACAACAAATGTTCAAATTTGCAACTACATCTGCAACAAATGTTCGAATAAATTCAAAATTGTTTAAAAAGTAAAGTAGAAGTTGAAAATTAAATTGAAAAAATCAGTCAAAAAATGCAAACAATTAAAAAAATTAAACAAATGTTGTCAGTTGCAAAAGTATTTGAAAAACCAACAAATGTTTCCATAGTATAGAATGATACTGCAGCTGCAACAATTGTGCTGACAGATTAGAAAAAAAAATTGTGTAAAATAAACACAAATTTTAAACAAATTTTCTAATACATGCAGGCATAATACTGCGAGAGACCACTTGCAATTGAACTTGCAACAACTGTTGGAAAAAATTTAATATTATTTAGAGTAAGTAAACTAAGAGTTGAAACAAATGTTCGAATAAAACATTTGCAAATGTTGAGCCGTGTTGGTTGCAAAAGTATTTGCAAAACTCAATAAACTAAATGGCCGATTCATCCAGACGGTTCGACATACACGTAATGGCCTAACAGCCTTTAAGTGACGACGTGGCACGTGGGGGGACGCAAAATCGCTAGGCCACGATCATGGTCCACGATTCTGATAATATACTATATAAACTAACAGGATCTGCAAGGCACCGTACGCCGAAGCCATCACACATTTAGACTCATTTTCCTTCACCAACCCAGAACCATGAAGTCCAGTGACCAAGCTTCTTCCAAGCGCCCACGCCGTGAAGATGACGCCGCTCCGGATGAGACCACTCCACCGAGGAGCAGTCGTGGAAGCACTGAGCACAAGTGGGCAATGGAGATGCTGAGCGTTGCGTTCAACAAGGTCAACGTTTTGGTAAGAGATCTCGATCTGCAGGCTGTCAACGGACCGCTCGAGCTCACTCTGGAGCATTACGCGTCGGCGATTGACCGTGCCGCCGATTCCCTCGCCAAGCTGCTGGCAATCGTCACCGAGCGTTCCAAGGAGGAGAAACGCGCCATCGCCGAGGCAACAGCAGAATACGTCATGGCATCGTACAAGAGCAGGATGGACGGCTTTGACCACACCGTCGCGCTCCAGGGGATCCACGCTGACGCCAACACCGACGAGGGCGAGTGGCGCGACATGGTCCGCGCAGATGCTCAAGTCATCGCCAGCCATGTCGTCACTGCCGCTGAAACTGCAGATGACTTCGACTAGACGTGCCCCATCATTGACATGAAAGTCACTCCAAGTAGTAAGAGTCCATCCCAAAGTAATGTTAGTTTCATTATCTTAGTTAGACCATGTTAGTCATTAGGTTTTTGGATTCAGGCATCTATGTGTTTCTTTCACATGCACCATTTGAACCTATTTGCTAAATCGTTCTATTTCACAGTTTACCTTTTCAAATCATGCTGTACAAAATTATTTCAATTGCTTGTAAAGAGTGCGAATTTATATTTCTTTAAAACATCTCGTGCGTCTACAGATCGATCAAATGACAAAGACAAAACAAGTAAATGAATCTGTTGAGTGACAGTGCGCAAAATATAAAAAGAAGACCAAACGACGCGTCGTTTTGGGTAGACCACGTTCAGGAGGCAGTTATGACAGCCTCACTTGCAATTACAATTGCAACAAAACATTGAATGTAATAAAAAATGCACACAATACAAGCATAACAAATGTTTCAGTTTTATTATCATACAAAAATAGAACAAATGTACAAATTTGCAAATACAAGTGCAACAAATGTTCGAATAAAATAAAAACTATTTAAAGAAACAATTGAAACATTCTAAAACAATTCGAACTTCGAAATATATATTTAAAGAAGAACATTTGTTGCAATAATATAAATTGTATCTGAAGTTGCAATTACAACAAATATTCAAATAACTAGAAATATAGATACAAAAGTTAAAATAACTTGAAATATTCAAATAATTAGAAATTTGCAAGCAACGTGTTTTACAGTTTGCAAATGGAACATACAAGCATATGAAGATACAACAAATGTTTTAAGAGATTTTTAAAAATCAGTAAAAAGATACAACAAATATTGAAATTTGCAAATACAAGTGCAAATTTAAATAAATAGAGACCACAACAACAATTTAAATAAATACCAAGCGTAGCTAGAATCAACAAAACACTTGGGATAGGAACATATAGGATCTAAATAATTTTCAATACAGCACTAAATAGGTTCCATTTTTAGATGTTTTTTCTACCAGTTTCATATTTTTTCTGACTTAAAATGAATGAGTTATGAATTCTTTGGACTAAATTATTTTTTTATTTTTTAGAAAATAGAAAACCGTCCTCAACACCATCCAAATCGCCAAATTTGAATAGTTGGATGGTCTATCATGTCTAGTTTTAGTGTAGAAGTTGGAAATTAGACTAATTTCTTTGACGATTCGATGGTATAAATTGGACATTTTTCTTTAATTAATTGCGAAGAAGCTACTACTCGGGAGTAGATTAAATGGCCATCGTTATTACCACCGCCACAGCCTTGATGACCCCGGATGTGAGAGAAGTGCCTTCCTCCTGCTGGAGCCTGAGCAGCACGTCGATCATATCCTGCTCTTGCTCGTGCTCTCTGCCATCTTCTTCTCCCGCCCCC
Source organism: Alloteropsis semialata (assembly GCA_004135705.1). Taxonomy (NCBI): domain Eukaryota; kingdom Viridiplantae; phylum Streptophyta; class Magnoliopsida; order Poales; family Poaceae; genus Alloteropsis; species Alloteropsis semialata. Next base: position 11,665,911 of record CM014278.1, read on the forward strand.
GCATTCCTCCTCTGATGGTGCCGGAGGATGTCGTCGATGAGCCGCCACATCTCCTGCTGGTGCCGCTTCTTGCTCCGCGGCAGCAACCGCACTAGCAGCGACGACGGCAAGAGTTCACGGAGAAGAGCGAGGAGAGGGCCGTGCCATGTTTTACCATTTTGAGGAACGCGGCCCGGTCTGGGAGCCTGTCACCGAAGATGGCGCGCACCGCCGAGTCCGCGATGAACTCCACGAGCAGGTCGTTGACATTTGCGAGCTGGCCCAGAGGCGTGGACGTGACCGATGAGGCCAGGCGAGCCGCCTCGTCCTGCCAGATGCGGCAGAACGACTCGACGCGCCGCGCGCTGAGGAGCTCTATTATGAGGATCCAGCGCATCTGCCTCCAGTGGTCGCCGTAGGACGCCAAGATGATGCCCGGGCCGCCGTACCCGGCGTACAACTCGTCCACGCCCGGGGTCGTGGGGCGCTGCTCGAACGCGGTGTGCTGGCCCTTGAAGACCTCCCGTGCGGCATCCGCGGAGTTGACGACCACCAACTTGAGCTCGCAGATCCTAAGCAGCATTAGCGGTCCGTAGCGCATGGAGAGATCTCGCATGGCGTGGTGTGGGAGGCTGCCGATGAGCGGCAGCTGCCATGGGCCAGGTGGCATCCTGCGGCCTGCTGGCTTCTTGCCTTTGCGGAGGACGACATGGATGAGGAGAGCAAGGAGGAGGCACAAGCCGCAGTAATAGAAGTAGTTGTAGGATGATTGGTCCATGGATGGATTCCCCTGCAGTAGCAGTAGTAATTGCAGGATGGATGCACATGCGAGTGTGTGTGCGCTCAGATCAGCGAGGAACATATGTATAGGCGTAGCGCACCGGCCATGATCGGATGTGCGACGGACCGACGACCGTAGCACTGTACAAGCTCACTTACTAGTCACTGCTGGAAAACTTGTCATCGGCACCAGGTCGTAAGGCACATAGGTACTGGTTTTGCAAAGGGGGTATTCACACGGTACCAAAGGGGGTTCCAAAGGTTTTTAAGTCAAAAAAATGTTTTTAATCCCGAGGAGGCTCCCACACACGTGCACGTCGCAAATCACAAGTCTATACACTTCTGTGTTAATAAAAGTCCTAAACCTTGCTTTGGAGAGATCTCATGGCCATTAAGGAGTAAATTAGTCACTAATAAGGATAAGCAAAAAGGAAGAAAAGAATTAAAGGAAGAGGTGATTGTGCTTATTTTTTACCTAATTTGGAGGCTTATAACTATCAATCTAGATAAATTTGGCCCAAGATCATATTGAGGAAAATGGAGCGCTATATACAAGTTACAACTTTGGTAATTGGAGCTCAAAAAGTTTACATGTAAAATTTGGAGCAAATTCGACTTAGATGCCGGATTTGAAAAGATTCAAATTCAGAATTTTGGCCTAAGTTACAGGCTTTATATCTTTTGATTCTTTGAGAATTAGGCCTTGATGTTTATAAGAGAAATGTAGCCCTATGATTTGGCTACAAGTTCTACATTTGGGGTATTGAAAGTTTACATATGGAATTTAGAGAAAAAATCGAGTTGATATGGCTGGTTTGGAAGAGTTTCAGAAAAGAAAGAGAGAGAGCTTCAGTTAACCTAATCAAGGACTTCTGAACTCCAAATTCATTGAGTTTTAGCTCAAGGTTTTATAATAAGTTTTGCAGCTGGATGTGCCCTCTATAATTTTTGTATTGGATTTTGGTTGAGTCGGCAAATGGATTGGAGAGTTTGGGAGGGGTGAATGGGTGGGGTTTGGGTCGGCCGGTATGTTCGAGCTCGTAGAGCTCCGACCATCGCCGCCGCCCCACCACTTATGGTCGCGCGCCAAAATTCGCTTGTGACACGCGCCGGTACGGGCGGGGGACAGCGCTAGAGCGGTAAGCAGCTGCTGGCCGCGGTCGATGAGTGCGAGGACGGGACACTATGTAAGAAAGCAAGATAGGAGACGCGTGTCAACGCTCAAAGGAGACGCGAAAATCCTTTTCTGCGTCTCTGATGACTAACCAAAGGAGACGCTAAAAAACGCTTCTCCTCTGTTTGTTAAGAGAGATGATTTAACCACATCTCCGAACTGTCTCAACCAGCATCTCCTCTGTTTATTAAGAGAGATGCGTGTTATTAACCCGCGTCTCCTTTGATTGTGCCAAAGCAAACGCTTGTTGTTAACCCGCATCTCCTTTGATTGAGGCAAAGCAGACGCTTGTTCTCAACCTGCATCTTCTTTGGTTATGCCAAAGCAGACCCGTGTTAAGAACACGCATCTCCTAATCTTCCTTTATATGCTCAATGTGGCCTCATTTAGCACCTTCCAGCTTGATGATTCATAAGAAATCACAAAATACACAAAATACATAAGAAATCACAAAATACAGATATCACATACATCAACAAGCTCACATCACTGGCATCTCACAAAATTTTCACAGGATTCAACACATCAGCTATAGCTCAACAAATTTAGTCATGAACACTTTAGCAAGCTAAACAAGTTAAGAAGAACTCACATTGCACATCACTGGCCTGTCCCAAAATTCACAGGAACCTTCAGCATCTCACAAGTTAAGGAAGACTACCAAACATCTCACAAGTAGAAAGACTACCTAAAGCATTGTTCATCATCTCAAAAATTCACATGAGCACATTGTTCATCATGTTACAGCATCATTGATAAATTTGGTTAGCTAGGGGTTGGAGCAGTGAAATTCTCCTTTCTTAGGGATCACTTGCGTGATGATGAACGTGGCAATTTTTTCGCGAATGTGTTCTAGGTCAACATTGGGGAGGGGGTTTGTCATCACCTCAAATTCCTGATCGGAGGAAAATATAACAAAAGTCAGCACACATACATGATAACCGAACATTTGCATTGGTAAAGTACTAGAAATCTTACAGTCCAGGTGGATATGAATTTAATAACCTTGAAACCCTACTCATCCCTATGAGCAAGACCTAGGACTGAAACAGTCAATCAGCCTTGATTGTGATTTGCCGAGAAATCACCAAGGACTGAAAACTACCAAGAATAGCTATGAACTGATTCAAAATATGTACACAACCTTATCTGACAAGGTCAACATATATGTTAGATAGAAATTCTACCATATGCAGTGCCCAAACCACTTCACGTCTCAGATCAAGAAAGGTAATGGAAATCAAAATAAAGTACCTCAGGATCAGCTTTAAAACCCAGTAATTCCATTGCTTTCAACATGTGATATGCAGCATAGAAGCCGCAGGCATTCCCAGCAGGTTGCTGGTGGCACTGCAAAAAATATATAAAGACAAAAAGTACTGAGAAGAATGGAACTCAAGTTTTAGTACTAGCTTTCATAGGCTGGTACGATACCGCAAATTTTACGACATGTTCCAAGTTGCTATTGTTCGACTTGTTATTGTTGCTGCAGTGAGAAATAAAAGACCGACAATGAACCATATGCAACATTGGTTAGGGCTCTTGTCAATAAACTCTACAGAGTTTTTTGAGGGAAAAAGCTGTAGGTGAGAACTTACTCATTAAGAACTTGTTTCAACCTTCTGTGATCACGCCCTCTAGACCTCAATGAATCAAAATACAGGACCTTTTCCCACTTTGGAATGACTACAACTAGAACCCAGTGGCCATCATGGTTATGTGCAAACATGATCAATCTCTTTTTAGCATGGTGTTGTAAGGCATTTGTAAGATATTCCACCACATAAGATTTGTTACTACTTATAGTGGACATGGTCATGACTTCAGGATCAAGGAAGCCTACAGGCACAGCCTGTGCCTTGGTTTCTACAATCATGGCCCTAAGATTAAGAAAAAACAAAGTCATGCATTAAGCTACATCAGTAAAAGCACATTTAGATAGAAAATGATTAGTGAGAAGCAGATTAAAGTTTGAAGCAACTTACAGTATGAATCATCTTACAAGTGACACATCCAAAGCATCTATCTTGAAGAGGTCATACAAGTCATTGAGACCCACACAACAGTTGACCTCATCTGTTCTCAGAAAATGGCAACACTTGTACGAGACCACTATCACATGTTCCTTGTCCTTTTGCTTACAAAATTCCATGTAGTATTCATGGAGAGCAATCGTTGCAAATCCAGCACTCTTGAGTTCAGCAACAGTAAGAATTGGCTGTCCAAATTTGAAATTTGGATTTTCCTTTGTCCACACTGTTGATACTGTAGCAGGTTCATCCTTCTTCTTGGTAGCCTTTTGAGAGCTTTTGGGAGGTTGCTTCTTAATTGCAGCCTTTGTAGAACTTGTTGTGAGCTTTTGCTTCTTTGAGGTGTTTGGTGCAAGTTCAGTGGCTGCAACAGTGTTATTCTTTGGAGGACCAGTTCGAGCACTCTTTAATGCTTCTACAGGTTCGCTTGCTGGAAGGCTAAGATGACCCCTGGCTGCTACTGCTGCACGTTCCTTCAAAGGGGGGACATTGGGAGCACTTTGGGCTGGTGCTGCTACAATTTGGGCATTGGGAGCACTAGATGCTGGTGCTGAATTTTCCTTTGAAGGGAGAATGGGGGAACTCCTGGATCCACCAGATGCACCATTTGTGCTGTCCTTTGGCCTTGGCAGCTGTTGTGGGGATGGAAGTTGTTCCACAGTTTGTGAAGGAGCTTTTTCCTTCCAAGTGTCGTGATCTCATCATTAGGAGCGAATTCCAGCACAACATCTTTATAGGCACTTTCTACATACTCCACTTTGACCACTGCACATTCTTGATTAATCGGGACTGTATGTAGCTCAGTTTGCTTAGGATAAATCTGACCCCATGTGGCCTCAACTTGGTGACTGTTGGTATTTCTTAGCATCACTACTTAGAGTAGTAATGGTACTAGAGATACTTCATCATAAATCTAGATGTTACAGATATTCTGCAAGCGCACAGAAGTACGTTGTAGCATTTCACCCGGGAGTATTCCAGAGTATCGTTATTTGTTTATCCGCAACGAAAGCGTTTAGTTAAAAGAGAGATGTGCCATCCAATGCTTTTACGTACAACAATATTAATGTACCATAATCTAAGCAGGGGTAAATGATATAGAAAGGAATGGGTAGGTTGACACATGGAAGTTCATTGCTCATCATTATGGTAATCTTAGTTAGTATAGTACACTAGTGAAGATTAATAAGGGTTCATTAGCATCTTACATATGGGACTTGGATATACTACAATACCCTATACACGCTCATTCAATGATCATATGCAAGAGGACATATCGAGGTATCCAGTGGTTCCCTCATCAAGGGACGACAGTAGGACGTCTTATCATAAAGGCCTAATACCCACTCCCGAACGTGGAGGATTACAAAGGACGGACTGGGCTGTCACCACCTGCCGCCTTTCTCTTCTAATCCGTGGGGCAGCGGTACCCTCAACAGTATTCCATATCCCAAACACCATGCTTGCAATATGTAATACAACTCTATCTATCACGTTAATAAATAGAGCAACCAAGAGGCACATTGAGCCAATGCCATAACATACATTCACTTGAATAAGGTGCAAGACATAAGTAGTATATGCTAAGTGGATAAGGTATAACTGAGGCATACAACATATGTATGAAGGTATTTCCATTAAGCTCAGAGTACTACAAATGAGTAAGAGAATACAAGAACTGAACTCTAGAACTCACCAAGACTCCTTCGGAAGCCCTTCAGAAGATCTAACACTATGACTATCACTACTAAGATTAAGACTAAGCTTGTAGCAAAGGAGAGCTCTTCTTCTGGTGTGTGTTGAGTACGGCGCCCTTTGCAGGTATTTATAGCATCACAAAGGCGGTTGGAGCCGGCCAGAGGCGGTTGAGGCAGTTGGGAGGTGGGCCTAGGTCGGCCGAATCCCCCAGGTCGGCCGACCCTTGGATCCACCGTCTTCAGCACTTCGCGGCTCAGATGTAATCTCCATGGCGGTTTACAGTTGTAGGTCAAAGGAGGGCCGAGTCGGGCGCACGCGGAGATCGGCCGACCTGGCTGGGTCGGCCGACCCCCTATAACCGCCTTTAGGGCCCATCTTCCTCTAGGAGACTGATATGTGGGTCCTGAGGTCGGTTCCAGGTGGGTTCTGTCGATTTGGGTACGCTTAACTCTGGTTGTGGGCCCTTCAATCCATGGGATGGACATGTGGCTCATCTTTCACCATTAACTTCCACCGACCATGAATCAACGTTCACAATCCTTAATTAGTGTGCTTCTTGACCTGTGTAGGAAATGGGCTCCATCGGGGTTCAGTCCAGGTCGCCCGACCTAGCCAGGTCGGCCGACCTGGGCCTATGCCCAGTTTCGTCCATCTTTTGCACCGTAGTCCCTGTACTCAAATATATTCCAGATATGCATGGTACAACCTTATTTGAATACAAATGCCTAAGTTATGCTTTGATCTTTATTGGTTTCTGAGCCTATTGATGGTCGGATTTTATGTTATAAGGACCGTCAACAACTCCCCCAAGCTTAACCTTTGCTCGTCTCGAGCAAAGACTAGAAGGCTCAGTGGATCAGGAGTTGCTTCCTCATTACTCCTCAAAAGTACCAGTGGTTCAGCAAGATATTCTACCAAAGATTGAATAAGCTGGTAAAATAAACTTCCCTTATTACCTTGGCCTTTCATGGGGCTTGTAGCTTCTCCTTGTCTTGGGCGGTTGATGGCTAGAACGACTTAGACCAAGCACCTTGCCTTCTACCTTGCTTGACAATTAAACTGGAGGTTTTGGGATTTTTCAAAAGGTGGAGTTCCTTAGGTGGTACTCTCAAGTCACTCATGGCGTATTTCCTTACCTTTTTCCTCTCTCAACTCTTTTGTCACTCATTGAAGTGGAGTTTGTGCTAGGAGAGCTATATAGCATACTTGTAATGCACGTATTGTAAAGTCAAAATCAGGATTCAAGGAGAAATAAATCATACCTTCAAACCAAGATGTGCACATGTGTATGTGGCATGGTGAATGATAGCTCTTTTTTTTACAGGCTCCTCTTCCCTTAAAGAGTTGCTTTTAGAGACATGGCTTTACTCTTTGAACCTAGAGCCTTTATTTGCTCTCTCTTTTTGTCTCTCTCTTTTTTTTCATCAGCCCCATGTCTCTTTTTGCAATAAAGTTAGGGAAGAGTACCAAACCTTATGTAGAGCTTTTATTTTGTGGATGGATGGGTTTCATGTTTTCTTCCAGAGTAGAAGTATAACATGTGTATGGTGGCGTGTACGTGATCTTGGCTTTAAAAGCATGAAGTAAATCTCTAAGAATCACAGTGACCTTGACAAAACTCATTGCAAAAGCAAGTTGCTTATGTAGGGGTTTAAAACATTATGAGCTTTGGTAGGGAATTTAATCACCATAAGGAACTCTTTATTTTATTTTAAAAGAGCAAACTCCGGTTATCAAGTCCAGCTTAGTAAGATCTTAGGGCAACTCAAGTCTTATCATATCATAGCCAACAACAACCTAGACTAGAGCTTGCATATGCTACCCACAGATAGACAAGATAACAGAAAAGATCATGCTCAACCAGCAAACTCAAAGCTTAAGAGAATAACAGGTTGAAACATAGGTACAAGAGAGAAATAAGAGCAACTTTTCATCATATCCAAAAGAAAAGATTTAAGCATGGACTTAAAACATTTAAGGGATTATCATGGATGGCTCTCATTTACTAACTTTATTTGAACGAAAAACTTTATTCAATAATACTTACCTGAACTTACCTGATTGAGGGTCCTCCCCCAAGCTAGTCTGTTGACACCGATGTACCTGTCGGCGCAGGACTCGTGTTTTACGTCATCGAACGAAGACATCTCCTTCGTAGGATTCAACTTGACGAAGCAGCATCTGACCCTGGAGATGAGGATACAGATGATTTAACCCGCCATACCTGTTTTACCTTTTTCTGGCGGTCGACATCCGGTGTTTTCTTTGTCTGTGCTTTTGTACCTCGTGTAGACTTCTTACTGTACTTTGCATAATACCGGATGGGAAAATCCTTCTCCCAGAACTTCTCCATGAACTTAATCAGGCTGTCTTTCTCTGGAGGCGTCACCTCCACCTCTTTGACGTTCTGACTGTTTCTCCCATACTTGATTTTGATCATGGAGCACTGCTCCACCTTTGGCCTGAACACAAACTTCTCCTTCTTTCCATTAATGTGAAGCTGAATCTCTCCAGCACCCACATTGATGTGAGCATCTGCTGTACTCAAGAAGGGTCACCCTAAGATGAGCGACGAATCGTTGCCCACATTCATGTCCAACACCACAAAGTCGACAGGGACGAAGCAATCCCGGATGCGCACCAGAATGTCCTCAGTTATCCCCTCCGGGTAGCGGATCGTGGAGTCGACCAGCTGCAACCTCATGGGAGTAAGAGACAAGGTAGTATAGTTTAGGTGGTCAAAAACTACCTTTGGCATTACGCTGACACTTGTCCCCAGATCACAGAGTGCATGCTCAAAGTGCTGTGTCCCTATTGTACACGTGATGGTGGGGCATCATGGGTCCTTTTTCTTCTCCGGGACCCTGTTCAGGATGGCTGCACTGCACTCCTCAGTCAACTTTATGACCTCGGTACTCGGGAGTGAACGTTTGTTGTTGAGAATATCCCTCAAGTACTTTGCATAGGTCGGTACCTGCATAGCATCCAGCAATGGCACATGTATATTTAATTTTTGTATAACTTCTATGAACCTGGCGAATTGCTCGTCCGCAGATGGTTTCTTTTGACGTAGCGGGAATGGCAAGACGTTGGAGTCGTAGAACTCATGTGGCGCAGTCTGTCCAGCTGGTGCTAGCTCGGCTTCAGGCTCTTCCCCTTCTTCTGGGATCTCCTTCCTTGGTGTCGTTTTCCCTGCATGGTTAGGTGGGACTGGATCCCGAGTAGCCTTACCGCTCCTCGTAGAAACAGCTTTTACATTCTCAAAGGACGAATCCGGTTATCCGGGAATTTGCCCCTTATCACCAGAAGGAACAGCGGCAGCTAGCTGAGCTAATTGGGTTTCTAACATTTTGTTAAAGCTCAGCTGGCTCTGGAAGGTGGAGGACAAACTTTCTATTTTAGAATTTATGCCCTCTAGAGCCTTATCATTAGCAGCAAGCCTCTTGGAAATAGACTTGTTGAGGCCATAATACCAGGGTACCCGATCACGAGGATTGCCGGCTACCGACTCCAAGACTACCAAGACTCCGAACAAGACACGATGGCCTGATCGCAGAAGGGAAGCCCGAAGACAGTTAGAGTCCTACTAGATTTAGGTCTGTTTTGTCTTGTAAGGCACGTCTCCCTGGATATAAATAGCGGGGGTCCTGTGCGTAGAGGGTATGTTCCATTGATTTGCAATCTTAGACAATCCACCCGAGGGTACTTGCTACGCATTGTAATCTGTACTCGACGAAATAATACAAGCAGCAACTGGACGTAGGGTTATTACTCGATCTCGAGGGCCCGAACCAGTATAAAAATCCCGTGTCTTTCTGTTCATCACCGTGATCAATCTTCGCACGAAGCGGGGTGCCTGCCGGACAAATATCTGACGAGTACAACCTCGACAGAGGCGCGCCAGGTAGGGGCCCTTGCGTGAAGAAAGATCATGCCGATCATCAACGGAATCTGGATCGCCGACGCGTCGAGTTCCTCGATGCCCTACATGCCCAGTTCGGTCAAGTCGGAAGCGATCGGGAGTTCTGCTTCCGCTTCCGATCTCTACGCTCACCGCCATCTAGTGCCTGCACGGGAGATCCGCTTCGGAGATCTCGTGTTCGAGCACCAAGGCGACTACGAGCTCAAGATGACAGGGATCCACGATCCTGATCTCACATGTGCCGGTCGGGAAGTTTTCGCCACCTTCACGGAGCCAACTCCTGAAGACATTGCAGATCGCACTGTGCAGTTAGATCTCGACTACAGTGGATCTAGCAATGGGACAGAACAATCCGAAGACCGCCGCATCCATGTGCTAAACGAAAATGGGATAGAGGCCGTTGCCGAGTCATCTAGCTCACGTCGACCCGTGCCTCCTCCACGTTTGAGCAACGCACCGACACTTCAAACGGCTAAAACCCGTACACAACAGGTTGCATCCTCATTGTCTCCCCGAGATCTCAACAACGATTTCCGGGCCGTCGAACAGGACAATCTGCAGATCCGAACCCTCTTGGAGACCATGGAAGTAATGGCCGAAGGGACTCCGATGGCCACCATAGCCAAGAAGGCTCGGGAAGCAGCGGACAAGGCCAAAGAGCGCATCGAAGCCGCCGCTGCCGCACCACCAGCTCCGTCAAACAGATCACGTGAACCACAGCCGGTTCGATCTCAATCTGTCAACGGACGACCATACTATCGCCCACACGAGGGGCGCGACATGAGGCCACAACTCGAGCGCAATCGTCGCACTCGCGACGCTCGGGAAACTCTCAATTACAATCGAGATTACCGAGCACGTGAGGGTTACTACCGGTCCCATCAAGATTCGCCGCCACATGACTCCCGACCAGGCACGGGGGGATGCCTTGCGTACTCCCCAGCCCTGCGCAAGGTCAGGTGGCCCGAAAAGTTTCGTCCTACTAACATTGAAAAGTATGACGGAACAACCAACCCCCGCGAGTGGATTCAGATATATTCCACGATCATCGATGCCACCGGGGGTGACGACTATGTCAAAGCCAACTACTTGCCGACTGCTCTGCAGGGATCAGCCCGTACGTGGCTCATGAACCTGCCCAAAGCCAGCATCAAGTCATGGACTCATCCCGGGAGACGTTTGAAGCCAATTTTCAAGGCACCTATAAACGCCCCGGGCATGAGGGAGATCTGCTCAACTGTGTGCAGAAGCCTGGAGAATCCCTCCGGGACTACATCCGCAGGTTCAGCGACACCCGTAACACCATCCCCGACATGGTGGATGATCGGGTGATTGTGGCCTTCAATCAAGGTTGCAAAGACGAGCGAACGGCGGAGGAACTTGCCAAGAAGAACCCGAAGACGGTGGCGGAGCTATACGGGATCCTGGAAGAAACCGCCAAGATGGCGGACGCCCGAGCACGGGTTCACGGAAAGCCCGAACAAAGCCAGCTAGCCGGGGAAGGCAAGAAGAAAAATAAACACAAAAACAAGAAGCGCAAGACCGAGGGTGACGAAGTCATGGCCGTGGACAACAAGCCCCCGTACAGGCGTCAAGGCAAACCGGAGAACCTCCCGATGTACTGCCCGATTCACCGATCCACGAAGCATCACTTCGTGGACTGCACGGTGTACAAGAAGCAGAAGCTGGAGGAGGAGAGCCAGAAGCAGGGGGCTCCACGTGACCAGGCAGCTCACAACCCTCGCGCGGCAAACTACATGAATTGTGATGATGAGCCAGATCTCCCCAAAGATCTGGAGATCGCCACAATTTTCGGTGGCTGTTCAACCCGAACCTCCAAGTCCCAGCTCAAGATGGTCGAGAGGCAGATAAACAGCACCGAGCCCTGCAAACAACTCTTGAGGTGGTCAGAAATCCCGATCACATTCGATCAAAGGGATCACCCCGAGACGCTTTACGACGGGCCGCTGCTCCCACTGTGCATCAAGCCTTGGATCGGGCCCCGCAAGATCGGGCGAACCCTGATCGACAGTGGAAGCGCCCTCAACCTCCTGTTTGTCAACGCTTTTGACGAACTTGGGATCCCAAGAAGGTCCTTGTCCCCTGTGGAAAAGCCTTTCTATGGGGTCATACCAGGCATTCAAGCCTTTCCCTTGGGGAGGATCGATCTGCAGGTGACCCTCGTAGAGGGCAAAAACATCCGATCAGAGTTCCTCACCTTCGAGGTGGCTGACATCACGTCAGCCTATAACTGCATCTTGGGCCGACCGTTCCTGAAGAAATTCATGGCGGTCGCTCATTTTGCGTATTCCATGATCAAGGTCCCGGGGCCGTTGGGTCCGATCACCGTCTGTGGCGATCGCAAGGGTGCGGTCCAGTGCGACATGAAGACCCTGGACATGATAAAGGGTGGCGAGCAGGAACCAGCCAAGGCTGCCGAACCTGCCAAGAAAAAGACAAAAAGCCAGCCAAAGGCTGCCGCCAAGGGTGCATTGGCTGAAACCTCCCGAGCAGCTGAGAACCGACCAAGGGCCAAGGGGAAAGAAGTTCCCGAACAGGAGCTCATCGGGGAACAGGAGCTCGTCGGGAGACAGGGAGCTGACGATCGTGCCGCTGAAGGGCAGCTTGTGGTGGATCAGACCCCACTCAGGGGGACGCCGCCTCAAGCAGCTGGCGAGTCGACGGCCAACGCCTCACCAATCGAGCCGCCTGCCAGGCGCACCGAGCCGGGCACGAAGGCAGTAATCCTTGATGAGGCAGACCCGACCAAGACCACCCAGGTGGGCCTTGGCTGGGTGACAAATAGGAACTCGAGCTCATTGCTTTCCTCCAGGCAAACGCAGATGTGTTCGCTTGGGAACCATCTGACATGCCCGGGATCCCCAGGGAGGTAATCGAGCACAAGCTTGGCATACGAACTGGCGTCCGACCAGTCAAGCAAAAGCAAAGGAGATATACCCCGGAGAAGCGAGACGCCATTAACGAAGAGATCAACCGACTACTCAAAGCCGGCTTCGTTCGAGAGGTCCCTTTCCCGGAGTGGCTGGCGAACCCAGTCATGGTCAAGAAGCCCAACGGAACGTGGAGGATGTGCGTGGATTACACAGATCTGAATAAAGCTTGCCCGAAGGATGAGTACCTATTACCTAGGATAGATCAAATTGTAGATTCAACCTCTGGATGCGAATTGCTTTGTTTTCTAGATGCCTACTCGGGGTATCACCAAATCAGCATGTGCATTGACGATGAGGAGAAAACTGCATTTGTAACTCCCTTCGGTGTTTATTGCTATATAAAGATGCCTTTTGGTCTGAAAAACGCAGGTTGCACTTATCAAAAATGTGTTCACATTGTTCTTGAAGGTCAAATCGGCCGCAATGTGGAGGCATACATAGATGACATTGTTGTGAAAAGTAAGTTAAAGGGCGATTTAATCGCTGATTTAACCGAAACATTCAACAACTTGCGTAAAAACAGGATGATGCTCAACCCCGCCAAATGCACCTTTGGTGTATCATCGGGTAAGCTCCTCGGTTACCTTGTTTTCCAACGAGGTATAGAGGCAAATCCGCACAAGATCAAGGCACTCGACGACATGAAGTCTCTACGTAGCCGCCACGAGGTCCAGAAGTTGGCAGGAATGATGGCGTCCCTAAGTCGATTCGTGTCCAAGTCAGGCGAATGAGGTATGCCATTTTACAAATTGCTACGTAAAACTGATCGTTTTGAGTGGTCGGCAGAAGCAGAAGAGGCGTTCCAGGCGTTCAAACAGTACCTGCGGAAAATGCCCGTACTGGTCCCGCCAAAGCCACAAGAAGAGATGCTGTTGTACGTAGCAGCGACACCAACTGTTGTTAGCATTGTTTTGGTGGTCGAGAGACCAACAGAAAAGTCTACAACACAACATCCCGTTTACTTCGTAAGCGAGGTGCTACATGATGCCAAAACGAGGCTCTGGCAGACTTCATCGCAGAATGGACTAACCCCGAACCTGAAGAAGCTGCCCAAAATCCCGAACACTGGACAATGTTCTATGACGGAGCATTTTGCAGAGCAGGCGTGGGGGCTGGGGTGGTCTTGATTACACCACACAATGACGTCATTAGGTATGCTTTGTAAATCAATTTTGTTGATCCAACTCCTACTAACAATGTTGCCGAGTATGAAGGACTGTTGACAGGTCTCCGCATAGCTGCATCTCTTGGTGTCAGAAGGCTGCTCGTGAAAGGGGATTCCGAGTTAGCTGCAAAGCAAGTCATGAAAGAGTACAGTGCGCGGAACGAGGTCATGGCCAAATACTTGGAAGCATATAGGCGGATGGAGAGCAAATTTGATGGGCTTGAAGTACAGCACGTGAAGAGGGAATTCAATGGCGACGCAGATAAGCTGGCAAAGGCAGCTGCAGAGCGCACACGGCTCCCAGGTAACGTGTTACTTGAAGTTCTTACTAAATCATCTGTGTCGGTTTCATTACCGAACCTAAAAACTGCACCCGTCAAGGGACCAGTTTCTACAACCAACGAATCCATCAAGGAGTCTATGTTGGTCGGTACGGCCCGAGCTGCCGCTCTAGTTGGAAACTAGGAGAACTGGATGGATCCAATCCGGGCGTACCTCACAAACCAAGCTATTCCGGACGATGATGCTACATTGGAGAAAATCCATCGTAAAGCCAAGAACTATCAATTGGTTGACGGGCGATTATACAAGCTAACCCGCAACGGAATGCTCCTCAAATGCATCACACGGACCGAGGGCATTAGTTTGCTCCACGACATTCATGGAGGAATCTGTGGATCACATGCTTCTCCCTGATATCTTACAGGGAAAGCATTCCGACAGAGCTTCTACTGGCCTACAGCTCTTCAAGACGCAAGCGATTTAGTAAAAAGTGTGAGGCATGTCAATTCTTCGCACGAAAACAGACTAAACCTGCGCAAGCTTTAAATACTATACCCCTGTCATGGCCCTTTGCCACTTGGGGCATAGACATCCTCGGGCCCTTTTCAAGGGCTGTCGGGGGATACAGATTTCTGTTCGTTGGCATTGACACATTTACAAAATGGGTTGAAGCCGAGCCCGTTCAGAAAATCACTAAAGAGGCAGCTGTCAAATTCCTACGGAGTATTGTCGTACGATTCGGTGTCCCGAACAGGATAATCTCTGATAATGGAACACAGTTTAAAAGTAAAAAGTTTTACGATTTCTGCTACGACCACGGGATCAGGCATGATCGGTCATCGGTAAACCACCCGAAGACAAACGGGCAAGTAGAACGTGCCAATGGCATCGTGCTCCAAGGCATCAAGAAGAGGATTTTTAACAGATTGCAAGCTTACGACAAGCGCTGGATTCATGAAGTCCCTACAGTACTCTGGTCAATGAGGACCACTATGAATCGGGCAACAGGCGAAACACCTTTCTTCTTGGTGTATGGAGCAGAGGCGATTCTACCATCCGACATCCGACTACAAGCCCCTCGCGTGGCAATGTTTTCAGAAACTGAAGAGCCTGATAGACGTACTGATGAGCTAATCCTCCTGGAGGAGGCTCGTGACGCAGCTGCTTTTAGAGTAGCCCAGTATCAGCAAAAATTGCGACAGTACTACGATGCTAATGTTCGACAACGAAGCCTATGCATTGGGGACATGGTGCTCAAACTGGATCAATGCACCAAGGACAAAAATAAATTGTCCTCTCCATGGCAAGGACCATACATTGTAGTAGATATCGCCCGACCAGGAGCCTACAGGATCGCAGAAATAGATGGGGACGTACTGCCAAACACGTGGAATATGGATCAACTACGCAGGTTCTACGCCTAAACAATGAAGATCGTGCACAGTTCTAGATCAACCATCAGGTTTGGCAGGTATAAACCGTCGTCTGCGTCGCCTACAGCGCCAACAACAAAAAAAGAGATAAGTTCTATATACTCTACTCACCCTCGCTTTTATGCTCGGGGGCTGGGTTTTCTATTTTCTATTCTGTTTCTACTCTTTGTTATCATATTGCATACACTAACAAAGAGCCGGGGACTACCATGTTGAAAATTTTCTTTTTCAGACCTATTCTATGCATCCCGAGCTATACGCTCGGGGGCTCCCCATTCGATCAGGAAGTTTCTTGCAGTTTGTACTTCTAGACTCTTTTTCAGCATGCCAGCATGACTGTAAAAGAGCCCGGGGGCTACTACGGTACTACTACCATGCAAGAAACGGACTTTTTAATTCAAGAAAGCTAGGCAGACGCTAAAATTACCGAACACCATGACTACAAGGAATTACACAGTTCAGAAGGCCGCCCGTGTCTCAGTAACTAAACAATTCCAGAATAGCTTATGGTAACGGGACTTTTTGGCTATGACAAAGCTATCAGTTAAAAAGATCCATGAAAATACCGATCAGCTCTAAGATTTACGCAAAACATGCAAGCATATGTTTAGCAAAATGTAACCGCATTCTAAACTGTTAAAGTTTTGCCCTATTACAGGAATGTTGCACAGTGTTCAGGGTGATTCCTCCGAATCACTCAGATGAAGATCAAGTTTTTTGACAAACGATTCCACCAGTGGGGTAAAGCTATTAAACATTACCTCAGCTTCTGACTCCGAGCACTTGAAGCCTTTTGAGAGCAGAGAAACGTCCAGATCAGGGAGATGGCTCTTCAAAGCCCCGATGGTATGAGTTGCAGCAACGCAGGCACCTTCCATCAGCCTGGACTCCAAGGACGAACTGCGCTTCTCTGATGCTTCAAGACGCGCGGTCAGGTCAGCTAGTCTTCCTTCCAGATCCGAGTTTTTCTCTTTGAGCACCTCAATGCTCTTGGAGTCAGCTACAGGGTCAAAGGCAGCATGTGAACAAAAGTTTGAGGATAAAAACTCAATAAGCAAGGCATGAGATTTAAAGCATGTACCTTCTTTCTCGGACTGGAGAACAGTCACCTGGGCTCCCAGTCTGATCACAGACACTTCCGCAGCAGAGGCACGAGCGTCTAACGAACGCCATTGCTCTTCAGCTGTCAAGAGCGCGCTAATGATCGGGCCCAGGGGCGTCGGGATGAATTCCACGATCTCTGCAGTCTTCTCTGAGCGGTCAAGTTGTGCTGTCGAATCTGGCTCGGGAGTTTTCTCTCTGACAGATGGTTTGACAGGAGGAGAAGCTGTGGGATCGGGATGCCTGAATTCCCGAACAATCAAATACAGTGAAAATAGCATTTAAGAAAAATGCTCATACATAATCAAAGGTTGTCAAAGCTCTTACTCGGCCGTCGGGATTTTGACCTTAAATCTCTTGGCACCAGGGATAAGCTTTGATGATTGTCTGGTAGGACGATTTTCCTGTCGAGAAATCTCCCGATCACGTTTAGCTTTGGTTATGCGATCAAAAGCTGCGAATAAACGCCCGAATACGATCATGCTCGATACCTGGGCAACAGGACGAGGCTGATCACGAATGGGCTGCAGATTGGCGGGCCCAGGCGATCCAAAGGCTCCCGAATCGAGAACTGTCCCCTCCACACTGCGAGAGCGTTTCCGGGTTCGGGGGATAATCGCCTGGGGGCTGCTCGGGACTTCTTTCTCCAAACCAGGTGATGATTCAGGTTGTTCGTTGGTCGGGGCCCTGGTGCCTTGATCAACGGGCTGATCTCCCTCCTCTTCAACATTGATGGCACCGCTCTGGGCGGGGGCATCAACGATAGCTGGGGCCTGGTCGGGAATAAAGAGGTGTATCATATCACTATTAAAGAAGAAAGAGCTTTTTCTGAGTAACAGTTTACCTCTGGAGGAGGGTTGTCAGCGCTGTAGGGTGCTGGGACGTTTTCCCAGTCCGGGAGATCAGCCCCAAACATCTTCTTCAGGCGCATGGCCACTTCTGTCTCTGGGACAACTGCTAGTTAAGAGTCATGAATTCAAATGACCGAACGAACTCGGAAAAACAGTCGAACAGAAAAACAAACGCTCACCATCGGGTTTCATTCTGTTCGGGTCGTTGTAGCCCCTAAATGTCCAAGCGTAGCGGTCGCGATTCATAAGTGGAATGAATCTCCATCTAATGAAGATTTCTGCTACATGAACCGCCGTCAGACCAGCATTGCGGAGCTCCAAGATCCGATCAATGTGCTTCTGCATCTCCGGGGTAATTCTTGGCAGGGCTTTGGCCGAATCCTTGAGATAGGGCATCAGATACTTCCCTTTTGCCAATGAGGTTTGGGGAAGGGTGATGTAAAACCAATGATGTTCATATCCTTTCCAGCAATCTTTAACTGGGAAGGGGATGTACATCTCCCGATTTCTCAAGGAAAACCCGATGGACCCGAGCATCACTTGGTTCTTGTAGTATGAAGGACTATAAAAATATCTCCACAGCAACAGTGAAGGCTTGATCCCTAACCAAGCTTCGCACAGAAAGGCAAAAACGCTAAGCATTGTCAAAGCGCCGGGCTTTAGGTGCACAAGCTCTATCTGGTAATGCTCGCAGACGCTGTGGAAGAAATCAGAAGGAAAAACCCCGAATCCACAATGGAAGAACTCCAAGAACACCACCATCTCGAGAGTGTTGGGGGTTGGATACGTCTGACCTTTGGCATGGCGACGGGGGAAAAGTGCGGTGTCAGGGAGTAGTCCAAGGTCCTCCAGTTTCTGCAGTTGCTTGGCCGTCGTGGTTGATTTGTACCAGTACTCATCCGAGGTGGGGATCGTGTTCCCACTGCGGAGTTCTCGTCCGGCGGCGGTGCTGATCTGGTCCCCTGTAGACTCAGTGCCAGAAGATGATTGGTGCGTGGACGCCATGGCGATTGGAAGCTAGTAGGATTGGAGGAGCAAGTGGATGAGGGAAGAAAGCGGTTGAAAATGGCGAATGTTCTGAGGATGCGAACGAGGAAGACGAAGGCCCAAATAGATCTCAAGCGGCCGCGCTTGGGGCTTTATGGTTCTGCAAGGGAGCACGAACCCCGAAAAACCTGCCCTTGAGCCGCGCAATCCGCAGTGACTGTTGGGTCAAAAAGATTCTTTCCTTTTTCTACGGCACGCGTCATTTCAAAAAAAAAATGTGTAAGGCCAATTCAATGCATTTACGGCTGTTAGCTTATTTGGTAAGTTATCAGTTTTAAATGACCAACCGATCGGTGTGAATCAAGGAAATGCCCCGATCATGTTTGATCAGAGTCAAATTTCCCAAACACACTGAAGATAGTTAGTCTGGTCGGAAGAAATTTTTCATTCGGGAATTTTGTTTCTGGATGAGCAATTTCGTGAACAGATTGACACGGATAAATTTCCAAAGCACTAGGAATTTAAATTACATCCATCAAGTGAAATTTCTTCATTAAATCCAAAAGAGGGAACATTTCACGATGGATCGATAACTATCTTGAAATCAAAATACTAAAGCGCCCTGATCTTGGGTTGATGATTGACAACCAATCTGATCAGGGCGATGGTGTGCTTGCCGGTGGATCGTCATCTACCGCATTCTCTTCTTCAGAGTCGCTGACGAGATCCATGAGCGCTCCGTCTCCAGGGATCCCGATCAGGTCGCGGTTCAGGGAGACGAAGAGGCGCCGGGCGAATTCTTCGTCGCCGCTGGTGTCCACCGGAGTAGAAGACGAAGATGCACCTGCGTGCGCCGCCTCTGGCTTCGGCCGGATTCCGCTCCCTCCTTGCTCTGGCTCGTCATCGGAGGAGAGGGAGACAGGAGATGCCGGGGCTGGGGAGGAAGACGCAGGGCGTTTCCCGGCGGCAATGCTCGAAGGAGTAGCCTCGGGAGACGGCGGTGCCATCGCCGGAGCCTCCTCCTCTGGCGGCTCGACTTCGACTCCGTCATCCCCGTACCAGGGGAGAGCTAGGAGCGGAGCCTGAGGAGGAGCGGTGGGAGATGTCGTCGCCGGCGGGTCCTCCGGCTTGTCGGGCGGTTGTTCACCGGAGCTGCGAGGGGAGTCTCCGAAAAGGAGGCGAGGAAGCTTGAACCTGCTGCTAAGCTTTTTCTTTCCCATGGCGAGTGGAGGAAGAAGGCTTAGGATGGAAGTTTCAAGTACACATCAATCCAGGAGATCTGATATTTAAAGACTCAGGGGTGCGACGCTTCGCGCGAGAATCGAGGAGCCAGAGCAGAGCCGTATCGCGTGCGCTGCTAAAGTTCCGGGAGACGTGCGGAGTGGGTTTTTAATGCACTGGGCAGCAGTTACATCAATCCTGGGGCGTTTCATTTTCCAAGATGGAACAATTCTATTTTATTATTATGGCTGATATTTTTCTTTGACCTTATCATTCAGATGCAGGTTTCTACATTCAAGAGTTCGGGAACTTTTCTGGCTCTCATGCAAAAGTGATTGACGAGGTATTAACATATCCAAAAATCACCCGAAGAGCAAAAGGACCCGAAGACTATTGAACAATCAACCTTTTCTGAACAAGATAAGCTCGGGGGCTACTGTTGAGGCCATAATACTAGGGTACCCGATCACGAGGATTGCCGGCTACCGACTCCAAGACTACCAAGACTCCGAACAAGACACGATGGCCTGATCGCAGAAGGGAAGCCCGAAGACAGTTAGAGTCCTACTAGGTTTAGGTCTGTTTTGTCTTGTAAGGCACGTCTCCCTGGATATAAATAGTGGGGGTCCTGTGCGTAGAGGGTATGTTCCATTGATTTGCAATCTTAGACAATCCACCCGAGGGTACTTGTTACGCATTGTAATCTGTACTCGACGAAATAATACAAGCAGCAACTGGATGTAGGGTTATTACTCGATCTCGAGGGCCCGAACCAGTATACAAATCCCGTGTCTTTCTGTTCATCACCGTGATCAATCTTCGCACGAAGCGGGGTGCCTGCCGGACAAATATCTGACGAGTACAACCTCGACAAGACTCATTAATCTTGGCCTGACCAAGGACAAGATCTTTAAGGGAACGTTGATTAGAGAAAGAGTTATTATTGTTACCTCCCTGGTAGAATGGGCGTTGCTGATTCCAGTTCCCTTGAGGCCGGTACCTGTTGTTGCCATTTACAAACTGTACCTCCTCTTGTGTCTCGGGGCAGTTGTTCCCCGAGTGGCCAGTTTCTCCACAGACCTCACACGTCATGTGTGAGTCCAGTGGCCCTTCGTTGTCGTCGCCTCCATCCTTGGTGCGGTCGTCGAGGCACTTCATAATGAGATCCATCTTGGCGGCCAGCATGTCCACCTCCTTTACGGTGTGCATACCGCGTTTGCGTCCCTGATGACGGTCGTCATTCCAGGATTGGTTTGACACCATCTTCTCGATGAGAAGCTTGGCGGCGTTCACGATCAAGGAGAGGAATGCTCCTCCAGCAGCAGCATCCATGTGTTCACGGGCTGTCTAAGACAGCCTATGGTAAAAGTTCTGAAGTAGGAGCCACTCTTGCATACCATGGTGGGGGCATGTCAGAATGTAGTCCTGGAAGCGATCCCATGCTTTTGGAACCGTTTCCTCGGACTCTTGCTGGAAGCTGGAAATTCTCCCCCGAAGGGCATTTGTTTTCCCAATGGGGAAGAACTTCGCCAATAAGGCATTGGAGCACTTGGTCCATGTGTTCACCGCCTCACGGTTGGAATACAACCATTGTTTGTCTCTTCCCAACAATGAGAATGGGAATAAGCGGAGCCTGATGGCCTCTTGATCAACTCCTCGGATGGTGATGGTGCTGCATACCTCCAGGAAATGCTGCAGGTGAGCACTGGCGTCCTCATTGGCTTTCCCGCAGAAAGGGCTAGCCTGCACCATGTTGATTAGCGGGGCCTTCAGCTCAAAAGCATGATCCCCCACTTCCACTGCTAGACCCGTAGGGATCTGTGCAGTGGATGGGGCGGAGTAGTCACGGATGGTCCTATCGGCCATGACTTCTTCCGGTTGGGGTGCTACGGGAACGGGTTGTTCTCCTTGGTTGGAGGATTCTCCGATGACTGGTTCGGTTTTTGACAAGAACACCTGAGGGATTACGACACGAGAACGTACTCTCCTTCCTATGGTATTCGGGTTCTCGACGTAGTTGGATGGTAGTTGGAAACCAGTCATGCACTACCCTGTTTCACATCAAAACAGAGCAAAAAGGGTAAACCTGCTAGATTACTGGCAATTAATCTTGTTGCACTAAATGCATGGATGATCAAATCTCTTTAACCACTGCTTTCCCCGGTAACGGCGGCAAAAATGCTTGTTGGTATTTCTTAGCTCACTACTTAGAGTAGTAATGGTACTAGAGATACTTCATCGTAAATCTAGACGTTACAGATATTCGGCAAGCGCACAGAAGTATGTTGTAGCATTTCACCCAGGAGTATTCCAGAGTATCGTTATTTGTTTATCCGCAGGGAAAGTGTTTAGTTAAAAGAGAGATGTACCATCCAATGCTTTTACGTACAACAATATTAATGTACCATAATCTAAGCAGGGGTAAATGATATAGAAAGGAATGGGTAGGTTGACACACAGAGGTTCATTGCTCATCATTATGGTAGTCTTAGTTAGTATAGTACACTAGTGAAGATTAATAAGGGTTCATTAGCATAATACATATGGGACTTGGATATACTACAATACCCTATACAAGCTCATTCAATGATCATATGCAAGAGGATATATCAAGGTATCCAGTGGTTCCCTCATCAAGGGACGACAGTAGGACGTCTTATCATAAAGGCCTAATACCCACTCCCGAACGTGGAAGATTACAAAGGACGGACAGGGCTGTCACCACCTGCCGCCTACCTCTTCTAATCTGTGGGGTAGTGGTACCCTCAACAGTATTCCATATCCCAAACACCATGCTTGCAATATGTAATACAACTCTATCTACCACGTTAATAAATAGAGCAACCAAGAGACACATTGAGCCAATGCCATAACATACATTCACTTGAACAAGGTGCAAGACATAAGTAGTATATGCTAAGTGGATAAGGTATAACTAAGGCATACAACATAAGTATGAAGGTATTTCCATTAAGCTCAGAGTACTACAAATGAGTAAGAGAATACAAGAACTGAACTCTAGAACTCACCAAGACTCCTTCGGAAGCCCTTCAGAAGATCTAACATTATGACTATCACTACTAAGACTAAGACTAAGCTTGTAGCAAAGGAGAGCTCTTCTTCTGGTGTGTGTTGAGTACGGCGCCCTTTGCAGGTATTTATAGCATCACAAAGGCGGTTGGAGCCGGCCAGAGGCGGTTGAGGCAGTTGGGAGGTGGGCCTAGGTCGGCCGAATCCCCCATGTCGGCCGACCCCTAGATCCACCATCTTGAGCACTTCGCGGCTCAGATTTAATCTCCATGGCGGTTTACAGTTGTAGATCAAAGGAGGGCCGAGTCGGACGCACGCGGAGATCGGCCGACCTGGCTGGGTCGGCCGACCCCCTATAACCACCTTTAGGGCCCATCTTCCTCTGGGAGACTGATATGTGGGTCCTGAGGTCGGTTCCAGGTGGGTTCTGTCGATTTGGGTAAGATTAACTCTGGTTGTGGGCCCTTCAATCCATGGGATGGACATGTGGCTCATCTTTCACCATTAACTTCCACCAACCATGAATCAATGTTCACAATCCTTAATTAGTGTGCTTCTTGACCTGTGTAGGAAATGGGCTCCATTGGGGTTCAGTCCAGGTCGCCCGACCTAGCCAGGTCGGCCGACCTGGGCCTGTGCCCAGTTTCGTCCATCTTTTGCACCGTAGTCCCTGTACTCAAATATATTCCAGATATGCATGGTACAACCTTATTTGAATACAAATGCCTAAGTTATGCTTTGATCTTTATTGGTTTCTGAGCCTATTGACGGTCGGATTTTATGTTATAAGGACCGTCAACAGTGACCAGCATAGATGATTAGTAGGGCACATGGTGTAGGCTCTATCAATAGGTCTATACTATCTCCGCCTAGTTCTGGAGCCACATCGATCTCAATATCATCCAAAGGAGGACCTCCATATTGCTCCCCAACTGCAGCCTCAGAGGCGGACACGCAGCTGCTCCTCCGTTCGGGTGCAAGGCTTGGGTTCCTAGAAACTGGCATAATCTTCAATCCTTGGGCTACAAGGATGGACATGACCTCCTGTGTCACCTCAATCCTGAGTTCATTCTTCATCGTTTCATATGATTTGGTCCTCTTCCTCTTTCTGTACAAACTCGCGTGCTGAGACCATGCATACTTCCAGCCCTGGTAGCTTGACACACCACACACGCGACCTGGTTGGGCCCTAATTAGCACATCATTCTTCCTGAACCAAAATGATATTCCTAAAGATAAGGCATGTGCATTCTTTTCTTGGATGTCTTCAGCCAATTTACGATTTGATTCTTTGTTCCACTTGACCTCGGCAACACCATCTTTCACCTCTAGCCTACTCCTTCCTCGCAGCCAATTCCTGGGCCGCCCTTCAGGGAAGTCATCCCATGGGTTGTGGATCCCTAGAGCACTTAATTGGCTGTCCTCTTGCTCCCATTGTGCAAATTTCCTAGCACAACTGCTAGACCCATGTTTTGCTCGTGTGTGTTGCGTTTTCGAAGCGTTGTCATTTTGCCACTATCTGCTTGGGCCTCTTTAGTTTCCAGCATCTGCACAAACTCTCTCCAGTCTTCTGGCTCGATAGATGGGTGCTGCACAAATGTCTCACACTCTTTTCTGATAAAATTCCACCTTATATTACTTTTGAATGTTCTCCATGCCTTGGCTGTTAACTTCATGAAAAGGTTGAACGCCGCCTGCTTCATTTCTGGCTAGAACTCTAAGAATGGCTGCACATACTCATCAAACAAGAACCACTTCTCCTTCCTGGTTAGACTTTTGATTCCTGGCATAACCAAAGACAGTTTCTGTCTAGCAACGAGGCCACAAAGCGCCCTGAACCTGTGCTTTTGTTTCAAAGGAGTTGGCATCCCCCATTCCTCAATCTTAGTCACTTTCATCGTGTCAGTTGGCCACTTGGTGAATGTCCTTGGCTCTCTGACTCAGCACACAGTCCCATTTTTAGTGTCATAATCATCTTCCTCAGCTTCGAAGTCCCTTTCACAGTCAGGGTCGTCGCCAGATAAATAGTCATCATCAGATGACACCATTTTAAAGAGGCAGAGGTTGGCTGGCTAGGTTGCCAATTAGTTAGTTGTTCAACTTGCACATAATAAAAGCGGGTACATGCAACAAGAGCAAAAGCTACAATTTTTTATGACTTTAAACAATATTGGTAATTAAGAAAAACTATGATTTAACGTAGCTTGATGATTGAGTGAACCATGTAGTGCCAAAATATATGATAACCAAAAATAAATAAACAGAGCAATCAATAGAAGAAAATCTTTCATATATGCCATTAAATTGAACTATGACTATAAATTGAGCATCCTTCCTGATGATTGAGTGAACCATGTAGTGCCACCATGCCGGGAGTTACAGGGCACAAGCGGTATGAAATAAAATCGCCCATGCCACAAGTCACTCTGGTGAATTTTAGTTAGCAATGCTTACATGGTTCAAGCGATCATCAGGCCAGTTTACTAGAACATATTCAAGCATATTCCTAAATTAAAACATCCTAGATAGACAGGCCTGCCTCTGAGCCTCGGACCAGACAACCATTTAAGGCATATGCAAAATTGTACAGCTACCAAGAACCACAAAAAGAATTAAATATATGATAACAAAAATAAATAAACAGAGCAGTAAATAGAAGAAAATATATCATATATGACAATAAATTGAACTATGACTATAAATTGAGCATCCAGCCTGATGATTAAGTGAACCATGTAGTGCCACCACGCCGGGAGCTACAGGGCACAAGCGATACGGAATAAAACTGCCCATGCCACAAGCCACTCTGGTGGATTTTAGTTAGCAATGCTTACACGGTTCAATCGATCATCAGGCTGGTTCCTAAGCACATAAGATAAGGTAACTAGCCATATTATCCGGTGAATCAAGAAGAATGACTACCACCAGTGAATCAAGAACAAAGACTACCACCAGTGAATCAAGAACAAAGACTACCACCAGTGAATCAAGGACAAAGACTACCACCAGGAAATCAAGAACAAAGACTACCACCAGTGAATCAAGATCCTAATCACCGAAACCCTAACAGAGCCTACTCAAGAACAGCATCATCAGAAAGAGAACCTAATAAAGATCCTAATCACGAAACCCTAACAACATCATCACGAAGAAAACCTAATCAAGAACCTGGGCGGAGTCGTCGTCAGGATCATTTGCTCATCATGCCTTTCGCCGCGATCGAAGACTTGGGGAGTCGAATCCTCGTCGAGGTGGCTGGATCCTTCTTGTTGCCGCCTTTGAGTCGCAGACATGGGGATCGACCTACTCAGCGTCGAGGTGGCCGGATCCTCGTCCTGGCCATCAGGGGTAGTCGGATCCTCCTCGACACCTAACCCTAATCGCTATTTGCAGCGGCGATGGGGATGAAGGCGAGGGGGAGAAAGCGGCGGCAGTGAGGGGAGGAAAGCGTGGGGAAGGAAGGCGACGATGTGGAGGAGGCGAGGAGAGGAACCATATCTATCTATTCTCTGTAGATCTTGGGCCAATCGTGGGCCTATCTGGGCCTTAAAATTGTTAAGCCCAAAATGAGGTATCGGAGACGCGGGTTAGGCAAACCGCGTCTCCTTTATTGCCTTTTCACAAAATAAAAAAATGTGTCACGGTTACGAATGGAACCCGCGACTTCCTGCATCGGAATCGACGTCCAAACCATTGCACTACTCAAAGTATTTCCGCAAAGGGGGAGATTGTAAGGAAAATGGACCTAGTGCTAGGCCATTTGTGATATTGGTGATTGTATGACAACATAACCATTGGGACTAATAAAGTTTTTCAAGTATACATTTGAAGGTATTTTAGGTCCCAAGGATGGAATTCAAACCATGGTATTCAAATCATGGTATCTAAGTCATGGTATCCAAGTTATAGCTGAAAAACAGACTTAGCATATTTCTAAGGTATTCAAGACGTGGTATTAAGAAGCCCAAAGAAGAACTTACAAAGAAATGAAGTGCAACACAAAGAATCAAGAGCACCGCAACAATAGGTGCATAGGCACCGCAACAATCAGTGATCATAGGATCTCGGTGGGAAAATTCAAATAGCAGCACAGCAAGTTGCGGTCCAAGAGGAGCTGCAGCACCGCAACAATCGGCACTAAGGCAGAAGTTGAAAATAGCTACTGGATTGACAGACTATTGCGGTCGGCGCCAGGAATGAAGGACCGCAATAGTCAGTCGACTACAGCAGGTGCAAGACTTGGGCAGGCAGCAGCAGCAGCACCGACTATTGCGGTGCTAGCTCGAAGACCCACCGCAACAGTCGGTGGTGGTCAGGACTTTGCATCAAGCACCGCTACAGTCGATGGTCATAGTGGACCCACTATCAGACTCACAATGGCTATGTGTACGGTGGAGATCAGGAAGTTGCGGTGCAACACCAAAAGAGCACCGCAACAGTCGGTCCTTTGCAGAAAAGCACCAACGGCTACATAACGACTACTTTTTTATGTTGGGGCTATAAAAACCCCTCCACCCGGCCATTTGAAGTGTGTTAGAGCTTGGGGAAGTTGTTGGGTGTTGAAGTTCACCAATTCATGTGCTCTATCCACCAAAGTGCAAAACTCTTTTATGGTAGAGATAGCAACACATAGAAAAATCTAGTGCACATCTAGATAGAAATTGGACTAGGTTTTTATATGTGCTTAGAGCCTTAGTTTTTAGATCACCTAATTCACCCCCCTCTTAGGGTGTCACGGTCCCTTCAATTGGTATCAGAGCCTCATGCTCTTTTTTTGACCATTGGCTTCACCGCCAAAGAGCGAAATGACATCCAAAGAGGTTAGGAGTGATATCGATAGGCCTCCACGCTTTGACGGCACTAACTACTTCTATTGGCATATTTGTATGTCATGTTTTCTTGAAGCTAGAGGCTTAGGTGTTTGGAGAGTGAGAAATGAAGGAATGAAACCCCTAGCTCGGCCGAACAACCCCACCAAGGCCGATAGAGATGAGATGCACTTTAATGCTATTGCTCGGAATTCAATTCTTGAATCTCTTAGCT
The DNA here is from genome assembly GCA_004135705.1 of Alloteropsis semialata. Lineage (NCBI taxonomy): Eukaryota > Viridiplantae > Streptophyta > Magnoliopsida > Poales > Poaceae > Alloteropsis > Alloteropsis semialata. The sequence goes on from CM014278.1 coordinate 11,693,561, forward strand.
ATGATGTGTTTAATAGGGTCTATCATCTTGAAAATGCACACGAAATTTGGACCACGCTCAAAGAGCTCCACAACGGCACAAGTGACGTTAAGGAGCAAAAACATATGTTGGTCAAGCAAGCTTATGATTCTTTTAAGATGTTGTCAAATGAATTAGCTAATGACATGTATTCATGTTTAAATGTTGTTGTCAATGAGCTAAATTCTATAGGCTTGACCAAGCTAAGTGATGCAGACATTTCAAGAAAGATCATCCATGTTCTTCTCAAGGAGAAGTATGCTCCCATTGTCACCTACTTCCATTGCATGACCAAGATGGATGAGATGAAGCCCACAAACGTTTTGGGCAAGATCATTGCTCATGAGCTCTCCATGAAGATCACCAAAGATCCTTCTCCATCAAATGAAGATGCAAGCAGATCAAGCAAAGAAAATATGGAGAAGAAAGATGACAAGGAAGAATCTTCGAAATCCAAGATGAAAGCTCAAGTGCAAGAATCAAGCTCAAGCTCAAGTGAAGCTTCAAGCTCAAGTGAAGCATCAAGTTCAAGTGAAGAAGGAAGTGATGATGAGGATGATGAAGAAGATGATGATCAATCAAGTGACTCCTCCTATGATAGTGAAGAAATCAACAAGCTTATCAAAAAGGTCACCAAGATGCTCAAGAAGATCAATGCCAAAGGTCACCTTAGCACCATGGAGCATTTTGAGAGCTACAACCAAAGGATGTTGGACAAAAAGAAGATTGCTTGCCTTGGTTATGGTGAAGGAGGACATTACATTGAGTATTGTCCAAGCATGAAAGCAAGACGCAAGCGCATGAAGGAAGAAAGAAGGAAGAAGGAGGAATAAAGAAAGAAGGCCTTCACAAGAATTTCCATGGGTGGGTTTGATTGGTCAAGCTCAAGTGATGAAGAAATCCACCACAAGCAGAAGACCTTCTTGCCATCATCAAGTTCATCACACATTTGCCTAATGGCCAAAGGTCTGAGTGATAGCGATGTAAGTGATGATGACTCCTTCCCTTCAGTTGAAGAGCTTGCTAATCTTGTTCAAAATCAAGAGGTAATAATAAGGAAACTCAATTTGCAAAACAAGGACTGCAACAGTCGGTCGGCTATAGCAGGTGCAAGACTTGGGCAGGCGGCAGCAGCAGCACCTACTATTGCGGTGCTAGCTCAAAGACCCACCGCAATAGTCGGTGGTGGTGTTGACGCTCATTAGCGACACCTTTTTACCCTTGTTTACCTTCAATAATGGCATGAATTTGATATCTAAACTATTGATCATACTCTATAACCGGGACGTTTTCGTATATCCATGTGTTTTTAGAGGTTTTCTGTTTACGTGGGTTTTTGGGCTAAATTAGAGCACATATGGACAAGGCTTCTGACCAAAGATAACATGATGAAAGATGAAGGCCAGAAGCCTAAAGAAAAGGGTAGGCCGGCTGGCCTATGATGTTCCAAGCCCCATTCGTGCTCATCTTTGGTGAACCGTCCTCCAAGAACGTTTGAAAGGAAAGTGCTTCAAGATAAGGTCAAGTGACTTCGGGGTCAATGCAAATCAAATGGAGAATTTGGAAGGTCATTCACTTCCCATTCTTATCTCGAAGATATCTGAAAGCAAACGACGTCCAAAGGCCCACATGCATTGATGGAACAACTACTGAAGCTTCCAGAAGACTTGGGGAGAAAGATGAGGACGAGGCGGCCAGGAAAGAGGCCAGGCCGGCCAGCCTGGGCCGGCCGGCCTAGGCCCCCCTGGCGGCACCTCGACCTCCCCTTTGACCTAGGGTTTCCTCTGGGTATAAATAGCTCCTGTACCCCCTGCCACGCGGATCATCATTCATCATTCGATGCTGAGGAGTAGAGGAGCTAGAGGGACACCTTTCAGAGAGCTGAGGGTCGTGCTAGTTGTCTAGGGTTTTACCCTAGCCGACGCGGGAAACCTGCAAGGAAGACCACGTCGGAGTTCTAGAGCTAGTATCATCAAGATCAAGGTAGGATCTCGGTGGTGATCTTGTAATGTACTATCATTCATGGTGAAGTTATTTATGTTTCTAAATCTTTAGTGATCAAGTGCCTCTTTCTATGATTTCATCCTCTCTTCGTTTTGCTTCTTCTCCAATCTATTGTCGAGATAGATTGCTTGGGGTGTTCTTGTAGCCATGGTGGTTAGGAATTCATAACCGGATCTACCAAGTGGTTTGACACGTTCACTTGTGAACGTGCCCTTAAGTTACCCACACCGATAGGGAGCATCGTGACAAGGTGTGATCCCGTATACGGTGGGGCTTTCGGGAGTTTGACCGAAGGTCGTGATTTAAAGATGCTTTTATTGAGATTCACATCTATCTTACTTCACTCTATTTGACTCAGAGCTACAACATATGCATGATCTAGGCGATCTAGATTGGTTATGTCGGATGTTTGGACCCGGCAGTCCACACAGGGTAGCCTACGTGGTTGATTTGATGAGGGACAGATCGAGGATCAGAAGTCGATGGTAACACAAGACGCAAGGATTGAACAGGTTCGGGCCGTCGAGGTGACGTAATACCCTACGTCCTGTGTTGGGGGTGATTGTATTGCTGTGTATGAAGTTCCTGGAAGGATCTCCGTAGTTGGGTTCTGTCCTAGGGTTGTATGATCGTGGGTTGTATCGTAGATGTTCGTGCTCTGGAGGGGGGGTCTCAGGGCGCCTTATATAGTCCGGCTGCCTTGAGTTACAAGTCGGCCAGAGATCGCAACCTACCCGGAATACAAGGATTTGATCCCATAACGATTACAGATATCTTTCCCTACAATTCCGGCTAGTTTATCTTGATCTCCGAGCTTCTTGCGGGATACGCCGTCTTCTTTCCTTGCTGCGCGCGCCGTCGCGCCCATCCGGTTCGCCCGACTGGTGGCCTCCGACTGGTGGGCCAGCCAGTCCGACAAACCGATCCAGATGTACTCGGATTGGGCCGCCCCTTGCTGGTTGGGCCAATCCGCCTTCTGGGTACCCCTGGGGGTCTACCCCCGACAAGCCCCCGAGTAGTACGTGGTTGAGGGACAAGTCGGCGAGGTCGTGCTGTCCGATGAGCGTCGAGCCTGCTGCAGTTGGAAGCGAAACCGCGTGATACTGGAGAGAAAAAGAGCTGTCTACCAACGGATGCGCCGCGAGGTGCGTCCGTTGGCCGTAGCCCCCGAGCCTTGAAGCGATTCCGAAGGAATCGGTCCAAGGGTTAGTAGCCTTCTTCTGAGGTCATCAGACAATCAACGGATGCGCCGCGAGGTGCGTCCGTTGGCCGTAGCCCCCGAGCCTTGAAGCGATTCCGTAGGAATCGGTCCAAGGGTTAGTCAAGGAGCATCTGGCTAGATCATCCGGCGTTAATTTCGGCGTCCAGCCCCCGAGCGTGAGGGCCAGCGGAGTCCTGCGAGACACGCCGAGTGGTCGTCCCGGCGCCAGCCCCCGAGCGTGAGGGCTGAGCACGCCGAGTAGTCGTCCCGGCGCCAGCCCCCGAGCGTGAGGGCCGAGCACGCCGAGTGGTCGTCCCGGCGCCAGCCCCCGAGCGTGAGGGCCGAGCACGCCGAGTGGTCGTCCCGGCGCCAGCCCCCGAGCGTGAGGGCCGAGTCGAGCCGTCCGAGGCACGCCGAGTAGTCGCCCCGGCGCCCAGCCCCCGAGCGTGAGGGCCGAGTCGAGCCGTCCGAGGCACGCCGAGTAGTCGCCCCGGCGCCCAGCCCCCGAGCGTGAGGGCCGAGTCGAGCCGTCCGAGGCACGCCGAGTAGTCGCCCCGGCGCCCAGCCCCCGAGCGTGAGGGCCGAGTCGAGCCGTCCGAGGCACGCCGAGTAGTCTTCGTCTTCCTCGTCATGCGGTAGCACCAGCCCAGTACTCAAAAGCACTCAGCTAGCGACCGTCGTGGAGTGTAGCGCCAGCCCGAGTGCTACAAAGCACTCGGCTAGCGACCGTCGTGGAGTGTAGCGCCAGCCCGAGTGCTACAAAGCACTCGGCTAGCGACCGTCGTGGAGTGTAGCGCCAGCCCGAGTGCTACAAAGCACTCGACCGTCGTGGAGTGTAGTACCAGCCCAAGTACTGATCGGCGCGAGTACTCAGCTGGCGGCGATGCCGGAGTGGTCCAGCCCCCGAGCGTAACAGGCAAGCTCGGGATCCAAACCTGTGCCCTGCAATGAAGATATGAAGGATAGGTAGTATATGGTGTAGCAAACACTAATTCTGGAGAAAAACATTCGGCGCTGTATGTAATAGAATTTCTACTTCCAAACTCTTTAAGTCTATTAATTTCCTCGGGTAGTTATCCTGTTACGTTTATGCACCTGATCCCCGATAGCCGTAGTCCATAGCGCAGGGAGCTGGGCCGCATGCACGCGTAGGAGCGTAGGCGTACGGAAGAGTCAAGGTTTCACGGATTAAGGCGTGTGCTTCCCAAGTACTTTAGCGACTTGTACAAGAGTGGAAAAAGAAATAAACGATGGAGAAAAATGCAATATACGTCCGTTGGGTATAGCCCGACTGCTCGTGTAGCGCTCGGGCTGTATAAGCAGTCGGGAACAAACCAAGGGTAGTCGGCGATGATTATGGAGAAATATGGCGAAGTATGGAGATATGCGGCGACCGAGAAATATCGTAAAAAGTATTTAAATATGACTTAGCTTGATTTGTGTCAGAGTTGGAGAATTATCACGACGCCCTTGTGTGTCGTCGTGGCGAGTAGTCGAGGTTGTCGCGGGCAGGTCGGCACAGTAGTACAGATCAGCATGCAGTTGCATCCTGACCCCGGCAGTTCGTGTCGTATCCGTCTTCTCGTCAAGCTCGCGACTGCTCCGATCCACCTGTTTGTGTAGACGATGCCATAGGGCGAACTGCAGAGGGCACCGTGCCCTACTGCGCCGGAGCTGCTCCCGAATCGGTGCATGGTCGGCGGCATGCAGTGGGTCATAGTCCAGGGCTCGCTCATGCATGTTCACGAGTAAATAATACAGATTAATCTAGAAAGAATAATAATCAGAAACAAGATACATGCGCACGTAGGCAAACAAGATTAGATTAAAAAATAAGGGCCATCCTCATCCTTTTGACGAACTCGGCGGTACTGCCCGCGTTTGTAGATGGATTTTGGCAGTTGATTCATGGACTTCGACTCGGTCTGGAAGTGGACGACGTAGGCGTACGCGGCGTTTCGCCGAGTCCATCTACTGACGCAACATGGCGCAGCTTTTGGAGATCAACATGGAGAGCAGAGCGGATCATGAACTCGCCGCCGAGAGCAGCCGCAGTAGATCGATCCCCTCCGACAGGAATACTCGGAGCGCCGAAGACAGGCCATGTGCCGCTGAATCACCAAACGGAGTTACACGGCGACGGCAGCCAGCAGGAGCGTGAAGGGCACGCCCGGGCAGCGCTGACGCCCACGCCATGTTTGGTAGATGAATCTGCCATCGAGCTTGCGGATTGATCTCGTCGATCAACCCCTACCTGGCGCGCCAACTGTCGGATGTTTGGACCCGGCAGTCCACACAGGGTAGCCTACGTGGTTGATTTGATGAGGGACAGATTGAGGATCAGAAGTCGATGGTAACACAAAACGCAAGGATTGAACAGGTTCGGGCCGTCGAGGTGACGTAATACCCTACGTCCTGTGTTGGGGGTGATTGTATTGCTGTGTATGAAGTTCCTGGAAGGATCTCCGTAGTTGGGTTCTGTCCTAGGGTTGTATGATCGTGGGTTGTATCGTAGATGTTCGTGCTCTGGAGGGGGGGTCTCAGGGCGCCTTATATAGTCCGGCTGCCTTGAGTTACAAGTCGGCCAGAGATCGTAACCTACCCGGAATACAAGGATTTGATCCCATAACGATTACAGATATCTTTCCCTACAATTCCGGCTAGTTTATCTTGATCTCCGAGCTTCTTGCGGGATAGGCCGTCTTCTTTCCTTACTGCGCACGCCGCCGCGCCCATCCGGTTCGCCCGACTGGTGGGCCTCCGACTGGTGGGCCAGCCAGTCCGACAAACCGATCCAAATGTACTCGGATTGGGCCGCCCCTTGCTGGTTGGGCCAATCCGCCTTCTGGGTACCCCTGGGGGTCTACCCCCGACAGGTTATCTCTAACTCTCTCTTGCTACCTCTGGTGTTTGGTGTTTAGTAGATTAGATCTGTTTTGTAACTCTCTTTCAAGACAAAGGATTTCTATGCTAGTTAGATTGTTTCTTATATCTTTAGTTCTACGGATTGATAAACCTTGGGGAAGTACTCTGAGGGAAGATCTACAACTGATCCGTGCGCTTGCGGTTCACGATTGATGCGTGTAAGGGCCGTCAACAAGTTTTTCTGGCACCGTTGCCGAGGAACTATCGATTAAGATCTGATTTGACTAGCATTCATAAATATTTTTTTCTTGATTTTCTTTTGATTTCTCTCTTTTAGATCTCTTATTTTCTCTTTTATCACAAATAGATTTAATCCACAAAAATCAATCTAATCTAGTTTTATTTTATTTTATTTCATTCTATCTTTTTCTTTTGGATCTCGTATATATTTTGCTTTCACTAACCCTAACAGGAGATGGATAGCTACCTCTCCAACAAACCAAAAAATTTTGTGGATGATCCAGAAAAACTTTACAGGCAAAGGAGACGCGAAGCACAAGCTAAGAAGCTGGAATTAGTAGATCCGAAAGGCAAGACCGGAAGTTCATCGTCTACACCTCAAGAAACTCCATCACCAAGTCCAAGGAAGTCGCCACTGTGACCCGAGATGGCGGAATGTACGATCGGAGAGCTATGCATCTCGGACATCAAGGATTTGCCTATCCAAGACCTCGGTGATATTGGAGGGCCGTTCGAGATCAAGACTTCAACCATCCGTATGGTGCAAAGCTCGCCCTTCACCAGAAGAGAAGATGCCAACCTTCACCTTCAAGCATTCATCCAACTATGCCGCACCTTCGACATGCAAGGAGTAACTCAAGATCAAGTGAGAGTGAGACTCTTTCCGTTCTCTCTACTTGGGAGAGCTCTTCAATGGTTTTATTCTCTACCGGCGGAGACGGTGCAAAATTGGGATACCTTGATGAAAGCTTTCATGACGGAGTTCTACTTGCCGGGCAAGACTCAGATTTTGCGCGACAAGATTGCTACCTTCGTGCAAACCCCGACAGAGACTATTGCGGAAGCCTATGAGTGCTTCAACGACTACATCCGAGCCGTGCCACATCACAAGTTTCCAAAGGAGGATATAGTCCAGAAGTTCTACCAAGGCCTCACGACGGCATCACGGGCAATCATCGACGCATCGGCTGGAAGATCCATCATTGAGCTTATCCCAACACAAGCTCTCAAGTTATTCAAGAAGGTGGCGGGCAATGATGTGTGGGCATCATCGGGACGGCTGCACCCTACATCATCCGCGGGTGTTGTTAAAAGTGTTTTGCAGGTGGAGCGCGAAGAACTACTAGAAGGGAAGATCGATTCACTCATGAGAAGGTTGGAGAAGATGGAGGTGGACAAGAAGGAAGCCAATGCTATTGATTTAAAGGCAACCAAAGCAAGGTCCACATGTGAAGATTGTGGAGAGTATGACCATATCCAGAAGAATTGTCCGGAAGAAGCTAAAGTGCTCGAGTACATGAGGAAGGGGGATTTGTTCCCTCCATCCAACTTCCGCTACGGACAAGGTAGACCTCAATTTAATGCAAGCTAATCCCTTCAAAACTCGGTGCCTTTTCCTATACAATTGAAGGAGTTCATGGAGGAGCAAGGCAAGATCAACAAGGACACCGTCACTAAGTTCAAGGCTATGGACAAGATATTGGAGAACATTGATGGCAAGGTGACGGAGGCCGGAAGCTCTAACCATCAAGTGCTCAACATGATGAAGATGCTAGAGACACAAGTGACCCAGCTAGCTGGACGCCTATCTAGTAATGAAGGAAGACTACCGGGGCAACCTCAAAATTCGGAGACAGCAAAAGCAATTCAAACTCACTATGGGAAGGAGACCAAAGATCCCGAACACCCGGCCGGAGCAAGGAAGCTTAAGCCAAGTGTTGAAGCGGAGATGACAACAAAAGAGAAGGCACCTACTCCCGCACCGGAAATAGTCACCAAAGAGCCTGAGTTTGAGATGATCGATGAAGATACCAAGATTCTTCCTCCGAGGCCACGTTATCACAAAGGTAAAATTGATGAGCATTTTGAAAAATTTGTTGAAGTGGTTCATAGGTTGAACATTAATATGCCGCTCCTGGACGCTCTACAATTTCCAACATACTCTCGCTACTTCAAAGACATCCTTGCAAACAGGCGCGAGATGCCGCCGCCAAGCACCATCAAGATGACCGAAGAATGCAGTGCAGCCATCGCTGATCAAGCTCCCAAGAAGAAGAGGGACCCGGGGTGTCCAACCATCCTGTGTTCCATCGGATCATGAATGTTTGAGAGGGCATTGTGTGACCTTGGTGCAAGTGTGAGTGTCATGCTGAAGGCCATGTACGAGAAGCTACGCTTACTGGAGCCGGAACCCGCCGCCATGTGCCTAGAGTTAGCGGACAATTCCGTTCGCTATCCTTTGGGCATCGCCGAAGATGTACCCATGAAGAGTGGAGAACACCTAGTCCCCGTTGAGTTTGTGATTCTCGATATGGGAGAAGGGACAAAGTTTCCACACATCCTTGGGAGGCCGTTCCTCAAGACCGCAAGGGCGAACATCGACGTTGGCAAGGGGGAGATCAAATTCGACATCAATGGCACCATGAGCGAGTTCAAATTTTGCCCACGCCTTGAGTTATGCAATATGATCAATGTTAAATATATTTCACCTCACCGTCGTGACACCAAGGAGGAGCTGAAGAAGATGGAAGTGAAGGAGACCAAAGAAGTTGCATCTGTCGAGACAAAAGCTCAGCGCTCACCTGTGAAGACCAAAAAGATGACTAAACCGAAGAATAATTCTGCACCCAAGCCAAGGATCATGCAGAAGTGGGTACCCAAAACTGCAATGCCATCACCGAGCGTTGGTCTGAAGTGAAGAAAAGGAAGAAGTCTAGCTATAGACTATAAACGAAGCGCTTTGCGAGAGGCAACCTGTTCGTCGAGTCAAGAATAAGCTACCGGGAGGACAACCCATACGTTGAGTCGAGAATAAGCTGCTGGGAGGACAACCCTGAAGACATTTGAGTAAGTGAGTCGTGAATTTTGCTATGCAAGACTTGGTAAACAATTGTTAAATTGGTCATTCGGTCGGACATTTAAATTAGAGTTCACATTGCTCGGTAAATTTGATTTGATTTCTTATTCTAATCAAATCCATTTTGGTATGCAATGACTTGAACCGTCCCATGATTTATTCGCTTATCATGAGAAACCCAAAACCAAAATTCCCAAACCCATTTTGGCGACCGTCCTTTCCATGACGGCTAGACCATCTTGATCATTACAAAGACATGAGTAGAGCCAAGCATTGTTCTTAATTCTTTAAATTCTTTGACGCATGCTAGGCTCGCGCAACCTTAGAAATTTTCAGTTTTCTTTCCCTAGAATTAGAATTTTCTAAGCCCCATTTATTTTTATTTCATTAGAAATATCTCTCTCATTTGGCTAAAATTTAGAACTTAAACCCATGACCCACGGTTGAACTCGGGAAAGCTCACTATCAATTCATGAAAGTGAGCAATACCGGTGCAATCAAAATAAACGTAGTCAAAAAATATTTCTCGACTTACACGTGTTTATGATGCCCAAATTCCCCTCTAATTATTTTTTAAAACTCATTGCTTGCTTTGAGTTAGTTTTTATTTATCAAGATTAGAGGAGGACTTAAGCATCTAAACATACTTTGGAAGGGTTTAGAGCATGATCACTACTAATGACCAAGATTGAGATCACGAGAAGAATTTTTGTGCTCTCCACCTAACATCACATGCAAGAGAATCCAAGGGGCAGCCATGCATGGTGGTACACTTATTTTTGCAGGATGGAAAGCAACATTTGGAGTGGGGTTGAAGCAAAGGACAAAGGCATGAATCAAGGTGGAGAAAACAATGTGCAAGTTGACAACTTTTGCAAAGAATATGTGGTTCACAAGAATTGGGCGGTGCAAAGCAAGTGGAGCTGCTGGACAACGATCAAGATTCATCTCAGGAGAATGTGGGAGCAAGGACACATGAAGATGGCCATGGAACACCCTAGGCTGCCGGCCCCAAGAACCCTAGGCTGGCCGGCCTGGTGCCCTTTTAAGCCCCCTTGTGCTCCTCTTTCACAGGTACGTCTCTCACACATTTCTTAGTCTATGTTCTTCAAGTTCTTCAGCTTAGAACACTAGCAGAAGCTGTAAAATTTTCATGAATCAAAACCAGCCCCAAAAATCTCCAAAAATTCACTACAATTCCTAGTTTGCTCTCCTCTTTGATATATTGTTTTCCACCGGCGAGAAACCCCCGGTGTGTTGGTTTTTGTGTTTGTGCAGCAAGGCACCATGAGGAGGAGTGTCATGAACTTCATCACCGGAAAGAAGACAAGGTCGTCGGCCTCCGATGTGCCATCGGCAAGCTCTTCGCGGAGGCACTCGATTGCCAAGTCATCGCGAAGCATGGAGGAAGACAACCCCGCACCAAGGAGCGACATGCTGCTCCTTGGTAGAATGCAAGACCCAAGAAGTACCTCCATGCGGTTCACCGAACCACGTGGGTGCGCCGGTGCACCACCTCCTCCACCTCGATGTTCCACAAGATCAACCGCACCACCACCGTACAAGCCAAAATTTCAGAATATGGGTTTGTCATCTTGTCGGAGTAAGAAGAAGTAAGGCTTAAGAATTTAAGAGGAAGGTTGAGAGTAAACACCGATTTTGATGATGATGCGCTGCAAAGGTTGGGATTCTATGGTGACATTTATGGGCTATTGACAAACCTCGGGTGGAGGCAATTTTCCGATGGTGTTGCAATGCATGTGCACGGAGAAATCACCATGGAGATGATGATGACTATGAAAGTGGTGACAAGAAGAATTGATGAGCGAGAAGTACCATGCCTCAAATTTAGGTTGAAGAATGAAGAAATGTCCATCACCTTTGAGGATATTGGAAATTTGCTTGGTTTCAAGGGTGATGCACCAGAAAGAGCCGAAGTTGAAAAAGGAGGGATCGATAAATTTTGGAAGAAAATAGCAAAGGACGACAACCGCCAAAGAAAGAATAAAAGCAATGTTATACTTCAAATATTTCATTCTTGGATGAGCAAGAGAGTCTTCGAAAGGATAAGAGAGTCCAAAGTAACCGATGTGGAGTTAAATTATTTATACACCGCATTGGTGAAGAAGCAAGCAATTGATCCTACCTACGTGATGATCGATAGGTGGTTATGTGAAGCAACATCAGGTTCCGGAGATATTGGCTCGGGTTGTTACCTTACCATGATAGCAATTTCATTGAACCCAAGAGTGGAGACAAACTCGGCATTCTATATGAAGGGATCCGACCTTGGAATTGAAGCTATGAGGCAAGGTCACTACATCGGGAGAGATGAGAAAAATGGTTTCAAAATTGCAAATACAAATATTTATCTTCTCGATGCAAGATTGAAATTATTTGCAAGAGCAATAGTTGATTGGTGTGATGAGAAGATTTTGGTCAAGGCTAAGAAGAACAAAAGAGGGAGGCACGTTGAAGGAACATCGGCACCGGTTGAAGAAGGCATGGTAGAGGAATTACCACCGGCTAGTTCCGCTTATTGGACAACTGAATTTCAAAATGCACAAAGTGGACAAGGACCTCCGGAAGGATGGGGACAACAATGGGGAGATGCACCAGCTCAAGCATGGTGGTATGGAGCACCGGTGCCACCACCGGTATATCCACCGCCGCCTACATATAGCAATTATGGCTACCCACCACCGCCACACCAAGGAGTGTTCCTGATCCATCGTTTGGAGCTCAATTTGCACACCTCCAACAACCGGAAAGAAGCACAAGAATGATTGGAGCTTGCGCCGATAGAAAATTGGAGGATATTAATGCCATTCGGAGGCATACAGACCGACTAGAAGATGGAACCTCAGGGATTGCATATCAAATGGGACTCCTGGCATTAGCGCCACCGGAACAATTTGAAGGAGGAGCCTCGCAAGTGTACTATGACCAAGGATACAACGCAAGAAATCTGCCAAGCCAAGAGGAGTGGCCGACGCGGACCAAGAATAAAATTGCTCGCACATGTTGTTTGAGTTTTTCCCCTTTCTTTTATTTATTTTCAGCGTGTGTGCAAGCTTGTGTGTGCATAGCATTTTTTTGTTTTATTTCTTTTCAGCATGTGTGTTAGTGTGTCCTTCTGTTTATCATCACTATAATCACCATATATATCACCTATGCTTTCATGATATGATTATTAGTGATGATAGAAAGTTTATGCCATATTGAAATATGATGATCGTTGCCGTTTTGTCTATTCTTGCGCTTGTCTTATGCATAATTGTCGGTTTTTTTATACCGGCTAGCCTACTATGGGGGTCCCCAAAGTAGTGATTTGTTTGGTGGAGGATCGCCAGACCTGAAGCATGAAGGTAAACGCGGGACACAAGACACGATTTAGACAGGTTCGGGCCGCCAAGGCAGCGACCCTACATCCTGTATGGGGTGTATAGTATTGCGCCCTGCGCTGGTGTGTTTCGATCTGCCTGTCTAGGTACCGCAGCCCTCCTTTATATAGTCCAGGGGAGCGGGTTCCTAGTCGGCTACAAGGTAGGAGTCCTAGTAGAATTACAGAGTATGAGTCCTAGTAGGATTACAGTGGAATTCTAATAGGATTCTGCCTTCCTTGCAGATACTGGGGATTCTATCTCCGACAATCCCCCAAGCGCTTCATAGCCATATGTAGCAGTCTCTGAGTACTTTTTAGATCCTCGCCGAGTAGTTTTGGTGCTCTTGAGTACTTCGCTGGCTGAATCTTCAAAGTTAATCAAGGCTGCCATGAGGGTATGGTGTGCTCAAAATCTTCACGCCTGCCAAGTTATTTTCCAACCAATTTAGCATCAGCCGAGTTGTTCCTCGCCCTACTGCGCCTTCGTTGAAAACCTCCAGTAATGTACATCTTGATATATGGGGTGCGGCGAAAGTCGCACTCCATATGGAGTAGCCCCCGAGCCTTAGGTTGAATCGAAGAATCAGGCTGAGGGTAAAATCTTGACTCTTCTTCTTCCGTCTTGAAAAAAAACAATTGATGGGTGTAACTTATCAGCCCCCGAGCCTTGAAGTGGTTGAATAATCAATCCAAGGGTCTTTGAACAGCAATCTTTTTTGAACCTACGACCTTCTGCTTTAGGAAATAGACTTCTCGTCCGAGTTCTTGAAACTTCATCTGAGTTCTTCTTTGTGTTCGCCGAGTTGTTTTCTGTGTTCGCCGAGTTGTTTTTCAACACATGTAGCATCAGCCGAGTTGTTTTGCGGCGTCCAGCCCCCGAGCTTATGCGCCAGGTGAGCAATTGGAGCCACGCCGGGTAGTTTTGCGGCGTCCAGCCCCCGAGCTTATACGCTAGGTGAGCTGTTGGAGCCATGCCGGGTAGTTTTGCAGCGTCCAGCCCCCGAGCTTGACCTGAAAGAAAAAATGCATACATTATGTAGCATATTTGTAAAATGTTCAATTTACTGAAAATTATTCAGTGATAAACATAATACAAATGTAAGCGTCATGCTCTTTTTGGGTCATATTTTTTCCCGAGTAGTTAGCCTATTATGTTTAAGCACCTAGTCCTTGCATTAGCCGTTGCTCACAGCGTGTATTTTACAAATGTAGAGACGTTAGGCGTAACAGAAAGAGCCGAGGTTTCATGAATTAAGGCGTGTTCTGCTCGAAGAAATTAGTGACCGCCAAGAGAAGACAATAAGTAGTCGGCTTTGCGATAGGGAGCGCGGATTACGTGCAAAGAAGTCAGCATTGCGACAGAGAGCGCGAATTGCGCGCAAAGTAGTCGGCATTACAACACAGAGCGCGGATTGCGTGCAAAGCAGTCAGCGAATGCATCCATAGGGTGTAGCCACTGCGGTGCCTCCATTACTCAGTACACAAAACTTCATGGCAAAAGCCTCCTAATTCGGTGTACCAAGCATGTGGCGACGCACTACGAACTCAATGTACCAAGTGCGTGGGCTGCGCCCTACGAACTTGATGTACCAAGCACGTGGGCTATCCGTTTAGCAGACCCCAGGAGTAGTCAATCACAGAGTAGCCCCCGAGGGTAATTCCCATCGAAGAGCATATCCGAAGTAGCCGGCACATGGCTAAACATGTAGAAAACATGTTAGAAAAATAATATCGAAAGAAATAAGCAACTTAGCTTGATTCGTGTCTGAGAAGGAGAATCAGCGCGCCATTGTTGATGAAGCCGACTAGTCAGAGTCGATTCCGACTAGTTGTTGGCGGAGTAGTGTCTGATCCCGACTAGTTGCTTAGTAAATGAGTAGTCGAAGTAGTCGGCCGAGTAGTTGGTCGTCGTAGCCGAGTTGTTCTGAGTTGAACCGAGTAGTTTGTCATCGGATCCGAGTAGTTGAAGATGTTGCTTCATGTTGAATCCCCGATCTTCTCTCTGATTCGATTCCGCTCCGGACTTGGCAACGATCCAATCTGCACCTCGAACTCGACTAGGAAAATCCACACGCGAGTCATCGAATAGGAATCCACCGCGGATTGGTTACCAACGCCCGCCGAGACAACGTGCAGCCGTCTCACGCTAGCTAGATCGAAGTTGATGATGAGGTCCTTCAAGCTCGCCAGATGATCTCGACGATCACCCCTAACTGGCGCGTCAGCTGTCGGTTTTTTATACCGGCTAGCCTACAATGGGGTGTCCCCAAAGTAGTGATTTGTTCGGTGGGGGATCGCCAGACCTGAAGCATGAAGGTAAACGCGGGACACAAGACACGATTTAGACAGGTTCTGGCCGCCAAGGCAGTGGACCCTACATCCTGTATGGGGTGTATAGTATTGCGCCCTGCGCTGGTGTGTTTCGATCTGCCTGTCTAGGTACCGCAGCCCTCCTTTATATAGTCCAGGGGGCGAGTTCCTAGTCAGCTACAAGGTAGGAGTCCTAGTAGAATTACAGAGTATGAGTCCTAGTAGGATTACAGTGGAATTCTAATAGGATTCTGCCTTCCTTGCAAATACTGGGGATTCTATCTCTGACAATGATTAGACTAATGCTCTCCCTAACATGATCTGAAAATTATCTAAATATCGGCTCAATCTTTTGTGGAGGTTATGATAATTGAATACCCATATTTATTATTCTTGCTCTCTCTTTTAAACTTGTTAAGGGATATTTAATTGCCGAATTTTAATTGAGCTAGCCTTGTCATTTATAACTTTTGCAATTGCTCTACCTATCCAAAGCCTAAATCATATATCATGATGAACCGTAGTACAAGAATTATTTTCAATTGAATTAATTCAGGACTTATCTTCTCTGGTACGAGACTAGGAAGCTGACCATTCCATTTTGCATACCTTCTCTTTGCTAGCCTTTCTATCCAAGCATTGTGAGTTTCTACACCGGAAACTTCACAAACTTCGCTGGATATCCACCCTAAACCCAAATTATCTTTTTGTGAAATACCTCCTTGACCACAACCCACATTTGAGTATGGATCATTATCTTGAGGAAATTTTGAAGAATCAAGAGTTTGATACAAGGAACATATATTTGGGAGGCATCAAAGTGTACACAACGGAAAAATCAGAAGAAACGGAGGTCCACCAAGAGTGGGCCGGTCGGCCCAAACACCTTGAGCCAACAAGCCTACCCCCTATCCTCCTTCAATTGCTTCAAAATTTGCCGAGAAGATACTCCCTGAAGATTCAAACCATTTTCCAAGAAGATCAAATGGATACTTACTTCAACATTAGCCATCACCTCTATGCTCGAGGATGAGCAATTGTTTAAGCATGGGGGGTGCTGAGTAAGTACTAATGTTGCTAAAAGTTCTGAGGAGCAAAAAGGAAAGAAAAAAGAAAAAAATGATGATGAAAAAGGAAAGAAGAAAAGAAGAAAAATATGAAAAAAATAATAAATGCTCCTCGGTTCTTTTTGCTTCATTAATTCCATGAGTGCTTTGAAGACTATTCCATACTCAAATATTCCAACCATGTGCAATCCGATAACGAGGACTTCATTTGTGCCTCGGGATCAACCTTTGCCATTTGCACATGTCCACTATCTAAAAGTGTGTGTTCCATTCTCCCCCTCTCCACAAAATCGATTATTTTCCATGGTCTTTTTGACGAGTCTCAGTAAACCCATGAGAAGTATTTCTTGTTTTGATAATATCTTGATTATAATATCTTTTGTTAGGACTAACCTTTCCAATAGCTCCAGATAAAGCCTTACACATACATGAGAGAAAGGAAGGTGAAGAGAGTTCTAACAAGTTTGAGAGACAAGACGAGCTGAGAGTTTCCATGAGCAATTGCAATGAGGTTTAAATTATTGATATTGGTTTAGCAATTATTTTGGAGCTTACTTCTTAATTTCTGAGATTCGTTTAAATTAGAGAGCATATGTTTAAAGACTTTGTGGGGAACACTTAATTCATATCTACCCTCCATACTAGAAAGAGCTGGTTACAACTTGAAGAATTAATTGCAAAATATTTTGAGGGCATTATGTTTTCTCGTGTATGATCAAGTGCAGGGATTGGACACCGAAAAGCAACGCTGATTTTTATTGAAGACTTACTCGAGGACAAGCAAGGTTTATACATGGGGGGATTGTTGATGCTCCTTAGCGACACCTTTTTACCCTTGTTTATCTTCAATAATGGCATGAATTTGATATCTAAACTATTGATCATACTCTATAACTGGGACGTTTTCGTATATGCATGTGTTTTTGGAGGATTTCTATTTATGCAGGTTTTTGGGCTAAATTAGAGCACATATGGACAAGGCTTGTGACCAAGGACGACATGGTGAAAGATGAAGGCCAGAAGCCCGAAGTAAAGGGTAGGCTGGCCAGCCCCACATGGCCTAGGCCAGTCGGCCTATGATGTTCCAAGCCCCGTTTGTGCTCATCTTTGGTGAACTGTCCTCCAAGAATGTTTGAAAGGCAGGAGCTTCAAGATAAGGTCAAGTGACTTCGGGGTCGAGGAAAATCAAATGGAGAATCTGGAAGGCCATTCACTTCCCATTCTTATCTCGAAGATATCCCGAAGCAAACGGCGTCCAAAGACCCACATGCATAGGAAGCTTTCAGAAGACTTGGGGAGAAAGATGAGGACGAGGCGGCCTGGAAAGAGGCCAAGCCAGCCGGCCTGGGCCTCTCTGGGCCGACTGGCCTAGGCCCCCCTGGCGGCACCTCGACCTCCCCTTTGACCTAGGGTTTCCTCAGTGTATAAATAGCTCTTATACCCCTTGCCACACGGATCATCATTCATCATTCGATGCCGAGGTGCAGAGGAGCTAGAGGGACACCTTTCGAAGAGCTGAGGGTCGTGCTTGTTGTCTAGGGTTTTACCCTAGCCGATATGGGAACCCTGCGAGGAAGACCATATCAGAGTTCTGGAGCTAGTATCATCAAGATCAAGGTAGGATCCCGGTGGTGATCTTGTGATGTACTATCATTCATGGTGAAGTTATTTGTGTTTCTGAATCTTTAGCGATCGTGCCTCTTTCTATGATTTCGTTCGCTCTTGGTTTTGCTTCTTCTCCAATCTATTCTCAAGATAGATTGCTTGGGGTGTTCTTGTAGCCATGTTGGCTATGGGTTCATACCGGATCTACCAAGTGGTTTGTAACACCCTAAAATTTTGTTTTCTAAATTAGTAATTAATTTGCTAGGTTTTTGTGTGAGCATTTAGAAAATTTAGACAAATTAAAATCCTTTTCAGAAATTAAAATCAACCCTAGGTTTAGAAACTTGTTTGTGCATTTCATGCCGATGCATTGTTTTCTTGTATGTGTGTTTTTGTGTGCTAGTTCTAGGTCCTAAAACCCAGAGTCCGAAAAACCCAACCCAAAGACCCAAATCCTTTCATCGGCCCAACCTGCCCAACCGACCTCTCTTGGCCCAGCCCGGCTGCGCCCTCTCTCTTTTTTTTCCTTGGGCCCAGCCCAGGCCACCCCCCACGCATGCCGTCAGCCCCTCATCCCCTTCCATCACGCACGCCCTCCCCTCCAGAAACGTCGCCCCTTCCCGTCGCCCCCTTCTGTCTCCTTCGCAAGAACAGAAACGTCGCCCCCTTTTCCATCTCGCACAGGAGCGCCCCCGTCCCATCCCTTCGCCCCTCTCTCTCTGCGATTCAAGAACAGCAGGTGGCCAGACCCCTCCCCTTCCCTTTCCTCTCTCACTCAAGAGCCTTTAACCCCGGCTTTAATTCTTGTTAATGGTTTTCATGGGCAGTAATGGAGGGTGGAACAAACCGTCGCCCTCTCCTCAATTCCCTGCCATACCGCCCTTCCCCCCTTTAAAACCTGGGACAAGTTCATCCTCAGTCCCCTTTGGTTCTCTCACTCCCCAATTCTCAAAAATCAGAATCATTCACATCGAATTCCTGCACCTGCTGCATCGACTTCGGTAAGAACCTTGCTGTCACCTCTGTTGGCAGTCACCAGCGCCTTCCCCTCAATCCCCTCCTCTCTGTTGCGTGCGCAGGTACACCAGGGCCACGATCCCGGCGCCCAGGCCAGCGACGCCGAGGCCGCAGCCCTCCCCCACGCTCGCCCCGTGGTCTGTTCCGCCCCCTTCAGTGGCGCACCATCCTTGCTGTCTATCTGCCCCAAGTAAGTATCAAGATGAACTCGCGACGTCGCCCGATTCTGTTTTGCCGCTCATCAATGAAATCCACGCACCGTAGCTCCGGCCACCATCATCGCCGGCGAGCAGAAGCCGTTCTGGGCGTCGCCCTTTCTTCTGTCCGTGAGAACAGCAAGATGCTGTTGCTCCTCCCTGATTGGACGAAGAAGAAACCACCAGAGCCATCCATCTTTTCATCAACGGCCTGGATTAAAACATCAAATACCCCTTCGCTCTTTTGTTAAAGAGTCCCTGCAGAATTTCCTAATCAACCCGCCATCCTTTTTCAGTTCAGAAAAACTCTCTTGCTACCCCCTGTTATCTAGGTTTAATAACGTTTAGGTCCTCGGTTCTCGCAGGTTAGTCCTCGATCTTGTTTTTAGTGTAGTTTAATCACCGTAAATCCGATTAGAGTGATTTTCGCGTTGTTGTGTTCGTAGAAATGCATAGATTAGTTTTATATCCTTTTGCTTCTGTTTTCATTGTATGGTGTACTGTTCTAATAGAAATACTTTTGTATGCATGTACTGGCTTGTGATGGATGTATGTGTGGTGATTGGAATGCGTGTATAGTTTGCGAGCAGTACGAGGCCGGCTTTGATCAAGAGTTTGAAGACCAAGATCAGCAGCAATATTTTGAGGAAGGCAAGTGTAACATGATTTATCCTTGATACCTATTCACCTATTAATCATGTTATTCATTCATGCATGTGTCTAATTTGTTAAACCTTAGGAATGACTAGTCTTGTTTATCCTATATTCCTTGTTACCTTGGGTTTATGCATATGGGTAGATATGTTAGTTGTTGCTATGCTTGCCAACCGCTAATGTTCGTTATGAAATAATAATCATGACTAATGATATACTTGGAACCTTATTAAAATGTGCTTTTTAGCAACTTGGTTTAGGGAGCTTGAGCATGTGTTTGCATTGCTCTAAGTGTCTCTTCTTAAGGTTCCGTTCTTAAAGCGGCCACCCAGGAAAACCGTACAACCACAGGAATCACATGGCTCTGGTCTTGACTAAGTAAACTGTACGGCTCTAGCTTGTCTAGTGGTTACCGAAAGGCGCAAGTGGGGCTGCCAGGTTTAAGTGTGGACCTCGGTCAGTTCTCGTTGGGGTTTGTGTGTGATGGATTTGTGTGATGTTTTGGCTGGAGCCTGGAGGGGTCCATGCGCCTGTCAGGAAACCGTAGCGGCCACTAGCTTGCTAGGGTGTCTTTTGAAAGGTCTCGTAGTGAAACCCTGTACTCATTTCACGTGGTGTGAAGGGAGTGTGTGCCCAAGGCAAGGGGGATCACGACCGGTGGTGAAAGTGTACAACCTCTGCAAAGTGTAAAACTGTTATAACAGCCGTGCTCACGGTCAAGAGCGGCCTGGATCCTTTTCGAGCGGTTCCTTGTTTTCTAAAGTAATGTTTAACGATGATGTTGGTTACTTATAATATCTCACATGTTTTTCTAATGTGGGTTACAACCGGGTTGTCATATAATTATAGTAATACAGGTTAATTTTAAAATCAATCAACTAAAAATGCTAACCGCAGTTTAAACCTTGCATAGCCTTTTGAGCCTCATTTAATCATGTTATGCTTGCTAAGTAAGATGGATTACTTACACTTGCTTCATATCAACAAAATCCCGGATGGGTACTCAGAGGAGCCGCCAGTGGATGCTTTCGTATTCCCCGAGGAGTTCCCGGACTTCTAGGCAGTGCATTCCCCCAGTCAGAGTCCCTGTGGAGATGTTCTGGAGTTAGACTACGTCAGGCTTCCGCTACTTTGATAAACTCGTTAATAAATGTAATGCCTGTGATGTAAGACTTGTTATGATTTATGTTATCGAGCACTGTTTTCTTTTCTTTGATATTCATTTCTGAGCAATATGTGTGTAAAGACTTCCTGGGTACACATATAGCAGCATTCGGATTTCCTTCGTAAATCCGGGTGTGACAGAGTGGTATCAAAGCAGTGCTGACTGTAGGATGCGCAGCCTAGAGTAGAATGGTCGTTTAGAGTTTGTACTCCTTGCTTTATTTCATTTTGATCTAACCTTGGTTATTTTATTTATTGATTATACATACCTCATTTTATTTATTCAATCTATCCTTGTTTTGCCTTGTCAGTAATTTATTAAAAATCTTTGCTTATACTTCTATCCTTATCTATTGCAAAATTTGACTTTCCCCGTTGTTTTCTTTCATGAGATAGGCTCGAATCACCATAGATGAGGATCTTTAGGTTTGTCCCACGAGATGTAATAAACGACTTAGATGTGTTTTGAGTATGTTTTAAGTTTCTCATGTGTAAACCTGTGCTCTTGAGTGATTTGAATGAATTGTGATTATGTTAAATGCATGAGTTGGATTTTTGTAATGATTGTGATGATTGTGAGTTTTATACTCACAAGCATCTAGATATAGGTTAAGGCTTTGTGTTTAAATAGTTGGGTGGGTTTTTGTTCTGCACATCTACCATTCCTGGAGATTCACTATCATCTAGGAAAGGCAAATTTGGTGGCAGATGCTCTAAGCAGAAGAAGTCATGCAAATAGAGTTACCCAGTTGCTAGAAGAACTCAGTAAGGAATTTGAACGGTTGAATCTGGGATTTGCTGCTAGTACGGTGAAAATGGAAGTTGAACCAACACTAGACAAAGAGATTAAAGAGGGCAACAAGAAGATAAGAAGATTCAGGAAATCATAGCTTTGATCATTCAGGGAAAAGCACCAGGATTTAGCATAGACGAGCAAGGAATTGTGTGGTTCGGTAAAAGAATATGTGTGCCTAACCTGAAACATATAAGAGATGCTATTCTAAGGGAAGCACATGATTCAGCATACTCCATACACCCGGGAAGTACAAAAATGTATTTGGATATTAAAGAGAGATATTGGTGGTATGGACTTAAGCGAGATGTAGCAACATATGTCGCTCTATGTGACACGTGTCAAAGGGTTAAAGCGGAACATCAGAGACCTGCCGGTTTACTCCAACCCTTGAAGATACCAGAATGGAAATGGGAAGAAGTAGGAATGGACTTTATAGTCGGTTTGCCTCGAACTCAGAGAGGTTTTGACTCTATATGGGTAATTGTGGATCGACTAACTAAGGTGGCTCATTTCGTTCCGGTGAAGACCACCTACTCAGGCGCAAAGCTAGCAGAGCTATACATGGAGCGAATAGTATGCTTGCATGGAGTTCCAAAGAAGATAGTGTCAGATCGGGGATCACAGTTTACATCACAGTTCTGCCATAAACTTCATGAGTCAATGGATACAAAACTGAACTTCAGTTCGGCTTATCATCCACAGACTGATGGGCAAACTGAAAGGACGAACCAAATCTTGGAAGATATGTTGAGGGCTTGTGCTTTACAGTACGGGACAAGTTGGGATAAGAGTTTGCCATACGCAGAATTCTCTTATAACAACAGTTTCCAGAAGAGTCTACAAATGGCACCTTTTGAGGCACTTTATGGCAGGAAATGCAGGACACCCTTGTTCTGGAATCAAACGGGAGAAAGCCAAGTGTTTGGACCTGAAATTCTTAAAGAGGCTGAAAGACAGGTGCAGACAATCAGGCAGAATTTGACGGTAGCACAATCTAGGCAAAAGAGTTATGCGGATGTCAGACGTCGAGACCTTAGTTTTGACATTGGCGACTACGTATATCTCAAGGTGTCACCGATGAGAGGAGTTCGCAGATTCAATGTCAAAGGCAAACTAGCACCAAGCTATATTGGACCATTCAAGGTGTTGGACAGAAAAGGTGAGGTGGCTTATCAATTGGAATTGCCAACTAGACTGTCAGGTGTACACGATGTGTTTCATGTGTCACAACTAAAGAAATGTTTACGGGTGCCAGAAGAACAGTTACCTTTGGATGAACTCGATGTACAAGAGGATCTGACTTATAAGGAGTACCCCGTCAAGATACTGGAAGTGGCAGAAAGAGTCACAAGGAGTAAGGTGATACGGATGTGTAAGGTGCAGTGGAGCCGACACTCTGTGGATGAGGCAACTTGGGAAAGAGAAGAAGATTTAAAGGCAGAATATCCGCAGCTGTTTGAAGGCTCAACCGAATCTCGAGGACGAGATTCCTTTTAAGGGGGGTAGGTTTGTAACACCCTAAAATTTTGTTTTCTAAATTAGTAATTAATTTGCTAGGTTTTTGTGTGAGCATTCAGAAAATTTAGACAAATTAAAATCCTTTTCAGAAATTAAAATCAACCCTAGGTTTAGAAACTTGTTTGTGCATTTCATGCCGATGCATTGTTTTCTTGTATGTGTGTTTTTGTGTGCTAGTTCTAGGTCCTAAAACCCAGAGTCCGAAAAACCCAACCCAAAGACCCAAATCCTTTCATCGGCCCAACCTGCCCAACCGACCTCTCTTGGCCCAGCCCGGCTGCGCCCTCTCTCTTTTTTTTTTCCTTGGGCCCAGCCCAGGCCACCCCCCACGCATGCCGTCAGCCCCTCATCCCCTTCAATCACGCACGCCCTCCCCTCCAGAAACGTCGCCCCTTCCCGTCGCCCCCTTCTGTCTCCTTCGCAAGAACAGAAACGTCGCCCCCTTTTCCATCTCGCACAGGAGCGCCCCCGTCCCATCCCTTCGCCCCTCTCTCTCTGCGATTCAAGAACAGCAGGTGGCCAGACCCCTCCCCTTCCCTTTCCTCTCTCACTCAAGAGCCTTTAACCCCGGCTTTAATTCTTGTTAATGGTTTTCATGGGCAGTAATGGAGGGTGGAACAAACCGTCGCCCTCTCCTCAATTCCCTGCCATACCGCCCTTCCCCCCTATAAAACCTGGGACAAGTTCATCCTCAGTCCCCTTTGGTTCTCTCACTCCCCAATTCTCAAAAATCAGAATCATTCACATCGAATTCCTGCACCTGCTGCATCGACTTCGGTAAGAACCTTGCTGTCACCTCTGTTGGCAGTCACCAGCGCCTTCCCCTCAATCCCCTCCTCTCTGTTGCGTGCGCAGGTACACCAGGGCCACGATCCCGGCGCCCAGGCCAGCGACGCCGAGGCCGCAGCCCTCCCCCACGCTCGCCCCGTGGTCTGTTCCGCCCCCTTCAGTGGCGCACCATCCTTGCTGTCTATCTGCCCCAAGTAAGTATCAAGATGAACTCGCGACGTCGCCCCGATTCTGTTTTGCCGCTCATCAATGAAATCCGCGCACCGTAGCTCCGGCCACCATCATCGCCGGCGAGCAGAAGCCGTTCTGGGCGTCGCCCTTTCTTCTGTCCGTGAGAACAGCAAGATGCTGTTGCTCCTCCCTGATTGGACGAAGAAGAAACCACCAGAGCCATCCATCTTTTCATCAACGGCCTGGATTAAAACATCAAATACCCCTTCGCTCTTTTGTTAAAGAGTCCCTGCAGAATTTCCTAATCAACCCGCCATCCTTTTTCAGTTCAGAAAAACTCTCTTGCTACCCCCTGTTATCTAGGTTTAATAACGTTTAGGTCCTCGGTTCTCGCAGGTTAGTCCTCGATCTTGTTTTTAGTGTAGTTTAATCACCGTAAATCCGATTAGAGTGATTTTCGCGTTGTTGTGTTCGTAGAAATGCGTAGATTAGTTTTATATCCTTTTTGCTTCTGTTTTCATTGTATGTTGTACTGTTCTAATAGAAATACTTTTGTATGCATGTACTGGCTTGTGATGGATGTATGTGTGGTGATTGGAATGCGTGTATAATTTGCGAGCAGTACGAGGCCGGCTTTGATCAAGAGTTTGAAGACCAAGATCAGCAGCAATATTTTGAGGAAGGCAAGTGTAACATGATTTATCCTTGATACCTATTCACCTATTAATCATGTTATTCATTCATGCATGTGTCTAATTTGTTAAACCTTAGGAATGACTAGTCTTGTTTATCCTATATTCCTTGTTACCTTGGGTTTATGCATATGGGTAGATATGTTAGTTGTTGCTATGCTTGCCAACCGCTAATGTTCGTTATGAAATAATAATCATGACTAATGATATACTTGGAACCTTATTAAAATATGCTTTTTAGCAACTTGGTTTAGGGAGCTTGAGCATGTGTTTGCATTGCTCTAAGCGTCTCTTCTTAAGGTTCCGTTCTTAAAGCGGCCACCCAGGAAAACCGTACAACCACAGGAATCACATGGCTTTGGTCTTGACTAAGTAAACTGTACGGCTCTAGCTTGTCTAGTGGTTACCGAAAGGCGCAAGTGGGGCTGCCAGGTTTAAGTGTGGACCTCGGTCAGTTCTCGTTGGGGTTTGTGTGTGATGGATTTGTGTGATGTTTTGGCTGGAGCCTGGAGGGGTCCATGCGCCTGTCAGGAAACCGTAGCGGCCACTAGCTTGCTAGGGTGTCTTTTGAAAGGTCTCGTAGTGAAACCCTGTACTCATTTCACGTGGTGTGAAGGGAGTGCGTGCCCAAGGCAAGAGGATCACGACCGGTGGTGAAAGTGTACAACCTCTGCAGAGTGTAAAACTGTTATAACAGCCGTGCTCACGGTCAAGAGCGGCCTGGATCCTTTTCGAGCGGTTCCTTGTTTTCTAAAGTAATGTTTAACGATGATGTTGGTTACTTATAATATCTCACATGTTTTTTCTAATGTGGGTTACAATCGGGTTGTCATATAATTATAGTAATACAGGTTAATTCTAAAATCAATCAACTAAAAATGCTAACCGCAGTTTAAACCTTGCATAGCCTTTTGAGCCTCATTTAATCATGTTATGCTTGCTAAGTAAGATGGATTACTTACACTTGCTTCATATCAACAAAATCCCGGATGGGTACTCAGAGGAGCCGCCAGTGGATGCTTTTGTATTCCTCGAGGAGTTCCCGGACTTCTAGGCAGTGCATTTCCCCAGTCAGAGTCCCTGTGGAGATGTTCTGGAGTTAGACTACGTCAGGCTTCCGCTACTTTGATAAACTCGTTAATAAATGTAATGCCTGTGATGTAAGACTTGTTATGATTTATGTTATCGAGCACTGTTTTCTTTTCTTTGATATTCATTTCTGAGCAATATGTGTGTAAAGACTTCCTGGGTACACATATAGCAGCATTCGGATTTCCTTCGTAAATCCGGGTGTGACATGGTTCGACATGTTCACTTGTGAACGTACCCTTAAGTTACCCACGCCGATAGGGAGCATCATGACAGAGTGTGATCCCGTGTACGGTGGGGCTTTTGGGAGTTTGACCGGAGGTCGTGATTTAAAGATGCTTTTATTGAGATTCACATCTATCTTACTTCACTCTATTTGGCTCGGAGCTACAACATATGCATGATCTAGGCAATCTAGATTGGTTATCTCTAACTCTCTCTTGCTACCTCTAGTGTTTGGTGTTTAGAAGATTAGATCTGTTTTGTAATCTCTTTCAAGACAAAAGATTTCTAAGCTAGTTAGATTGTTTCTTATATCTTTAGTTCCATGGATTGATAAACCTTGGGGTGTACTCTGAGGGAAGAGCTACAACTGATCCGTGTGCTTGCCGTTCATGATTGATGCATCTAAGGGCCGTCAACAGGTGGTCAGGACAATTGTAGTTTGGCTTTGGTTTGACGGATTGTTTTGGTCCTCACTTTGCATCAAGCACCGCAACAGTCGGTGGTCGTAGTGGACCCACTTTTAGACTCACAACAGCTATGTGTACGGTGGAGATCAAGAAGTTGCGGTGCAACACCAAAAGAGCACCGCAACAGTCGGTCCTTTGCAGAAAAGCACCAACGACTACATAACGGCAAGTTCTTCATGTTGGTGCTATAAAACCCCTCCACCCAGCCATTTGAAGTGTGTTAGAGCTTGGGGAAGTTGTTGGGTGTTGAAGTTCACCAATTCATGTGCTCTATCCACCAAAGTGCTTAAGAGAAGATTAGGCAATTAGCAACAAGGCTTAGGCTTTGATTAGTGCTAGCTTAGGCCGCTTAGCTCTTTGCTTTAGGCTTTAGTCTAGAGTTTAGTGAGGTTTGCAAACCTCCTTGCTATCAGTGCTTGCACGCACCAAGTGTTGTAGACCCAGGACGTTGTAGTCTAGCGAGACCCTCCAACAATGCTTTGTGGAGAGGCCTCCGGTGTTTGTGCAAGGGAGGAGAGGCCCTTGGCGGTTTGCCGAAGCTCTATCATAGTGAAGACGGCGGAGGTCACCGGCGAGAGGCCAAGCGGAGACCCACTCGTGTTGTGGGTAGTCCCGTTGGCTATCACGGAGTTTGCCCACCACCAGAGCATTGCCCTAAGGAAGGAGCATTTCCCAAAAAGGGGCTCCAAGGAGGACAAAGGGGGAGTTAGCTAACTCCCCGATACCTCGGGAAAAATCATCATGCCAAGAGTTTGCGTTCTCTACCTCTTACACTTCTGCATTTATATTGTGCCTTTTACATTCCGCATTTACCTTTCCTAGAATTACCTTGTTTAGTTGATAGGATTAGAACCTAGGGTGCAAAACCCTTTTAGGTAGAGATAGCAACACATAGAAAAACCTAGTGCACATCTAGATAGAAATTGGAATAGGTTTTTATATGTGCTTGGAGCTTTAGTTTTTAGAACACCTAATTCACCCCCCTCTTAGGATGTCACGGTCCCTTCAACGACACAAGGCCTTTTTTTAGGATACTACCTCCCCCTTCAATTTCTTATAAGAGTAACCATTGCATCCCCAATCCCCCTGCCTTTTTGTCTTCGCACCTTGTCTTCCCCATCCTCTTCGTCTTCCATTTAGCGCTCCGCCTCTGCCTCCGCGCTCGTCACCGGCCATCCTCGTCTACCAGGATGGCTCCCTCGAAGCATTCCTTGATCGCGAGGAGCCAGGAGAGGGACCCTGTGACTGGCCGCTTCACAAGGGCCGCCTCCGCCTCCACCTCGCGCATGCCGGCAAGTCGTCGTGGACGCCGTTGCCAAGTGTCTGGCGCCGCGTTGAGAAAATGGGCCCCCTCCGACCGACGCCAGACGCGTCGCAGCGTCCACGACCCCGCCCCCGCTCCTGTCATCGCTCCTCTGCCCGGATTCATGCCCCTAGGCAAGGTGAGGGTGAAGGATGAGCCCCTGGATGAATCTGGCAGTCCCCCACCTCCTCCAGCAGTTCAATCCACCTCTGGCGCGCCCAAGTTGAATCCCCCTCTCCCACTCTTTTGTGGTTTTTTTGCATTTCTCTGCTGATTGGGGATTTTTATCTTTTCTTTTGCTTTGACTATGTTGCATTAATTGATTGGTTACAATCGCTGCATGATCGGTGAAGGGGAAGCAGGCAACGGCGGCGGCAGACAAGGGCAAGGGCAAGGAGAAGGCAATGCTGGCGCCATTGACCCTCCACCAAGGAAAGGTGATATGTTGTTCTTCTTCTGTTTCTGTTCTTCTCTATTTCTGTTTCTGTTTCTATTTCTGTTTTTGTTTCTGTAATGTATGATCTGAGTAAAGGTGATGAGCAGGTGATTTTTCTAGATTGGTTACAATGTATTGTATGTTTCTGTTGCGGCGATTCGTTACAATGCAAAAGTGATGATTGATGATTTTTCTAGATTTTTTCTAGTTTTTGGAAACTGATGTTAATCAATTTCTTGGTATTTTTCTAGTTTGATTTAATGAAGTTCCGCTTCCCAAAGATGCTCGTCACTCTAGTTTGGGACTCCAACAGCGATGCTGAAGATGGACCAGTCCTGTTTACTGAGGAGGTTGTTGGTATTTCTTACGGTCGCAGATAAATCCGCAAACGCACGTATACCATTGTAGCTTTCACCCGGAAGTATTCAGGGTATCGAATCCACAGGGAACGTGTGTACTAATCTTCTAACGAGATCATCCAAGGACAACAAGAGGAATGATGGCGAGGGCGGAGAGGATTCCTATGGCAAAGGACCTTGATGAAGAATAAGTTCAGCGTCTATAGTTTACTTACTTTGGGCACCGGGGTATCCTAGGCCTCTAGGAAATTGCCGGCCAACAGCTCTATGCTGTACCCGAACGTGGAGGATTACAAAGGACGGACAGGGCTGTCACCACCTGCCGCCTACCTCTTCTAATCCGTGGGGCTACGAGGCAAACAAAGGTAATTTCTAGCCCAGACACCACGTCTATGCTATCAATTACTACTTTGGTCTTGTTCCTAGACCAAAGTATTCACTAAGCATTCGTAAATAATTAATGAATGATGAACCCGTAAGCAACTATAGAAGAGAACTTACTTAATCAAGAGAACTTAATACCATAAGAGATCACGAACACTTACTAGAAGAAAGAAGCATCCGTCGAGGTACAAGATCGGGGAAGAGTGCCAACAGACCCGGCACTTCCCCCGGACTACCCCTCACTCTCTCCCTATTCTCTAGATACTACACTGGAGTAGAGCTTCACCTTGGAGTGGAGCTAGTGGCTTCTCAATCTTGTGTGTTTCTTCAATGACCGGTATGCCGCTATTTATAGCTTGTAGAGGCGGTTGGGAGTGGACACGTGGAAGATGACGAACGGACTCAGTCACAGGTCGGGCGATTCGGGGAGATCGGCCGACGTTCGATCCACCGCCTTGAGTGATGCACGGCACAGATGGTCTTCTGGAGGCGGTGGGATCCCGTACCAGAAAGATGAGGCGGTTTGGCCTCCGGACCAGGTCGGGCGACCGTCTATCGGCACCGATCGGGCCCATCTTCGGCTGAGTGACTGTTTAGTGGGTCCTCATGGCGGTTCCAGGTGGTATAGGTGCATTTGAGTACGTTTAGTTTGGAAGGTGGGCCCTTCTATCCATGTGACCTCCCCTTGGACCATTCCCATCTCTTGGATCCAACCGACATGGAATCAGTAGCTAGGATGGTCCTGGAGTGTGCTTCTTTGCTGTGGACAAAGATGGGCTTTATTGGGCTTGGGCCCAGGTCGGCCGACCTAGGTGGGTCGGGCGACCTGGCCCTGAGCCCAATTGTCCTCCTCTTTTGCCAATTATTTCCTGCAATGACATATTCACCAAAACTCATGGAATTGATTAGATATAAACATTATCACTATGTTTGGTGATTATATTTGATATATTTTCTGCAGGAATTGACGGCCAAAAGTGGTACCTAAGGACCGTCAACAAGCTCCCCCACACTTAGCCTTTACTCGTCCCCGAGTGAAGCTTAAAGACTAAGGTGGAAAAACATGACTCCAATTGATATGATGCAAGCATATAAATTATTCCAAAACATACCTGTACTTGTGAATTTTGAAGTGTCTATCTTGCCATCTTGGGTGGTTGAGAAATGGAACAGCCTCGATTCAAGTCATCTTCACTCCTCTGTTAAGTAACTTGGGTTTTTGATAAATTTTCAAAAACATAACCTTACCTAGCTCCTCAAATAATTCTCTCTGATCGCTCAATGTGTATGATTCCTCACTAAGGCATTTCTTTGCCTTCTTTCACCTACTTCTAAAAGGCTTATATGGAGCTCAAGGTAGGAGTAAAGATATGGCATACTTGCATCACATATATTGCAAAGTCAAAGAGTGGATCCAAGAAGAAAACTATTCATACAATCTGATCAAGATGTGCATGTGTGTGGAAGAATGAAATGATAACTCATTTTTGTGTGATCTCTCTCCTCTTGAATTAACTTTGAGAACATGGCTATAATATTTTTTCTCTCTTTTTTTTACTTGGGCCTTCATGTGCCCATATTTTTTTCTCTTTTTTTTATGCTTGGACCTTCATGTGTCCATATATTTTTTTATAGCCCATGTCTCTTTTGAAATAATACTTGGAGAGAAGATCAACACTTTAAATGGAGTATTTATTTTGTGGATGGATGAAATGTATGTTGCTAACTTCCAGTCTAGAAGTTTAGCATGTGTATGTGGAGTGTACGTGATCTTGATCATGAAAGTATGAAGAGCATCTTACAAAGGTCACAACAATTTGACAAAGCTCAATGCAATAAACAAGCAGCATATGTATATGGGTTTTTCAATGTGAACATCATATGGCTTTGGTAGGAATAAGGCATCACTGAGGAGCTTTGCAAGGTTATTGATTTTAAACTTTTGCAAGAAAAACATCCCAAGTACTTTGTACAGAAAGAGCAAGATTTATTTATCATACCATATCTCATTAATCAACCACTTAGATAAACATGTTTTCCTAAAGAAATATGTTCACAAGCAACAGGTGTATGCGCAAGGAATAAAGTATATGCAAGCCAATCAAGGATAGACATGTAAACCAAAGGAACATCCAAGGTCATTTTATCATGAGTTTAATTTTAAAGATTATCTCAAGATAGGATTAAATTAACTCATGAACTAGAGAGGGTGAGGGACAGGATGTGCAAACCATCGCTCTGGACGAAAATGTGGACGAGAGATGCCTGATGGCCTTCGGCCGACCAGGCGGATCGGCCGACCTCTTCTGGGCTTCGCTCACCTTGATCTTTCTTGAGTTGACCTGTGCTATGTTGTACAACCTATCTGTGGGTGGTCTCAATAATGTGCACGTCAGGAAACTCGAGAGACCCCCACACTTGATCTTGTACCTGCATTTATTCATACATGGTGGAAACAAAACAATGGCTCTTTGGTTTTAAAGATCAAGAGACTTTATTGGATTCAAATATTCATTTGTTTATTTTTGATTATGTTATTATTTTTTTGACTTTTTTTAATACAGCAAGATGGAAGACCAACATTTCCTGAAAACCAAGATAACATTTTGTACAAATGGAACCTGTTGCGAAATACTTACCGACCTCCCCCACACTTGGACTTTTGTGTCACGGGACACCAAAAATCGAGTGTGTTGGCTTCCCTTGAAATTTGTTCCATGAACAAAACTTACCAAGGTTGTACTGATGATGTAGTTCCATGTTCTTAAGCATCACTTGTCCATCGTTCTTCTTAATCTCCACCTGAAATGGTTAGCGACCAAAAATACCCAAAGGAAAGTTTATCCTAAAAACATGTTCTTGCTTTTATTTGAAAGGAAAAATAAATGATAATCCGAGCCATCTCCCGGCAGTGCTTTGTTTATGGTCTGAAGCTAGACCATGGGGAACCCTCACATTGCTGCTATCATTGGCGACATAGTTCCCCACTCCATCGTCAATTGTAGATATACCGTTGAAATTCTAGCTGCAATGTTAGTGCCAAAGATGCAAAACGAAATCTGCAATGTTTATGATAAACAAATGCATCCACAACCAACCTTCTAAACATTTTAGAAGAGAGGACCTTAAGATGGTTGTAGTCCTCGCATGCGCTTGTGGCACAAAGTGTAACTAACTCTGGAGATTCATTAAATGAGCTTGACTCTTGTGGGATTTTGAAAGAGAAGGTTTCATGCTCATTTATGGAATCCTTTTGCTCGGACTCCAGAGTCAAAATTTCAAGCGTGTCCATGGCCTTTGGGTTCTCCAACTCAAGAGGTTCATCATTGAAAATCAAAGTTGTTTCTCGACCATTATCGAGAACAACTTCCTGAGGGCCTAAGGGACATGGCTTCCGCTTGATTGAAGGCGGTGATGAAGGTCGCTCGAGATGAGAAGTAGGTTCGAATGGCGACACAAACATCACCTTCTCGAGCGGGCTATGCTCGGGGAGAGGCCTTGCCATAGAAGTTTCTGGGCAAGAAATATGAGTGGCAAGAGTAGCTTTCCCGAGCTCCCCATTGAGGCTCCCATGAGATACTTCTTTTTGGAGAAGCCTTTCTAGTGGGAAGCCTATGAGAAGATCAAAATCGAGGATAGAAAAGATATGGAAGTCTAAGTCTACCTCGATTTTGTCTAACATGATCGTCACGGCACTTGCAACCCCCCGACATTGAAGGATGTGTCCAAAAGGACAACTTTTTAAAACCGTGTCGGATGACCTTAGCGGAACATTTCCTAGGAGAGCATATGCTAGGTGCCATGGCATGACATTGATCTCCATGTTGGGGTTGAAATGGGCTTCTACGACAGTTCCCTTTATATAACAAGGAAGGATTATAGAAGGTGAACTATTCCAAATTGCTTCGGAAAAGTGCCTCCCTCCATCCGACCACTCCTCCGTTATGGCTTTCACGAGAAATGCTTCGTTGGGAGGATCGGGAGGATGAGAAAAAGGAAGTGTCATAGCCTTCTTGTGCCAAGAGTAGTCTGAGGTGTTTCCATGGTTTTCATATAGATCATCCTCAAATTTAAAATTGAATCCTGAAGGTTGAATTTTTTCTTCCTTCAAGGATTTTGGTTCGGGAGCGGGCTCTAAGGCTGGATCGTGCGAGGTAAATAGGTTTGGCTCGGATCTTGTCTTAGAGCTGTGCTGGGATTCGTGCTGTGTTTCGGTGGAGGGAGTGTTTTCTAGAATCTTTTCTAGAAGAGCTCTCCCTTCATCCAAGGTTACGTGCATGAACGAACCACCGGCGGCACCATCTAGGATGAAAGCAGCTTCTTTTTTAGGCCCGATCGAAAATGTTGCATGAGCATGAAGTCGGGTATGCCTAAGTCTGGGCCAAACTTGTTTAGTGAAACAAATCTTTCCCAAGCTGCACCTAGAGTTTTCTTCTCACCCTGCTGGAAGCAGACGATCTCCCTCCGAAGGGCACATATACGGTGAATGGGAAAGAAGTAAAGACAAAATTTGTCCCGTAATTTTCCCCAATTTCCGTTTACGTCCCTAATGGTCTGGCGGTACCATCTCTTTGCCGTCTCATCGAGAGAGAATGGAAATAACTTCCATTTGATGGTCTTTTGTGCCATGCCTGAGATTCTCAAACATGAGCACAACAATTCGAATTCTTGCAGGTGATCATAAGGATTTTCGTTGTTGGCCCCTGAGAAGGTTTTATTCCGAACCATGGCTATAAAGCCGTGGCGGAGTTCAAAGCTAGATGTGGTGATTGGTTGATCAGAAGGTGGTAGCTCAAAGAACTCACGCCTTGGAGCAGAGAAGTCTATAATAGAATATTGCTCCATGGTAGAGGGGTTAACTGGTAAAAGAAAATAAAAGGAAAATAAAAAATACGAGGACGAACACGGTTCGAAGATAATACAACAACCGTTCCCCGGCAACGGCGCCAGAAAGCTTGTTGGTATTTCTTACGGTCGCAGATAAATCCGCAAGCGCACGGATACCGTTGTAGCTTTCACCCGGAAGTATTCAGGGTATCGAATCCACAGGGAACGTGTGTACTAATCTTCTAACGAGATCGTCCAAGGACAACAAGAGGAATGATGGCGAGGGCGGAGAGGATTCCTATGGCAAAGGACCTTGATGAAGAATAAGTTCAGCGTCTATAGTTTACTTACTTTGGGCACCGGGGTATCCTAGGCCTCTAGGAAATTGCCGGCCAACAGCTCTACGCTGTACCCGTACGTGGAGGATTACAGAGGACGGACAGGGCTGTCACCACCTGCCGCCTACCTCTTCTAATCCGTGGGGCTACGAGGCAAACAAAGTAACTTCTAGCCCAGACACCACGTCTATGCTATCAATTACTACTTTAGTCTTGTTCCTAGACCAAAGTATTCACTAAGCATTCGTAAATGATTAATGAACGATGAACCCGTAAGCAACTATAGAAGAGAACTTACTTAATCAAGAGAACTTAATACCATAAGAGATCACGAACACTTACTAGAAGAAGGAAGCATCAGTTGAGGTACAAGATCGGGGAGATCGGCCGACGTTCGATCCACCGCCTTGAGTGATGCACGGCACAGATGGTCTTCTGGAGGCGGTGGGATCCCGTACCAGAAAGATGAGGCGGTTTGGCCTCCGGACCAGGTCGGGCGACCGGGCTCGGTCGGGCGACCGGCTATCGGCACCAATCGGGCCCATCTTCGGTTGAGTGACTGTTTAGTGGGTCCTCATGGCGGTTCCAGGTGGTATAGGTGCATTTGAGTACATTTAGTTTGGAAGGTGGGCCCTTCTATCCATGTGACCTCCCTTTGGACCATTCCCATCTCTTGGATCCAACCGACATGGAATCAGTGGCTAGGATGGTCCTGGAGTGTGCTTCTTTGCTGTGGACAAAGATGGGCTTTATTGGGCTTGGGCCCAGGTCGGCCGACCTAGGTGGGTCGGGCGACCTGGCCCTGAGCCCAAATCTCCTCCTCTTTTGCCAATTAGTCCCTACATTCACATATTCACCAAAACTTATGGAGTTGATTAGATATAAACCCTATCACTATGTTTGGTGATTATATTTGATATATTTTCTGCAGGAATTGACGGCCAAAAGTGGTACCTAAGGACCGTCAACAGAGGTGTTCATCTTTTCCCTTTTATTTTTGGCCAATTCTTTTGATTTTGGTCATCTACTATAACCAATTTTCTAAACTTTGTTGTCAGATCATTGCTAAGGCAGAGGAGCTTCGGCAAGCCATCAAGCGCAAGGGCAAGGTCATCAGCCAGCACAAGGCCTTCAAAGGGTTCCTCAAGGAAAAGGAACCAAGGAAATAATGACATGCTAGAAACTAAGCATTAGGATGTTAGGAAGTTAGTTTGATTAGGAAGTATGGGAGCAGTTTGTAATGGCCTTAAGGTCATTTAGTACTTGTTGCTTAATTAAGTTTGAATATGTGAAATGATATGCTCTGAACTTGATATTTTGTTTTTGGGTACTTTTGCTGATCATTATGTCAAATATATGTCAAATGATATGCTCTATGTTTTTGTGTACTTTCTGAATATGTGAAATGAAATGCTATGTCAATGATGTGTCTGAATATGTGAAATGCATTGCACAGAATATCTAAAGCGAGGAATG
The DNA here is from genome assembly GCA_004135705.1 of Alloteropsis semialata. NCBI lineage: Eukaryota > Viridiplantae > Streptophyta > Magnoliopsida > Poales > Poaceae > Alloteropsis > Alloteropsis semialata. The sequence continues at coordinate 11,729,015 of CM014278.1, forward strand.
ATAGAGACATATAGATCTATACTTACCTATTTCTAGTACTCGGGGCAGCATCAAAGGAGACATGGGTGAAGCAACCTGCGTCTCCTTTATTGCCTTTTCACAATAAAAAATTGTGTCATGGTTACGAATCGAACCAGCAACCTCTTGCATCCGAATCGGCGTCCAAACCATTGCACTAGTCAAGTATTTCCGCTCAGTTTTGATACATGGCTTCTTTTTAGTTAATAACTGCCTATTTGCAAAATAAAAATTTGTGTCGTGGTTATGAATCAAACCTGTGACCTCCTGCATCCGAATCGGCATCCAAACCATCGCACTACTCAAGTATTTCTGCTCAGTTTTGATACATGGCATCTTTTTAGGTAAAAACTGCCTCCCCTTCAATTTCTTATAAGAGTAACCGTTGCATCCCCAATCTTCACGCCTCGTCTTCTTCGTGCTTTCGTTCTCCCCCCAGCCTCTTCGTCTTCGCGCTTTGTCACCGGCCGTCGTCATCTGAAAGCTCACGGGATGGCTCCCTTGAAGCGTTCCTTGATCGCGAGGAGCCAGGAGAGGGACCCTGTGAATGGCCGCTTCGCGAGGGCCGCCTCCGCCTCCGCCTCGTGCACGCCGGCAAGTCGTCGGGACGCCGCCACCAAGTGTTGGGCCCCCTCCAACCGACGCTAGATGCATCACAGCGTCCACAACTCCACCACCACTCTGGTCTCCGCTCCTCTGCCCAAAACATTGGATGACATAAAGAACATTACTCACATAATGGATGTATTAGATCATCACCTCCAAGTACATACCATAGATGATCCACTACTAGCTCCTGAACTCCGCCATGGCACAACCACGCAGGAAGGCCATGGTGGCTAGGGTTGGTCTAAGCCATCTTCTAGGCAACTCCTAAAGACTTGCAGCGGCTGTCGTCTCCCTTTGGTGTATGCCCTAGGTTTTGCCGAGTTCTGGTGGATTGATGCATGTGCCTTCGGGTATCGGGGCTATAAATAGTCCGAGGAAGCTTAACATCGAAGGGTGCGCAGGAAAGGGATGGGCCGGCCGGCCAGGGCCTTTTCTGTGGCCCCTCGTGCCCAGCTCCGTCTCCAAGCTTCCTTTAGAAATCCTGTTTCCGCGTCATCTGGCCTTTGGACATCGTTTGTTTTGAGATATGGATGGGTCTTGATGTATTTCTAATCCCAAAGTATCCCGGCCTTATCTTCAACTAAGCTTTGTTGGAGGATGGCCCGTTGGAGTAGAGCGTAAATGGGCTTCAATTCTTTTGGGCTTCTTTTAGAGCTTTTGGACCTTGAATCAACGTCATTCTTGAGCTTCGTCCAAATATGTTCCAAAATGGCCCAAAAATCCTGCATAAATAGAAATCCTCCAAAACTATATGCATATGCGAAAATAGGGTTATTTCAAGTGCCAAGTGGTGGGTTGTATATGAATTGATCCAAAAACACCACCTAAATAGCACTAAAATTGTACCACTAACGACCGCCAACAATCCCCCAATGCTTAAACCTTGGTCGTCCTCGAGTAAGTCTAGGATCTTTGCTTACCCAGGAAATCAGTGTGCCCTTCAATGTCTTCCCTGCACTTAGTTATACACAACAAGACACATTGCTCTCAAGTATTTAGCATTTAAAGTTCAAATTGTGACCGGCTAGTTTACATTATGGAAGATAGACTGGCAATAAAGAACATGCCACAATTGAAATAATGCAATGCTCTTAAACTTAAGTGAACTTCAGACCTTTACCTTGTTCCATCGTGAAGAGTTTTTCAAAAAGATGCATATCTAACATAAGTGAGATTCTCTTGCAATAGTTCATGGAGACACTCATCTCATCAAGTCACTCAAGCCTATATTAGATTATTTTCAACCTACTCTACTCATATATGAAAGTGGAAGGCTTATGTGGAGCTTGGTAGGTAAAAACAATCCTAGTGAAACATTATATCTAAAATGTTGTCAAACTAAGAGAGAGATCTATTGGAATTACCAGGACTACTCAAAAAGGCCATGGAAAATAAATGTTGGAAAGAGAGAGGGATGAAACACACACATTTAGATAGGTGGACATGTGCAAATGGCAAATGGATGATCCTGAGGCACAATGAAGTCCTCATTATCAGATTGCACATGGTTGGAAAATTGAGTATGGAATTGTCTTCAAAGCACTTGGAATTTAATGAAGCTAAAAGAACCAAGGAGCATTTTTTTCTTTTCTTTTTCTTCTTTCTTTCCAATATTGTTTCTTTCATAATTTTTTCCTTTCTTCTTTCTTTTTCCTCCTCAGTACTTTTTGCAACATAGTACTTACTCAGCATCCTTCCCCCCATGCTTAAATGATTGCTCGTCCTCGAGCAGAGAAGTGAGGGCTAGTTGCTAAAATAAGTATACAAAATCTATCTTGATCTTCTGAAAAATAACTTGGATCTTCCGGGAGTTTCTTCTCATCAAAATTTGAAGCTGTCAGAGGGAAAAAAGAGCCAGGCTGGCCAACCTAGGGGTGCTTGAGCCGGCTGGCCCAACGCTTGTGGACCTCCGTTTCTTCTGATTTTTCTGACGCGTACTCCTGTATGACTCCCAAAATAATGTTCTTTGAATTAAGCCTTTGATCCTTCTGAATTTTCAGCGATGTAATGATCCATACTCAATTGTAGGTTGTGGTCAAGGAGGTAATCACAAAAAGTTATATTTGGGTTTTTGGGTGGATATCCAGCGAGGTTTGAAAAGTTTTCGGTGTAGAAACTCACAATGCATGGATAGAAAGGCTAGCAAAAAGAAGATACGCAAAAATGGAATGGCCAGCTTCTTAATCTCATACCACAGAAATCAATCTTAATGCAACTCATCAAAATATAAGTTTGCAATTCTAGAGGTTTCATCATGAAAAAGCATGTATATGCAAAGGCTTTGGTAGGTAGAATTTTACAAGAGATTCACAGATGTAGATAGCATAAGAATCAAGTTTTAAATAAAACAAACAAGTTATAAGATCATCGGTAAACTTAAATAAAAGAGCAACATAAAGAATGTGGGTTTAGAATTTAGTTATTTAACCTCCACAAATAAAAGAGCCGGCGATTAATCAATTTAAGGTCATTTAATAGAGAGCAAATGGTCAAGTCATATATAACATGGTGTAGGTAGAACAAAGCGGCAATTTTCATCACTTTTCCATAAGCAAAAGCATTCAAAATATATCATCATGGTGAGCACAAAGTGATGGTGATCATCAAAACTAGGTTGTTCAACCTAGTAGCCATGTTATTAGCTAGGCATATGTACAAAAGTTTCTATGGTTGAAGGCATACATATATACAAGCATTTAGAAGGAGATGAACAAAGAGAAGATTGAGCAAGAGTTACCGTCCTTTTCAATGCTTGCAATGAAGTGTAGCGTGGCTTCCTCCATTCTTAAGCTTGTGCTTAGCATGGAAGAAGAATTACGAGCATCTTGTGGCAACCGTGATCATGGTACTCTATGTGTCCTTTTCCTTTTTGTCCAGGAAGTCCTCCCCATGCTTAGCATGGTGCTAGGCGTGGAAGAAGAAGATGGACCATCTTGTAATTCTTGAAGTCCTTCTACCATGTGTTTGGAGATCATCCTTATTCTACTTCACCTTTGTTGCCTTAATTTTCCTTCAATCCCTTCCCATTGTCACTAAGCCATGGTCCCAATCATTCCTCGTATCGTTATCACCTCCTTGCTTATCGTTTTCATTGCTGCTTCATTTTCCATGAATTTTTTCTCTACTTCCAGAACAGAACATGTACTTAACCATTGCTCTGTTGCAAAGTGCACAAATATTTCTTTCCAACGAGTCATCATTCGCTCGAAACAGATTCCGAACAAGAGAGTTATGCCAATTTTATTCCAGCACAGCAATCTGTCCTGAGCTGATTTCAGAACGTGCAGCGCCCAATGTTTTTGTCGTATCTCCTTGCATGGGTCTTCAAATTCGTTGATCTTGAATGCATTGGAACGAGAATTCAATGTACATCTCTTAACATCTCTGAACAAGAATTCCTTGTACATCTTTGAACATATGCATATTTTTTATGGAAACACAACATCCATTTCAAAATTCAGAGATGTTAACGATCTTGGTTGCAACTTTGATCATGAATTCATGGGATTCCTTCGTCATGCCTGCAAAACAATTGAGACACACAAACTACCCCCGGATGATGGTCGGGAGTATAAGCAAATGCCAACAACCAATGACATCCCTAAGACCTTAACTTGTGGCATAATTAACCTAGTAAAAGAGAAAAATAAAAACCTAATGGGTGTGCGTGTGTGCAAAGTGAGTATGCAAATGAGAGGAAGGCATATAAACAAATACAACGGTTACACCAAGTTCTAAACACCATGTTTACAACTAGGTTGCCTAATTTCTTTATAGCTATAAAGATTTCTTAACCAAGGTCAAAATGCCATGCTCCTCTCAAGGTCAATAATTCTACATAGCGCAAGAAAAATAAAGTGAATTGCAGAGCTTATAAACCAACAAATGCAATATAAATGCTAACAAGGCTTATAAAACTAAATGATGAAGGTCTGCAAACGTGTCTAAACACCATGCTTAAACAATATTGCAAAGGGGAATGCCCTATAGAAGCATCAACATGGATATGAAAGCATTCATCATGAAGTTTTGTGAAAGAGCCAAACTAGCAAATGCATGATGGAACTATGGAATGAATGCAAATTGCAAATGCAAAGAGTTAGCAAGAGCAAGTGCTAGCAAAGGTTGAAAAGACTTTTGATGTTGTTCTGCAATCGATTGATTCAAAAAGTATCTGCTTAGAGTGACAAAGCTTGGCCAGCCACTTCATAACAAGTGAAGCATTGTCGACAAGAACATCATCCATCAAAAGAACAAATTAATCAAGCTAACAAGGTTTAGGGGAAGGGTTATGGGTATCCTGTATTTTTGGCTTAAGACAAGAATTTTGAAGAGAGAAATCAAGTTTAGAAAATCTACCTAAGATGGTGGAAAAACAACAAAGGCTGTTTCATTCGATGAAAAACAAAACCTATGGTTTTAGGATATCTATAAGTATGAGAGGTTTTCCTAAAGGTTTTGGATTGTTGGTATTTCGTACGGTCGCAGGTAAATCCGCAAGCGCACGGATACCTTTGTAGCTTTCACACGGAAGTATTCAGTGTATCGAATCCACAGGGAAGGCGGTGGTTGAATAAAGTATTTATCCATTGCACTCAATCATAACACTTTTAATATACCAAAATCTAGCAAGGGGTAAACATTGATAATGGGGGTAGTGTGACACACCGAAGATTCATTGCTCAGAATATATAAGACTTAGCTAGTCTGAAGAGCCTAGAAGAGAACAAGGCAATCTATGTACTTCTCACTCATGAGTCTTAAGCATATAAAATTATACACTGTACAAGCTCAGTAAAGGGATACATGTTAGAGGGCATATTGAGTTGTCCAATGGTTCCCTCATCAAGGGACTACAGGAGGACGTCTTATCATAAAGGCCTAATATCATCTCCTGGACGTGGAGTATTACAAAGGACGGACAGGGCTGTCACCACCTGCCGCCTACCTCTACTAATCTATGGGGTAGCGATACCCCCAATGATATTCCATACTCCAAATACCATGCTTGCAATATGAAATACAACTCTGTACACCTAAACAGAGCAACCTTGCGACACATTGAGCCAATGCCATAACATGCGTCAGCTAAACTAAGATGCAAGACATATATCTTATATACTAAACAAGTAAGGCAAAGCTGAGGCATATAACATAAGAGAGAAGGTATTTCCATTGAATCTCAAAGTCTTACTAGTAAGATAATTAGTACAAGATTAAAACTTAAGCTTATCGAGACTTCACTGGAGACCCTTCAGAAGATCTACTACTAGAACTACTTCACTACTAGACTAAACCTAACTCTTTACAATGGGAGCTCCCTCTTCTGGTGTGTGTTGAACTGGAGCCAAGGGCATCTATTTATAGCTTGGTAAGACAGTGGGGAGGCAGCTCGAGGCAGTTGAGGCCGTTCGGCCTCAGGACCAGGTCAACCGATCTAGGGGGGTCGGCCGACCCTCAGATGCACCACCTTGCCTCGTGCACAGACCAGATGCATCCCTAGAGTCGGTGTGGAGCTGGTCGTCAAAGGGGGACTGATTCCATTGCCCTTGGAGATCGACCGATGTGCCAACTCGGCCGACCTGGTCTTGGCTCCCCTCGGGCCCATCTTCTGCTGAGTCACTCCACGGTGGGTCCTGAAGTCGGTTCTGTGTGGGTTGACTTGGATTGAGTACATTTATTTTGTGTTGTGGGCCCATCAATCCAAGTGATGGACACATGTCTTCATCTTGTCCTTTGATCGTAACTGACACCCAACAGGCGGTTAAGATGTTCCCTGGTTGTGCTTCTATGCATGGGAGAAAAGAGGTCCTCAATGGGCTTCAGGCCAGGTCACCCGACCTAGCCAGGTCAGTCGACCTGGGCCTAGGCCCATTCTCCTTCTGCTTTTGCCAGTTAGTCCCTGCATTCATATATTTGCCACAAGTAGTGGAATTGATTAGATATAAACCCTATCACTATGTTTGGTGATTATATTTGACATGTTCTCTGCAGGAATTGACGGCAAAGAGTGGTACTTAAGGACCATCAACAAGCTCCCCCACACTTAGCCTTTACTCGTCCTCGAGTAAAGTTCAATGACTAAGGTGGACAAACATGACTCCTTGTGATATGATGCAAACATATAAGTTATTCCAAGGCATACCTGTACTTGTGAATTTTGAAGTGTCTGTCATGTCATCTTGGATGGTTGAGGAATGGAATGGCCTTGATTCAAGTCATCTCAACTCTTCTGTTAAGTAACTTGGGTTTTCTATAATTTTTTTCAAAAACATAACCTTACTCAGCTCCTCATATGATTCTCTCAGATCACTCAATGTGTATGATTCCTTACCAAGGCATTTCTTTGCCTTCTTTCACCCTACTAAAAGGTTATGTGTAGCTCAAGGTAGGAATAAAGATAAGGTATACTTGCTTCACATATATTGCAAAGTCAAAGAGCAGATCCAAGAAGAAAACTTTTCATACAATCTGATGAATATGTGCATGTGTGTGGAACAATGGAATGATAACTCCTTTTTGTATGATCTCTCCCTTCTCCTGAATTTATTTTGAGCACATGGCTATATATATATATTTTTCATGATACTTGAGCCTCCATGTGCCCATATATATTTTTTTTCTTTTCTTGGACATTCATGTGTCCACATATTTTTTTTCTATAGCCCATGTCTCTTTTTGCAATACTTGGAGAAGAGATCAACACTTAAATGGAGCATTTATTTAGTGGATGGATGAAATGTATGATGCTAACTTCCAGTGTAGAAGTTCAGCATGTGTATGTGGAGTGTACGTGATCTTGATCATGAAAGCATGAAGAGAATCTTACAAGGGTCACAATAATTTGATAAAGCTCAATGTGATTGCAAGCAGCATATGTGTATAGGTTTTTCAATGTGAACATCATATGGCTTTGGTAGGAGTAAGGCATCACAGAGGAGCTTTGTAAGACTATTGATTTTAAGCTTTGCAAGAAAACATCCCAAGCACTTTATACAGAAAGAGCAAGATTCCTTTCATCATACTATATCTCATTCTTCAACCACTTAGATAAACATGTTTCCATAAAGATAAATGTTCACAAGTAGCAAGCGTATGTGCATGGAATAAAGTATATGCAAGCCAATCAAGGATAGACATGTACACCAAAGGAGTATCCAAGTTCATTTTATCATGAGTTTAATTTTGGTGATCAACTCAAGATAGGATTGAATTAAACTCATGAATCAGAGAGAATGCAAGATAGGATGCGCAAACCATCGCTTTGGACGAAAATGGAGGCGAGAGGTACCAAAGGGACGTCGGTCGATCGGGGGGGCTCGGCCGACCGCTTCTGGGCCTCTTCCTCCTTGATCTTTCTTGTGTAGCCTTGTGCGATGTTGTGCAGCATGTCTATGGGTAGTCTCGATCATATGCACGTCAGAAAGCTCGAGAGACCCCCCACACTTGATCTTTTGCCTGCATTTATTCTCAAACTGTGGAAACAAAACAATGGCCCCACGGTTTTAAGAACCATGAGCCTTTATTTTAATTCAAAGATTTCTCTCTTTTTTTAATAACTTTTTTCATGATTTTTGTTAAGCAAGAAATACAAGGACTATCATCACTTGAAAACCAAGATAAAATTTTGTACAGATGGAACTTGTCGTGAAACACTTATTGACCTCCTCCACACTTGGATTTATGTGTGTCGCAGGACACCAAAGATCAAGTGTGTAGGCCTTGTTCGAAATTTGTTCCATGTCCAACACTTACCCAGGTGTTACTGCTGATGTAGATCCATGTTCTTCAGCATCATGCACCCTTCGTTCTTTTCAGTTGCAACCTGAAATAGTTAGCTACCAAAAATACACGAGGGAAACTTATTCTAAAACATGTTCTTGCTTTTATTTGTATTATTATTTTTTTCTTAAACTTGAGAGCCATTCCCTTGAGAATCCAATAGGAGGGAGAGAAGAATGGTCAAGGCCACTTGGCAACTTGGGTTGTGGTAGCACGAGCTGGCTTCAATAGAGAGGAGGAGGCTCGGCATCGCCCGATGTGTGGAGGTCGGCCGACCCCTTCTCTGCTCCAATTTGGTCACGCTTTAACAAGTGCACAGCCGGTTCATCGCGTGAAACAAAACCGATTGATTACGCCATAGAAGCGTGGCCGAAACCTGACATCGGCCAAAGCATTCTTGTGGCTTTTTTCAGTCCAGCATGAAGTCAGAGATCATAACATTAAGCTGGACTGTGGTGGTCACTGGGTGCAGCACAGAGGCTGTAAGCCGTGGTTGGGCGACCCAAAGGGTCGGCCGATGGCCTACTGCCCTGGCTCGGGCCCAGGTTGGGGGTCAGCATAGTGTGGGCCAAGCCCAATGGTATGGAATGGTGCTTATGCGGAAATGGACAGGGATCCCAAGGATTTCAAGAGTAAAGCTTCAAGTTTAAATTTTAATGCACAAAATTGATTTGGAATTTAAGCATGTAGAGATTGGAATTCAAAAATGCAATGTGAAATAAATATGAGGTACATACCGATTTACCTATCGGTAAGGACTCCTCGGTTTTGCATCCGTGGAGTGGGGACATCTCCATCATGAATTTCGACTTTATGTAGCATTTGGAGATGGTTTGTATTACCATACATATTTGTCTTCTTCGGACGGGATTATGTAGGCCTTGGTGTTGAGCCTTGGCCTCGGGCCCGTTCTCGTTGGTCTTCCCATGTAATGGGCTGGCTTGTACCAATTTGACAAATGCTAGCCTAAGATCGAACGTGGTATCTCTCATGTTCAGCTCTGAGCCGGTTTTGTGAACCAGAGGGAATCGAGAACTCGTGAATCGTTCTTTCGGCAGTAGCACTCACCGTTATTGCTGCGGGAGTAACTGGAGTTGCTGCCGATAAGATTATCTAGGAAGATACGATACAAGATCATAGTCTCCTCCTGATAATCTTAGGTTGTCGATGATGTTCATTGGCAGTTTAAGACCAGTCATACACTACCCTGTTCCACATCATGGAGAAACAGAACAAAGGTAACCCTGCCGGAGCAGTGGTAATTAATCATGCTATTAATTGAGTACATGGGTTAACAACACTCTTCAACCAATGACGTTCCCCGGCAACGGCACCAGAAAGCTTGTTGGTATTTCTTATGGTCGCAGATAAATCCACAAGCGCACGGATACCGTTGTAGCTTTCACCCGGAAGTATTCAAGGTATCAAATCCACAGGGAAAGCGGTGGTTCATTAAAGTAGTTATCCATTGCACTCAATCAAAACACTTTTAATATACCAAAGTCTAGCAAGGGGTAAACATTGATAATGGGAGTAGTGTGACACACAGGAGATTCATTGGTTAGAATATATAAGACTTAGCTAGTATGAAGAGCCTAGAAGAGAACATGGGAATCTATGTACTTCTCAATCATGAGTCTTAAGCATATAAGATTATACACTATACAAGCTCAGTAAAGGGATACATGTTCGAGGGCATATCGAGGTGTCCAGTGGTTCCCTCATCAAGGGACGACAGGAGGACGTCTTATCATAAAGGCCTAATATCATCTCCCGAACGTGGAGGATTACAAAGGACGGACAGGACTGTCACCACCTGCCGCCTACCTCTGCTAATCCATGGGGTAGGGATACCCCTAATGATATTCCATACCCCAAACACCATGCTTGCAATATGAAATACAACGCTGTCTATTGTACACCTAAACAGAGCAACCTTGCGGCACATTGGGCCAATGCCATAACATGCGTTAGCTGAACTAAGTTGCAAGACATATATCTTATATACTAAACACGTAAGGCAAAGCTGAGGCATATAACATAAGAGAGAAGGTATTTCCATTGAAGCTCAATGTCTTACAAGTAAGATAAGATAAGTAGTACAAGACTAAAACTTAAGCTTACCGAGACTTCACCGGAGACCCTTCAGAAGATCTACTACTAGAACTACTTCACTACTAGACTAAACCTAACTCTTATACAATGGGAGCTCTCTCTTTTGGTGTGTGTTGAACTGGAGCCGAGGGCATCTATTTATAGCTTGGTAAGACGGTGGAGAGGTAGCTCGAGGCGGTTGAGGCCGTTCGGCCCCGGGACCAGGTCGGCCGATCCAGGGGGATCGGTCGACCCTCAAATGCACCGCCTTGCCTCATGCACAGTCCAGATGCATCCCTAGAGTTGGTGTGGAGCTAGTCATCAATCGGGGACCAATTCCATCCCCCTTGGAGATCGGCCGACGTGCTAGGTCAGCCGACCTGGTCTTGGCTACCCTTGGGCCCATCTTCTGCTGAGTCACTCCATGGTGGGTCCTGAAGTCGGTTCTGTGTGGTTCGACTTAGATTGAGTACATTTAGTTTGTGTTGTGGGCCTGTCAATCCAAGTGATGGACACATGTCTTCATCTTGTCCTTTGATTGCAACCGACACCCAACTAGCGGTTAAGATGTTCCTTGGTTGTGCTTCTATGCATGGGAGAAAAGAGGTCCTCAATGGGCTTCAGGCCAGGTCGCCTGACCTAGCCAGGTCAGTCGACCTGGTCCTAGGCCCATTCTCCTTCTGCTTTTGTCAGTTAGTCCCTGCATTCATATATTCACCACAACTAGTGGAATTGATTAGATATAAACCCTATCACTATGTTTGGTGATTATATTTGATGTGTTCTCTACAGGAATTGAGGGTCAAGAGTGTTACTTAAGGACCATCAACAAGGATCTCATAGGGAGGCTAGTCAAAGTTTCCAGTTAGGACAAGGAATAGTTGTAGACTTGGCAAATCTGAATGGTGCAGCAAGCCGATCAACACAAGTCAATCCTACCCTCGTTGGCTCCGGTTTTTGGCGGGGGTGATATGAAGGCTTAGGTGGATAAGTCAAAAGCTTTGATCAAAACAAAATATGCAATGCAATGCAAGAGTGAGAACAACATGGAATAAAGTGCAACATGAGGTGAATGAACAAAATGACATGACATGATATGGTGGTCTAAAAACAAAATAAAAGTTAGCCTAAGTCAACTAGCCACAAGTTTAGAATCAAAGGGTGGTGCCATACTTCATAATTCTCTCTAAAAAGACACAAAAGAAAAAGACTCTAAACACTAATAGGCACACAAAAAGAGTCTACAAGTTTTCCAAGATCAAATAACAAAGTGCTCTCTTAATAATATTTAGATCATACAACATAAAGTTGTGGCATTTATTAGAGTAATGGTATAATGTTACTTGACGATTTGATTGAAGAGCACAATATAGACCATCATCTTATATAGATAATAAATAAATAAAAAAATCGGGTTGCCTCCCACAAAGCGGTTCATTTAAAGTCATAGAGCTTGACTTCTCACATCGATTATGTTCATACAAAGCCATGGTCTTTTGTGCGAGAATCCAAAATATCCATGCAGCTTGATGTCACCTGGTGTAATCCATCATGGTTTGCTTTAAACATCTTCATGTGTCGAATGTAGCCTTATTGTGTCTTCATATGCCAATGTTCTTGGGGGTATTTTTTTTGTTCTAAGCTTCTGAATTTGATCATGCATGCTTTATGAAAGTATTGCCCAAGCTCCTCTTCATTATTGTCATCGTTATATCCTCTACCTTGTTCTCATCACAATGCTCCTGCCTCTTCTTCATGGATTTTCCCCTGCGTCCAGAATAGAAGATATACAAAAATATACATCTATTGAAAAGTTTATGAAATTAACTTTCCAACGAGTGGTCATTCATCCTAAAAGGAGTTCAAATGAGAGAGTTATGCCCATTTTACTTTAGCGCTGCGTGCTGCCCAGAAAATTTCAGAATGTACGACCTTCGATGTTTGATCATAACCACTTGTAGGAATCTCCGATTGACTTGATTCTTGATTCATTGGAACGTAACTTCATGGGGCTTTTAAATATCCAAAAATATTCTATTGTTTCCTTTAGAGGTTGCATAGAATTTTGATGTGAATAGTACCTTTTTGTGAATTGATCCTGAGATGTTGATGATCTTGATCTTGTGGTCTTTGGAGCATCGTGTTGTGCATCCTTAGGTTTCAAGGTCATCATCAATGATTCACCAGTGAGTGCCATAGCTCCAATGATGTGTCTTCTCCATAGTTCTTGCTTTATCCAAGGTGCCGGGATCATAGGGGGCTCTTGTGCTTTGTGCCGATGATCTGAGCGGTTTCTTTCATTGGTAGCATCACTCAATTAGAAGTTCTTGAGCATCCTACTAGATAAGATTGTAGTGTCATGGTGCTTCTAATCTTGTTTCCTCCAGTCTTGAACAACTTCAAATCATCATCTTTTGTGCATAAAACCCTCCAATCATCCTTCAACATCAACATCACCTTCTCCGTTTGCTGCCGCCTCTTCTTCATTGAATTCCTCTTCATCCAGTGCTGAACATGTACCAATATTCTACTCGATTGCAAGCCGCATCAATGTATCTTTCCAACAAGTGGTCATTCACCCCAAATGGACTCTGGATGAAAGAGTTATGCTCGTTTTAATCTGGCTCTACATCCCGTCCCGAGAAATTTCAGAACATGCAGTGTTGAAAAGGAGACTTGATGGGTTGAAAAGGAGACTTGATGGAGCTTCATAATATTCTATTTTCTTCCATGGCACATCTTTGATCTTGGGACGAAAAGCTGATCACAACAGCAGTGGTTCAGAGATGTTGATGATGCAGTCTTACGACTTTCTTTTGGGCTCAATTCAACACCTATAACTTGAACAAACAATTCTCCAAGAAACATTAGTCTTAAAAATTAATTGACACGGCGACATACCTTGTTTACCATCGATTTCTTTGGGTGTGGACTCGATAGTGGATGCTGGGCCACTAACAAAGTTAGCACCTACCACTAAAGAGCAGATCTTCATATAGTCACCATCTTGTCGGAGTGCGTTTGGACTTCTCGAAGTCCAAGCTTAGCGTCTAGATTTTCACCTGCTTTCAAGGACACAAACAAGAAAACAAGGTTATATGCAATAATAAAAATTAGGGTTAGTCCAAAAAATTAGATAGATCACCCTAGGGTTCAAGTTGCCGATCTCCGGCAACGGCGCCAGAAAAGGTTGTTGACGGCCCTTAGACGTGCCAATTGTAAACCGCAAGCGCACGGATCATCATAGCTTTTCCCTTAGAGTATTCCATCCAAGGTTATCAATCCATGGATTGACAATAAACTTACTAGGGTTTCCCATCTAATCTAACGGATCTATTCTAGCATGAAGCGTTGATTGCATATAAAGGGTAAACCTATAATATGTGAGTGGAGTGTAGGTTGATCACACTCATGAACATAGGCAAAGATAAAGCGCAACCAAAGGGGTAAACGAGTCTATTGCCTTCTAGTTGTTGTTCTAGCCAATAAGAGCAACCGCATCATGCATCTCATCCAAAGCCATCTTTAAACTACTACCCTTTGGTCAAACTCCCGAAAGCCCCACCTTACATGGGATCACACCCTGTCATGGCACTCCCTATCGGCATGGGTAACTTAATGGCATGTTCTCGAAGAACATGTCGAACCACTTGGTAGATCCAATATGAACCTCTAGCCACCATGGCTACAAGAACACCCTGAGCAATCTATATCGAAAATAGATTGAGCAAGAAGCAAAACCAAGAAAGAACAAAATCATATTCGCTAAAAGATCGGATGACATGAACTAGCTCCTGAACTCCGCCATGGCATAACCACGCAGGGAGGCCATGGCGGCTAGGATTGGCCTAAGCCATCTCCTAGATAACTCATGAAGACTTGTGGTGGCTGTCGTCTCCCTTTGGTGTATGCCCTAGGTTTCACCGAGTTTTGGTGGGTTGATGCATGTGCCTTCGGGTTTCAGGGCTATAAATAGTCCGAGGAAGCTTCCCGTCGAAGAGGAGGCCGAGGCGGCGCAGGAAAGGGCTGGGCCGGCCAGCCTGGGCTTTTTCTGTGGCCCCTCGCACCCAGCTTCGTCTCCAAGCTTCCTTGCTCCTTTAGAAATCCTGTTTCCGCGTCATGTGGCCTTTGGACATCGTTTGCTTTGAGATATGGATGGGTCTTTTTATATTCCTAATCCAGAAGTATCTCGGCCTTCTCTTCAATTAAGCTTTGTTGGAGGATGGCCTGTTGGAGTAGAGCGTGAATGGGCTTCAATTCTTTTGGGCTTCTTTTAGGGCTTCTGGACCATGAATCATCGTTGTTCTTGAGCTTCTTTCAAATATGCTCCAAAATGGTTCAAAATCCTGCGTACACAGAAATCCTCCAAAAATATATGCATATGAGAAAATGGGGTTATTTCAAGTGCCAAGTGGTGGGTTAGTATATGAATTGATCCAAAAACACCACCTAAATTGCACAAAAAGTATACCACTAATGACCGCTAACAGTGCGCGGAGGTGGGGAACACGTGATCGTGTGGTTTGTGGGGTTCGGGAGCTCACCGCCGAGGGTCTGTGCTGCCGCGGCCGGTCCTGGCCACGCCGTGCGGGTGCGTTCGCGCGGAGGAAGAAAGGAAGAGGGGAGAGAGAGAGAGATGGGGTCAGGCCCGTAGGTCAGCCAGAGAAGAGTGGGGGGAGCTGAGCCGGGTCCGCAGGTCAATGAGGAGGAGAGAAGGGTGGACTGTGGGTTAGATAGAAGGAAAAACTAGGGGGTTTTTTGAAAAAGGGTTAGGGTTTTCTGGTTTTTAGGTTTTAAGGGTTTTAGTAATGCATTTAAATAGGTTTAATAGTTAGAAATGCATATCTTTTTGTAGGAAACATCAAAATTGATGAAATCAATTTTGTAGGATTAGTTGCATTTTCCTTTATGCATTTAAGTTGTTAGATCTTAAGGTTAGGTGTTTATTTATTTTGCCCTTGATTAATTAGGAGTTAGTTATTTATGTCTTTAGAATTTCCTTTAGGTTATTCAAAATATTTGAATAGGTTTAATTATAGTTATTATTTACAGACTTGTTTAGATTTGTTTATTAGATAGAAATAGTTTAGTTAAGGGGTTTTGTTTTATTAAAAATAAAGGTTTTGTTTTACATAATTCCTTTATTTCTAATCCTTTATTAAAGTTCAGTAATTACTTAACTAGAAAATCATAAGGATTCTATAGTAATTACTTAAATACTGAATAAGTGCTTTCTAAAGTTTTAGGGTGATTAAGGGTTTCTAATTTAAGTTTCTATGTTTCTGCATCATGTCGTGTAGACCAGGATTCGCTGCCGTCAGAGCTAGTGGAGGTCCCTGACAACGTCCAGGAGGGAGACAAGGTGATCTTGCAAAGATGTTTACCCATGGTGATCTTTGTTTGTCGGCATGTGTTTGCACAAATGCTGCAGGGACACCAAGTGTCACATGCTCCTTTACCCTTGGCAAATAGTAGTTCCAAAAAAGCTTTGGTCTTCTCAATACATTCATCGGTCAACGGACCCTCGCTTGAGCGGCCCTTGTATACCCACTCACGGTCATCCATCCTCTAACATATCAGCTAGTAATTAAAAATCAATTGCATCTATCTTGACGGTTCTTATAACAGAAAATCCGCCCATCAATAACCTCAGAAAGCAACTAAAGATCAAGCATATCTTAGACATTTTTATTCAAATAATGTGGTAGCATGTGATGAGGACATGACAACCATGGATATGGCCATAATTATTTGTTTTAGAGGACTCCAACAAGAATGTCTAAGTCAAGAAGAAGGCCTAAAGCTAATTCGGTTCGAGTCCCCAAGGTGGAGGCCCAAAACAACTCAAGTTTGAGTCCACCTTGGAGTACAGGAGCAGCCCGCACTAAAATCGACACTCAAGTCACATACGGAGTTCATTTTGGACGTTCTTTATATTGATGGAAAGATAATTTCATAGATCTTCCAATGGGACCAGTCCCACATAAAAATTCCATCTGAGTCAACAAAAATCATTGAAACAAATGGACGTCCAGAATCTGTTAGGGTGCTGCGCCACCTTCTTTTGGGCCGTTGGCCCGTGTATCGTGCTGGAGCCCATAGGGCTGAGTCCAGGGGGGTCATGCACGACCTAACCCTTATATATTCAGTAGCCACTGCCACATTAGGGTTTGGGTTTTGTTTAGTCAAGTTTTTGAAGTTGAAACTGTGACAGATTCCTTGTAACTGTGGCGACAAGTCCGTTTACAGTGATCCAGAGCCCCCGTTCTTGTTCTACAACCCTGTGGCGATTAGACCTTTGTTGATCAACGCTTGAACACTTGCAACCGTTACACCATTGCTTCGTTGGTTATCAACCAAGCACAACTTGATTGACCTCATTGAGAAGGCTTTCCCTGCAAGCGAATCGAACAACACAAGCAAGAAAGTGAAACACGCAATCTGAAACTGCAGATCAGTATGAAGCAAAAAATATGGTGTTCAAGCTCTAATCAATAAAGGACTAATCGCCACAGCGTTGTAGAACAAGAACAGGGGCCTGGATCACTGTAAATGAACTTGTCGCCACAGTTACAATGAATTTTTCACAGTTTTGACTTCAAAAACTTGACTAAACAAAACCCTATGATGAGGAAATCACTCCTTTCGATGCATACAACACTCCTCCGATGGACATTCAAGGTCCAATCACTAGAGCTCGCGCGCGACAATTGAATCTAGAGGTGAGCTCATACCTAAGCACTTTCTTTTATGAATTTGAGAATCAATTGCTACCTAATGATTATTTTGTGATTAGGAACCAAGGAGTGGACCAGGGGATGCATGGAGAGGATCCTGGAGGTGTGGATGACCAGCAAGGGTCGACCAAGACATGTGGAGGCCCAATACAACTCGACTTCGAGTCCATCTCGGAGTCCAGGAGCAGTCTGTCTTAGATTAGACGCCCAGGACGCATACGGAGTACAATTTTTACGTTCTATATATGGATGGAAAGATAATTTGATAAATCTTCCAATGGCACTGGTCCCAATCAAAACAAATGGATGTCCAGAATCTGTCCCGGCGCTGCGTCGCCGTATTTTGGCCTTTGGGCCGTGTGTCGTGTGAGAGCCCATTAGGGGCGCGTCTAGGGGGTTGACCATGACCCTAGACTCTATAATTCAGTAGCCCTCACCCAAGTTAGAGTTTGGGTTTTGCTTAGATTGAATCTGTCAAGAACAGTGTCGCCATTCATCGGTTTGTGAGACCCCAATTCATGAGTTTAATCATACACCAGCAATTCGGCTGCATTCTTCTTGTTCTTGCTTGTGTTCTTCGATTCGCAGGCAAGAATTAGCCTTCTTGGGGAGGTCGACCGATAGTCGATAACCTGAGGAGATGTGGTGCTGCGATTGCGGGGTTCGGAATGTGTTTGTTTGAAAGCCGGATCCACGTGTGTCAAGTTTCCACCAAGTCGAGAGTTACCAGAACCTTTCGCAAGATCGGAAACCTTAGTTCACATCAAGTGGTATTAGAGCGTCAGGTATACCATCAGGTTCACCCTTACCCTAGTTAGCTTTATTTTTGCCTTCATCCTAGAGTCCACAGAAAAGCCATAAAAATTTTTCCCTCGTCCCAAACTGTGCTTAGCCTTTTGCATAATTCTCTTTCAGAGTCCGTAGTGTTGAGTTTGTGTCCTAGTTCATGTTTTAGTTCAGTTGTGTGATCCCATATTCCGCTGCCATCCTAGAGTCAATTGTTTCCCACCCGATTCGCATCCGACTCCGGTTCGACCATCACAAAACCTAATTCGGAGGGTTCTTAAAACAGGCATAACTTTTTGCTCGGAACTCCGATTGAGGCATTCTTTTTTTTGGAAAGCTCTCAAAATTTGCACATATGATTCACCTGCTTCGCTGGTCATGCTGATTTCAAAAAATTCAAAAAAATCAGGAAGGGAGTCGTTTCGAGCTCCCACCATTTTTTGAGAAGGCTCGTGATTTTCTGTAGATCACATCTTACATCAGTTTGAGCTGATACTTGGTGGTGTTGCTATTCTTGTGCTCCTGGCTGAGAAAAAACATCAAAAAAAACAAAAGGAAAAAGAAAAAATTCTGATTTCTACTAGTGCTAAAAGACGAAACAGCAGGAGGCCTAGAGAGGATACACTTGCTGTTTTTGGTGTGTGTTGTTGGATACTTGCTGATATTGTCATTGTTGTTCATCATAATCATCCTTGTTCCTTTCTTGTTGACACTACTATTCTTAGAACATGAGTAGACCAGCAACTAAGGACAAGTAGCTTTGGACATTTATTCAGTATTATTATCTGTTATTGAATTGTGTTCCACTCACATATTTGGCCTTCCTATAGCTCCACATACTACTTCTGGACAGCAGGTTTTTGACCCTTGCAATCGTGGACTACGCCTTCCAGGTGTTCTTTGCCTTGCTGGTAAGAACCTTGTAAGAGCTTGGTAAGGTGTTTCCTTTTGTTGTGTTTGATTGAGAGGCACCACTACACCTGAGTAGTACATTATTAGGAATAACCTTCACTGTTTGTTCCTGTTTTGATGTCTACAATGGTAGGTGATGATGAAAATGTCGGGGATACAATCCCCAGTATCCGCAAGGAAGGAAGAAGGCAGACTCCTATTAGAATTCCCCTGTAATCCTACTAGGACTCATACTGTGTAATTCTACTAGGACTCCTACCTTGTAGCTGAATAGGAACCCACCCCCTGGACTATATAAAGGAGAGCCGAGTACCTAGATGGGCATCGAGAAAATACCCAATGCAGGGCGCAATACTATACACCCCATACAGGATGTAGGGTACGCTACCTTGGCGACCCGAACCTGTCTAAATCGTGTCTTGTGTCCCGCGTTTACCTTCATGCTTCAGGTCTGATGATCCCCCACCACACAAACCTCTACCTTGGGGACCCCCCATAGTAGGCTAATCGGCATGAAATAACACTCCCAATGACTTCAACGAGTGTGTGAGTCAAGGGCAACTACAAGCTGCCATCGAGGAGGGACAGAAGGTGATGACAGAGGCGGTCACACAGGCAATCACCGCCGCGATCAGAGACCTCAAGCTCCTTGACATCGTTGACAGGTTGGACAAACGATTATCCACACTAACCGATAGGGTTATTGCGTTGGAAACTCGTGCACCGACCAATGACGATGACGACGTGCTGTATGATGCCAATGGTAATATAGATGGAGCAGCTACGCGACAAGCACGACTACGACATCATCTCTGCATCAACACCACAGGTATGGGTGGTACTCATAACCATGCTTCCGATGATCCTTATGCTAAGGTTAAATTTACTGTACCTTTATTTTCTGGACATTATGATGCTGAGGGTTATCTTGATTGGGAGATGACAATTGAGCAAAAGTTTAGTACCCACCTTGTGCCTGAGCAACATAGAGTTAGACAAGCCACTGGTGAATTTAAGGATTTTGCTATCATTTGGTGGACTGGTTTAGTTGCAGCGGGTGTTTCACCTACTACATGGGAAGAACTTAAGGTGGCTATGCATGATAGTTTTTTCCACCTTCTTATCATAGAGACCTGCGTAGGAATTTAATGCGCTTAGAACAGGGAGATAAATCTGTGCAGGATTATTATGGTGAGCTTCAAAAGTGTTTGATGCGTTGTGGTGTAGTGGAGGGAACCGAGGATTCTATTTGTCATTTTTACTTGGGTTTGAGGTGCGACATTCAGGACATAGTTGATTATAAGAAATTTAATACTGTCAACCAGTTGTTTCTGTATGCTATGCTTGCAGAAAAGGAATTGCAGAGGCATGATTTGCATGGCAAGAGCAAGGCCAGTACCACGTACACGCCACGCTCGGCATCATCTTCAGGGCTAACCAAGCCCTCCTCTTTTCGAGCGCCCCCTCCAGCGAGCAAGCGACCAGCAGCTTCCGGAGTTGCTGCACCACCAAAACCAGCTGCTGCACGATCTTCAGATTCAGGTAAAAATTCTTTGCAGGAACCATCGAAGAGTACCTCCTCTATTGCCTCGATGGGACGCACGGCCGGCATTCAGTGCCATCGCTGCCATGGATTTGGCCATGTGCAGAAAGATTGCCCAAGTCAGCGGGCATATATTGCTACAGAAGATGGGTACATCAGCACCTCTGACATTGAGGATGATAAAGAAGAAGAGGCTGCTGAGGAGGGC
Organism: Alloteropsis semialata; assembly: GCA_004135705.1. Taxonomy (NCBI): domain Eukaryota; kingdom Viridiplantae; phylum Streptophyta; class Magnoliopsida; order Poales; family Poaceae; genus Alloteropsis; species Alloteropsis semialata. Next base: position 11,749,704 of record CM014278.1, read on the forward strand.
GGTGATGTCCTTGGTAGCAAAGATACGGCGTCCTTCAGGAGCATCATTGTGCAGCGTGTGCTCAGCGCATAGATACAACAACCAGAGAAGCTTCAACGCCTTAATTTGTCTCATATTTTCTTTGTCATCAACAATCGGCAAGCACGTGGCATCATTGATGGAGGTAGCTGCAATAATTTGGTGAGTTCAGATTTGATCAAGAAGCTTTGATTGACCACACGCCCACACCCCCATCCATACCATGTTCAGTGGTTTAATGATGCTGGAAAAGCTAAGGTAACACAAACTTGCAGAGTTTCCTTTTCCATTGATTCGTATGTTGATTCTGTTGATTGTGCTGTGGTATCTATGGAAGCTTATTCACTTTTATTGGGTCATCCTTGGAAATTTGATAATGATGCTACACACCATGGTAGAAGTAATACATACATTTTTATGCATAAAGGAAAGAAAATTACTTTGTTACCTATGACCCCTGCTGAAATTGTACAAGCTGATAAAGAACGGGCTGCTAGTTTGAATGACGTTAAATCTGAAAATCAGCAAGTTGCTAATTCTGTTTACCCACCTAAAAAGGAAAAGTCTGCACCTAATTCTAAGACTGAGGGAATTAAGTTGAAGGGTGGTGTTATGCTTGCAAGAAAATGTGACCATGCTGAAATTTCTGATGACGATATTTGCTACACTTTGGTGTGCAAACAGACCTTGTTTTCTCTTGATGATGTTGCTAGCTCGATACCTCTTGCTGCCACTAACCTTTTGTAGGAGTATGAGGACCTTTTTCCAGCTAAGATACCCCCGGGGCTGCCACCTATGAGAGGAATAGAGCATCAAATTGATTTGATTCCAGGTGCAATTTTGCCAAACTATGCTGCCTATAGAACCAATCCTGAGGAGACTAAGGAAATTCAGCAACAAGTCCAAGACATTTTGGACCGTGGGTATGGAATTGAGGTAGATGAGACGAAAATTGAAGCCATTCAAAGTTGGCCGCTGCCCCTAAACCATCACACAGGTGAGGAGTTCTCTTGGCCTTGCAGGTTTCTATCGCCGCTTTGTCAAAGATTTCAGCACCATCGCTGCGCCGATGCATGAGTTGACAAAGAAAGGTGTGGTGTTTCATTGGGGAAAAGCACAAGACGAGTCATTTGTCACTTTGAAGGACAAGCTTACGCACGCGCCATTGCTGCAACTTCCAAATTTTGGTAAGACTTTTGAGCTTGAATGTGATGCTAGTGGAGTTGGCATTGGTGGTGTTTTGATGCAAGATGGTAAACCTGTAGCATACTTTAGCGAAAAATTGCATGGGCCTGTTTTGAATTACTCTACGTATGATAAGGAATTGTATGCTCTTATACGTTCTTTAGAGACGTGGCGCCATTATTTGTGGCCTAAAGAATTTGAGATACACTCGAATCATGAATCGCTCAAGTATCTTCGTTCTCAAAATAATCTGAACCGTAGACATGGTAAATGGGTCGAGTTTATTGAATCTTTTCCTTACATCATTAAACATAAGAAAGGGAAGGATAATGTAATTGCCGATGCTTTATCTAGACGATATGTTTTGTTGTCCTAGCTTGATTGTGGGATATTTGGGCTAGAATCAATTAAAGAACAATATGTGCTTGTAACTGTTTTTAAAGATGTGTTGCTGAATTGTAAAGAGGGGCGTACATGGAACAAGTTTGTGATCAATGATGGATTTGTGTTTAGAGCTAATCGCCTATGCATTCCAGTTGGTTCCGTTCATCTTTTGTTGATGTAGGAAGCGCATGGAGGAGGATTGATGGAACATATTGGAGCTAAGAAGACAGAGGATGTTTTTTTGGCCACACACTTCTTTTGGCCAAAGATGAGGAGAGACGTTGAGCGGTTCGTTGGTCGCTGCACTACATGTCAAAAAGCTAAGTCCGCTTGAATCCACATGGTTTATACATGCCTCTTCTTGTTCCTTCTATTCCTTGGGCAGATATTTCTATAGACTTTGTTTTAGGATTGCCTAGGACTAAGAGGGGGAGGGATAGCATTTTTGTTGTTGCGGATCATTTTTTGAAGATGGCACACTTTATACCATGTCATAAAAGTGATGATGCTGTTCATATTGCTGACCTCTTTTCAAAGAGATTGTACGTTTGCATCGTATGCCTGCTATTATTGTTTCAGATCGTGATGCGAAATTTTTGAGTCACTTTTGGCGTACTTTGAGGAACAAGTTGGGTACCAAATTGTTATTTTCTACCACTTGTCATCCACAAATGGATGGCCAAATAGAGGTCGTGAACTGCACATTGGGAACCATGTTGAGGGCTATTTTGAAGAAAAATTTGAAGCTATGGGAAGAATGTTTGCCACATGTGGAGTTCGCATACAATCATACAATACATTCTACTACTAAGGTAAGTCCTTTTCAGGTAGTGTATGGTTTCAATCCCCGTGCTCCTATTAATATTCTACCTTTGCCTACTAGTGAAAGAATTCATAGTGATGCTAAAGAATGTGTTGATTTTATTATAAAAATGCATGAAACAACTAAGCACAACATTGAAAAGATGACTGAAGAGTATAGAATTGCTGGTAGTAAAGATAAAAGAGAAGTTAAGCTTGAAGCGGGTGATTTAGTGTGGTTGCACTTGAGAAAGGATCATTTTTCAGGTTTGAGGAAGTCTAAGTTAATGCCTAGAGCTGATGGTCCTTTCAAAATAATTGAGAAAATAAATGACAATGCATATAAACTTGAATTGCCTCTCGAGTTCGGGGTTAGTCCTACCTTAAATATTTCATATTTGAGGCCTTACTTGGGAGAGGAAGATGAGCTTACGTCGAGGACGACTTCAATTCAAGAGAGAGAGGATGATGAGGACATCACTCCTTCGGATGCATACAACACTCCTCCGATGGACATTCAAGGTCCAATCACTAGAGCTCGCGCGCGACAATTGAATCTAGAGGTGAGCTCGTTCCTAAGCAATTTCTTTTATGAATTTGAGAATCAATTGCTACCTAATGATTATGTTGTGATTAGGAAGCAAGGAGAGGACCAAGGGATGCATGGAGAGGAGCTTGGAGGCGTGGATGACCAGCAAGGGTCGACCAAGACATGTGGAGGCCCAATACAACTTGACTTCGAGTCCATCTCGCAGTCCAGGAGCAGCCTATCTTAGATTGGACGCCCAGGCCTCATACGGAGTACGATTTTGACGTTCTATATATGGATGGAAAGATACTTTGATAGAGCTTCCAATGGCACTGGTCCCACATCCAAATTTCTTCGGAGTCAACGGAAATCATCAAATCAACTGGACATCCAGAATCTGTCCTATCGCTGCGTCGCCGTATTTTGGCCTTTGGGCCTTGTATCTTGCGAGAGCCCATTAGGGGCGCGTCCAGGGGGTCGACCACGACCCTAGTCTATAATTCAGTAGTCGTCACCCAAGTTAGGGTTTGGATTTTTCTTAGATTGGATCTGTCAAGAATAGTGTCGCCGTTCATCTGTTTGTGAGACCCCAATTCGTGAGTTTAATCATATATCAGCAATTCGTGAGGTGGATTCGTAGGCAAGGATTAGCCTTCTTGGTGAGGTTGACCACTGGTCGATAACCTGAGGAGACATGGTGCTGCGATTGCGGGGTTTCGGAACGTGTTTGTTCGGAAGCCGGATCGACGTGTGTCAAGTTTCCACCAAATCGAGAGTTACCAGAACCTTTCGGAAGATAGTGAACCCTAGTTCACATCACCCTAAACCCTAATGTGGCAGCAGATACTGAATATATGAGGGAGGTCATGCATGACCCCCCTAGACTCGCCCCTATGGGCTCCAACACGATACACGGGCCAACAGCCCAAAAGACGGTGGCGCAGCACCCTGATAGATTTTGGAAGTCCAATTGTTCCATCGATTGCCATCGATTCAGAATGACTTTTGATGTGGGACCAGTCCCATTGGAAGCTCTATGAAATTATCTTTCCATCCATATAAAGAACGTCCTAAATGGACTCCGTATGCGACCTAGGGTTCGATTTTAGTTCAGGATGCTCCTGGACTCCGAGGTGGACTCGAGCTTGAGTTGTTTTGGGCCTCCACATTGGGGACTCGAACCGAATTAGCTTTAGGACATCTTTTTGACTTGGACATCCATGTTGGACTCCTCTAAAACAAATAACTATGGCCATATCCATGGTTGTCATGTCCTCATCATCCTCCCTTTCTTGACGAAAAGCCGTCCTCGGCGTACATTGTACTCGAAACCGAACCTGTACAATACAAAAGAGAATAGGGTTGCCAAAACAAAGAGAACCAAAATAATTCTGAGGAGGGATGTTACCATTTTTCTAATTGTGCAGTATGTAATCTGGCATAAAAAAGTCAGCAAGCTTGTATGATCCATGATCGGAATGCATACAATGTTTGTCATCACTGTCCTGCAAAAGATTTGTACTAACAAAAGATAAAGCGGGACTAGTGTCACACCCGATTTTAAGGACAAAATTGAATGCATCGCATATGTGTGCCAGGATCCGTTCATCACACATATGTTGATGTCATTAGTGAAAATATCATAAGACAATGTTCAAAAGCATACAAAAGAGAGTACATAACTTTATTACACTCATCGATAAT
>CM014278.1:11762268-11797866 GCA_004135705.1 Alloteropsis semialata
AGAACAACTCGAACTTTTCCTTTCCTCTTCAACTTGCGTAGCAACCTAATCTGGTTGTGGGGAAAACAATCTATTCTCTCTCAATATCAAACAATACTTGACACCAAGATCACCAACAAGACCTAGACATGACGAAACAATGATACAATGAGGGACTAAAATTCATAAAAGCTAACTAAACTAAAAAATTGTGGGGCACAAAGGGATTATAGGACAGCGGAAATATTTTTGTAGGGCTTTTTTGGACCGTAGGAAAATGAAAGCAAGATGAATCTAAAGGGCACATGATAATACCTCACGGGCAACCTCGAATCTTGATACCACTTGATAAGGCGCTGGCCGATCTTTTGAGAGGTAGAGGGTAAATTCGATTGGTGGATAACCCAAGGTTAGTGATCCGGCTTCAAATTAGACATGATTCAAACTCTGCAACCGTTACACCACTGCTCCATTGGTTATCATCCAAGCACAACTGGATTGACCTCGCCGAGAAGGCTTTCCATGGAAGCGAATCGAAGAACACAAGCAAGAAAGTGAAACACGCAATCTGAAATTGTAGATCTGTATGAAGTGAAAAATATGGTGTTCAAGCTCTGATCAACAAAGGACTAATCGCCACAGGGTTGTAGAAAAAGTACGGGGGCCCTGGATCACTGTAAACGGACTTGTCGCCACAGTTACAATGAATCTATCACAGTTTCGACTTCAAAAACTTGATGATCTTGTAATTAAACTAGTGTATAGCAACATAATAAAATCATGATTAGCATTTGCATAAGATTAACATAACAAACCCAAGTACAAGCAAGCTAAGCATTTCTACCCATATCATAACCAGGTAGTTCAAGGTTCAAGGCAAAAGACTAGTCATGTCCTTAGTAGGTAACGCTTCAAAATTAATGCATAAACAGTAAAGTAAAGGTGAATTGCATGATGTTACTAGGACAAATAAGAATTATGTAGAGGGAGGCCACTTGCCTTCCTCAACAAACCACTGCTGATCCTCCTCGAACAGCTGCTGCTCTTCTCCTTACTCGAATGGCACGTTCTCTAAATGATCACAAATAGAAATACAACAAAATAAATCAAAACAACACTAAAAGCATAGAACAAACACCTAGAACTATAGAGAATGCAGAGACGATCGTGTGGACATGAGAATCGCCCAAAACAGAATTAAAACAACGAAGTTACACTAGTTACAAGGTTGCAGGGACTAATATGTAAATAAAACTATGTCTGCGCACTATTTCAAATAAAATCGAGGGCCTAAACACAATTATATATAAACAGAGGGACAAGGAAGTAAAAGATGCCAAAAAGGACGGTGGGTACGATAAATAGGAAGCTCAAGGACCTAAACATGAAAACTAAGGGCATATATATGAATACTTTGTACAGAGCATGGACTGCGGGTTAATTTCTAAAAACAACAGGGACTCTTTAACAAAATTTACAGGGGACGGTGGCTTTTGACTTGTTTGACCGGTATCCAGGGTTTTGATCCGGCCGTTGATTGAAAGATGGACGGTGGGAATCAAAACAGGCGGCCGGCGGAGGCTCGTGCGGCGAACAGCTGCGCGGCGCTGCAGAGCTCCAAAAGCAAAAGGAAGAGCACAGGGAGAGAGAGCGAGGCATGGAGAGATCAACAGAGGGGTTTGCGGCATCGGGGAAATACCGGAGGTGCTCGGCATCGGACAATGGCGGGGAGGAGCGGCGGTGGTCTCGGTCGCACGGCGAGGAGGGAGCTCCGGCGTCGTCCTCGTTGTTTAGGCGCCGGTGCAGTGCCCCTGGAGGTTCTGCGAAGGCAGGTGCATGCATAGAGATCAGAGAGGGGGGCGACTGGCATAGAATGACGATGGCGATGCTTCTACCTCGACGGCGGCGGTGAGGAACTCCAGCAAAGTGCAAACGCAGGATTTCAGAGGGGGTTCTGGGTGGATGTGCACACGAGTGGCGAGTGAGGGGAAGGTCTTATAGATGAGAGGAGGGAGCAGAGGGGGCTCGAGGTGGAGAGGAACCGAGAGCGGGCGGCGATTACGGCCATTGATGGCCATGGGATCAATTCGGCCGTTGCCGAGAGGAGGAAAGAGGGAAAAGAGGGAGGAGTGATGCGCGGGATTGATGGTGCAATGACTCGGAGTGAAGGAGGAAGGGGGTCGCGGGACGTGGGTGCGGGCGTCGCAGAAGAGCGTGCTGCTGCGTGGGCGGTAGATGCGGCGAGAGGAGGGGAAAAACTAACGTGCGGGGCCCATCAGTGGAGAGAGAGGGAGAGAGATGAGCGGGCGAGGAAGGATGGCGCCGACATGGCTGGCGGTCAGTGGGAGAGAGAGCTGGCAAGGAGAGGAGAGCCGAGCGGTCAGCTGGTGGGCCGGCTATGGGCCGAAGGCAGGCCGGCGGGAAAAAAGAAAAGAGAGAGAAGAGAGGAAGGGGTATGGGCCGGGCCAGAAAGATGGAAAGGAGTGGGAGGGAAATAGATTTGTTTGAACTTTTTGATAAGGGTTGGATTTGGAAGTTTGGTGAGATTTAGATGGAGATTTGAATTTGAGATAGATTTGGAATTCACACCAAAACAAACAAAAGCCAATGCAAGAGAGCATGCAATGCAACATACACTTTTGTGCTAGAATTAATTATTGTTTAAGTAATTAAGGCCATAAATTAATTAAAATAAAAATTCATTAAATCCTTAGATAAATCTAAATAAAAACAATGTTTCTTACATGAATTTTACATGAGGGAATTTGGGTGTTACAAAGCCTACCCTCCTTAAAGAGAATCTCGTCCTCGAGATTCAGATAGATTGGGATACAATCTCCTACCTCAAACATCAGTTCTCTTCTCCGGGTATCAGCATAACTCTTCTGTTGTGACTGAGTAGTTCTAAGATTATCCTGGATTATCTGGACTTGTCTTTGAGCCTCTTGCAAAATTTCTGGTCCAAAAACTTGACTTTCTCCTATCTGACACCAGTACAGAATTGTCCTACACTTTCTTCCATACAGAGCTTCAAATGGGGCCATCTTGAGACTGGCTTGATAGCTGTTGTTATATGAGAATTCTATGTACGGCAAACTCTTATCCAAACTACCTCCAAGCTTTAAGGCACAAGCTCTTAGCATATCCTCTAGAATCTGATTAGTCCTTTCGGTCTGTCCATCTGTCTACGGATGGTATGCAAAACTAAAATTAAGCTTGGTGTCCATTGACTCATGCAGTTTCTGCCAAAAACGAGGTGTGAACTGGGTACCTCGGTCAGATACTATCTTCTTCGGCACTTGGTGCAGACACACAATTCTGGACATATACAACTCTGCTAACTTGGCTCCCGTATATGTGGTCTTGACTGGAATGAAATGAGCAACCTTGGTTAGCCTGTCCACAATGACCCATTGATGGCGGTTCTTAGTGATAAAATATTATTGCCAACAAAGATACAAAAGGATGATAAAACAAATAGACATAGGGTTATTTACTAATGAATTCCACAAGTTTTGGTGCATATGTGCTTACAGGAACAAAGTGGCAAAAGAAGGACTAAAGTGGGCCCAGGGCCAGGTCGCCCGACCTCTCCTGGTCGGCCGACCTGGGTCCAGGCCCAGGGAGGTCCAACCTTAGCCCATCAACAGAAGCACACTTGAGAGTGATCAGGGACGTTGAGATCAAGTCGGTGGAATTGAAGAGATGGGATTGGGCCACGTGGCAAGCACATGGATTCATGGGCCCACATCCCTGACTTAACTTACATATCTTCGCGATTACCCACCGGGAACTGACCATGGGGCCCACAGGAGAGTGATCCTGGCAGAGTGGGGCCGACAGGCCACAAACCCGGGTCGGCCGACCTAGCAGGTCGGTTGATCTGGCCGAGCGATGAAACCGCCACCGCCTTCATGAGCAACTGTCAACTGTCTCCAAGGAGCCATCTGTGCCGTGGATCACTGAAGTCGATTCATCCCACGGTCGGCCGATCCCCCCAAGTCGGCCGACCTGGGCCCACCTCCGGACTGTCTCAACCGCCGCATACCGACTCTAAACCGTCTCTCCATGCTATAAATACCTGGACTCGGGGCTGGGCTAATCATCTTCGAGATGAAGTGAAGATCCAAGGCGAAGCCCACCTCATATCTAGAGTAGAAGTAGGGATAGAGTGAGGGAGAGTCTGGAGGAGTCCCGGCGTGTCGGCGACCCTCCACCTGTACCTCGACGGATGCGAGCTGCTCAGTAAGTATCCGGGATCCAAGTAGTATTTAAGTCTGAGTTATAGAAAGCTGAGTTCTCTATTGTGTTTGTGGGTTCGTTGCTTTATTCGTAAAGTATTCTAATCTCTGATCAAGGTTAGGATAGCTGATATTATCTTAGGCGTGGTGCTTAGGTGTATATCTGCCCTCGTTTGCCTCGTAGCCCCACGGATTAGTAGAGGTAGGCGGCAGGTGGTGACAGCCCTGTCCGTCCTTTGTAATCCTCCACGTACGGGTACAACGTAGAGCTGTTGGCCGGCAATTTCCCATAGCTATATTCACTGCCTTAGTGCTAAGTTATCCTCTCTACCCAGAATTTATATACACTCGATCGATCCGGACATTCTTAGTGATTAAATAGCTTTTACGTTCCCTGTGGATTCGATACCTGGTTTACTCATGGGTGAAAGCTACTATGACAGTCGTGCGCTTGCGGATTTTCTGTTTGCCACCGCTGATGTCAACAGCCATATGGAATCGTAGCCATCCTAAGTGAGAGGAAATCCTATGATAAAGTCCATACCAATCTCTTCCCATTTCCACTCGGGTACTTTCAACGACTGAAGCAAACTTGTTGGCCTTTGGTGTTCTGCTTTTACTCTTTGGCATACATCACACAGAGCTAGATGAGTTGCCACGTCCCTCTTAAGACCTGTCGAGGTTATACTCGACAGATATTTGTCTCACAGGCACCCTACTCCATGCGAAGAATGATCACAGTGGATGAACAAAGAGACTCAGGATTTTATACTGGTTTCGGCCCTCGAGATCGAGTAACAACCCTACGTCCAGTTGCTTGCGTGTGTTATCTCAGCGAGTACAGATTACAATTTTGCAAAAAGTACCCTCGGGTGGATTGGTGAAAATTGGGATACCCTCTACGTGCAGGATCTCCCACTATTTATGTCTGGGGGACTTGCTTTACAAGACAAAACAGGCCTAAACCTAGTAGGACTCTATCTACTGTCTCTGGGCTGCCCTTCCTTGAATAGGCCACCGTGTCCTGCTCGGAGTCTCTCGTCTGGAGTCAGTGGCTGGTAATCCTCGTAATCGGGTATCTTGGTATTATGGCCACAACAGTAGCCCCCGAGCTTATCTTGTCCAGAAAAGGTTGTTTTTCCATTCATCAGGTCTTTTTATTCTTTGGGCATTTGTAGGATTTTAAAATATTCTAGATGCCTTTGCCAAGAATTTGAAAAGACCGAGATCCCTGGTAAAATAACCTTTATCTGGATGATGAGCTCAAAAATAATCAAGTGCCATAAACAGGGTTGTGGTGTCAAATGCCTCGAGATCTTTAGACAATAAGAATCTTTGATCAGGCATTTTGTAGTCGTTGAGACTTATATAATTGAAGTTTAGTATTTTGAGAACTTTGTAATCGGGCACTTTTAGATTGGATGCTCACATTGAGACTTATATAATTGAAGGTTAGGATAGCTGATATTATCTTTGGCGTGGTGCTTAGGTGTATATCTGCCCTCGTTTGCCTCATAGCCCCACGGATTAGGAGAGGTAGCGGCAGGTGGTGACAGCCCTGTTCATCCTTTGTAATCCTCCACGTACGGGTACGGCGTAGAGCTATTGGGCGGCAATTTCCTAGAGGTCTAGGATACCCCGGTACCCAAAGCAAGCATAGGAGAATTCCCTTAGCTATATTCACAGCCTTAGTGCTAAGTTATCCTCTCTACCCAGCCTTTATATACACTCGATCAATCCGGACATTCTTAGTGATTAGATAGCCTTTAGTTCCCCGTGGATTGGATTCGATACCTGATTTACTCACGGGTGAAAGCTACTATGACAGCCGTGCGCTTGCTGATTTTCTGTTTGCCACCGCTGGTGTCAACAAGCTTTCTGGCGCCGTTGCCGGGGAATGATAGCTGTTTTCTAAGATCTAAGGTTGCCCGTTTATCTTTTATTTTATATTTCTTTTGTTTTTGTTTTCAACCATGAATTCCACCCAAATTCATGAGTTCTCTGCTCCAAAGGGCGAATTATTGGAGCCGCACCCCTCATCAAATCCTATTTTAACCGATAGCTATGAACTTCGCCCTGCCTTCATAGCTATGGTCCAGGACATATCCTTCTCTGGACATGAATTTTGAGTTGCTCTATTCGTGTCTGGTTATATCAGGCATGACACAAGCAACGATTAGATGGAATCTCTTCTCATTCTCTCTCAAAGAGAGAGCAAGGAAGTGGTATGACCATACCGTTGGGCTAACAAACGGTGAATGGGAAAAGTTACGGGACAAGTTTTGTCTGGAATACTTCCATGTTCACCGGATCTGTGCACTTCGGAAGGAGATCATTAACTTCCAACAACGAGAGAAGGAAACGATCACCAAAGCATGGGACCGGTTCCAGGACTCATGTCTAACCGGGACTGATCTAGGCTTCCCAGATTACATGCTCATGTAGTAATTCTGGTTTGGGTTGAATAGTGAAGATGCCCGGTACATAGACATAGCAGCTGGAGGCTCATTCCTACACATAACCCTGGCTGGAGCAAAAGAAGTCCTAGCAGCCATCCGGAAAAACTCTCCTACTGACGTGACCGACACTGAGCAAGAAGACTCGCAAGTAGAACCCATAGACTTGCCCAGTCTAACTCCTGAGACCTTATCCGTTGAGGAAGAGGAAACTCAACCTCTTGAATTACCCTTTGAGTTCAAGGAAGACCTTTTTGAAGACTTTGGGAATACCTTGAACTATACAATACAGAAGAGGTCTATGGTAGAGACCCCCTCAATTTATATGAAGACAGAATTTCTAAACGAAACTGTGAGGGAGCTTATTGCCATCCTAAACACGGAATGGTCAAATGAGACAGAGTTTTCTTCTAAAGTGATTCGGATTGACTCATCTTCGCAGACCATTCGAGGTTTCTTAAGCAAGGTAGCCGTAGATATCCTTTATAACCTGACTGTTGGAGGGAACATCATGTCCAGTTCTTTCGCATATGTCCTTGGACGTCGTAAGAAGCTGGCCCCAACATCAAAACTCCTTAGAACATCCTCAGGCCATATTCTCGAGAGTCTCTATTTGGTACGAGACTTTCTCCTCTTGCACAATGGGATTGAGATGGCTCTAGACTTTTACGTCTTTGAGACATCAGATTTCGACCTCTTGATAGGACATCCTATCGAGGGCCTCCGACAGGATGTGACCTCAGAAGGAAATCTCCTAGCCAAAGTAGGAAGAAATGTCTTCACTATACCTCTAGCTAGGGTCAAGAATTCCATAGTTGAACCTTTCGTAGAGCCTAACCCAGCAGAGGAACAGAAATCCCTACAACCAAGTGACCCATTTGAGTCATTCCTCGAAGAGCATGTTCATGACTTTATAGAGGAAGAGGATGATGCTTCTGAGCCACTTGAAACTGAGGAGCCACCCAAGGCACACGTAGAGCTAAAACCCTTGCCGGCTGGTCTTCGCTATGTCTTTCTAAATGAAGACAGGGATTCCCCTGTTATCGTTAGTGACAAGCTAACACAAGACGAGAGTGATAGACGCGTAAAGGTGCTCGAGAAACACTGCTCGGCATTTGGGTACTCCCTCAAGGACTTGAAAGGAGTAAGTCCAGCACTCTGTACCCATCGCATTCCCATAGATCTAGATTCTACACCATCTAGGGAGCCTCAGCGTAGGCTATACAATGCAATGAGGGAAGTCGTGAAGAAGGAAGTTTTAAAACTTCTCCATGCCGGGATCATCTATCCCATCCCTCATAGTGAATGGATCAGCCCTGTCCAAGTAGTACCCAAGAAGGGAGGTATGACCGTCGCAAGTAACGAGAAAAACGAGCTGATTCCTCAGCGTACCGTTACTGGGTGGCGGATGTGCATTGATTACCGCTGACTCAACAAGGCGATGAAGAAGGATCACTTCCCGCTTCCCTTCATCGATGAGATGTTGGAGAGACTCGCGAACCACTCCTTCTATTTCCTTGATGGGTATTCTGGCTATCACCAGATTCCCATCCACCCCGATGATCAAGAAAAGACCACCTTCACATGCCCCTATGCAACGTATGTATACCGTAGGATGTCATTCGGGTTATGCAATGCCAGCATCATTCCAAAGGTGCATGATGTCTATTTTCTCAGACATGATTGAAGAGATCATGGGTTTTCATGGACAATTTTTCAGTCTATGGAAAGACTTTCGACTATTGTCTGCAGAACCTAGACAAGGTACTACAAAGATGCCGAGACAAGGACCTGGTGCTAAACTGGGAAAAGTGCCATTTCATGGTCCGAGAGGGTATAGTGTTAGGACACTTGGTGTCCGAAAGGGGAATAGAGGTGGATAGAGCGAAAATTAAAGTCATAGAAAAGCTTCCGCCTCCTACCAATATCAAGGGAATCCGTAGCTTCCTAGGCCATGCGGGTTTTTACCGGCGTTTCATTAGAGATTTCTCTCAGATAGCCAGGCCCCTCACTAGCCTTTTAGCAAAGGATGTACCCTTCGACTTTGATGATGAGTGTTTACATGCTTTCACCATTTTAAAGAATGCTCTCATCTCAGCACTAGTCATTCAACCCCCTGACTGGACGCTACCTTTCGAGATTATGTGTGATGCTAGTGATTATGCTGTTGGTGCTGTCCTTGAACAAACAAAAAATAAGAATCATCATGCTATCTCGTATGCTAGTAAAACTTTGACTGGAGCTCAACTTAACTATGCTACCACTGAAAAAGAGCTCTTGGCAGTAGTTTTTGCTATAGACAAGTTTAGATCTTACTTGGTAGGAGCTAAGGTGATTGTCTACACCGATCATGCTGCCTTGAAATATATGCTTACCAAGAAAGATGCTAAACCATGCCTTATCCACTGGATTCTCTTACTCCAAGAATTTGACTTAGAAATTAAAGATAAAAAAGAAGTAGAGAATTTAGTAGCAGATCATTTGTCGCGTATGCAGTTTACTGACATGCAGGATCTACCGATAAATGACTTCCTACGCGACGACACCCTACTCAAGGTGACTGCCTCTGACCCCTGGTATGCAAATATGGTGAACTTTATGGTTGCAGGATATGTACCGTCAGGAGAGAACAAGAGAAGGCTTATCTACGAGAGTAGACTCCATCTATGGGATGAACCATACCTGTACAGGGTATGTTCAGATGGCATGCTCAGGCGATATGTACCAACAAACGAGGCAAGAAAGATCCTTGAGTAGTGCCATGCAGCCCCATATGGAGGTCACTATGGGGCGTTTAGGACAAGGTCGAAGATCTGGCAGAGTGGATTCTACTGGCCCACAATGTATGAGGATACAAAGGAATTCATTCGACGATGCCAGCAATGCCAGAAACACGGAGGGATAACAGCAAGAGATGCAATGCCACTCACAAAAAAAACTTACAAGTTGAGTTGTTCGATGTGTGGGGCATTGATTTCATGGGACCCTTTATCAAATCCTATGACAGCGAGTGCATCCTGGTGGCAGTGGACTACGTCTCGAAATGGGTTGAAGCAATGCCATGTCGAGCCGCTGACTCCAAACATGCGCGGAAGATGTTCCATGAGATCATCTTTCCATGTTTTGGAACCCCCAGGATGGTGATCAGTGATGGAGGGTCACATTTCATCGACAAGACCTTCCGAAAGTTTCTGGCAGAACTGGGGGCAAAGCACAACATAGCTACACCGTACCACCCCCAGACAAGCGGTCAAGCAGAAACTTCAAACAAGCAAATCAAGAACATTCTACAGAAGACCGTGACAGAAATGGGCAAAGGATGGAAGAGCAAGCTACCGGATGCTCTATGGGCCTACCGAACTGCATACAAAACGCCAATCGGGATGTCTCCATATCAATTGGTTTACGGCAAGACTTGCCATCTACCAGTTGAGCTAGGATGAGGAGAATGCAGTTGTCAGAGCTAGAAGAGTGGAGGGACAAAGTGTACCATAGTGCCAGAATCTATAAGGATAGAACCAAGAGGTGGTATGACAAAAGGATCAAGGTGAAGGAGTTCCACCCCGGGGATACGGTATTACTCTTTAATTCCAGGGTGAAGCTATTTGGGCATGGAAAACTTTGGAGCAAATAGGAAGGACCGTTCGTTGTGGTGGAAACTTCATCGCACGAGGCAATCACACTCCAAGATGATGAAGGTAACCTCTTCAAGGTAAATGGTCAACATTTAAAAGTTTTCTTTGAACCTAATAAAGTAGATGAGGAATTTCATGTGATCAATTTGGTCATGGATAATTTCCATTTATAATTACACCTTTTGCTAAGTCCTTAACCCCTAGAGCCTGTATGCACACACTTTAGGGTATACTGGAGTATATTGCACCTGTCACGTAGTGCACAAAAAGGGAAAAGGCGATCGGGCTCAAGGTCAGATCGGCCAACCCCACCAGGTCGGCCGACGTGCCACTGAGCCCGATCAGCCCTATCTTTTGCCAACGTCCCGCACCAACGTCTCTGAAGCTGTTCTGCGGTGGATGAGCGATTCAACCTCTGATGGATCCGAGAAGAGGGTCATTCTTTCTTTAAAATTCCACCCATCCTCTTCTTCCCTCTCATATGAGTTCTTTCTCACCCACATTCTGAAACCACCAAACCACACCTTCCAAATCCCCAATAGTGGCCGACAAAAGCCACCCCAAATCCCGATCGACCTTCGATCTGGAAGGAGAGCCCACTCCGGCGAACCAACTAGTACCCATCAACCTGGAGTAGGCCATGGAGGTGGTCGTGTCCCCTCTGGCCAGCCTCCCGCCATAGGAGGACACGAGAGGACGCACCAAGGGATCGGCCGACGGCATAGGTCGGCCGACCGGCCCCATGGCCCCTCGATGTCTCGCTCGGCGGCGCGGTCCCAGTCTCCGAGGAGTACCCAGAGGCGTGATGCACGGGCATCAAGCCCGTACAGAAGGCCGATGACGGGGCAATTGACTCCGAAGAGGACGCCGGCAGCCACTCCAATCAAGGGGGATAGACTCCCCAAGCTTCAACTAGGGGAGAAGTTGAAGGAAGTGGTCAGGAACAATTGGGAGGATGTCGTGGCGTATCACTATACATCCGATGTGTCCATCTACTCTCCTGCTAGCACCCCAGAGCCATGTTTCCGGGTCTTTGGGGAAAGGAAACCCGGGGGTGGCTATGGAAAGGGGTTGTTCCCTCCCCTCACACCTGAGGAGAGGAAGGAATTGGAGGAGTCGGTGGAATCTTCACCCGCCGGCAAGATCAAGAGGCACATCAAGCCTCCTCCAATTCGCAGGCCTGGGGGTCATTACGAGAGTGATGAGGAAAAGGCCCCCAAGGCTCCCTCCAACGCTGAGTTGCTAGAGTTGATTAATCAACTAGGTCGTGACTATGCAAAGTTGGAGAAGAGGTTCGCCGAAGAGCGACTTGAGCGCATCAATCTTCAAGACGACTTTGATATGCTGCACAGATCAACAGTCGTGAAGCTTAAGCGCTATGCCAAAGCCGCAGGGGATGAAAATCTCTACAATGCACCATAGGCACCCTAGGATTTGGTTTAGGATAGGCACATTAGTCTTTTCATTCATTCATTTCATTTATTTCATTTGTTCATCATGTAATGTGTCTCTGAGTTCATGAATAAAATAAATTGTTTAGTGTATTAGGATTGTGTTTTTTGTTTCCATTTGTTTATGAATAAAAGGTACAAGTATGGGGGAGATTCGCAATGGGAAACAGAGTGATCCAACGTGAAACAGAGCATACCAGAACGACTCAGAACATCATGCAAAAGGGCTGAACGAGAGGAGTCACCACCAGGTCGCCCGACCCCACCAGGTAGGCCGACCTGGCCTGGGTCCCACCTGGCTTCTTCTTTTTCCTGCACACTGGTTTGATTGTCCTAACCCCTGTTTCAGTTGAATACTTGCAAAACCTGATCATGAAATTCTGAACTTAATTAAATTAACCCTTTTTGCATCTCCCCATCACATGGAGAATATTAATTTACATATATTTTATTACCTGTACCTTTTGGCTTGTGGAAATCCTAATGTTTTCAGGAACTCATGTCATCTAAGTTATTGCATTTTGAGTTTTGGTTTTAATATGAAAGATAGTTTTACTTACTCGAGTACTTGGAATTTATGAAAAGTTTTTGAAACTCTTAACCTTGCTATGCTCCTCATGGGTTTGAGAGACAACCACTTACAATTATAATCAAGCATTCCTTTTGAGCTTTGAGTTGTTCCAAGTCTTGTGACCCTTATTAGAGATACTTCATGTTTTTAAAGTCAAGATCATGTACACTCCACCATAAAAAGCTAAACCATTACACTGAGGGTAAAGCAAAACATGCCTTTGTTCCATGTTCATGAATAAAATACTCCTAAGTGATTTTCTTTCCCAAAATCAATATGAAAAGAAGATATGGGCTATATGCATAAAAAAAAGAAAGAAGAAAGAAGCTCATGCTAAAAAGCATTGAGTGAAAAAAAAGAGAGGAAAAGTGCAATAGCCCATATCCAAAAAGAAAAAGAAAAGGGAAGGAAGTCAAGACAAAGGAGTACTACTACATTTCCACCTCATATCACACACTTACACATCTTGACTTGATTAATGACTTGTTTCTGATTTGGATCCAATCCTTGGAATGACAAAACAAGTGAAATAAGGTATGAGTCTTGAGAGCTCCACATATAAAGTTCTATTTTGGAGAGTATGAGTGTTGTCCAACCACCATGAATATCCAGAGAGAAACTCGTTGAGGAGCAAGGCATTGGTTTTCTTTTGCAAAAATTCTGAAAACCCAAGTACTTGAGAGTAAAGTGTATCATGTCATAGAAAATTTGTTCCTTCCTGCAATAACCCAAGAAGACATGTTAGCCACTCATATAATTCTACTAAGCCTAAATGTTTGGGAATAACTTATATGTTTGTTCATGATTTCCATGATGAAGTTTAGAATTTACTCGAGGATGAGTAAAGGATAAGTGTGGGGGAGCTTGTTGGCGGTTCTTAGTGATAAAATATTATTGCCAACAAAGATACAAAAGGATGATAAAACAAATAGACATAGGGTTATTTACTATGAATTCCACAAGTTTTGGTGCATATGTGCTTACAGGAACAAAGTGGCAAAAGAAGGACTAAAGTGGGCCTAGGGCCAGGTCACCCAACCTCTCCTGGTCGGCCGACCTGGGTCCAGGCCCTGGGAGGTCCAACCTTAGCCCATCAACAGAAACACACTTGAGAGTGATCAGGGACGTTGAGATCAAGTCGGTGGAATTGAAGAGATGGGAGTGGGCCACGTGGCAAGCACATGGATTCATGGGCCCACATCTCTGACTTAACTTACATATCTTCGCGATTACCCACCGAAAACCGACCATGGGGCCCACAGGAGAGTGACACTGACAGAGTGGGGCTGAGGGGCCACAACCCCGGGTCGGCCGACCTAGCCAGGTCGGCCGATCTGGCCGAGCGACGAAACTGCCACCGCCTTCATGAGCAACTGTCAACTATCTCCAAGGAGCCATCTGTGTCGTGGATCACCGAAGTCGGTTCATCCCACGGTCGGCTGATCCCCCCAAGTCGGCTGACCTGGGACCACCTCCGGACCGTCTCAACCGCCGCATACCGACTCTAAACCGCCTCTCCATGCTATAAATACCTGGACTCGGGGCAGGGCTAATCATCATCGAGATGAAGTGAAGATCCAAGGCGAAGCCCTCCTCATATCTAGAGTAGAAGTAGGGAGAGAGTGAGGGAGAGTCTGGAGGAGTCCCGGCGTGTCGGCAACCCTCCACCTATACCTCGACGGATGCGAGCTGCTCAGTAAGTATCCGGGATCCAAGTAGTATTTAAGTCTGAGTTATAGAAAGCTGAGTTCTCTATTGTGCTTGTGGGTTCGTTGCTTTATTCGTAAAGTATTCTAATCTCTGATCAAGGTTAGGGGGGGGGGGGGGGGGGGGGGGGGGGGGGGGTGGGGGGGGGGGGGGGGGGGGGGGGGGGGGGGGGGGGGGGGGGGGGGGGGGGGGGGGGGGGGGGGGGGGGGGGGAGGGGGGGGGGGGGGGGGGGGGGGGAGGGGGGGGGGGGGGGGGGATTAGGATAGCTGATATTATCTTAGGCGTCGTGCTTAGGTGTATATCTGCCCTCGTTTGCCTCGTAGCCCCACGGATTAGTAGAGGTAGGCGGCAGGTGGTGACAGCCCTGTCCGTCCTTTGTAATCCTCCACGTACGGGTACGGCATAGAGCTGTTGGCCGGCAATTTCCTAGAGGTCTAGGATACCCCGGTGCCCAAAGCAAGCATAGGAGAATTCCCTTAGCTATATTCATAGCCTTAGTGCTAAGTTATCCTCTCTACCCAGACTTTATATACACTCGATCGATCCGGACATTCTTAGTGATTAAATAGCCTTTACGTTCCCCATGGATTCGATACCTGGTTTACTCACGGGTGAAAGCTACTATGACAGTCGTGCGCTTGTGGGTTTTCTGTTTGCCACCGCTGGTGTCAACACCCATATGGAATCGTAGCCATCCCAAGTGCGAGGAAATCCTACAATAAAATCCATACCAATCTCTTCCCATTTCCACTCGGGTACTTTCAACAGCTGAAGCAAACTTGTTGGCCTTTGGTGTTCTGCTTTTACTCTTTGGCATACATCACACAGAGCTAGATGAGTTGCCACGTCCCTCTTAAGACCTGTCGAGGTTATACTCGACAGATATTTGTCTCACAGGCACCCTATTTCGTGCGAAGAATGATCACAGTGGATGAACAAAGAGACTTGGGATTTTATACTGGTTTGGGCCCTCGAGATCGACTAACAACCCTACGTCCAGTTGCTTGCGTGTGTTATCTCAGCGAGTACAGATTACAATTTTGCAAAAAGTACCCTCGGGTGGATTGGTGAAAATTGGGATACCCTCTACGTGCTGGATCTCCCACTATTTATGTCCGGGGGACTTGCTTTACAAGACAAAACAGGCCTAAACCAAGTACGACTCTATCTACTGTCTCTGGGCTGCCCTTCCTTGAATAGGCCACTGTGTCCTGCTCGGAGTCTCTCGTCTGGAGTCTGTGGTTGGTAATCCTCGTAATCGGGTACCTTGGTATTATGGCCACAACAGTAGCCCCCGAGCTTATCTTGTCCAGAAAAGGTTGTTTTTTCATTCATCAGGTCTTTTTATTCTTCGGGCATTTGTAGGATTTTAAAATATTCTAGATGCCTTTGCCAAGAATTTGAAAAGACCGAGATCCCTGGTAAAATAACCTTTATCTGGATGATGAGCTCAAAAATAATCAAGTGCCATAAACAGGGTTGTGGTGTCAAATGCCTCGAGATCTTTAGACATTAAAAGAATCTATGATCAGGCATTTTGTAGTCGTAGAGACTTATATAATTGAAGTTTAGTATTTCAAGAACTTTGTAATCGGGCACTTTGAGATTGGATGCTCGCAATCTAGTCCTTTGAATATGGGAAATTTTATCATCGGCTTTACTCATGATCGGGTACCTTGCAATTAGGTACTTTGCGACTGAGTATTTTTGGTCGGGAGTCGGTTGTCAGCCCCCAAGCTCTTGTTCCAGCAGTACTGACTGTGTTCGGAATATTGATATTCGAGAATTTGGATTTCAGGATTTAAGAATTTGATGTTCGGTAATCGGAGTTATTGGACCTCCAATGACCGAACGCTCTGCTTATCCTAATTTGACCTTCCCAAACATGCCATATATATATATTAAGCTGTTGGATCTATTAGTAATAAGCATGTTGACATGTTGTGCATATAAATGTTATGGTGTGCATTTACCTTTGGCTAACTAAAATGTTTGTCATGTTGGGGAATTTTTAGCATTCCGTCGTACTGTGTATTCCGCGCAATAGACTGGACATCCAGAATCGCTTAGGATTTTCAGAAAAACATGCTCTATTTATTGCTATGGAGCCATGCTAGCAGATGGCGATGTCGGTGTCGAAACCTCGAATGTGTGTTCGGGTGGATCTGCAACAGAGCCCCCGAATGTAAATTTAGGTGGATGATGGAGCCTCTGAATATATTCTGTTTCAAATTCTCAAAACAAAATAATTAGTAACCAGCCCTCAAGTATACACTTGTGGGATTATACAAAGAAAAATATTATAAGAAAATAACATAATAAAATTGAATGTTATAGAGATCAATAAGTGCCCTTTAGCTTGTTCCGGCTATTTTGGCAGTACACAGTGTTTATTTGGGGCATTTAGCAGATGAGACTCGGGCAGTCTTCCTTGTGTTAGTCCCTTGAAACAAATGTACTTGATAAATAGCTAGTTTTGCTTTGGATCAGCAACATTTGGTGATACAACATGTCTATGGTAATAGCTTCCGACTCTATATTTGGTTAAATAGTAACCAAGTAGAGAGTAAAATTGCAAGAAATAAAACTTGAAACAAAACTTATCTGATATGTCGGACATGTTGATTGTAGTAGTGTTGAGCGTGACAAACACAATCTGTTTGCTAGTAACAGGTAATCTACAAAATAATAAATTGACTCGCAAATATGATAATTGAAGCTGTAGGAAAGACTAGAAAGCGTCGTGAATCTGTAGCCCCCGACCATCATGTTTGGGGCAACATGTTTGGAAAAGCCCCCGAGCATTATACTCGGGTTTGTTAAAAATAGAATCAGTACTTTTTACAATTGTGACCAAATTCTGGACATGTATTATAGGTACTCTTGTGGCAGTACTTCTGATTATTGATGAGTACTTTAATCAGTTGAGGTCGAGCACTTCGCCAAACGCAATGACACTCTCATGGTGGCACCTCGATATTTTAGTACATGGATCATTTGAGGTCAAACACTCCGTCGAGCGCAATGGACCCTCTCATGATTTGTATTTTGGTATTAATGAGTACTTGAATCATTGGAGGTCGAGCACAATGGACCCTATCATTGTTTGGTACTTCAGCGTACTTTGGACTCGCTCGAGATCGAGTACTCCGTCGAATACAATGGACTCTCTTACGATCAAGCACTTTTAGAATAATATAGAGCACCTTGGACCCACTCGAGATCAAGCACTCCGTCGAGCACTTTGGACTCTCTTATGATCAGGCACTTCGAATGCGCTTCGAACTTGCTTGAGATCGAGTGCTCCATCAAGCACAATGGACTCTCTAGCAATCAAGCACCAGATGAGTTAGAATAGTTCGAATATTTGAGATCGGATACTTGGTCAAGCAGTATCTCGGAATCACCTCAATAGACATTGTAAATCCGAATATTAAGGCTTTGGATAGCCACTAATCTGTAACATGAAAGGTCAGTTAGCAAACAATATAATAAAAATAAAGATGCCCAATCTAATTATGTGTTCGGGTATGCGATGGAGCCCCTGAGTATATACTTCGATAGAAAATCTATACACCCCTCTTAAATTTACGCCTTATTGCGTCTAACTGGACAAGATAATTTCATTGCTCAGATTCAATTTAGGCATTTGTAATTTCACTAAGGGCGAGACGTTCGACAGTCTCTTTGGTGCCCGTGTGTGTTAGACATAGCCACCTATTTATCGAATTTAAGCAAGATTATTGCTAGTTTCATATTTGTTTATCATGGATGTATAGATCAAAATATTGAATAGAATAGGAATAACTATGAAAGTATTTGAAATATCGCTTAGTTGTTTTGATGTCCAAGTTGAAGAATCGACTTGTCGTCCTAATATGTGAATCGATGAACCCCCGAGTGATACCGTAGTTGTCGTGGCCGAGTGGAGGGTTGTCGATGAAGCTGGTCTAGATGTTGATTGTTACAGGACTCGTCGACCATGCTCATTCACGATGCTATGTCTTTTGTCATGTCCCGATGAGGATAACTGCAAACGAGCCAGAGTGACGACATGCTTGCCGGCTTCCGAAGCCAAGTCCTTGTAGTCGGGCGCTTGCCTGTTCGGTATATCCGATCGTTCAGGAATTAGGAGTTTGATGTGGCTCTCCTGCAAATTCTATCCAAAGCAAAGGGCACACAAATGATCAGTTGTTTGCCCAGTTCTCGTAATGTAATCCTCATGTGTTAAGGAAATAAAACAAGAAAAGATAATCTTTGTTAGCTTTCCCAAAACTATGAAGGATATCAGAATAGAAAACAGAAGGTAAAAGAACCACTTTTCTTTATGCCAATTGCCCAACTGCTGATGTAGACAATAATCGTGCACGTGGAATACGGCAAAGGGAAGTCCATGTTGCATGCTACCATCAGAGCTACCAAAGGCAAAGTTTGCAGATCGTTCTTGTCATGACGGGACCAAGTGCAACCCGATGCCCAGCTGTGCACTTAGGCGTATGGCACTGTCGCCGCCTTAATCTTCACGCTGAGTCGGTGATTCCCGCATCTTTGCCGAGTTGTTGATTTCATACAGCCTTGGTCCATATAGGAGGGTCACCAGCGCGTGCTCACGTTGCTGACGCTGTGCGATCCAATGAAGCGCTCGCCCAACCCTATTAAAATAGAAGATCGAATCGTGATTAGCATATGGAAAAGCAAATCAATCAAAATTCAATAGTAAGAACGACTCACCCAGGATTGTGGTTGAGATTGGCATGATCAATCTTCACGCTAGGGCCCCTACCTGGCGCGCCTCTGTCGAGGTTATACTCGGCAGATATTTGTCCGGCAGGCACCCTACTTCGTGCGAAGAATGATCACAGTAGATGAACAAAGAGACTCGGGATTTTATACTAGTTCGGGCCCTCGAGATCGAGTAACAACCCTACGTCCAGTTGCTTGCTTGTATTATCTCGGTGAGTACAGATTACAATTGTGCAAAAAGTACCCTCGGGTGGATTGGTGAAAATTGGGATACCCTCTACGTGCAGGATCCCCCACTATTTGTGTCCGGGGAGTCTTGCTTTATAAGACAAAACATACATAAACCTAGTAGGACTCTATCTCCTATCTCCGGGCTTCCCTTCCTTGAATAGGCCGCCGTGTCCTGCTCGGAGTCTCTCGTCTGGAGTCAGTGGTCGTTAATCCTCGTAATCGGGTACCCTGGTATTATGGCCACAACAAGACCATACCACCAATACTTATCCTTCAAATCTTGGTACATTTTGGTACTGCCGGGGTGAATGGAATAGATAGTCATGTGCTTCCTTCAGTATGAACTCACAAAGACGGTCGATGCCCGGTACGCAGATCCTTTTCCTGAACCAAACAATACCTTGATCATCTTTGATGAAATCTGTTGTTTTGCCTAAAGCAATAAGTGTCTTGATTTCTTTGATCTTGGCATCTGTCAACTGACCCTGTTTGATGTCTTTTTCAATAGTGGGTTCAATTTCCATCGTCATGGCTTCCGAGTGATATAGGACTCCAAGATTGATTCGCTCCATTTCCCAACACAATTCTTGAGGCAACAGTCGGGCTAAAGCCATATTAGCTTAACCCTCCCGACTCAAAGCGTCTGCCACTACATTGGCCTTGCCAGGGTGATACTGGATATCCAAGTTATAATCCTTTATCAATTTCAACCATCTGCTGTCTGAGGTTGAGATCTCTCTGAGTGAAGATATACTTCAAGCTTTTATGTTCCATGAAAATTTGACACTTATTTCCAATCATATAGTGTCTCCAGATCATATAGTGTCTCCAGATCTTCAGTGCATGCAAGACAGCAGCTAGCTCTAAATCATGAGTAGTAGTTTTGCTCATGCTTCCTCAACTGCCGAGATACACAAGCTATCACTCTGCCTTCTTGCATTAACACACAACCAAGACCGAGACGTGAAGCGTCGTAATAGACATCAAACTCTTTGTGTATATCCGGCATTATCAACACAGCGGCCTTGGTTAGCCTCTTTTTCAGCTCCTTAAAACAATTCTGACAAGCTTTATCCCATTTGAACTCTCGTTCCTTTTCCAACAATGAAGTGAACGGTTTCACGATCTTGGAGAACCCTTCAATGAATCTGCGGTAATAACTGTTGAAGGTTGTTAAGTGCTACTTTTCACCATCAATTCCTGCCAAATATATGCCAAATGTGATAATCAAACATAGTGATAGGGTTTATTATTAACTATCTCCACAAGTTTTGGTGTTTTGACTTGTTTTGCAGGAAATAAGCAAAATGACAGTATGGGTTTGAGATAAATCCAAATATATCATTTTAATAAAGTATCTCAAATGCTCAATTGGAGTGCACCATTGCGTAAAGCTCATCGAGACGATTCCGATGGATATATTATTCATATGTTTTGGAGCTCGGGAGAAAAAGTTGCGAAAAGTCCAACTTATTAAGCAGCGCTGACGTCATTGCTAACGTCAGCGCCGCTGACATCATTAGAGGCGGCTCGGTCTGACCCACGCGTGGCCCAATGTGGGCGTGTGTCCACGAGCACTTGGAGGGAGCCCAGCCGGGCCACGTGGCAGCCAGAGACAGGCCGGATGACCAAAGTAAGACCACTTTCACATGCCCCTATGGAACATATGCTTACCATAGGATGTCCTTCGGTCTTTGCAATGCCTTTCTCTGACATGATTGAGAAAATCATGGAGGTGTTCATGGACGACTTTTCCGTCTATGGCAAATCATTCACAGATTGTCTGGAGAATTTAGACAAGGTCCTACAGTGGTGTGAAGAAAAGCACTTAATCCTGAACTGGGAGAAATGTCATTTCATGGTTTGGGAAGGAATAGTGCTAGGACACTTGGTGTCCGAATGTGGCATAGAGGTGGACAAAGCAAAAATTGAAGTTATCGAGAAACTTCCACCTCCCACAAATGTGAAGGGAATCCGCAGCTTTCTAGGACATGCCGGGTTTTATCGGCGTTATATCAAAGACTTCTCTCATATTTCCTGGCCCTTAACCAATCTTCTAGCAAAAGAAGCGGAGTTCATCTTCATTGATGAGTGTCATCAAGCCTTCCAAATTCTAAAGAAGGCACTCATCTCGGCCCCAGTTATTCAACCACCCGACTGGGCGCTACCCTTTGAAATCATGTGTGATGCTAGCGACTTTCCTATAGGAGCTGTCCTAGGCCAAACCAAGGACAAGAGGCACTATACCATTTCCTATGCTAGCAAAACCTTGACCGGAGCCTAGCTAAACTATGCCACCACTGAAAAAGAGTTGTTGGCTGTGGTCTTCGCGATAGATAAGTTTAGATCCTACTTAGTGGGGGCAAAGGTAATCATCTACACAGACCATGCTGCTCTGAAATACCTCCTCACTAAGAAGGATGCTAAACCTAGGCTCATCCGATGGATCCTTCTTCTCCAAGAATTTGGTCTAGAAATCCGAGATAAAAAGGAAGTAGAAAACTCGGTAGCCGATCATCTATCCAGATTGCAGGTTGAGGAGACATATGAGCTGCCCATCAATGACTACCTAAGGGATGACACACTCCTTAAGGTAACACATGATAACCCATGGTATGCAAATATCATAAACTATATAGTGGCAGGCTATGTTCCCCCAGGTGGAAACAAGAAGAAGTTGGAGTATGAAAGCCGCTTCCACTTGTGGGATGAGCCATACCTATATTGGGTCTATGCCGATGGGTTGCTAAGGAAGTGTGTCCCAATGATTGAAGCCACCAAGATCATAGAGAGATGTCATGCATCTCCATATGGGGGACACTATAGAGTGTTTAGAACCCATGCCAAAATTTGGCAAAGTGGGTTCTTCTGGCCAACCATGTACGGTGACACCAAAGAGTTCATTAGAAGATGTGATAGATGTCAGCGGCACGGCAATGTCAACAAAAGAGATGCCATGCCACTCACAAGCAACTTGCAAGTTGAACTCTTTGATTGTGGGGCATCGACTACATGGGACCATTCCCCAAATCTTATGACTGCGTGTACATCTTGGTAGCTGTGGACTACGTGTCCAAGTGGGTAGAAGCACTATCCTGCCGGGCTGCCGACTCCAAACATGCCAAGATGTTCCATGAGGTCATCTTCCCTCGATTCGGCACGCCCGAAATGGTGATAAGTGATGGAGGATCCCATTTCATTGACATGACCTTTAGGCAATACCTAGCAGGATTTGGGATCCGCCATAATGTAGCAACACCATATCACCCACAGACGAGCGGTCATGCAGAAACATCCAACAAACAAATCAAGAATATTCTGCAGAAGACTGTCGATGAGATGGGAAAGAACTAGAAGAATAAACTCCCTAAAGCATTATGGGCATACCGTACAACATTCAAGAAACCCATTGGTATGTCCCCCTACCAGCTCATGTATGGGAAAATGTGCCATCTTCCAGTTGAGTTGGAGTTCAGAGCCCATTGGGCTATTAAAAAATGGAACATGGACATTCATCTCGCTAGAAATAACCGGAAGATGCAAATATCCAAGCTGGAGGAATGGAAGGACCACAACTCCAAGATCTACAAGGATAGAACAAAAAGGTGATATGACAAGAGGCTTAAACACAAGGAGTTCAATCCTGGAGACAAGGTCCTCATGTTCAACTCCAGAGTGAAGCTTTTCGGCCATGGTAAACTTAGAAGCAAAGTGGGAAGGACCATTCAATGTGATTGACATATCATCCCATGGGGCCATTACTCTTCAGGATGACTCAGGTAATTTATTCAAGGTAAATGGCCATCGCTTAAAAGTTTATTTTGAGCCTGAAAAGATGGAGGAAGTCGATGAAGCTGAATTCCTCGATTTTGGTGATTAAATGTTTCACCCTTAATAAAATAAAATAAAATCAAAAGAACCTTTTAACTTTTAATAAATAAATAAAAGCTTCATTTTGATTTGGCTAGTACACTTGTATCTCATTATTGTGTCTAAGAATGTGCAGGAGAAGACATCACAGCAGAAAGTAGTGTGAGGAAGGCACCAAGGACATCCTCTTTCAACACTCAAAGGGAAACCATGGTTTGCACAATTCTATCTCTCAAACTCCCTGATTCATGAGTTTATTTAATTCTTGTCTATCACTAAATTAAACTCAATGAATCATGGTGCTCCATTGATGTACATGATTTTCCTTGATTGGCTTGCATATTCTTTCCTAGCACATACACCTGTTTCTTGTGAACATCTATCATTAGGAAAGCATGTTGATCTAAATTGTTGATGAATGAGATATGGTATGATGACATGAACCTTGCTTATTCTATATAAGTGCTTGGGATGTTTTACTTGAAATAAATTTAGCCTTACAAACTCCTCAGTGATGTATATTCCTACCAAAGCTATATGTTGTTTACATTGCCAACCTCATACATATGCCGCTTGTTATTGCATTGAGCTTTGTCAAATTGTTGTGACCTTTGTAAGATGCTTTTCATGCTTTCATGATCAAGATCACGTACACTCCACATACATATGCTAAACTTCTACAATGGAAGTTAGCAACCTTCATTTCATCCACAATATATATGCTCCATGTGTTTTGTGAATCTCTCTCTCCTAGATATACCTTTAAAAGAGACATGAGCTAAAAAGAAAAAAAGAGAAAAAAGTACATGCTTGAAGAGAAATTTCTTCTCAAAGCGTGGTGAGAAAAAAAAAGAAGAAGAAAAAAATGAGATTGCCATGTTCTCAAAATTAAGAGGAGAGAGATCACATAAAAAGGAGCTATCATAAATTCCACATACATTCCCCATTCACACACATGCGCATCTTGATCAGATTGTATATGATTAGTTTTCTTCTTGGATCCGGTTTTTGGCTTTGCAAGAATATGTGATACAAGTGTGCCTCATATATTCATTCCCTACCTGGAACTCCACATAAGCCTTTTAGAAGTAAGATGAAAAGAGGCAAAGCAATGCCTTGGTGAGGAAATATACACACTGAGCGATTTGAGAGAATCATTTGAGGAGTCAAGTAAGGCTAAGTTTTTAAAATTTATCAAAAACCCAAGTTACTTTATAGAAATCCAAGATGACATGATAGACACTTCAAAGTCACAAGATCGGGTATGTCATGGAATAACTTATATGCTTACATCATATCTCTTGGAATCATGTTGTTCTCTACCTTAGTCATGAGCTTTACTCGAGACGAGCAACGGCTAAGTGTGGGGGAGCTTGTTGATGGTCGTTAAGTGCTACTTTTCGCCGCCAATTCCTACCAAATATATGCCAAATGTGATCATCAAACATAGTGATAGGGTTTATTATTAACTATCTCCACAAGTTTTGGTGTTTTGACTTGTTTTGCAGGAAATAAGCAAAATGACAGTACGGGTTTGAGATAAATCCAAACATATCATTTTCACAAAGTATCTCAAATGCTCAATTGGAGTGCACCATTGCGTAAAGCTCATTGAGACGATTTCGATGGATATATTATTCATATTTTTTGGAGCTCGGGAGAAAAAGTTGCGAAAAGTCCAACTTATTAAGCAGTGCTAACATCATTGCTAACACCAGCGCCGCTGACATCATCAGAGGCGGCTCGGTCTGACCCACGCGTGGCCCAATGTGGGCGTGTGTCCGTGAGCGCTTGGAAGGAGCCCAGCAGGGCCACGCGGCAGCTAGAGACAGGCCGGGGTAGGTTTCGCGGGCGTGACGCGGTGCGCGAGCGGTAGTGTCCCGGCTCGGGGACACGTGTCGCCAAGCGAGCGGTCCCGCACCCTGGTTCACGCGCGCGCGGGTGGCCTCTGCCTGGATGCATGGCAGTGCGCGAGTGGCCGGCCGCCGGTTCTCCTGGCGCCCGTGAGTGCGGGCGGATGCCGCCGGTTTTGGGGGACCACGTGGCGCAAGCAGATGGGAAGCGGAGCTGGCGCGCGCGGTTCAGCTGTTTTTGTGTGGTTCTGCAGTGGTTTTTCTCCGAGATTGTCTGGTTTTGCTCCATCGCCTCACGTAGGAAGGGATTGGATCTGGTTTTGAAGCGGTTTTTCCTGGTTTTGGTTCCTGTCGATGTACAGATGCTGCACAGATCTGGTTTTGCATTGGTTTTTGACCAGATTGTTGTGGTTTTCTCCGGTTTTCGCCCCCACCAACGTTAGGTTTTTGCCCCACCGACCCCAGAACGTCGGTGGGAGCGATTTTGGCGCCCAGGGACGTCGGTTTGCTGCCAGATGTTGTGAGGGAAGGAGGGGTACCCCCTAGTTTCTAGTGTGGATTCACCACATGCCCAAGTTTGCTCCTTCTATAAATAGAGACCCCCTCCTTCACTTCAAAACACATAGAGAAGCAGTGAAGATCCTAGGCGAAGCTATATCCACATAGTTAGTAGAAATAGGGGAGAGTTGAGGTGCGAGCCGAGGAGAAGCCGGAGCTGTCGGCTTCCTCCCTTCTTCTTGTACCTCAGTGGATGCGGCTCAGGTTCGAGTAACATCCGGGTATTTTCTTTATATTTTTGGATTAATATTTATTTAATATAGTTCAAGCTTTACTTTATTTACTTGTGGGCTCCTTGTTGTGATAAATGTCTTAGTACCTGCAAAGCTAAGTGTTGACACCAGATTTTTGCACCGGATATGCTGAGTCAGATGGTGACGTGGTGAGGCTGGCACTACACGGTGGGCCCGTTGAATGGTCAAACAGATAATACCGGAGAAGGAAGCCAAAACAGGAAAGTCCGATCTAATGATGAATGAAGAAAGGCGCATTGGCTAAGGAGGAAGCGTAGCATGAGCGGGGACTATTTTCCTTTTCAGAAGGTGTATTGAGAGTCCCATTTTATATTAGATTTAGTTTACTTTATCTGCAAGTTAGTCAGGTCCGATCAGGACTCCTCATGACCAGGGTATAAATATAAACCCTCGTCCATTGTAAAGAATTATTCTCACAATCAATACAACCCGGCTTCACGCCAAAACCCTAGGAGTAGGTTAGAGTAGATCGACGAACTCATTGGTGGACGGGCTGCATCAGTTCCTGATCTCCGGCTTACCAGTAAGATTGTCAACTTATCGAACTAGTGTAAGCTTTGAATTGAGGCGCATCGCCCTTTCTCGTTTATGCTGTTCAACCGATTTATCTTTGGATAATCAAGATTGGTCTAGATTCCCTGCGTCGGAGCTAGATCTCTATTGATTATTCAGTAGTTAATCGTTTACCGAGTTGTTCTTTTAGTTTTTGGGCTTGATCTAGATTCCCTGCGTCGGAGCTAGATTCATCTTGTTTATTAGAAGGCAGCTTATGCGGTTGTTTGGAGTTGCTAGATTGATTTAGATCTGCGCCATGTGAATTAATCTGATTCTTCAACAGCTATGAGCATTGGTTTAGTCCGATTTGAGCAATACTTATCTTACAATATCGTTCTAGGTCCAATTCATCTTCACAGCTTTATCTGGTTGTTCTTTGGATGTTGGGTTCGATTTAGATTCCCTGCGTCGGAGCTAGATTCTCGCAACATGTTAAAGATTGATCTTTGATTGTCAAGGTTGATTTAGATTCCCTGCGTCGGAGCTAGATTCCTCTTGACTATTCAAAGACAGCTTTGAATATCGGAATGATCTTGTTACTGTTTTATTGTTTATTTGCTTAATCTGACTAATTACCTGTGCGAGCATCTTGTTTAGTTGTTGGGTTGATGAGTCAAGTTTGATTGTTTAGTTATCTGGTCTGATCATAGCTGGAATATGTGCGCTGCATCCGTCTGTGAAACCGTATCGAAACAGTTCTGGTCTGATTGGTTAACTAGATGGTCCGATAAGATGAATCAAACTGGCAACTAGGCAGGATGGACAATGTATCGGCTCACACTTTGATTATTTAATATCTTGCTCAGAGGCATAGCTGATCCGTTACTTGCATATTGGCCATATTTTATGCTTTATTTTATTATTATTAAAAGGCTGATCTGTTACATTAATCAAGGTCCGGTTCCGATTAGTCCGATTCTGAGGTCCGATTCGATGTCTGATTGAGGTCCGATTACATTGGTCCGATTGATGTCATCTATGAAGTCCGATTTTGAGGTCCGATTGGCATCGGCCAATACAAGTCTGATTGGGTCTTGGCTAAAATCCCACGTGCATCTGCCGTCTGGAATAGAACCGGCACAATCAAAGAGTAATTTAACTGTTTATTCCCTTGTCAATTTCAGGTCAAATTGACTGGCACGCCGCGAACCTGGACAAAGTGCAGGACCAGCACCGGAGTGAAGCAGATCTCCCTGGCCTTGTTGTGTTGCTCGCTGAGGATACGACCACCGATTTTCCGCGTCAACACTAAGATAGTATTTAATTGAGTATACGTGGTGTATAGTCTTTTGAATTGAGTAGATGGGATGTCTAGTCTTTTGAATACCTTGGAGTGCGTCTAGTGCCACAGATTTGTAGTGGTAGCCCCAGGTGGTGACAGCCCTGATGGCCTACGTAGTCCACCACGTGAGCAGCACTAGAGAGTAGTAGGACCATTGCTTGGCTTGCCTTGCCCCCTTCTCATCCCTTTCCGGGCTTGGACGGTTGGGCGTCCCGAAGCAAGTAATACAGAACAGCCCTGATGGCCTACGTAGTCCACCACGTGAGCAGCACTAGAGTATAGTTGGACCATTGCTTGGCTTGCCTAGTCCCCTTTGCATCCCTTTCTGGACTGGGACGGTTGGGCGTCCCGAAACAAGTAATATCGTAAACAACTTGAGCTCATCCTTAATTACCCAGAATACATAGAAATAACCCTCTCTACCTTCTACACATATATCTCTTCTCTTGTCCTTGGCTATTCTTGATTCTTAACTAGTGCACACACGTTCCCTGTGGATTCGATTCCTTGGAATACTCTCAGGTGAAAGCTACATCGGTATCCGTACGCTTGTGGATTCATCTGTAATTGTTAAAAATACCAACAATAACCTGTCAGTCCACTTAAACTCCTGATCTCGGACGCATTTGTGGGTGTTATCCAATTCAACACATCCTGAACCTTGCTGGGGTCAACTGCTTTTCCTCCGTTGGTGATGACATGGCCATGGAAAGAAACTTCTCTCAACCAAAAATCTCACTTACTAAGCTTGTCATACAGCTGATTCTCTCGAAGTTTTTGTAGTGGAAACCTTAGATGTTCTTCATGTTCTTCTTCATTCCAAGAAAACACCAAGATATCATCGATTTCACCACCACGAACTTGTTGAGATATTCCATGAACACCTTGTTCATCAAGTACATGAAGTATGCCGCGGCATTGGTTAATCCAAAATACATCACTGTAAAATCATATAGACCATATCTGGAGGTGAATGCCATCTTGGGGATATCTTCTGGTCGGATTCTCAACTGGTGATATCCTGATCATAGATCAATCCTGGAGAATACCTTAGCACCTCTCATTTGATCAAATAGATCTTCAATCCTGGGTAACAGGTATTTGTTCTTAATGGTTGTATCGTTGAGAGACGTATAGTCCACACACATCCTTCTAGTACCATCCTTTTTATCAACAAAGATAACAGGGGCTCCCCAAGGTGATGGGATAGGATGGATAAATCCTTTTCCTAATAACTCTTCTACTTGTTTCTCTAGTACACTCAAATCCTTAACATCCAATCTATAGGGTCTTTTGAAAATAGGTGCAGTGCCAGGTAAAAGATCAATACGGAACTCAATGTCACGGTCAGTGGCATACCTGGTAAATCCTTAGGAAAGACATCAGGGTATTCACACACGACCTTGATCACTTCCAAAGATGTTCCCTTGATCTAATTCACAGTTCCTTCATCCTTGGATGAGACGTTAGCCACGTACTCAATCTAGTCCCCTTACGGGCTGGTTAAGAGCACTGACCTCTTGGCACACTGAATAACTCCTTTGCAACTAGATAACCAATCCATTCCAAGAATCACATCGATCCCACTGGACTTTAGTACTATCAGATTTGCCGGAAAGTCTACCCCCATGATTTTCAGATTCAACCGCGGGCATATGTGACTAGCCTTCATCTCACTGCCCGGGGAAATAACTAGTAGAGTTCTCTTCATAACGTTCATAGGTATATTATGTTTTACTACAAATTGCTCAGTAATAAAAGAATGCAATGCTTCAGAATCAAACAAAACTGACGCATGTTTAGAGTTGACGAGGAACGTACCGAGCACAACATCTTGAGCGTCCTGGGTTGATCCAGCCGACACGTGGTTCACCCGACCACGCACGTAGTTCTATTGGCCCTTGTTGTTGTGGGAGTTCTGATTCCCATTGCGCATCTGTGGAGCTTGTGGTCCAGGCATCTGACCATTAGTCTTCTGGCCTTGGGGAGTCTACATGTTGCACTTGGGGCAGTTGTTTGCGTAGTGCCCCACTTCTCCACATTTAAAACAGCCACTTGGTTGAACTAGCGTGACTGGGTTGTTGTTGTTGCGCACTGGAGAATCTGATGAACTATTAGACCGGTTCTGCTGAAAGTTGGAGTTGCGTTGAACCGGCTGGCTGAAGCGCGGAGGCTGCTGTGGCGTACGCTGGTACTACTGATTCTGTTGGAAGTTTTTGCCTTGCCCTCTAGAGCGGAACTGAGATCCAGACTGAGAGTTAAAACGTGGACGACTGTTGCTGCTAGATTGTCCCTGTGACTGGGACTTCTGCTTTAGCTCACCAAGCTCCTTGTGAGTGTTCTCCAGACTATCAGGTTAGTACTTAAGCGGTCCAATCAGGCTATCCAAGAAGGTGTGGCTTTGCAGATGGTACTTAAGTGGTCCAATTAAGCTATCCAAGAAGCGATCCTGCTTCTTCTCATCCTCATCCTCCTCATTGGGCGCATAGCAAGACAGTTGAATAAACTTGTCCCAATACTTGCTCACAGACATGTTGCCCTGCTTCAGTGCTAAGAACTCATTCTTCTTCAGTTTCATCACACTAGCAGGGATGTGGTGTGAGCAGAAGCTATCCTGGAACTCTGCCCAGGTCATGGTGTTGGCATCAGCGTGAGCAGCAGTATACGCATCCCACCAGTCGGATGCAGATCCCTCCAGATGTCCTGCAGCGTACAAGACCCTCTCTCGGTCGTTGCACTACGAGATATCCTGCTAATGACCTTCAGCCAGTCATCAGCATCCAAGGGGTCCGCCGAGTGAGAGTAGGTTGGTGGGTGGTGGCTCATGAACTTTCGATGCTTGTCCCTGGGCTGCAGAGGCATCTGAGGCGGCTGTTGATTCTGCTGTGCCTGTATGTTGTGCACAGTGTGGATGAGGTCTTGCAACAGTTGCATTTAAGCTGCCAGAAACTGCTCCATTGCTGGATTTGGGGGTGGCGGTGGTGCTTGATTCTGTTGATTGATCATGTGAGCACGCCTGACACTGGGAATGTCACGTCCTTCACCTCTCCTGTTATTTATCATCTGATTGTTAGAGGAATGCTTTAGACAGGATAGATAAACTGATAAAGATAGAAAGAACAGAGCCGAGATTGAAACTAAAACCAACTTTAACTTAATTATTTAATAATGCATTTGTGCCCATCGCTCCACAAAAGCATGACAGTCATTATATAAGATCCAAATCAAACAAGTAATAAATAGCAAACATAAACATCGCATGTCCTCGAAGGAACGGTTCTATTGCAATGACTTATTAGAGGACTCCCTAATCTTAGCCTAACAAAGTCTCTTGTGCAGTAACGAAGTCTCTTGCGAGGTGGTGAAGCGGTGGGGCAGTGGGCTCTCTCTGACTCCACTAGAGGCACCTGTCCCTCCAATCGTGCTTCCAGCGCCTCGTAGTTTTCCATGAGCTCCAAGGCGGTGCCCTCCAAGTTGGTGTTGAGGGCGGCAGTGACACAGGTGAGGTTGTCGATGCGAACCTCCCCAGGTCCTCCCAGTGGCACGTGGGTCTCCTCTGTGCCATTGATCCATCGTGGATGGTGGCGGTACTCGGTGATGCTCATCTCATCACGGTGAGTGTGGCTGAGAGACTACAGAGCCCTCCTGGCGGCGCTGCTAATGGAGACGGCGTAGGTGGAGTAGGGGGTGTCGGAGTCGTGCGTAGAACGACTCCTCCGTCCTCTAGCGGTTGTAGCCTCCTGGATGTGAACCCGAGTGATGTAGTAGACTGGTATCCCCAGATTGGTGACACGTTGAGAGACGTACAGGGGCTTGATGTTGATGCACAACTCCTGCAGTACGTCCTAGAGCATGGTGGGGAAGGCGCCGGTCTCGTTGATGGAGGTGAAAGACTCGTAGGTTGTTCTCTCAACCTTAGCCTCTCCAGTGCGCTCGTTGTTCTGGCCGACACCAGAACCGTCGTCCTGGGCATCGCCCTGGTCATCCTGACCATGGCCCTGGTCGTCCTCCTGAGCATGGCCATCTGTTGAAGGTCCTTACAATGGAAAATCCGACCATCAATAGGCTCAGAAAACCAATAAAGATCAAGCATAACTTAGACATTAATATTCAAATAATGCTATACCATGCATATCTGGAATATATTTGAGTATAGGGACCACGGTGCAAAAGATGGACGAAACTGGGCACAGACCCAGGTCGGCCGACCTGGCTAGGTTGGGCGACCGCCTGGAACCCAATCGAGCCCATTTTCCACACAGGTCAAGAAGCACACAAAGGAAGGATCATGGACGTTGAATCATGGTCGATTCAAGTCAAGGGTGAGGATGAGCCACGTGTCACTCCCACGGATTGAAGGGCCCATACCTCAAATCATTTGCACCCAAACAGAGTATACCCACCTGGAACCATCATAAGGACCCACATGGCAGTCTACCAGAGAAGAGTGGGGCCGAAAGGTGGCGAGACCAGGTCGGCCGACTTGGCTGGGTCGGCTGTCGGGGTTCTTTACCGCCGGCAAATAATAAAATCGTGGAGCGCGCGTCGGGCCTCGGGTGGTAGTGCAAAAGGACACGGGGGTTTATACTGGTTCGGGCCACCCATGGGGTGTAATACCCTACGTCCAGTTCGTGCTGCTCGTGTTGTTTGCACTGGTTTGTAGTAGGGGGTACAAATGGGCGAGAGAGGGACTAGCTCCCAAGTCTCCGGTGCGTGAATCGAGCTCCGTCCAGTGACCGGCCGGAGGAAGAAGAAAGTCGAGGGAGAGTACTCCTCGGGAGAGAAAAGAGGCTCCCTGCCTCCCGTAGGAGGCCCAGGAGAGAGGAGGAAAAAAGAGTCCATCCCTCGCAGGAGGCCCAGGCTTCCCTTTTATATCTCAAGGGAAGGCTGGAGAAGAGGTACAGTCAAAGGGTAAAACGGGAAAAAAGGAGGCGTGCCTGCCCATGCTGTGGGGCCCGTCGTCCTTTCGAGCACTGTAGCCACGTCCTGCTGGTGCCAGTGGTGTCAGGAAGTGGTTGGCATAGTGTAGCGGCTTGACTCCGGGTGCTTTGGTCTTCTCGGTGGTTGCTTCGTTGTGAAGGAGCGAACCAGTCGGAGACGGAGATCTTGTCGGGCGAATCGGAGTCTTGCTGGGCGGGTCGTGATTCTTGTCGGGCGATGCGGAAAACTGGTCGGGCGAGCACCTTGCCGGGCGAAGGAGCAACTCCTCGGGCGAAGGGGCAGCTTGTCGAGCGATGGTAGCAGCCTGTCGGACGATGGTGCATCTCGTCGGGCACGACGACTACTCGGGCGAGACGGAAACCTGTCGGGCAAGGCGGGTCATACTCGGGGAGATGTGCAGCTTGTCGGGCGGGACATGAAGCGCGTTCTGCCGCTGCTTGCTTGCTGCGGCTTCCACTGCTGCTCTGACTAGTGCAGACCGGAGGGAGAGAGATGCGATAGACATCAGAGAGCAGGGAAGAGAGAGGAAATTTGGTGGCATGTATGCATGCATGCACGGGGGCCACGCAAGTCAGGAAATCAAAATGGTGAGAGAGAGACAGGTGCTGGACTTGATTTGCTCGGTGGAGGGACAGAAAGATAGAGAGATGCATGCATGGCTTGGTGGAGAATTCAAAAGAGAGAGAGATGCATTTACTCAGGCATGCTGGGGGTTCTGGTGGTGCATGCATGTTCGAGTCCTGCCATGCTCATGGGTAAATGCATGCATGCATTCTTGTCGGGCGATCAGCCACTCGGGCGAGACGGACGCCACTGCCCCTGCCAAGTAGTCGGGCGAGGCGTGATTCTTGTCGGGCGAATCGGATCCTTGTAATTTTTATTTCTCGCGGGTAGATTTATCAGGGATTGTTATTTTTAATCCGCTGCCATTGGGTACCCCTAATATTGGTATCCGACAGTAGCCCCCGAACCTGGGAGCGAGTCGTAGACTCGGTCGCGGGTTTGATTATCGTGATGCCAGGAACGTGGTGGAGTTTCGGGTGGGGGCGCGCGAGCGCACCCGCCGGGTGTAGCCCCCGAGCCTGTGGGCGAGTGGTACACTCGCTCGCAGGTTTATGGCATTTGTGTAGTGATTTGTTGCGAATTATGCGACCACGCTGCTGGTCTCTGTTAGCGATTTCGACCCCGTGTGCATCCCGAGACCGGGGTCCGGACGGGGATTCGTTTCGTCTTTTTGCGTTTTTCCCCTCACGCTTCCCGTGCGATAGGAAGGAGGGTAAGAGATGTATCGCGCTTTGCCACGCAGGCCGAAGCACGACTCTCGTTGAGCTACAAACGGGTAGGTTCGAGTGAGGCCCGACGCCCCTTCGGTGGGGAGTCGATGGATCAGCTGGTGATCGACCTCAAATTCCTAGTGGCGAGATCATCTAGTTACCAAGTCCGTTCGACCGGACCCAGCGGCTCGTTGCCTTTCCGTCGGAGGAAAAACCATGATCTTTCTTTCCACTAGAACTCGAACGCGGTTCAGGATGCTCGTGGCGCTCGTGCGCCTGAGTACTGGCCGCTGGGACCCATCCTTCACCGCCCCTCGCTCGACAAGGTGCCCGGGGCGGCTGTTGAACCCTTCGATGGGCCAGCCTTCGAACCCCCGTTGGAATCACCTGTCAGGTCGACTGTCGAAGTCGTCCGTCCCGATGCCCAGCCCCCGAGCGCAGGGCTGCGAGGGGTCGTTAGGGCCGGCGGGAGCCGCTTAGTTTAGAGAGTTCGAAGAGCGCATTTCGGAAATCGATCACATGCGTATGCTTGACCCCGCGTGCCGAAGTCGGGGCGAGTCGAAGGGTGCCGTTCCCTGCATGTAGGAGTTGCAGCAAGCTCACCGGAACTTGCCACGCCAAGCTGCAAAAAACAGTGTAATGCAAAAGCGTTGCGTAAAGCGAGGAGTCGGGATTTATTCGTTACTAACGGAAAGTTGCGCACGCCCTGCCTTTATTAGGCTACGTATTTCCTTGGGTAGTTAGCACATCACGTTTGAGCTCCTAGTCCCACTGACCACTGCTCGCAGAGAGGACGGCTTACCGCAGACTACACTGCTCATCGGGGGAGGCTTAGGTGTAGGCGGCACGCGGGACGAGGTTTCACGGATGAGGCCTATGCTACCCGAGTACTCTAGCGATACCCAAAAGAGGCATGCGGGACTGTAAAAGGAAATGCACGGAAATACGAAGGATTGTAGTGGGATTTAGCTGTTCGGGCGTTCCGTCGTTGAGGCTGAGTCGAGCGAGCCATCCGAGTCGGGGCAGCTCACTCCACAATTGGCGCGGCTGAGTCGATCGGGGTCGAGGCCGGGGCGGCGCACTCCTTTGGAGGCGCGGCCGAGTGGTCCGGAGTCGAGGTCGGGGCGGCGCACTCCTTTGGAGGCGCGGCCGAGTCGGTCGGAGTCGAGGTCGGGGCGCGCGCACTCCTTTGGAGGCGGCGGCCGAGTCGGTCGGAGTCGAGGTCGGGGCCGCCGCACTCCTTTGGAGGCGGGGCCGAGTCGGTCGGAGTCGAGGTCGGGGCCGCCGCACTCCTTTGGAGGCGCGGCCGAGTCGGTCGGAGTCGAGGTCGGGGCGCGCGCACTCCTTTGGAGGCGAGGTCGGGTCGGTCGGAGTCGAGGTCGGGGCGCGCACTCCTTTGGAGGCGCGGCCGAGTCGGTCGGAGTCGAGGTCGGGGCGCGCACTCCTTTGGAGGCGCGGCCGAGTCGGTCGGAGTCGAGGTCGGGGCGCGCGCACTCCTTTGGAGGCGCGGCCGAGTCGTTCGGAGTCGAGGTCGGGGCGGCGCACTCCTTTGGAGGCGCGGCCGAGTCGGTCGGAGTCGAGGTCGGGGCGCGCGCACTCCTTTGGAGGCGCGGCCGAGTCGGTCGGAGTCGAGGTCGGGCGGCAGTCGGTGGAGCGGGCGCTGGTCGGGGCGGAGCTGGTAGACAACATGATTACGTCGGTCGGCGCTGCAGCTCTCTCTGTCGTTGTGTCGTGCGCTCGTTCGGGGGCGTGCCTCGCCGTGGCGGCCCTGCGCGAGATCATGAAAACAAAAAGCTGTTACAGGTTAGTTGAGGTCATTTGCGGACTTTGGGCACGGTCGTCCTGCCGCGGTGTTCCTCGCGAGGGTCGCCCACTGCTGCTGCGCCGCGGGTGCGCGGCCGCGTGGTGTCGATGCTGCCGTTGGCGGGGTCGCGGTCGCTGTTGGTGACGTCGGGGCTGTCGGCGCTATTGGCAGGGTCGCGGCTTCCATTGCTGCT
>CM014278.1:11808704-11829697 GCA_004135705.1 Alloteropsis semialata
CGGGGTCGCAGTCGCCGTTGGGGATGTCGGGGCCATCGGTGCCGTTAGAGACGTCGGGGCTGTCGGTGCTATAGGCAAGGTCGCGGCCTCCATTGCTGCTGTCGAGCCACCCCTGCGCACATCGTCGAA
Source organism: Alloteropsis semialata (assembly GCA_004135705.1). NCBI lineage: Eukaryota > Viridiplantae > Streptophyta > Magnoliopsida > Poales > Poaceae > Alloteropsis > Alloteropsis semialata. The sequence continues at coordinate 11,808,834 of CM014278.1, forward strand.
TGCTCCGTCCTGCCTGACTCCCGTGCATCTTAAGCATGCAAGCGTGTGTGTTGCTAGGAGGCTAGCTATATGAAGACATGCATAGTCTAAGCATAGGCATAATTGCTAAGCTAGGCCTAGACAAGCAAGCAGACCTGCGCATGCACGCAGATTGCATGTGCGTGTGCCGTGACCAGCGACCCTACATGCATGCCAATTAAATCGAGTGCCTGTAGATTAAGTAAAGAGAGTGCATGCGTCCATGCAAGCCGTGCACGTGGATTAACTAAAATGGACATGCATGCAACCCGGGAAAGACGCATACACCGCGCCCACACGCATGCGAAGCCGGACTAGCGGGGCTCGGTGGCGTTGTTGTTGCCGTCGTCGTCGACGCTGGAGCCGTTGCCAACAGCGTTGTGGTCGTCGTCGCGGCCGTCGGTGCCGCCGCCGTCGTCGTCGCCGCGGTTGACGGCGTTGTGGTCGTCGTCGCGGCCGTCGGTGCCGCCGTCGAGAGGCCAGCTCGTATGCTCCGACGTGGGCACGTGAGTAGTGGCCGTGGCTCGAGGTGGTGCGGCGAGCGTCATAGCGGCAGCAGCGGCGTGTGAGCTTGGCCGTAGCTCGCGCGCCCCTGATGGGTGAGCTTTGTCGTGGAGGCTCGGGCATGGCCCACCGAATCAGTGGCACCGTAGACTTGCGGCCTGCCACTGCTCCCCATGGCGCCGTCGATGTCGGTTGATGATGCAGCGTGCCGAAGCAGCAGTCCACGACGCCACGGTCGCAGCCATGGGATGGTCGGGTGGTCGAGGTTGACACCGAGTTGTGGCAACGTACGTGACCGCTAGTGGCCGTGCTGACCGCTTTCGCTCGTACGCGACCCTGTAAAAAGAACATGCACTCGGATCCCTCCAATAGCACGAAGCGGAAGGTGACATTAGCAATCAAAGACAAGGACCAGTGCGGCAATTGCTAATTAAATTAAGGTAAGATAGAAATGGAAAAATGAGGAAAGATCTTCCTGCTGCGAATCGATTTGGTCTCGCCGGCCGGAACATCGAGTGCAGCCCGCCGGTTGGTCGATCGAGGCATACGGCTGCCGGCCTCGTCGGCGAGACGCGCTGCTTGCTAGCCTGTCGGGGCTGCGACCATTGTTGGCGATGTTGTAGCTGTTANGCCCCACGGTGGGCGCCAACTGTCGGGGTTCTTTACCGCCGGCAAATAATAAAATCGTGGAGCGCGCGTCGGGCCTCGGGTGGTAGTGCAAAAGGACACGGGGGTTTATACTGGTTCGGGCCACCCATGGGGTGTAATACCCTACGTCCAGTTCGTGCTGCTCGTGTTGTTTGCACTGGTTTGTAGTAGGGGGTACAAATGGGCGAGAGAGGGACTAGCTCCCAAGTCTCCGGTGCGTGAATCGAGCTCCGTCCAGTGACCGGCCGGAGGAAGAAGAAAGTCGAGGGAGAGTACTCCTCGGGAGAGAAAAGAGGCTCCCTGCCTCCCGTAGGAGGCCCAGGAGAGAGGAGGAAAAGAGTCCATCTTCTCGCGCAGGAGGCCCAGGCTTCCCTTTTATATCTCAAGGGAAGGTTGGAGAAGAGGTACAGTCAAAGGGTAAAACGGGAAAAAAGGAGGCGTGCCTGCCCATGCTGTGGGGCCCGTCGTCCTTCCGAGCACTGTAGGCACGTCCTGCTGGTGCCAGTGGTGTCAGGAAGTGGTTGGCACAGTGTAGCGGCTTGACTCTGGGTGCTTCGGTCTTCTCGGTGGTTGCTTCGTTGCGAAGGAGCGAACCAGTCGGAGACGGAGATCTTGTCGGGCGAATCGGAGTCTTGCTGGGCGGGTCGTGATTCTTGTCGGGCGATGCGGAAAACTGGTCGGGCGAGCACCTTGCCGGGCGAAGGAGCAACTCCTCGGGCGAAGGGGCAGCTTGTCGAGCGATGGTAGCAGCCTGTCGGACGATGGTGCATCTCGTCGGGCACGGCGACTACTCGGGCGAGACGGAAACCTGTCGGGCAAGGCGGGTCATACTCGGGGAGATGTGCAGCTTGTCGGGCGGGACGTGAAGCGCGTTCTGCCGCTGCTTGCTTGCTGCGGCTTCCACTGCTGCTCTGACTAGTGCAGACCGGAGGGAGAGAGATGCGATAGACATCAGAGAGCAGGGAAGAGAGAGGAAATTTGGTGGCATGTATGCATGCATGCACGGGGGCCACGCAAGTCAGGAAATCAAAATGGTGAGAGAGAGACAGGTGCTGGACTTGATTTGCTCGGTGGAGGGACAGAAAGATAGAGAGATGCATGCATGGCTTGGTGGAGAATTCAAAAGAGAGAGAGAGATGCATTTACTCAGGCATGCTGGGGGTTCTGGTGGTGCATGCATGTTCGAGTCCTGCCATGCTCATGGGTAAATGCATGCATGCATTCTTGTCGGGCGATCAGCCACTCGGGCGAGACGGACGCCACTGCCCCTGCCAAGTAGTCGGGCGAGGCGTGATTCTTGTCGGGCGAATCGGATCCTTGTAATTTTTATTTCTCGCAGGTAGATTTATCAGGGATTGTTATTTTTAATCGCTGCCATTGGGTACCCCTAATATTGGTATCCGACTTGGGCCCGCGGCCATTTCGCTTCCCCCCTGACCAGTACCTGTAAACCGCCATCAGGAGTCCATCTGAGCCGTGCAACGCTGAAGACGGTGCATCCTAGGGTCGGCCGACCTGGGAACATCGGCCGACCTAGGCCCACCTCCAAAACTGCCACAACCGCCTCTGGCCGGCTCCAACCGCCTATGTGATGCTATAAATACCTGCAAAGGGCACCGTACTCAACACACACCAGAAGAAGAGCTCTCCTTGCTACAAGCTTAGTCTTAGTCTTAGTAGTGATAGTCATAGTGTTAGATCTTCTGAAGGGCTTCCGGAGGAGTCTTAGTGAGTTCTAGAGTTCAGTTCTTGTATTCTCTTACTTACTTGTAGTACTCTGAGCTTAATGGAAATACCTTCATACTTATGTTGTATGCCTCAGTTATACCTTATCCACTTAGTATATACTACTTATATCTTGCACCTTATTCAAGTGAATGTATGCTATGACATTGGCTCAATGTGCCTCCTAGTTGCTCTATTTATTAACGTGACAGATAGAGTTGTATTACATATTGCAAGCATGGTGTTTGGGATATGGAATACTGTTGAGGGTACCGCTTCCCCACGGATTAGTAGAGGTAGGCGGCAGGTGGTGACAGCCCTGTCCATCCTTTGTAATCCTCCACGTACGGGAGTGGGTATTAGGCCTTTATGATAAGACGTCCTACTGTCGTCCCTTGATGAGGGAACCACTGGATACCTCGATATGTTCTCTTGCATATAATCATTGAGTGAGCTTGTATAGGGTATTGTAGTATGTCCAAGTTCCATCTGTATGATGCTAATGAACCCTTATTAATCTTACTAATGTACTATTACTAACTAAGACTACTTTAATGATGAGCAATGAACTTCTGTGTGTCACACTACCCTTTCATTTCTATATCATTTACCCCTGCTTAGATTATGGTACAATAATTATTGTTGTAAGTAATTGCATTGGAATGACACCTCTCCTTTAACTAAATGCTTTCCCTGTGGATAAACAAATAACGATACTCTGGAATACTCCCGGGTGAAATGCTACAACGTACTTCTGTGCGCTTGCAGAATATCTGTAACGTCTAGATTTACGATGGAGTATCTCTAGTACCATTACTACTCTAAGTAGTGATGCTAAAAAAATACCAACAAGCATTTCTGGCGCCGTTGCCGGGGAAAGTAATGGTTAAAGAGATTTGATCATCCATGCAATTGCTGCAACATGATTAATTGCCAGTAATCTAGCAGGTTTACCCTTTTTGCTCTGTTTCTCTGTGATGTGAAACAGGGTAGTGTATGACTGGTTTTCAACTACCATCCAACTACGTCGAGAACCCGAATACCATAGGAAGGAGGGTACGTTCTCGTGTCGTAATCCCTCAGGTGTTCTTGTCGGAGAGCAAACCAGTCGTCGGAGAATCCTCTAGCCAAGGAGAACAACCCGTTCCCGTAGCACCCAAACCGGAAGAAGCCATGGCCGACAGGACCATCCGTGACTACTCCGCCCCGTCCGCTGCCCAGATTCCTACGGGTCCAGCAGTGGAAGTGGGGGATCATGCTTTTGAGCTGAAGGCCCCGCTGATCAACATGGTGCAGGCTAGCCCCTTCTATGGGAAAGCCAGTGAGGACGCCAGTGCTCACCTGCAGCATTTCCTGGAGGTATGCAGCACCATCACCATCCGAGGAGTGGATCAAGAGGCCATCAGGCTCCTCTTGTTCCCGTTCTCACTGTTGGGAAGAGCCAAACAATGGTTCTATTCCAACCGTGAGGCAGTGAACACGTGGACCAAGTGCTCCAATGTCGTCTTGGTGAAGTTCTTCCCCATTGGGAAAACCAATGCCCTTCGGGGGAGAATTTCCAGCTTTTAGCAAGAGTCCGGGGAAACGATTCTGGAAGCGTGGGATCGATTCCAGGACTACATTCTGGCGTGCCCCCACCACGGTATGCAAGAGTGGCTCCTACTTCAGAACTTCTACCATGGGCTGTCCCAGACAGCCCGTGAACACATGGACGCTGCTGCTGGAGGGGCATTCCTCTCCTTGACCATGGCCGCCGCTAAGCTTCTCATCGAGAAGATGGTGTCAAACCAATCATGGAATGACAACCATCTTCAGGGACGTAAACGCGGTATGCACACCGTGAAGGAGGTGGACATGCTGGTCGCCAAGATGGATCTAATCATGAAGCGCCTTGATGACCGCACGAAGGATGCAGGCGCCGAGAATGAAGGGTCACTGGACTCACACATGACATGTGAAGTCTGCGGAGAAACTGGCCACTCGGGGAACAACTGCCCTGAGACGCAAGAAGAGGTACAGTTCATGAATGGTAACAACGGGTACCGGCCTCAAGGGAACTAGAACCAGCAACGCCCATTCTACCAGGGAGGTAACAATAATAACTCTTTTTCTAACCAACCTTCCCTTAAAGATCTTGTCCTTGGTCAGGCCAAGATTAATGAATCTATCTCTAAGAGGCTTGCTGCTAATGATAAAGCTCTGGATGGCATAAATTCGAAAATAGAAAGTTTGTCCTCCACCTTCCAGAGCCAGCTAAGCTTTAACAAAATGCTAGAAACCCAATTAGCTCAGCTAGCTGCCGCTGTTCCGTCTGGTGATAAGGGAAGAATTCCCGGGCAACCGGATTCGTCTTTTGAAAATGTTAAGGCTGTGTCCCCAAGGAGCGGTAAGGCTACTCGGGATCCAATTCCACCTAACCATGCAGGAAAAAACAGCAGTGCCAAGAAAGGAGATTCCCGTAGTGGAAGAAGAGCCTGAAGCCGAGCTAGCACCAGCTGGACAAACTGCACCACATGAGTTCTACGACAGCAACGTCTTGCCGTTCCCTCAATGCCAAAAGAAACCATCGGCGGATGAATGATTTGCCAGGTTCGTAGAAGTTATCCAAAAGTTAAATATACATGTGCCACTGCTGAATGCTATGCAGGTACCGACCTACGCAAAGTACTTGAAGGACATCCTCAACAACAAACGTCCACTCCCAAGTACCGAGGTCGTAAAGTTGACTGAGGAGTGCAGTGCGGCCATCTTGAACAAGGTTCCGGAAAAGAAGAAGGACCCAGGATGTCCCACCATCACGTGTACAATTGGGACACAACATTTCGAGCATGCACTCTATGATCTGGGGGCAAGCGTCAGCGTAATGCCAAAGGTAGTGTTTGACCACCTTAATTATACTACCTTGTCTCCTACTCCCATGAGATTGCAGCTGGCCGATTCCACGGTCCGCTACCCGGAGGGGATAGCTGAGGACATTCTGGTTCACATCCGGGATTGCTTCATCCCTGTCGACTTCGTGGTACTGGACATGGACGTGAGCAACGACTCTTGTCACTCATTCTTGGGCGACCCTTCCTGAGCACAGCAGATGCTCACATTAATGTGGGTGCTGGAGAAATCCAGCTTCACATGAATGGTAAGAAGGAGAAGTTTGAGTTTCGGCCAAAGGTGGAGCAAGGCTCCATGATCAAGATCAAGTATGGGAGAAACAGTCAGAACGTCAAGGAAGTGGAGGTGACACCTCTAGAAAAAGATAGCCTAACTAAGTTCATAGAGAAGTTCTGGGAGAAGGATTTTCCCATCCGGAACAATGCAAAGAACAACAAGAATTCCACATGAGGTGCAAAAGCATGGGCAAAGAAAACACCGGAACAGGCTGTCGACCACCACAAGAAGGTAAAGCAGGTATGGGGGGTTAAATCATCTGTATCCTCATCTCCAGGGTCAGATGCTGCTTCGTCAATTTGAAATTCTACATCGGAGACATCTTCGCTCGACGACGTAAAACACGAGTCCTGCGCTGACAGGTTTATCGGTGCCAACTAAATAGCTTGGGGGAGGACCCCCAATCAGGTAAGTTGAGGTAAGTATTGTTGAATAAAATTTTTCTTTCGAATAAAGTTAGTAATTGAGAGCTGTTTATGCTAGTCCCTTAATGTTTTGAGTCTAGGTTTAAATCTTTACTTTGGATATGATGAATAGTTGCTCTTATTTCTCTCTTGTACCTATGTTTCAACCTGCTATTCTCCTAAGCCTTGAGTTTGCTGGTTGAGCACAATCTTTTCTGTTATCTTGTCTATCTATGGGTAGCACATGCACGCTGTAGTCTAGGTTGTTGATGGCTATGATATGATAAGATTTGAGTGATCTTAAGATCTTGCCACGCGAGACTTGATAACCGGAGTTTTCTCTTTTAAAATAACCGGAGTTTTTTGTTTTAAGAGTTCCTTATGGTGATTAAATTTCCTACCAAAGCTCATACTGTTTTAACCCTCTACATGGGCTACTTGCTCTTGCATTGAGTTTTGTCAAGGTCATTGTGATTTTCAGAGATTTACTTCATGCTTTTAAAGCCAAGATCATGCACACGCCACCTCATACATGTTACACTTCTACTATGGAAGTGAACATAACACCCATTGTTCCACAAATTAAAAGCTCTACATAAAGTATGTTACTCTTCTCCATTCTTATTGCAAAAAGAGGCATGAGCTTTTGAAAAAAAAAAGGACACATGAAGGTCCAAGTATGTAAAAAAAAAGAGTGCAAGAGGGCTCTTAAATCAAAGCCATGTCTCTAGAAGAAACTCTTTAAGGAAAAGAGGAACCTTAAAAAGGAGCTACCTCTTACCATGCCACCTATACACGTGCACATCTTGGTTTGAGAGTATGACTTATTTCTCTTTGAATTCTGATTTTGACTTTACAATATGTGCATTACAAGTATGCTATAAAGCTCTCCTAGCACAAACTCCACTCCAATAAGTGACATGAGAGTTGAGAGAGGAAATTGGTAAGGAAATACACCATGAGTGACTAGAGAGTACCACCTAAGGGACTCTGTTCTTTTGAAAAACTCTCAAAACCTCCGGTTTGATTGTTAAGCAAGGTAGAAGGCGAGGTGCTTAGTCTAAGTCATTCTAACCATCAACCGCCCAAGACAAGGAGAAGCTACAAGCCCCATAAAAGGCCAAGGTAATAAGAGAAGTCTATTTTACCAGCTTATTCAATTCTTGGTAGAATATCTTGCTGAACCACTGGTACTTTTGAGGAATAATGAGGAAGCAACTCCTGATCCACTGAGCCTAAAGGTTTTAGTCTTTTGCTTGGGACGAGCAAAAGCTAAGCTTGGGGGAGTTGTTGACGGTCCTTACAACGAAAAATCCGACTGTCAATAGGCTCAGAAAACCAATAAAGATCAAGCATAACTTAGACATTAATATTCAAATAATGCTATATCATACATATCTGGAATATATTTGAGTACAGGGACCACGGTGCAAAAGATGGACGAACTGGGCACGGACCCAGGTCGGCCGACCTGGCTAGGTCGGGCGACTGGGCCTGGAACCCAATCGAGCCCATTTTCCACATAGGTCAAGAAGCACACAAAGGAACGATCATGGATGTTGAATCATGGTCGGTTCAAGTCAAGGGTGAGGATGAGCCACGTGTCACTCTCACGGATTGAAGGGCCCACATCTCAATTCATTTGCACCCAAACGGAGTATACCCACCTGGAACCGTCATAAGGACCCACATGGTAGTCTACCAGAGAAGAGTGGGGCCGAAAGGCGGCGAGACCAGGTCGGCCGACCTGGCCAGGTCGGCCAACATGGGCTCGTGACCGTTTCGCTTCCCCCTTGATCAGTACCTGTAAACCGTCATCAAGAGTCCATATAAGTCGTGCAACGCTGAAGACGGTGCATCCTAGGGTCGGCAGACCTGGGAACATCGGCCGACCTAGGCCCACCTCCAAAACTGCCACAACCGCCTCTGGCCGGCTCCAACTGCCTATGTGATGCTATAAATATCTGCAAAGGGCACCGTACTCAACACACACCAAAAGAAGAGCTCTCCTTGCTACAAGCTTAGTCTTAGTCTTAGTAGTGATAGTCACAGTGTTAGATCTTCTGATGGGCTTCCGGAGGAGTCTTGGTGAGTTCTAGAGTTCAGTTCTTGTATTCACTTACTTACTTGTAGTACTCTGAGCTTAATGGAAATACCTTCATACTTATGTTGTATGCCTCGGTTATACCTTATCCACTTAGTATATACTACTTATGTCTTGCACCTTATTCAAGTGAATGTATGCTATGACATTGGCTCAATGTGTCTCCTGGTTGCTCTATTTATTAACGTGACAGATAGAGTTGTATTACATATTGCAAGCATGGTATTTGGGATATGGAATACTGTTGAGGGTACCGCTGCCCCACGGATTAGTAGAGGTAGGCGGCAGGTAGTGACAGCCCTGTCCGTCCTTTGTAATCCTCCACGTACGGGAGTGGGTATTAGGCCTTTATGATAAGACGTCCTACTGTCGTCCCTTGATGAGGGAACCACTGGATACCTCGATATGTCCTCTTGCATATAATCATTGAGTGAGCTTGTATAGGGTATTGTAGTATGTCCAAGTTCCATCTGTATGATGCTAATGAACCCTTATTAATCTTACTAATGTACTATTACTAACTAAGACTACTTTAATGATGAGCAATGAACTTCTGTGTGTCACACTACCCATTCATTTCTATATCATTTACCCTTGCTTAGATTATGGTATAATAATTATTGTTGTAAGTAATTGCATTGGAATGACACCTCTCCTTTAACTAAATGCTTTCCCTGCAGATAAACAAATAACGATACTCTGGAATACTCCCGGGTGAAATGCTACAATGTACTTCTGTGCGCTTGGAGAATATCTGTAACGTCTAGATTTACGATGGAGTATCTCTAGTACCATTACTACTCTAAGTAGTGATGCTAAGAAACACCAACACCATCACTGTGGCCATCTCCCTGGGCATCATCGCCCTGGTTGTCGTCGTCGTCCCAGGAGTCATCTCCGGAGTTGTCCGGCTCTCCTCCAGCAGCATTAGGTGCTGGAGTGTCCTGAGCGGGGGCAGCTGGTGGGAGCGTCAGCTGCGGGGTCCACCACCGCTATGTGTCCATCCTCCATCTCCTCAAAGAAGTAGAGCTCCTCAGGCTCCTCCTCCTCCTCCTCTTCCACCACTGGTGGAATCTGCGAGGCTGGCTATGCAAGAGCGATGCGGATCATGCCTCCAGTGCTCTTGCGGGCTGTCTGTCTACACCTGACCATCTGAGAATGACAAAGAACAAAACTGAGTACAAGAACAAAAAGAGACGGGTACAAGGAACAGAGAAATTTTTTATGCAAATTAAATTTTCTAGGTGCAGAAAGGCTGACTAAGAATGTAAATCCTTAATTTCAACCATTTTCTAACTAGGCTAGCGTCCTACAGTCAACACAGCTTTGATACCACTTCTGTCACACCCGATTTAAGGAAAGTCGAATGCATCGCATATGTGTGCCAGGATCCGTTCATCACACATATGTTGACATCATCAGTGAAACTATCATAAGACAAAGTTCAAAAGCGTACAAAAGAGAGTACAAGTTGGTATTTTTAACGATCACAGATAAATCCGCAAGTGTATAGATACCGATGTAGCCTTCACCCGAGAGTATTTAAGGGTATCGAATCTATAGGGAACGTGTGTGTACTAGTGACGAGTTATGAATGACCAAGGACAATAGAAGTGATAAATGTGTAGAAGGTAGAGAAGGTTATTTCTAGGTATTCTGGATTATCAAAGGATAGAGTCATTTACTAAATTACTTGCTTCGGGACGGCCAACCATCCTAGCCTTGGAAAGGGACGAGAAGGGGACTAGGCAAGCCAACCAATAGTCCTACTGTACTCTAGTGCTACTCACGTGGTGGACTACATAGGCCGTCAGGGCTGTCACCACCTGAGACTACTACTACAAATCCGTGGCACCAGCCGCACTTCAAGGTATTCAAAAGACTAGATATCACGTCTACTCAATTAAATACTATCTTAGCTTTGCAAGTACTAAGACACTTATCACAGCAAGGAGCCCACAAGTAAATAAAGTAAAGCTTGAACTTAATTAAATATTAATCTAGAAATACAAAGAAAATAACCGAATGTTACTCGAACCAGAGCCACATCCGCCAAGGTACAAGAAGAAGAGAGGAAGACGACATCCTCAGCTTCTCCCTTACTCTCACCTCACCCCTCACCTAGCACTAAACACTACATTGGATATTTGCCTTGAGCTTTGCTTCACTTCCTTGTGTCTTGAATGAGGGAGTGGTGGCCTCTATTTATAGTGGAGAAGGTAACTTGGGGATGTGGAGATGCTCCATGGATTTTAGGAGAATATTCTCCTTCTCTTTCTCTCCTCCCTTTACCTATCCAAGAAACCGACCTCTCAGGGTCGGTGGGGGCGCCAGACTCACACCCACCGACCCCCTAATGTCGGTGGGAATCAAAACCAGCGAGAACCGAGCAAAATCGATGGAGAACCGTTCCCTGAGTAGAAAACCGCGCGTCTGTACGTCAGTTGGAGAGAAAACTGGGCCAAAACCGGACTCCTCCTTGTTCTGCGCACGGCGGTGGAACAAAACCGGCCTAAATCGAAGAAAACCTGAAGCTAGGGAGCAAAAATCGGTCGCTGGCCCCTTGAACCGCGCCACCACCCGCAAAACCGACCGGCCGGTCCTTGCCTGCGCGCCACGTGCCCCCTGCCTCGGCCGATCCATCCCCGCGCGGGTAGACACGCGCGTTCTGGCGGCGTCACTACGCGTCGGGCCTTGGATGGCCAGGCTACTTCTATGGGCCACGCGTCTGTCTGCTGTGCCAGCCAGCCTGGGCCACGCCGTGGGCCGCCCGGTAGCGGGCCTTCCTGCTTACGTCAGGGGCACTGACGTCAGCGATGACGTCAGTGCCTCTTATAATTTGTATTTTCCATATTTTCTCCAACTGGGCTTCAAAATATATGAATGATATGTCTGTTGAAATTGTCTCGACGAGCTCTTCGCAATGGTACACTCCAATTGGGATTTTGAGATAGTTAGTGATGACAACATTTTTGGATCTTTCTCAAGTTAATAATATTAAATCCTGCACAACACGTTAAAACACCAGAACTCGTGGAAATGGTTAGTAATAAACCCTACCACTATGTTTGATGTTTATATTTGACATATATTCTGTAGGAATTGACGGTAAAAAGTGGTACTTAAGGACTGTCAAGAAGCTCCCCCACACTTAGCCTTTACTCGTCCTCGAGTAATGTTTTAAGATTAAGGTGGAACAACATAACTCCTCGATATGATGCAGGCATATAAGTTATTCCAAGGCATACCTGTACTTTTGAATTTTTAAGTGTCTATCATGTCATCTTGGATGGTTAAAAAATGGAACAGCCTTGACTCAAGTCATCTCCACTCCTCTGTTAAGTAACTTGGGTTTTTGATAAATTTTCAAAACAAAGCCTTTCCTAGCTCCTCAACTGATTCTCTCGAATCACTCAATGTGTATGATTCCTCACCACGGCATTAATTTGCCACCTTTCACCCTACTTCTAAAAAGGCTTATGTGGAGCTCAAGGTAGGAGTAAAGGTAAAGCATACCTGTATCACATGTATTGCAAAATCAAAGAGTGGATCCAAGAAGAAAACCATTCATACAATCTGATCAAGATATGCATGTGTGTGGAAAACAAAAATGCAAGGTTTATGACTACTCCTTTTTGTATGATCTCTCTCCTTTTTGAAATTATTTTGAGAACAAGGCTATCTTTCTTCATTTTTTCTCTCTCTTTTGTTTTTCATTTCTTATTATTTTTGTCATGCTCAATGCTTTTATGAGCATGTATATTTTTTTCTTTTTTCTTGGACCTTAATGTGTCCAAAATATTTTTTCTATAGCCCATGTCTCTTTTGCAAAGGACATTTGGAGAGAGATTCATAAAACATATGGAACATTTATTTGGTGGATGAATGGATATTGCTAACTTCAAGTGTAGAAGTTTAGCATGTGTATGTGGAGTGTACGTGACCTTGATCAAGAAAGCATGAAAAGCATCTTACAAGGGTCACAACAATTTGACAAAGCTTAATGCAATAACAAGCGGCATATGTATAAGGTTTTCATTGTAAGCAACATATGGCTTTAGTAAGAATGGAATATCATTGAGGAGCTTTGTAAGGCTATTGATTTAAACTTTTTGCAAGAAAAACATCCCAAGTACTTCATACAGAGAGAGCAAAATTCATCTTATCATACCATATCTCATTCGTCAACCATTTAGATAGCATGCTTTCCTAAATATATATGTTCACAAGCAACAAGTAAATGTGCAAGGAATAAAGAATATGCAAGCCAATCAAGGATGAACAAATAAGCTAAAGGAGCATCATGTTTCATTTGAGTTTAATTTTGATGATTATCTCAAGATAACTTTAAACTCATGAATGAGAGAGAGTGAGGGATTGGCATGCAAACCATGACATTGGACGAAATAGGAGACTTGGTGTGCCTGAGGACCTTCGGTTGACATTGAATTCGTTTGAGCCCTCTGTTGTCCAACCGTCGTGATCTTTTTCTTGTCGGTCCATGCAATGTTGCGTGGTTTAGTTGTGGGGTGGTCTAGAACGTGTGCACATCAAGAAGCCTGAGAGACCCCCACACTTGAGCTTGTACCAGCATTTATTTAAAACATGGTGGAAACAAAACAATGGCTCTACTGGCCTTACAAACCAGGGAGCCTGTTCTTTATTTGAATTCAAATATTTTTGGTGTTTTTATGTTATGCAAATTTTTATTGATTTTTTTCTATTTTTTCATGGCAAACAAATCTTGCAAGGTAACTTAGCAGGGAGATTAAAGAAGAATAAATGCACAAAGTGTTTTGAATACTTTCCTAGCAAAATTCCCCCAAGCTTTGACCCTGCAAGTGAATGCAAAATTTGAGCTTAAGAGTGCCAAAAGATTCCTTCATTGTTCATGTTGCTTTAGTGTGCAAATTTCTTCGATGTGACTAAGGATGTCGGATGTTGGAGTTATGCTTGCCACCCTTTAGTCATCTCTTCATCCCTGCAACAAGTTAGTGGACAACAAATACTCGAAGGACTATATTGAGAATATATTATTGTTGCCAACCGGTCATTTGTTCACATCCACGCTTAAAAACAAATTGGTCCTTAACATCGTTAAGCGTTGGTCCTGTTTGCCCTTTTTTATAATTATTTTCAAATGTTCTCTTTTTTTCAAATTTTATTTTCACCACTTTCCATTAAGCATAACTCAAACAAGGTTGGATTTAAATAGCATCAACATGATCAAGGGGGTTTTGCAAAATAGTCATGGTGAACCCTCGAAGGATGATCGGTACCTCCTTGTATGTCGTGCAAAATTTGTTGCAATGCATCCAATGCCTTGATTTGCCTCCAATTTGAGTCAAGCTTTAAAAACTTACCCAATCAGATTGGAAACTTTTCCTGCAGGGGTTAGTCCATATATACAACCAATATCTATAAAAGCATTACTCAAAGGTTCATTAATTAAACTCGACACCATGTCAAATTTAATTAAAGCAGGCTATTTAACCTAAGCACCATGCTTGATTTAAAAGGCCTATGAATGCACCTATAGACTACATTCAAACCAGAGCAAATGAGAATATATAAAGGTAGCATAAGAGCATGACCAAGCATTTTTCAAATGGAGATAAACATGAGTATATGAATGGTGAACTTCGGGTTACCTCCCCCAAAAGCAAGAGATGACACTTACTTGGATGACGACAAGTTTAGAATTGCCATCGCGGTAGCTCCTTGCCCTTGTTGACATCATTACTGGTGACGTGGTTGCGTATGGAAAACATGTGTGCGCTAAAATGTCGGGATGCCCCCAACAAGTAACTGACACATATGCGAAACACGAGCACGCAACAAACACCTTTTCTCATGAAAGCATGCACAAGGACCAAGGATGCAAGGCAAGGTGAAGCCAGGAGGCATACGGGGACTACCGAGGTGCAATGCCGCAATGGCATGTACCCCGGATGTCTTAATCCCACTGAGAATCACTGGCTAAAGTTTTTTGTTGTTTTTAATGCAATCATGGTTGGGGAAATAAGTGTGCCAACTAATTTGAAATGCATGAATGAAACAAATATGCTGTGAGGTTGGAAATCCAAAAGAGGGAAAAATCAAACATGATATGCAATATGTAAGAAACTTGAGGCCTGACGTTTCTCAAAGCGCAAACTGATCAACCTTTTGATCTAAATGATGTGGTGGGAGTCAGTTTCATTTAACCCTATTAATCGGTCTACCAACCACGTTTGGCAATTAACTGACCCTGTAGGGGCTACAATGAGTTGGACTAGGAACCCGAATAGATAGGTGATGAAAGACTTCGCCACCCACTTAGACTAGGCACAGTGCCCGAATACAGTTCAAAGCCAAGGAGCCACCCATTCAAAAAGAAGGCACGTGAGCTTTTACGATTCAAATCAAATATGATGTGCAACATGAATGCCTGCAAATGCAAGGGATAGTGCCTGGTTACCTCCAGGCAGGCATTTGGGATATTTTTTAATTTTTTTGATAGTAAGAAAGGATACATGAACTAGAATCATCTATAAACCAAAGATAGAAAATTGGCATTAATGGAACTTGTCATGAGATAAGTACAGACCTCCCCACACTTGGATTTTCGTGTCACGGGACAACAAAATCAAGTGTGTGTCAGCTTCCTTCGAGTTTTGTTCCATTACCAAAACTTACCATGGTGTTGCAGATGATGTAGCTCTCATGTTCTTAAGCATCGTACACCCATCGTTCTTTTCGGTTTCAACCTGAATTTGTTGGCGACCAAAAATACCCGAGGGAAAACTTAACTGAAGAACATGCTCTTGCTAGTTTTTTTCTGAAAGGTGATGTGTAATGGATGGGTGATGATGAATATGGATCGATAAAGATAAAAGGAATGATGCGATGGTATGGAATGGGGACACATGGGTGAACTCGGTACGATACTAGTACAGTAACCGTTCCCCGGCAACGGCACCAAAAAGCTTGTTGGTATTTTTAATGATCACAGATAAATCCGGAAGCGTACGGATACTGATGCAGCTTTCACCCGAGAGTATTCCATGGTATCAAATCCACAGGGAACATGTGTGTACTAGTGATGAGTTAGGAACGACCAAGGACAACAGAAGTGATAAATGTGCAGAAGGTAGAGATGGTTATTTCTAGGTATTCTGGATAATCAAAGGATAGCTCAAGTCATTTACTAAATTACTTGCTTCGGGACAGCCAACCGTCCTGGCCTCAGAAAGGGATGAGAAGGGGACTAGGCAAGCCAACCAATAGTCCTACTGTACTCTAGTGCTGCTCACATGGAGGACTACGTAGGCCGTCAGGGCTGTCACCACCTGGGGCTACCACTACAAATCCGTGGCACTAGGTGCACTCCAAGGTATTCAAAAGACTAGACATCCCATCTACTCAATTAAATATTATCTTAGCATTGCAAGTACTAAGACATTTATCACAGCAAGGAGCCCACAAGTAAATAAAGTAAAGCTTGAACTTAATTAAATATTAATCTAGAAATATAAAAAATAACAAGATGTTACTTGAACCTAAGCCACATCCGCCGAGGTACAAGAAGAAGAGAGGAAGCCGACATCCCCGGCTTCTCTCGGACTCTCACCTCACCCCTCACCTAGCACTAAACACTACATTAGATATTTGCCTTGAGATTTGCTTCACTTCCTTGTGTGTTGAATAAGGGAGTGGAGGCCTATATTTATAGTGGAGGAGGTATCTTGGGGATGTGGAGATGCTCCATGGATTTTAGGAGAATATTCTCATTCTCTTTCTCTCCTCCCTCCACCTGTCCAAGAAACCGACCTCCCAGGGTTGGTGGGGCGCAAAACTCGCGCCCACCGACCCCCCGACATCGGTGGGAATCAAAACCAGCGAGAACCAGGCAAAACCGATGGAGAACTGGGTCCCAGAGTAGAAAACTGTGTGTCCGTACGTCGGTTGGAGAGAAAACCAGGCCAAAACTGGACTCCTCCTTGTTCTGCTCATGGTGGTGGGACAAAACCAGCCTAAACCAAAGAAAACCGCAAGCTGGGGAGCAAAAACCGGTCGCTGGCCCCCTAAACCGCGCCACAACCCGCAAAACCGACCGGGCGGCCCTTGCCTGCACGCCATGTGCCCCCTGCCCCGGCCGATCCATCCCCGCGTGGGCAGACGCGTGCGTTCTGGCGGTGTCGTCATGCGTTGGGCCTTGGATGGCCGAGCTACTTCTGTGGGCTGCGCATCTGGCTATTGTGCCCGCCGGCCTGGGCTGCGCCGTGGGCCGCCCGGTAGCGGGCCTTCCTGCTTACGTCAGGGGCGCTGACATTAGCGATGATGTCAGTGCCTCTCATAATATTGTATTTTCCATATTTTCTCCAATTGGGCTTCAAAATATATGAATGATATGTCTGTTGAAATAGTCTCGACGAGCTCTTTGCAATGGTACACTCCAATTGGAATTTTGAGATAGTTAGTGATGATAACATTTTTGGATCTTTCTCAAGTTAAACATATTAAATCTTGCACAACGCGTTAAAACACCAGAACTAAACCCTACCACAATGTTTGATGTTTATATTTGAAATATTTTCTACAGGAATTGACGGTAAAAAGTGGTACTTAAGGACCATCAATAGTACATAACTTTATTACACTCATCGATAATAGACTCGAAGGTCTTAAACGTTCACCGACAACCTAAAACGATAAAACAGCTTCACTACTACATCCACAGGCACTTGACTGGTTGACACGCCTAGAACTCATCGTAGTCACTGTAGTACTCCACTTCATTATTTTCTTCTGAACAACAATTGTTTAGCAAGGGTGAGTAACTTATGGTTGGTACTCAACAAGTGGGGGAATATGTAAGGCCATCAAAGGGGGTTCAGGCGCATGCAGTTAGCACTTTTAGTTGATCAAGTTTTATTAGCAAGTGTCTATTTACTAGATGTAAGTATACACTATATACCAACCATAAATTAAGCAGGATAACCAAATTATTCCATAAAAGAGACCAAGAACCACAAGTTAAGTCATGTTTAAGTTCAATTATCATGTGAGGGTCCAAACCGCTCTTAACCATGACCACGGCTGATATATCAGTTTTACACTCTGCAGAGGTTGTACACTTTCCCCACAGCTCGTGTTCCCCGTATCGCCCGGGTTTGCAAGGCCCTTAAACACTTCCTTTGCTGAATGGCGAGGGTTCACTACGAAGCCTTTACAAAGACACAAAGCCAACTAGCGGCCCGCTAGAGTTTTAGCAGCGGTGAGGTCCACTGCCCTCCCTAGAGAGGACGTACCTTAGCAAAGACTACTCCTACAAAAGGACCGAGCTATGACCCCTCACCGCCCCCCTCCTTGACCTTACCGTAAGACCACTAGACAACCCCACATCTAATTATTTAGCTAAGATCCGAGCCATGTGACACTGTGGTTGCACTGTTTTCTTGGGTGGTTCTCCATGTTCCAATTAATCATGATGATCTTGTAATTAAACCAGTGTATAGCAACATAATAAAATCATGATTAACATTTGCATAAGATTAACATAACAAGCCCAAGTATAAGCAAGCTAAGCATTTCTACCCATATCATAACCAGGTGGTTCAAGGTTCAAGGCAAAAGACTAGTCATGTCTTTAATAGGTAACCCATCAAAATTAATGCATAAATAGTAAAGTAAAGGTGAATTGCATGATGTTACTGGGACAAAGAAGAATTATGTAGAGGGAGGCCACTTGCCTTCCTCAACAAACAGCTGTTGATCCTCCTCGAACAGCTGCTACTCTTCTCCTTCCTCGAACGGCACGTTCTCTAAACGATCACGCATAGCAATACAACAAAATAAATCAAAACAGTACATCAAACAGTACTAAAAGCACAAAACGAACACCTAGAACTATAGAGCATGTAGATACGATCACGTGGACGCGAGAATCGCCCAAAACAGAATTAAAACGACGAAGTTACACTAGTTACAAGGTTGCAGGGACTAATATGTAAATAAAACTAAGTCTACGCACTATTTTGAATAAAACTGAGGACCTAAACACAATTATATATAAATAGAGGGACTAGCAAGTAAAAGATGCTGAAAAGGATGGCAGGTACGATAAACAGGAAGCTCAAGGACCTAAGCATGAAAACTAAGGGCATATATATGAATAATTTGTACAGAACATGGACTGCGGGTTAATTTCTATAAACAACAGGGACTCTTTAACAAAATTGACAGGGAACGGTGGCTTTTGACTTGTTTGACCGGTATCCAGGATTTTGATCCGGCAGTTGATTGATAGATGGACGGCGGGAATCAAAACAGGCGCCGCCTCGGCCGCGGCGGAGGCACGCCGGCGAACCGCTGTGCGGCGCTGTAGAGCACCAAAAGCGAAAGGAAGAGCACAGGGAGAGAGGGCGAGGCATGGAGAGATCACCAGAGGTGTTTGCGGCGTCGGGGAAAGACCGGAGGTGCTCGGCGATGGACGATGGCGAGGAGGAGCGGCGGTGGTCTCGGTCGCACGGCGAGGAGGGAGCTCTGGCGTCGTCCTCGGTGTCCTGGCGCCGGTGTAGTGCCAGAAAGAGAAAAAGGAGTGGGAGGGAAATAGATTTGTTGGAACTTTTTGATAATGGTTTGATTTGGGAATTTGGTGAGATTTAGATGGAGATTTGAAGTTGAGATAGATTTGGAATTCACACCAAAACAAACAAAAGCCAATGCAAGAGAGCATGCAATGCAACACACACTTTTGTGCTAGAATTAATTATTGTTTAAGTAATTAAGGCCACAAATTAATTGAAAGAAAAATTCATTAAATCCTTAGATAAATCTAAATAAAAACAATGTTGCTTACATGAATTTTACATGATGGAATTTGGGTGTTACAATTAGATGGCCGTTTAGCAGAAAATTCAGCATCAGCAAGCATAGGTAGCAACCAACATTGCTCTCCTTCTTGGGAGACAAAACTACTAGAGGAACATGTGAATATATTTTTATTATGGTTGTCCTCTAATCGATCACAATCTTGCACAACAAAAGGAGAATTCATATTGCTAAGAATGTAGATTCTATGTATCATATATTGTCCTTTGTTATCATATTTGCCAACAACATGATATATATGTTTATCAAACCAAGGCAAATTAGCATATCTAAAAAGTATCTCTTCCAAACAATCTAGATTACACAAAACATGAAATTCAATGCAACTCAAAGTTTGTAAAGAAAACAATAGTTTTAGCTCATCATTGGCACTAGCAATATACGTAACATGTTTAGGTTTAGCACAAGTGTTTTGTTGAAAAACATGTAAAACTGAAGCATTATCACACAATTCATCTTTATGACATGAAACATCAAGAAAATCATCATGTGACAAAGATAAATCAAGAGGTGGTTCCACTAACAATTGCTCTATGATAGCACGGTTTGTGGAAAAATTCAGCACATTAAGACAATTCTCACCTTCCATGAGGTTGGTGGTTCTTAAATGTGCACATGAGGTTGTGAGCTCCTCAGTTGCGTCCATGTCGTCCTGTAGCATATGTACGTCATCCTGCAAAAGGTTAATCATAGCAAGAGAAATAACAATAGACTCTTTCACTAAATGATGCACCTTATCATATGAATCTAAAATAGGAGGTGGCTTAACAAAGGTTTTTCTCATAAGAAGTTTCATATTAATCCAAGTTTGAGGTTTATCTGAGGGATCTAAAGACTCCCACCAAGACAGTGCGGAATGTCGCAAAACACTAGCTGCATTTTTTACCTTCCTCCTTGGACACATAAAGCGAGTAGCAAAAATATTGTCTATAGCGATTTCCCACTTAATGTACTCATCAACACCTACACCATCATAAGTAGGTGGATACGAACAACCTGTCATTGTTAGAAGACAACAAAAGACAACACAAAAGTATTGTCCCTATCAACTAGCAACTACTATGTGGTGGTGAAGGTGGAATGCAATATCTCAAGCGGCTTACCACCGTCTTGCAAGTGTTCTTACCAAAGCCAACAAGGCGGCACAATTTGTTGTCAAGCTTTGGTGTAACAGTTGCAAGGTGAACCTATACTGATCAAAAGTATATGTAGAGCTTTGGGTAGGCACAATATGGTGGCAAGGAATAACAATTATTCAAGTCAGAATTGCAAGACTGAAAAGTAGTCTCAAGCTAGTCTATGTCGCTGGCCTAAACTTGTCCTGGATCAAGTTCAAGCAAGCAACAATATAACTTGCACAGGGATACAAAAGATGCACTTCTGATTTTTTTCTTCTTGCCTTGCCTTGAGTTTCTTTCTTT
>CM014278.1:11829761-11860726 GCA_004135705.1 Alloteropsis semialata
CACAAAGGGATTATAGGACAGCAGAAATATTTTTGTAGGGTGTTTTTGGACTGTAGGAAAATAAAAACAAGATGAATCTAAAGGGCACACGATAATACCTCACGGGCAACCTAGAATCCTGATACCACTTGATAAGGCGCTGGCCGACCCTCCGAGAGGTAGAGGGTAAACTCGATTGATGGAGAACTCGATGTTATCGATCTAGCTTCAAATTAGACATGATTCAAACCCTGCAACCGTTACACCACTGCTCCGTTGGTTATCATCCAAGCACAACTTGATGATCTCGCCGAGAAGGCTTTCCCTGCAAGCGAATCAAAGAACACAAACAAGAAAGTGAAACATACAATCTGAAATTGCAGATCTGTCTGAAGCGACAAATATGGTGTTCAAGCTCTGATCAACAAAGGACTAATCAGCACAGGGTTGTAGAACAAGAACGGGGGCCCTGGATCACTGTAAATGGACTTGTCGCCACAGTTACAATGAATCTATCACAGTTTCGACTTCGAAAACTTGACTAAACAAAACCCTAAACCCTAATGTGGCAGGAGCTATTGAATATATGAGGGTTAGATCATGCATGACCCCCCTAGACTCGCCCCTATGGGCCTCCAACATGATACACAGGCCAATGGCCCAAAAGACGGTGGCGCAGCACCCTGATAGATTCTGAAAGTCCAATTGTTTCAATGATTGCTGTTGCCTCAGATAGACTTTTGATGTGGGACTAGTCCCATTGGAAGCTCTATGAAATTATCTTTCTATCCATGTAAAGAACATCCAAAATGGACTCTGTATGCGATCTGGGTGTTGATTTTAGTTCGGGCTGCTCCTAGACTCTGAGGTAGACTTGAGCTTGAGTTGTTTTGGGCCTCCACCTTGGGGACTCGAACCAAATTAGCTTTAGGACTTCTTCTTGACTTGGACATCTATGTTGGACTCCTCTAAAACAAATAATTATGGCCATATCCATGGTTATCATGTCCTCATCAAACCACTCCACAAATTCTTTCTTGTGCCTTGTTTCAACATTCTGCAGGTTCTTTTTCCTCAATTCGTCCATATGCTCACTTCAACAAAACGAAAACAAAACAAAAACTTATCTCAGTTAGATAGTGAACACATTATTAGAGATAAACTCATAAACATGTAGCTTACTTTATCCATGGAATGGCCTCATCACAGTTGGTTAATATGTAGGGCCTCATCTTCAGCAGTTCATCATAAGATGTTATCTCCGTATTATGCCTAGAAGATTTCTTTCTATCATAGTCCATGCTCACAAATACACATAGACCAGCAGGTGGTTCACTAACAGTGCTCCTTTCTTGACGCTCTGGTTGACTCAGCTTTGTAGCAATGCCTTCAAAAGAATCGAGAACAGAACGTACGGCACTCCTCCGAGATGTATCCCTCAGGTATTGAACCCTCCAGGGAAGCTTTGTTCCTCATAGACCATGAGGGTACGTAGGTACCTCTCAACTAGATACATCCATCTATAGTTAACAGGGCCTCCGAGTTTAGCCTCCTGAGCAATATGAACTGGCAAGTGCACCATAATATCAAAAAATGCTGGAGGGAATACCATCTCAAGCCAACAAAGGGTCTCTCCAATCGAATTGTTAATTTGTTCCATATCAGTATCATCAAGCTCCTTTGAACAAATGGGGTTAAAGAACCTGCTGAGCTAGATCAATGGGATCACAACATCATCAGGCAATATGTGGCGCACCACCAAGGGTAAAAGTTTTTGTAATATAACATGATAGTCATGACTTTTCAGTCCAGCAACCTTGCAACCACTGACATCAACAGATCTTCTTAAATTTGAGGCATAACCATCTGGCATCTTAACACCTTGAAGAAATTCACACAGAATTTTCATTTTAGAATCACCTAACGTGTACAACGCTGGTGTCAAGGTGTATTTTCCTTTCTCAATGAACGGATGCTAATCCTTCCTTATACCCAGTTCTTGCATATCAAGTCTAGCCTTCTCACTGTCCTTACATTTACCTTCCAAACCAAGAAAAGTCTCTAGCAAGGTCTCACATATATTCTTCTCAATATGCATGACATCTAGATTATGGCATATAAGCAAGGAATCCCAGTACGAAAGATCAAAGAAAATACTCTTCTTCCTCCAGTTGTGCCATCTATTATCTTCGTCACACTGCTTCCTCTTCCAAGAAGTAGTCGCTCCAAAAGTGACCTGCTCGAAACTCTAGTACTGCTCCAGTACTTGCGCGCCACTGAGCGGCTCTGGAGCATCCCTCATTTCAACCATGTTATTGAAGCTGACCTTGTTCCTTCGCCACTTGAGGTTTCTAAGCAAAAAACGGCAATGCCCCATGTAGCAATGCTTGGAACCAAATTTTAACCACAAGTAATCAGTATCCTTGTGACAATAAGGACAAGCAAACCTCCCTTTGTGCTCCCACCAGACAACATCGCATATGCAAGAAAATCATTAATTGTCCAGAGTAGCATTGCACATAGAGTAAAAATTTTCTTCACCTTTGCATCCCAAGTATCAACTCCATTTTCCCATAGCTCTTTAAGCTCATCGATCAAAGGCTGCAAATATACATCAATGTTAATTCCTGGTGATTTAGGCCCAGGAATTAGCATCGACATCATCCAATATGACTGTCTCAAGCACAATGAAGGAGGCAGGTTATAAGGAATTAGGATCACTGGCCATGTAGTGTAAGTCACATTCAACATCCCAAATGGATTGAAGCCATCTGATGCAAGTCCCAGCCTGACATTATGTGGATTCAATGCAAATGTGTCCATATACTTCTCATCCACATGCTTCCATGCCTTTGAGTTAGCTGGGTAATGCATTTTCCCATCTTCAACCAATTCCTCCTTGTGCCAACGCATATACGATGATGTGGTCTTGTTCATGTATAATCTTTGCAGTCGAGGAATCAATGGAAAATACCTGAGAATTTTTTGAGGAAAGCGCTTCTTCTTTACTGCACCGGTATCATCAACACAATCCCCAAGGCCCTCTGAATCAGTATTTTTCCACCTACTCTCCCCACATGTTGGACATGAGTCCAGGTTCTCGTACTTTTCTCCACGGAATAGCACATAATCATTGACACAAGCATGAATCTTTTGGTAGTCCAATTCAAGGTCTCGAATTACCTTTCAAACTTTATCCATGGTATCTAGGATACAATGTCCTTGGGGAGCACTAGAGCGAATAAGTGAATTATGTGCTCCATTGCATTGTTCATAATACCGAAGATGAACTTAATCTAGAAAAGCCTAACAATGAAAGATACTTTGGAAGCCTCCTTGCAACCTGGGGACAATTCCATCCGGGCTTCTTCCATTAATTTGAAAAATTTCTTTGCTGCCTCATTTGACTCCTCAATATTACCATGTATGGCACCACTGATTAGTGATGAAAGCAGATTATTGGTGGAGGGCCAATCATCATAATCATCAGCTACAACATCACCAAATTCACGATCATCATCCATAGGGATAGATGTAGAAGCACAGGGTCTGTGTTATCCTTTCATGAAAGCCTTGTCAGACCCGTTAGCAAGAAAGTGTTCTTGGATCTCATCTTTTTCTCCAAATGCCATGGCACGAAATCTACTACATGGATAGGTTGTAGTCTCTCCTTCAAAGGTGCATTCAAAGGTTTTTTGAATGAATTTTTCATATCCTTGTTGCCACTCATCATTTGTTTGAGGCAGTAGCATCCAACTACGATCCTCACTTGCCATTGGAAAATCAACCGCAAATAGAGCGTCGGTTTAGAACTCTCCTGAGCCACGGGTAAAAAAGGGTTCTCATAAAATCAACATTCAAACATGATTTTATATACTAATTAAAGAACTCAATAGTTTCATGCACAAGATCAGATTGATGATACCTATAGGATGCAAGATGGATTCTTCCTGCAGAATGGCATCATCTAGAGATGTTCACCTGATCACGCGAATGAGCCGAGTCGTTGCGTGACGGGATTGATCAGGGTTAGGTCGTGAGAACAAAGGCCTGCCATGTATATTTCTGTGGCTAATGACTATTCTGACTTGGGCCTGATTTTTAAGCTAGGAGTTGGGCCAGTTAAATGCAAATTTCATTATAAACAAAATAAAGGCCCACGAACTAAACCCGACCTGGTGCACGCACCCACACTTCACAACGATTCATGCGAGCATTGCAATATCTAAGACCAATTCGCAACATCTTTGATTTTTTATATCTAGACCTACTCGCAACGCTTTCGTGGTAGCGTTGCAATATCCAAGACACATTAGCAACACCAAAGTTTTTCGTTGCTATATCCAACATCTCACTCGCAACGCACTCGTTTACATTGCTATATCTACGACTCTATTGCAACATACGATAGCACTAATACCAACGGGATAAAATCGTTGCAATATGGCCATCTATTGCAACCATGGCAAAATATCGTTGCAATAACAACAGCGAAATTGCAACAAAACATTATTTTTTGTGATATATCCTATTTATCACAACGCAAGATAGTTTAATTGCAACACTACACATTTCGTTGCAGTAAGCCCTTCTAACGCAATGAAAATCAGAAACTGTCGCAATAACTGTATGTATTGCAACGAAAATAGGTCATTGCGTCAAAACGTCCATGGCATTAGTGCCAAAACATTGTAGCGATTGTGTCGATGCCTGAGAAGCTAGTGCACGAGCTAGCCCTCGGGTTGGCGCTCGCACTACTGGAAAACTCGCTATCCTTCCAGCACATAGGTACCAGATATTTTGGATCCGGTAGCAATGCTTGCATTGGTACCGAGTCCAACGCCTAGAAAAAATGCTGCTCATAGGTACCGGTTGGTGGCATCTACCGGTACCAATGGACTCACATTGGTACCGGTTGGTGTCACCAACCGGTACTAATGAGACCCCCATTGGTACTGGTTGGTGTCACCAACCGGTACCAAGGAGGCTCTGCGTATATGGCCCCTTCTTCCTCCCCCAGCCCGAGCTATGGCTCATTTCTTCATCCTCCATTGAGCTCGGGTTGGAGGAGGTCATGCCCGATTTTTTTCACAACTTTTGGAGATTTTGAAATCCAAGTCCGCTAAGAGGTTATCAACTTCATCCTCTCTCTTTTGACGGTTAGCATAGTCTATTTCATGCTCTATGTTTTGAGTAATTGAGGTTTTAGAATTATACATCAATTTTATTATGATTTTATGGTAGAGGTGAACCATATGGATAGTTGTTGCATGTGTAGATATGATGCTCAAATTTTTAGGCATTGCTTAGATTTTTTGATTATTTGTAGAAACATTAAAAGATTTTTATATTTAGGCTAATTAGGATTTTTACATATTATAAATGATATTCATTGTAGAGGCTTATCGTGAACTTTAGAATTATATCTTTTTAGAGGCTTCAAATGATGTTCATATTTAGGGTTATTATGAATTCTAAATTTTAGAGACTTTAAATATTGTTCATATTTGAAATGATATATTCATATTCGATGATTTTGAATTTTTGTGGATGCTTTAATTGATGTTCATATTGGGGCTGAATTTTTTGTTGTATTTTGTGAATAGATGAATTGACAATGGATGTACAACATGGATAGAAGCTCATATGAGCTCATTAATGGCATTCATCAATTCCTTGACATGGCAGAGGCTAACTTGACCTCGGGTTTTATATGTTGTCCATGCAAGGTCAATGAGAACAACAAGGAATATCACATCTCAAAGAAGGTGGTTTATATGTACTTGCTAAGGAGTGGTTTCATGCCTGGCTATATCTGTTGGACCAAACACGGCGAAGAGGGGATTATATTAGAAGACGGTGATGACAACATCCTGAACTTTGCACAATATGGTGCCTTTGCAGATGATATTGCAATGGGCGAGGGTGAAGCAGTTGCAGAAGATGAGGATGATGACGCCTTAGGTGGCGTGATTCGTGATGAAGAGAAAGACTGCAAAAGTGCGAAAGAGAAGGAGATGATCAAGCATTTGTTGGAGGACCACAAAACATTGTTGTACCCAGATTGCAATGAGAACCAGAAAAAGTTGGGTACCACACTGGATCTGTTGCAATGGAAGGCAACAAATGGCTTGTTTGACAAGGGTTTTAGAGAGTTATTGAAAATGATAAAGAAGATGCTTCCAGAGGGCAACACATTGCCTGAAACAATATACAAGGCAAGAAAAATTGTTTGCTCTCTAGGACTGGAAGTAGAAAAGATACACGCATGCTCCAATGATTGTATCCTTTATCGTGGCAAAGTGTACGAATCTTTGGATGCCTGTCTGGTTTGCAATTGTTCGTGGTATAAAATCAGGCGAGACGACCCTGGTGAAGTTGAGGGAGATCCCCCCAAGAAGACAGTCCCTACTAAGGTGATGTGGTATTTCCCTATAATACCACATCTGAAGCATTTGTTCAGAAACAAAGAGCATGCTAAATTGATGTGGTGGCACAAAGAGGATCGGAGGGAAGACAATACATTGAGACACCACGCTGATGGGTCCCAATGAAGAGAAATCAATAGAGCCTTCCCAGACTTTGCAGAAGATGCAAGGAACATAAGATTTGGTTTGAGTATGGATGGCATGAATCCTTTCAGTGATATGAGCAGTAGCCATAGCACTTGGCCCATGACTCTTTGTATGTACAACCTTCTTCCGTGGATGTGCATGAAGCGAAAGTTCATTATGATGTCAGTGCTAATCCAAGGGCCAAAGTAGCCTAGCAATCACATTGATGTGTATCTAAGGCCACTGGTTGACGATCTTTTGTTGTTATGGGGATAAGATGGAGTAAAGGCATGGGATGAGCACAATCAAGAGGAATTTAACCTACGAGTATTACTGGTTGTGACCATCGATGATTGGCCTGCACTTGGTAACCTGTCGGGACAGTCAAACAAGGGATATAAAGCGTGCACACATTGTCTAGAACAAACCGACTGCATTTATCTAAAATATTGTAGAAAGTGTGTGTATATGGGCCATCATCAATTTCTTTCTGAGAAACATCCGCTAAGAAAGAAAGGAAAGCATTTTGAGCCAGAAACCCGTAAAAAACCAAGGCATGGGGATGGAAAATATGTATTTGCTAGGGTAAAAGATGTAAAGGTGGTCTTTAGGAAGGGACCTGGCTGCCAGCAAGTGCCAAATGAAAATGGAAAGGCACACATGTGGAAGAAAAATTTAATATTCTAGGACCTACCGTATTGGGAGATCTTAGATGTCCGCCACGCAATTGATGTGATGCACCTGACCAAAAATCTTTGCGTAAACATGCTAGGGTTCCTTGGTATGTACGAAAAGTCGAAAGATGCGCTAGAAGCATGACAATACCTGAAACGTATGAAACAATGAGATCCCTTGCATCCTCAGAAAAGAGAGAAAGGGCATTGGAACTTACATCCTTCTAGCTACACTTTAAGCAAGTAGGAGAAGACCAGCATGTTTGATTGCTTGAACAATATTAAGGTCCCGTCCGTCTACTCATCGAAAGTAAAGAGTCTAATAAATGTGAAAGAGAAGAAATTCGTACATCTCAAGTCTCATGACTATCATGTGCTGCTGACACAATTGCTTTCGGTGGCGCTAAGGGGAATTTTACCTGTTAATGTCCGAATAACTATTGTGAAGTTATGTGCCTTCCTCAATGCAATCGACTAGAAGGCAATCGATCCAAGTAATCTAGCAAGGCTGCAGGATGACGTGGCCCAAAACCCTCAACCTTGAGATGATATTTCCTCAGTCTTTCTTTAATATTATGATGCATCTCCTGGTCCATGTTATCAAAGAGATTGGTATTCTTGGTCCTGTATTACTACACAATATGTATCCTTTTGAGAGGCTCATGGCTATTCTAAAGAAATATGTTCGTAACCATTCTCTTCTAGAAGGATGCATCGCTAAGGGATACAGAACAGAGAAGGTCTGAAACCGATTGGGCTACCTGAGTCACGCCATGAGGGGAGACTAATTGGAAAGGGCGCATTTGGAAAGAAAGAAACAAACAAGATGTAGCAACTACTGTTGACAATCCTTATAACAAAAATACAACCATCAATATCCTCAGAAAATGAATAATGCTAAGCATAACTTAGGCATTTAAACTCCAATAATGTTGTAGCATGCATATCTGTATTTGAGTACAGGGACATTGGAGCAAAAGATGAAGAAAAGTGGGCCTAGGCCTAGGTCGGGCGACCTGGCCTGGCACCCACTCGAGCCCATCTTCCCTGTAGGCAAGGAAGCACAATGTTGGATCATCACGGCCGTGGATTCAATGACGGTTGAAAGCAATGGACAAGATTTGACCTCAACACCATCACATGGATTGAAGGGCCCACAACTGAAGCTTCATGCACCCAAACTGACGGCACCCACCTGGAAACGACCTCAAGACCCGCCAGGCAGTGAGAGGTGGGCCCAAGAGGCGGCAAGGCTGGGTCGGCCGACTCCCCTAGGTCGGCCGACCTCCCCGCGCGGCCAACTCGGTCCTCCCTTGACTGGTGCCTCACTACCGACCTTGGGGCCTCATCTGGACTATGCACGGCTAAAGACGGTGCATCTGAGGGTCGGCCGACGCCCCCACTTTGGCCGACCTGGGCCCATGGCCAAACGGCCTCAACCGCCTCTTGCTAGCTCTCCACCGCCTATGGATACCATAAATACCTGCAAGGGCCTCCGCATCAACACACACCAGAAGAAGAGATCTCCTTTGCTACAAGCTTAGTCTTTGTCTTAGTAGTAGTTCTAGTAGTTGATCTTCTGAAGGGCTTCCGGAGGAGTCTTGGTAAGCTCCCGAGTTCAGCTTTTGTATCTGTTTCCTCACTTGTAAGACTTTGATCTTAATGGAAATATCTTCATACTTATGCTGTATGCCTTCACTTTACTCTACTTACTTAGCATATACTTCTTATGTCCTGCACCTTATTCAAGCTGACGTATGCTATGACATTGGCTCAATGTGCCTTATGGTTGCTCTATTTATTAGCGCAGTAGATAGAGTTGTATTTCATATTGCAAGCATGGTGTTTGGAATGCGAAATACCTTTGAGGGTATCGCTACCCCACAGATTAGTAGAGGTAGGCGGCAGGTGGTGACAGCCCTGTCCGTCCTTTGTAATCCTCCATGTTCGGGAGATGATATTAGACCTTTATGATAAGAAGTCCTCCTGTTCCATTTGTATGATGCTAATTAATCCTTTTTGATCTTTACTAATGATCTATTCACTAACAAAGACTTACATAATAATGAGCAATGAACTTCTGTGTGTCACTCTACCCCTATAATGTTATATCATTTAACCCTGCTCAGACTTTGGTAGATTAATAATGTTGTAAGTAAATACATAGAAGGACACCTCTCTTTAACTAAACGCTTTCCCTACGGATAAACAAATAACGATACTCTGGAATACTCTCAGGTGAAATGCTATAACGTACTTCTGTGCGCTCGCAGAATTATGTAAACATTTAGAAATACCAACAACTACGATTTATTCATGAAAGCCCATTACACTACATTACAGTCTTCAACCATGGTAGCTCCTTACATCAAGGAGCACAAGACTATAATATGCTCCCAAAATCCAAGGAAGTCTGACACCTGGATTACATGCCATCACATAGAAACTTTCGCTGCTTGGTTACGGCAAATGCTAATGGATAATGACACAATACATACACAGCTAGCATATTTGGAAAGGGGACCATCAACCTCATTATTGATATTCCAAGGCTATGACTTAAATAGGTATACATTTTTCACGAGAGCCCAAGACAACAAAAGCACCAACCGAAATAGTGGTGTCTATATAGATGCCTATGACAACAAAGGGAACATGGACTCATATTATAGTCAGGTCAAGGAGATCTGGGATCTCGAGTATGACCTTTCAAAATATGTCTTTTTTGGTGCAAATGGGTGAAGCTTACCGGAGGAGGTGTAAATATAGACCGGTACGGCATGACAACTGTGGATCTCAGCAAAATTGGGTATATAGACGAACCATTCGTGCTTGCCAAGGATGTGCATCAAGTGTTTTATGTGAAGGGCATGTCTAGCAAACTAAAGATAGGGACTCTGCAAACAAATAACTCTGAACTTGAACCATAACGCCACATAGTTCTCATGGGGAAAAAGAAAAATCATGGGTGTTGAGGATGTCACAAATGAAGATGATTATAATATGTGTGATGAGGTCTCTCCATTCAGTGTGGAGGTTGACACAAGCATCCTGTTGGCCAATAAAGATGCTCCTTACGTTCGCAATGACCATAACGAAGGCACTCTTACAAAGAAAACATTTATTGCTGTTCAACCATAATGTACTACTTATGTTTAAGCATGATGGTATGTAATGGTACTTATGTTCAAGCATTATGGTATGTAATGGAGTACTATGTTCAAGCATGATGGTATGCAATGTAATAGTTATGTTCAAGTATTAATAAATATTTTATTTGAGGACACTAATAAAAGATTATATTTAGAAGTTAGTAACAAATACTAAATTCAAACGAATGTAAATAGAAAATACTAAAAATTAAATAAGTTATTAGCAAATAATAAATACAAACTACTAACTAATAAAATGTAAAGGAATTAATTGCAAATACTAAATATAAAGGAATTGCAAATACTAAATATAAAGGAATTACAAATACTTAATAGTATATATGTTAAGTAACAAATACTAAAAAGAGAAATAGGGGAGATGGCAGGAAACAAAAAAGGAGGACACTTTGGTACCGGGTTGGAACACCACCCGGTATTTGGTACCGGGTGATGTCACCACCTGGTACCAAAGGGCCTTTGGTACCGGGTGGTGACATTACCCGATACTAAAGGGTTGGGGCCTATATAAGCCTAACAGGTGCGCCCTTCCTCCTCTTGGTCCTAGACCTCATCCACACGCTGCCGCCACCTGTTGACGGCCCTTAGACGCGTCAATCGTGAACCGCAAGCGCACGGATCAGTTCTAGCTCTTCCCTCAGAGTACCCCCCAAGGTTTATCAATTCGTGGAACTAAAGACATAAGAGACAATCCAACTGGCATAGAAATCCTTTGTCTTGAAGAGGGTTGCAAAACGAATCTAATCTACTAAACACCAAACACCAGAGGTAGCAAGAGAGAGTTAGATATAACCAATCTAGATCGCCTAGATCATGCATATGTTGTAGCTCCAAGCCAAATAGAGTGAAGTAAGATAGATGTGAATCTCAATAAAAAGCATCTTTAAATCATGACCTCTGGTCAAACTCCTAAAAGCCCCACCTTACATGGGATCACACCCTGTCACGGTGCTCCCTATCGGCGTGGGTAGCTTAAGGGCACGTTCACAAGTGAACGTGTCGAACCACTTGGTAGATCCGGTATGAACCCCTAGCCACCATGGCTACAAGAACACCCCAAGAAATCTATCTCAAGAATAGATTGGAGAAGCAAAACCAAGAGAGAATGAAATTATAGAAAGAGGCACTTGA
Organism: Alloteropsis semialata; assembly: GCA_004135705.1. NCBI lineage: Eukaryota > Viridiplantae > Streptophyta > Magnoliopsida > Poales > Poaceae > Alloteropsis > Alloteropsis semialata. The sequence continues at coordinate 11,841,270 of CM014278.1, forward strand.
TCGCAAAAGTTTCAGAAACACAAATAACTTCACCATGATTTTGATGATCCTAGCTCTAGAAATGCTTGTTGGTATTTCTTAGCATCACTACTTAGAGTAGTGATGGTACTAGAGATACTTCACTGTAAATCTAGACGTTACAGATATTCTACAAGCGCACAGAAGTACGTTGTAGCATTTCACCCAGGAGTATTCCAGAGTATCGTTATTTATTTATCCGCAGGGAAAGCGTTTAATTAAAGAGAGGTGTCATCCAATGCATTTACTTACAACAACATTAATGTACCATAATCTAAGTAGGGGTAAATGATATAGAAGTAAATGGGTAATGTGACACACAGAAGTTTATTGCTCCTCGTTAAGGTAGTCTTAGTTAGTCATAGTACATTAGCAAAGATTACAAAGGATTCATTAGCATCATACATATGGGACTTGGATATACTACAATACCCTATACAAGCTCATTCAATGATTATATGCAAGAGGACATATCGAGGTATCCAGTGGTTCCCTCATCAAGGGACGACTGTAGGATGTCTTATCATAAAGGCCTAATACCCACTCCCGAACGTGGAGGATTACAAAGGATGGACAGGGCTGTCACCACCTACCGCCTACCTCTACCAATCCGTGGGGCAGCGGTACCCTCAATAGTATTCCGTATTGCAAACACCATGCTTGCAATATGAAATACAACTCTATCTATCACGTTAATAAATAGAGCAACCATAAGGCACATTGAGCCAATGTCATAGCATATCTTCACTTGAACAAGGTGCAAGACATAAGTAGTATATACTAAGTGGATAAGGTATAACTGAGGCATACAACATAAGTATGAAGGTACTTCCATTAAGCTCAGAGTACTAGAAGTAAGTAAGAGAATACAAGAACTGAACTCTAGAACTTACCAAGACTCCTCCGGAAGCCCTTCAGAAGATCTAATACTATGACTATCACTACTAAGACTAAGACTAAGCTTGTAGCAAAGGAGAGCTCTTCTTCTAGTGTGTGTTTGAGTACGGCGCCCCTTGCAGGTATTTATAGCATCACATAGGCGGTTGGAGTCGGCCAGAGGCAGTTGAGGCCATTTGGAGGTGGGCCCAGGTCGGCAGAAGTCCCCAGGTCGGTCGACCCTTGGATCCACCATCTTCAGCATTGCTCGGCTCAGATGTAATCTCCAAGGCTGTTTACAGTTGCAGGTCAAAGGAGGGCCGAGTCGGGCGCATGGGAAGGTCACCCGACCTAGGGGGGTCGGCCGACTCTCCACAACCGCCTCTAGGGCCCATCTTTCTTTGGGAGACTTACATGTGGGTCCTGGGTTCGGTTCCAGGTGGGTTCTATCGGTTGGGCTACACTTAGCTCTGGTTGTGGGCCCTTCAATCCATGGGATAGACACATGGCTCATCTTATACCATTAACATCAACCGACCATGAATCAGCGTTCACGATCATTCCATAGTGTGCTTCTTGACCTGTGTGGAGAATGGGCTCGATTGGGGTCCAGGCCAGGTCGCCCGACCTAGCCAGGTCGGCCGACCTGGGCCTGTGCCCAATTTCGTCCATCTTTTACACCGTAGTTCCTGTACTCAAATATATTCTAGATGTGCATGGTATAACATTATTTGAACACTTATGTCTAAGATATACCTTGATCTTTATTGGTCTTTTAAGCCTATTGACGGTCGGATTTTTTGTTATAAGGACCGTCAACAAGTCCCCCAAGCTTAGCCTTTTGCTCGTCCTGAGCAAAGACTAAAACTTTAGGCTCAGTGGATCAGGAGTTGCTTCCTCATTACTCCTCAAAAGTACCAGTGGTTCAGCAAGATATTCTACCAAGAATTGAATAAGCTGGTAAAATAGACTTTCCTTATTACCTTGGCCTTTTATGGGGCTTGTAGCTTCTCCTTGTCTTGGGCGGTTGATAGCCAGAACGACTTAAACCAAGCACCTTGCCTTCTACCTTACTTGACAGTCAAATCAGAGATTTTGGAAATTTTTTTCAAAAGTCAGAGTTCCTTAGGTGGTACTCTCGAGTCACTCAAGGTGTGTTTCCTTACCAAGTTCCTCTCTCAACTCTCATGTCACTTGTTTGAGTGGAGCTTGTGCTAGGAGAGCTAGATAGCATACTTGTAGTGCACATATTGCGAAGTCAAGACCAGGATTCAAAGAGAAATAAATCATACTCAAACCAAGATGTGCACGTGTGTGGATGGCAAGATGTATGATAGCTCCTTCTTAAGGTTCCTCTTCCCCTTATAGAGGTTGCTTTTAGAGACATGGCTTTACTTTTTGAACAAAGAGCCTTCATGTGCTCTCAATTTGGACCTTCATGTGTCCAATATATATATTTTTCATCAGCCCATGTCTCCTTTTGCAATAAAGTTGGGGAAAAGTACCAGACTTTATGTAGAGCTTTTATTTGGTGGATGGATAGATGTCATACTTACTTCCAGAGTAGAAGTGAAACATGTATATGGTGGAGTGTGCGTGATCTTGGCTTTAAAAGCATGAAGTAAATCTCTAAAAATCTCACTGACCTTGACAACACTCAATGCAAAAGCAAGTAGCTCATGTAGGAGTTTTGAACAATATGGGTTTTGGTAGGAATGTGAATCACCATAAGGAACTCTTTTTATTTTATTTTTAAAAGAAAACTCTGGTTATCAAGTCTTGCTTGGTATAAGCCTTAAGGTAACTCAAGTCTTATTATATCATAGCCAACAACAACTTAGACTAGAGCTTGCATATGCTACCCATAGATTGACAAGACAACAGAAAAGATCATACTCAACCAGCAAACTCAAAGCTTAGGAGAATAGCAAGTTGAAACATAGGTACAAGAGAGAAATAAGAACAACTATTCATCATATCCATAGATAAAAGATTTAAGCATAGACTCAAAACATTAAGGGACTAACCTAGATAGCTCTCATCTACTAACTTTATTCAAAAGAAAATTTTATTAGTAATACTTACCTTAACTTACCTGATTGGGGGTCCTCCCCAAGCTTGTTTTGTTGACACCGATGTACCTGTCGGTGCAGGACTCGTATTTTACGTCGTTGAGCGATGACGTCTCCGTTGTAAGATTCAACTTGATGAAGCAGCATCTGATCCTGGAGATGAGGATACAGATGATTTAACCTGCCATACCTGTTTTACCTTTTTCTGGTGGTCGACAGCTTGTTCCGATGTTTTCTTCGCCTGTGCTTTCGCACCTCAGATAGGCTTCTTGTTCTTTGCATGATACCGGATGGGGAATTCCTTCTCCCAAAACTTCTCCATAAACTTTATCAAGCTGTCCTTTTCTGGAGGTGTGACCTCCACTTCCTTGATGTTCTGACTGTTCCTCCCACACTTGATCTTGATCATGGAGCATTGCTCCACCTTCAGCCTGAACTCAAACTTCTCCTTCTTGCCATTAATGTGAAGCTGGATTTCTCCAACACCCACATTAATGTGAGCGTCTGCTGTGCTCAAGAAGGGTCGCCCAAGGATGAGCGACGAGTCGTTGCTCACGTCCATGTCCAGTACCACGAAGTCGATAGGGACAAAGCAATCCCGGATGCGCACCGGAATGTCCTCGGCTATCCCCTCCGGGTAGCGGACCGTGGCGTCGGCCAGCTGCAGTCTCATGGAAGTAGGGGACAAAGTAGTGTAATTTAAGCGGTCAAACACTACCTTTGGCATGACGCTGACACTTGCCTCCAGATCATAGATTGTGTGCTCGAAATGCTGTGTCCCGATTGTGCATGTATGGTGGGACATCCTGGGTCCTTCTTCTTTTTCGGGACCTTGTTCAGAATGGCAGCACTGCACTCCTCAGTCAACTTTACGACCTCGGTACATGGGAATGGACGTTTGTTGTTGAGTATGTCCTTCAAGTACTTCGCATAGGTCGGCACCTGCATAGCATCCAGCAATGGCACATGTATATTTAATTTTTGAATAACTTCTACGAACCTGGCGAATTGCTCGTCTGCGGATGGCTTCTTTTGAAGTTGCGGGAATGGCAAAACATTGGAGTCGTAGAACTCATGCAGCGCAGTTTGTCCAGCTGGTGCCAGCTCGGCTTCAGGCTCTTCCCTTTCTTCTGGGATCTCCTTCCTCGGTGCTGCTGCCTTCCCTGCATGGTTAGTTGGGACTAAATCCAGAGTAGCCTTACCGCACCTCGTGGGAATAGCCTTAACATTTTCAAAGGAGGAATCCAGTTGCCCAGGAATTCTCCCCTTATCACCAGAAGGAACAGCGGCGGCAAGCTGAGCTAGCTGGGTTTCTACAATTTTGTTAAAGCTCAGCTGGCTCTAGAAGTTGAAGGACAAGCTTTCTATCTTAGAATTTATGTCCTCCAAAGCCTTATCGTTAGCAGCAAGCCTCTTAGAGATAGATTCATTAATCTTGTCCTGACCAAGGACAAGATCTTTAAGGTAAGGTTGGTTAGAGAAAGAGTTATTGTTGTTAACTCACTGGTAAAATGGGCGTTGCTGGTTCCAGTTCCCTTGAGGCCGGTACCCGTTGTTGCCGTTTACGAACTGTACCTCCTCTTGAGTCTCGGGGTAGTTGTTCCCCGAGTGGCCGGTTTCTTCTCAGACTTCACACGTCATGTGTGAGTCCAGTGGCCCTTCAGTGTCGGCGCCCCCATCCTTGGTGCGGTCGTCAAGGTGCTTCATGATGAGGTCCATCTTGGCAGCCAGCATGTCCACCTCCTTCACAGTGTGCATACCGCATTTGCGCCCCTGAAGATGGTCGTCATTCCAAGATTGGTTTGACACAATCTTTTCAATAAACAGCTTAGCAGCGACCACGGTCAAGGAGAGGAATGCCCCTCCAGCAGCAGCATCCATGTGTTCACGGGTGGTCTGAGACAGCCCATGATAGAAGTTCTGGAGCAGGAGCCATTCTTGCATACCGTGGTGGGGGCATGCAAGAATGTAGTCCTAGAAGCGATCCCACGCCTCTGGGACAGACTCCCCAGACTCTTGCTGGAAGCTAGAGATTCTCCCCCGAAGGGCATTGGTTTTCCCAATGGGGAAGAATTTAGCCAAGAATGCATTGGAGCATTTGGTCCATGTGTTCACCGCCTCCCGGTTGGAGTAGAACCATTGTTTGGCACTTCCCAACAGCGAGAACGGGAACAAGCGAAGCCTGATGGCCTCTTGTTCGACTCCTCAGATGGTGATAGTGCTGCACACCTCCAGGAAGTGCTGCAGGTGAACACTAGCATCTTCATTGGCCTTCCCACAGAAGGGACTAGTCTGCACCATGTTGATCAGCGGGGCCTTGTGCTCAAAAGCATGGTTCCCCATGGCCACTTCCAGACCCATAGGGATCTGGGCAGCGAACGGGGCGGAGTAGTCGCGGATTGTCCTGTCGGCCATGGCTTCTTCCGGTTGGGGTGCTATGGGAACGGGTTGTTCTCCTTGGTTGGAGGATTCTCCGATGACTGGTTCAGTCTCTGACAAGAACATCTGAGGGATTATGACATGAGAACGTAACCTCTTTCCTATGGTATTCGGGTTCTCGACGTAGTTGAATGGTAATTGAAACCAGTCATATACTACCCTGTTTCACATCACAGAGAAACGGAGCAAAAGGGTAAACCTGCTAGATTACTGGCAATTAATCATGTTGCATTAAATACATGGATGATCAAAACTCCTTAACCATTGCTTTCCTCAGCAACGGTGCCAGAAATGCTTGATGGTATTTCTTAGCATCACCACTTAGAGTAGTGATGGTACTAGAGATACTTCACCATGAATCTAGACGTGCAAGCGCACAGAAGTACGTTGTAGCATTTCACCCAGGAGTATTCCAGAGTATCGTTATTTATTTATCCGCAGGGAAAGCATTTAGTTAAAGAGAGGTGTCATCCAATGCATTTACTTAAAATAACATTAATGTACCATAATCTAAGCAAGGGTAAATGATATAGAAGTGAACGGGTAACGCGACACGCAAAGGTTCATTGCTCCTCATTAAGGTAGTCTTAGTTAGTGTTGACGGTCGTTAAGTACCACTTTTGACCATCAACTCCTATAGAGAATATGTCAAATATAATCACCAAACATAGTGATAGGGTTTATATCTAATCAATTCCATAAGTTTTGGTGAATATGTGAATGCAGGGACTAATTGGCAAAAGAGGAGGAGATTTGGGCTTAGGGCCATGTCGCCCGACCCCCCTAGGTCGGCTGACCTGGGCCCAATGCCCAATGGAGCCTATATTTGGCCACAGCAAAGAAGCACAATTCAGGACCATCATAGCCGTTGAATCCATGACGGTTGGATCCAAGAGAGGGGAATGGTCCAAGAGGAGTTCACATGGATTGAGGGGCCCACCAACATATCTAAACGTACTCAAATTGAGTAAACCCACCTGGAACCGTCATTAGGACCCACTCCACAGTCACGCAGGTGAAGATGGGCCCGAAAGGAGCCGGTGGCCGGTCGCCCGACCTAGACTGGTCGCCCGACCTGGGATTCGCGCCAAACTCGGTCAGCTTTGACGTGGTGCTTCCCACCGCCTCCAGGAGTCCATCTCGGCCGTGCATGACTCAAGTCGGTGCATCCTAGGGTCGGCCAACCTAGGGGGATCGGCCGACCTAGTCCCGGGGCCAAATGGCTTCAACCGCCTCGAGGTGCCTCTCCACCGTTCTACCAAGCTATAAATAGATGGCCTTGGCTCCGGTTCAACACACACTAGAAGGAAGAGCTCCATTTGCTACAAGTTATAGTCTTAGTTAGTAGTGAATTAGTTCTAGGAGTTGAGCTTCTACGGGTTTCCGAAGGAGTCTTGGTAAGCCTAGAGCTCAGTTATCTTTCTATCCTTTGCTTATTTGTAAGACTTAGAGCTTTAATGGAATTACTATCTTGCTTATGTTATTTGGCTTGTAGTCTTGTTTGTTCATCATATAAGTTGTATGTCTTGCACCTTAGTATAGTGGATGCATGTTATGGCAATGGCCCAGTGTACCGCAAGGTTGCTCTGTTTAGGTGGACCAGAAATAGAGTTGTATTTCATATGGTAAACGTGATGTTTGGTATATGGAATAACATTGGGGATACCCTACCCCACGTATTCAGAGGTAGGCGACAGGTGGTGACAGCCCTGTCCGTCCCTTGTAATCCTCGCCGTTTAGGTTTGGGCGTTTGCAGGCCTTCGTGATAAACATCGTGACAGTACCCTTGGATGAGGGGATCCCACGACTCCTCGATTTGCCCTCTAACATGTGTTCCTTCTGAGCTTGCATATACACACTTGTAGGAATGTAACTCATATGCAAGAAGTACATAGAATCCCTAGTTCTCTCTTAGGATCTTCATATTAACTAGACTTAGATAATGAGCAATGAAACCTTCTGTGTGTCACACTACCCATCTATCAATATTTACCCCTTGCTAGAGTTTGGTATATTAATAATGTTATGATTGAATACAATGGATAACTACTCTAGTCAACCACCACCTTCCCTGTGGATTCGATACCCTGAATACTTCCGGGTGAAAGCTACAACGGTATCCGTGCGCTTGCGGATTTATCTGCGACCGTAAGAAATACCAACAAGCTTTCTGGCGCCGTTGCCGGGAACGGCAATGGTTGAATAGTGTTGTTAACCCATATACTCAATTAATAGCATGATTAATTACCACTGCTCCGGCAGGGTTGTCTTTGCTCTGTTTCTCTTTGATGTGCAACAGGGTAGTGTATGACTGGTCTTGAACTGCCAATGGACTTCATCGACAATCCAAGATTATCGGGAAATACGATCTTGCATCGTACCTTCCTAGATAGTCTGATCGGCAGCAACTCCAGTCAATCCTACACCATCAATGACAAGTGCTACTGTCAAAAGAACGATTCGCGAGTTCTCGATTCACTCTGGTTCACAAACCAGCCCAGAGCTGAACATGAGAGACACCGCGCTCGATCTTAGGCTAGCATCTGTCAAATTGGTACACGCCAGCCCATTACATGGGAAGACCAACGCGAACGGACCCAAGGCCAAGGCTCAACACCAAGGCCTACATGATCCCGTCCGAAGAAGAAAAATAGGTATGGCAATACAAACCATCTCCAAATACTACATAAAGTCAATATTCATGATGGAGACATCCTCACTCGACGGACGTATACCGACGAGTCCTCACCGACAGGTAAATCGGTATGTATCCCATATTAATTTCACATTGCATTTTAGAATTCCAATCTCTGCATATTTACATTCCAAATCAATTTTGTGCATTTAAAAAAATTAAACTTGGAGCTTTTCTCTTGAAATCCCTTTGGACCACCCGCTCAACTCCTGTGTACACATACATAATCTTAATGAGCCGGAACCACATAGGATAGCCGAGCCAGCTGGGCCGGAGAGGTACCAACAGGCCGTCAGCTGACCCCAAGGGTCGCCCGACCTATGGCTACCTTTCCTGCGATGCATTCACTCAAATTTCAAAACAGCTTTTGTATCTGGTATACTGCTGCGAAGACTCAGCAGAATGGCCCTGTGTCAGAGTCGCCCGACCCCATCCGTCGGCCGACCTAGCCTTGGCCCTTCTGTAGCAAATTCATTTGCCATCAGTTCACACCAGCGAATCCAGTGCAACCCTTGAAAGCTTAGCTAAAACAAAGCCATGCTAGGGTCGGCCGACCCAGGCAAACGGCCGACCCCAGGCCTCCTCTGCTTAGTAAAAGTCGGTGCCCTCCACTGTCATTTTCCACCCCCAGCTAAGCTGCCAAGAGCCCTCGTCCTTTCTCCTATCCCTCCTTAGGATTTTCAAGTGATTGGCTCCCAAGTTTATAAAAAAATACAAATAAAAGCAAGAACATGTTCTAGGATAAGTTCCCCTCAGGTATTTTTTGTAGCTAACTATTTCAGGTTGCAACTGAAAAGACCTAATGGTGTATGATGCCTAAGAACATGGAGCTGCATCAGTAGCAACCATTGGTAAGTTTTGGACATGGAACAAATTTCGAACAAAGCCAACACACTTGATTTTTGTTGTCCACATACGCAAAAATCCAAGTGTGCGGGAGGTTGTTAAGTGCTTCATGGCAAGTTCCATTTGTACAAAATTTTATCTTGGTTTTCAGATGATGCTAGTTCATGTATCCTTTCTTGCTTAAAAAAATAATAAAAATAAAAAATATAGCCGGCGAGGCTCAGTGGGATTGAGACAATTGGGTGTACATGCCATTGTGGTGTTGCACCTCGGTAGTCCCGATATGGCTCCTAGCTCCGCCTTGCCTTGCATCTTTGGTTCTTGTGCTTGCTTCCATGAGAAAAGACGTCTGCACGTTTTTGCCGCCTTGCCAACTTCTTGTTGGGGGAATCCCAATATTTAGTGAGCACAAGCTATTTCATGTGCGACCACGTCACCGGTAATGATGCCAGCAAGAGCCAAGGAATTACCGCGATGACAGTTCTAAACTCGTCATCAACTAACTGCCAACGGTAAGTATGCCAAGGTAAGTATCATGTCTTGCTTTTGACTTTAAACAAAGCCCTTCCGGGAGGTAACCCGAAGTTCACCACTCATATACTCATGATATCTCCATTTGAAAAATGCTCGGTCAGGTTATCATGCTTCATTTATCTATCCTCGTATGCTCTGGTTTGAATGTATTTTGCAAAATGCATTCATAGGCTTTTTAATTTAAGCATGGTGCTTAGGTTAAACAACCTGCTTTAATTAAATTTGACATGGTGTCAAGTTTGATTAATGAACCTTTGAGTAAATGTATGTGTAGATATTGGTTGTATGTGTGGACTAACCCTTGCAGGAAAGATTTCAAATTCAAACGGGTAAGTCATCAAGCTTGATTCAAATTGGAGATAAACCAAGGCATTGGATGCGCTGTAACAATTGCTGCACAACATACAAGGAGGTACATCACCTTTCGAAGGTCCAATGTGAGTATATTGCAAAGCCCCTTGTGATCATGTTGATGTGATTTAAATTCAGCCTTATTTGAGTTATACTTAAAAGAAAATGGTGAAAATAAAGTTTGAAAAGAGGGAGAAAGGCAAACAGGATCTACGCTTAGTATGTTAAAGACCAATCTGTTTTCAGGCGTGGATGTGAACAACTAACCCAAGGGCAACAATGATTTATTCTTTATAGCCCTTCGGGTATTTGTTGTCCACTAACTTTTGCAGGGATGAAGTGATGACTAAAGGATGTCGAGCATAACTTCAACATTCAATATCTTTAGTCACATGGAAGAAATTTGCAGAATGAAGCAAGATGAACAATGGACAAATCTTTTGGCGCTCTTAAAGCTCAAATCTTGCATTCGCTTGCAAGACTAGAGTTTGGGGGAATTCGTCAGGGAAGTATCCAAAATACTCTGTGCACTTATTTTCCTTTGATCTCCTGCTTAGTTACCTTGAAAGATTTGTTTGCCATGAAAAAAATCCATAAAAATTTACATAACTTAAAAACACTAAAAATATTTGAATTCCAATAAAGGCTCATGGTTCTTAAAACCATGGAGCCATTGTTTTGTTTCCATTGTGTGAGAATAAATACAGGCAAAAGATCAAGTGTGGGGGTCTCTCGAGCTTTCTGACGCGCACATGATTGAGACCACCCACAACTACGCTGCACAATATCTCATAAGACTATACAAGAACGATCAAGGAGGAAGAGGCCCAGAAGAGGTCGTCCGACCCCCCAGATCGGCCGACATCCCTTTGGTACCTCTCTACTCCATTTTCGTCCAAAGCGATGGTTTGCGCATCCTATCTCTCATCCTCTCTGATTCATGAGTTTAAATAATTCCAAATTTAAGATCTTCACTAAAATTAAACTCAATGAATTCTGATGCTCCTTTCATATACATGTTTATCCTTGATTGGCTTGCATATTCTTTATTCCTTGCACATACACCTGTTGCTTGTGAATATTTCTCTTTAGAAAAACATGTTTATCTAAGTGGTTGATTAGTGAGATATGGTATGATGAAAGAAATCTTGCTCTTTCCATGTAAAGTACTTGGGATATTTTTATTGCAAAAGTTTAAAACCAATAGCCTTACAAAGCTCCTCAATGACATTCCATTCCTACCAAAGCCATACGTTGCTCATATTGAAAACCTTACACATATGCTGCTTGCTATTGCATTGAGCTTTGTCAAAATGTTGTGACCCTTGTAAGATGCTCTTCATGCTTTCTTGATCAAGATCACGTACACTCCACATACGCATGCTAACTTCTACACTGGAAGTTAGCAATACCCATCTATCCAGCAAATAAATGCTCTGTATGTCTTATGAATCTCTCTCCAAATATCCTTTGCAAAAGAGACATGGGCTATAGAAAAATATTTTGGACACATGAAGGTCCAAGAAAAAAAGAAAGAAAAAAGTTAATAATATGCTCATACAAAGAATTGAGCATAATTAATAAAAAGAATAAGAAAAAAAATTGAGATAGCCATGTTTTCAAAATAAAGAGGAGAGAGATCATACAAAAAGGAGCTATCATAATTTCCACATACATTTTCCATTGTTCCACACACATGCACATCTTGATCAGATTGTATGAATAGTTTTCTTCTTGGATCCGCTCTTTGACTTTGCAATGTATGTGATGCAAGTATGCCTTATCTTTACTCCTACCTTGAGATCCACATAAGCCTTTTAGAAGTAGGGTGAAAGATGGCAAAAGAATGCCTTGGTGAGGAATTATACACAATGAGCGATCTGAGAGAATCATTTGAGGAGCTAGGTAAGGTTATGTTTTTGAAAATTTATCGAAAACCAAAGTTACTTAACAGAAGAGTTGAGGTGACTTGAATTAAGGACGTTCCGTTCCTCAACCATCCAAGATTACATGATAGACACTTCAAAATTCACAAGTGCAGGTATGTCTTGGAATAACTTATATGTTTGCATCATATCGATTGGAGTCAGGTTTTCCACCTTAGTATTTAAGCTTCACTCGAGGACGAGTAAAGGCTAAGTGTGGGGGAGCTTGTTGATGGTCGTTAAGTACCACTTTTGACCGTCAACTCCTGTAGAGAATATGTCAAATATAATCACCAAACATAGTGATAGGGTTTATATCTAATCAATTCCACAAGTTTTGGTGAATATGTGAATGCAGGGACTAATTGGCAAAAGAGGAGAAGATTTGGGCTTAGGGCCAGGTCGCCCGACCCCCCTAGGTCGGCTGACCTGGGCCCAATGCCCAATGGAGCCCATATTTGGCCACAGCAAAGAAGCACAGTTCAGGACCATCATAGCCATTGAATCCATGATGGTTGGATCCAAGAGAGGGGAATGGTCCAAGAGGAGTTCACATGGATTGAAGGGCCCACCAACATATCTAAACGTACTCAAATCGAGTAAACCCACCTGGAACCGTCATTAGGACCCACTCCACAGTCACCCAGGCGAAGATGGGCCTGAAAGGAGCCGGTGGCTGGTCGCCCGACCTGGGATTCGCGCCAAACTCGGTCAGCTTTGACGTGGTGCTTCCCACCGCCTCCAGGAGTCCATCTCGGCCGTGCATGACTCAAGTCGGTGCATCCTAGGGTCGGCCGACCTAGGGGGATCAGCCGACCTAGTCCTGGGGCCAAACGGCTTCAATCGCCTCGAGGTGCCTCTCCACCGTCCTACCAAGCTATAAATAGATGGCCTTGGCTCCGGTTCAACACACACTAGAAGGAAGAGCTCCATTTGCTACAAGTTATAGTCTTAGTTAGTAGTGAAGTAGTTCTAGAAGTTGAGCTTCTACGGGTTTCCGAAAGAGTCTTGGTAAGCCTAGATCTCAGTTATCTTTATATCCTTTGCTTATTTGTAAGACTTTGAGCTTTAATGGAATTACTATCTTGCTTATGTTATTTGGCTTGTAGTCTTGTTTGTTCATCATATAAGTTGTATGTCTTGCACCTTAGTATAGTGGATGCATGTTATGGCAATGGCCCAGTGTACCGCAAGGTTGCTCTGTTTAGGTGGACCATAAATAGAGTTGTATTTCATATGGTAAACGTGGTGTTTGGTATATGGAATAACATTGGGGATACCCTACCCCACGTATTCAGAGGTAGGCGGCAGGTGGTGACAGCCCTGTCCGTCCCTTGTAATCCTCGCCGTTCGGGTTTGGGTGTTTGCAGGCCTTCGTGATAAACATCGTGACAGTACCCTTGGATGAGGGGACCCCACGACTCCTCGATTTGCCCTCTAACATGTGTTCCTTCTGAGCTTGCATATACACACTTGTAGGAATGTAACTCATATGCAAGAAGTACATAGAATCCCTAGTTCTCTCTTAGGATCTTCATATTAACTAGACTTAGATAATGAGCAATGAAACCTTCTGTGTGTCACACTACCCATCTATCAATATTTACCCCTTGCTAGAGTTTGGTATATTAATAATGTTATGATTGAATACAATGGATAACTACTCTAGTCAATCACCGCCTTCCCTGTGGATTCGATACCCTGAATACTTCCGGGTGAAAGCTACAACGGTATCCGTGCGCTTGCGGATTTATCTGCGACCGTAAGAAATACCAACAGTTAGTCATAGCACATTAGTAAAGATTACAAAGGATTTGTTAGCATCATATATATGGGACTTGGATATACTACAATACCTTATGCAAGCTCAGTCAATGATTATATGCAAGAGGACATATCAAGGTATCCAGTGGTTCCCTCATCAAGGGATGACAGTAGGACGTCTTATCATAAAGGCCTAATACCCACTCCCGAACGTGGAGGATTACAAAGGACGGACAGTGCTGTCACCACCTGCCGCCTACCTCTACTAATCTGTGGGGCTGCGGTACCCTCAACAGTATTCCGTATTCCAAACACCATTCTTGCAATATGAAATACAACTCTATCTATCACGTTAATAAATAGAGCAACCATAAGACACATTGAGCCAATGTCATAGCATATCTTCACTTGAACAAGGTGCAACACATAAGTAGTATATACTAAGTGGATAAGGTATAACTGAGGCATACAACATAAGTATGAAGGTATTTCCATTAAGCTCAGAATACTACAAGTAAGTAAGAGAATAAAAGAACTGAACTCTAGAACTTACCAAGACTCCTCCGGAAGCCTTCAGAAGATCTAATACTATGACTATCACTACTCAGACTAAGACTAAGCTTGTAGCCAAGGAGAGCTCTTCTTCTGGTGTGTGTTTGAGTACGGCGCCCCTTGTAGGTATTTATAGCACCACAGAGGCGGTTGGAGCCAGCCAGAGGCAGTTGAGGCCGTTTGGAGGTGGGCCCAGGTCGGCCGAAGTCCCCAGGTCGGCCGACCCTTGGATCTACCGTCTCAGCATTGCTTGGCTCAGATGTAATCTCCAAGGCGGTTTACAGTTGCAGGTCAAAGGAGGGCCGAGTCGGGCGCACGGGAAGGTCGGTTGACCTAGGGGGGTCGGCTGACTCTCCACAACCGCCTCTAGGGCCCATCTTTCTCTGGGAGACTTACATGTGGGTCCTGAGGTTAGTTCCAGGTGGGTTCTGTCGGTTGGGCTACAATTAGCTCTGGTTGTGAGCCCTTCAATCCATGGAATAGACACGTGGCTCATCTTTCACAATTAACATCAACCGACCATGAATCAGCGTTCACGATCATTCCACAGTGTGCTTCTTGACCTATGTGGAGAATGGGCTCGATTGGGGTCTAGGCCAGGTCGCCCGACCTAGCCAGGTCGGCCGACCTGGGCCTGTGCTCAATTTTGTCCATCTTTTGCACCGTAGTCCCTGTACTCAAATATATTCTAGATATGCATGGTATAACATTATTTGAATACATATGTCTAAGTTATGCCTTGATCTTTATTGGTTTTCTGAGCCTATTGACGGTCGGATTTTTTGTTATAAGGACTGTCAACAAACTCCAACGTGGTCTTCCTTGCAGGGTTCCCACATCGGCTAGGGCAAAACCGTAGACTACTAGCACGACCCTCTGCTCTCCCAAAGGTGTCCCTCTAGCTTCTCTGCTCCTCGGCGTCGAATGATGGATGATCTCTTGCGTGGCAGGGGGCATAGGGGCTATTTATACCCTAAGGAAACCCTAGGTCGAAGGGGAGGTCGAGGCGCCGCAGGGGGGCTTAGGCCGGTCGGCCCAGAGAAGCCTAGGCCGGCCAGCCTGGTCTCTTTCCTAGCCGCCTCGTCCTCGTCTGTCTCCCCAAGTATTCTGGAAGCTTCAGTAGATGTTCCCTCTATGCATGTGGGCTTTTGGACGTCGTTTGCTTCGGGATATCTTCGAGATAAGAATGGGAAGTGGATGTCCTTCCAAATTCTCCAATTAATTTGCCTTGACCCTAAAGTGACTTGACCTTATCTTGAAGCACTTGCCTTTCAAACGTTCTTGGAGGACGGTTCACCAAAGATGTGCACAAATGGGGCTTGAAACATAGGCCGGCCGGCCTAGGCCATGTGGGGCCGGTCGGCCTACCCTTTTCTTCGGGCCTCTGGCCTTCATCTTTCACTGTGTCATCCTTGGTCATAGGCGTTGTCTATATGTGTTCCAATTTAGCCTAAAAACCTGCATAAACAAAAATCCTCCAAAAACACATCCATATGCAAAAAAAGTCCCGGTTATAGAGT
Source organism: Alloteropsis semialata (assembly GCA_004135705.1). Taxonomy (NCBI): domain Eukaryota; kingdom Viridiplantae; phylum Streptophyta; class Magnoliopsida; order Poales; family Poaceae; genus Alloteropsis; species Alloteropsis semialata. The sequence continues at coordinate 11,856,862 of CM014278.1, forward strand.
TTGATCAATAGTTTAGATATCAAATTCATGCCATTATTAAAGATAAACAAGGGTACAAAGGTGTCGCTAAGGAGCGTCAACAATCCCCCATGCTTAAACCTTTCTCGTCCTCGAGTAAGTCTTCAATAAAAATCAGTGTGCCTTTCGGTGTCCAATCCCTGCCCTTGGTCATACATGAGAAAACATAATGCCCTCAAAATATTTTGCAATTAATTCTTCAAGTTGTAACCAGCTCTTTCTAGTATGGAGGGTAGATATGAATTTAGTGTTCCCCACAAAGACTTTAAACGCCTGCTCTCTAATTTAAACAAATCTCAGAAATTATGAAATAAGCTCCAAAAGAATTGCTAAACCAAGATCAATAATTTAAACCTCATTGCAATTGCTCATGGAAACTGTCAGCTCATCTTGTCTCTCAAACTTGCTAGAACTCTCTTCACCTTCCTTTCTCTCGTGTATGTGTAAGGCTTTATCTGGGGCTAATGGGAAGGTTAGTCCTAACAAAAGATATTAGAGCCAAGATATTATCAAAACAAGAAATACTTCTCATGGGTTTACCGAGATTTGTCAAAAAGACCATGGAAAATAATTACTTTGTGGAGAGAGGGATGGAACACACACTTTTAGATAGTGGACATGTGCAAATGGCAACAGTTGATCCCGAGGCACAAATGAAGTCCTTGTTATCAGACTGCACATGATTGGAATATTTGAGTATGGAATAGTCTTCAAAGCACTCATGGAATTAATGAAGCATAAAGGACCGAGGAGCATTTATTTAATTATTTTTTTGTTTTCTTCTTTTCTTTCTTTCTTTGTCATCATTTTTTATTTTTTCTTTCCTTTTTACTCCTCAGAACTTTTAGTAACATTAGTACTTACTCAGCACGCCCCCATGCTTAAATGATTGCTCGTCCTCGAGCATAGAGGTGATGGCTAATGCTGAAGTAAGTATCCATCTTGATCTTCTTGGAAAACTGATATTACCATACCAGTGTCGGCGACCTCGCCGAGTACTCTGACGACTCCACAGAGTACTTCGACCACTCTGCCGAGTACTCTGCCAAGTACTCCGACCTCGCCGACTACATCTCCGAGTACTCTGCCAAGTACTCCGACCTCGCCGACTACATCTCCAACCCCTACTGGACCAATCACTCGGAGCCGAGCTAAGAAAATACAACAAGAGGTGCACGCGCTACTTTGTGAGTATCAATTGAACATTAATGAGAACTTTGAGCTACCTAAGTCGTACATGTTGTTATTGCTCAGGTTCACCAAGGAGGAAGACAAGGATGCATCAAGAGTGGAACAGAAAGAAGAACCACGTTCACATCAGTCTAGCGTGACAAGAACTGTCCAGAAGAAATACTCATATCTTTTGACTCACAAAAGCTATGAAGACTCATGAGTACTCTTTGGAAAGGTCTTGAAGTCTAGTTTCCAAATCTGCCACTCCTGGGTTGTTTGGAGCTTTCCCTTGAAGTGGCTGAGTTGTTTAGTGCACACTGGTCTGAGGGACTATAGTCTGCTTGAAGTCAAAATGTCCGAGCAAAACTGTACTAATCTATAATAAATATTGAAGCAAGCTATACATGGTTTGAAAGCCTATCCAGTTAGCTTTCAAACGCATCCAGCAGCATCTCATTTGAAGCTTCCAAGAAGGAGTTAAAGCCAAAACATTAAAAACTGCGCAGAATTCCAGAAGTTACGTGGGAACAACTCAGGAGGCTCTTTCACACTAGCATTGCTTTCACATTGTTTCGTGTTTATACCTATCTAGGAGGGTTATTTCTTGTATAAATACCCCCCTATGTGTAAGCAAATGGCAGACTTTTGATGAATAGATAATCCAAGTGATTTTGCAGCCGAGCTGCTAAGTGCTTACTTAAAACCCTTATTCTTCCTTGTTCTTCCTGGACTTGTAAATAGATCCCTCTGGGATCCTCTAGTTCGTGCTTTGCGGGTTCCAGTACGGCTGCCTCGCCTTGTGTGGATTAGCTCGGTTGTGGTTCTGCGGTCGTTTGGAGATCGAGTCGAAGTCTTCGCGGTTTTGGTGTCTCTCTCCCCGTCGCTTGGTCGCATCCGACCTTGGTCAGGTATAAAGCTAGTTATCCGCTGATCTTCAGCAAGTTTACCTTACCTTCCCGCTGTCTCTATAGCCAATCACCTTGTTCATAACCTATTGCCATGAAGATCGGGCCACCCTCGTACCGATCCTAGATCAGTACCCATCATCTGGTATCAAAGCTTTCGTTGACACGGTAGGTCTTACTGTCATCCACATATTTATCCCTACATTTGATCGTCATATATATTTGTTGTGTCCTATAGTCCAAAGCCACTAAAAATACCTATAGCCTTTTGGCGGTACTGTTACCCTGTGTTTGGTGTGTTCAACCAGTTGCTAGACACCACCGTTTTTTTTTCGTGTTGATCCATCTATTAACCGCTGTTGACGCGGAAAATCGGCGGACGTATCTCCCGTGTGCAGCACACGATGACCGGGGAGAGTCTGCTTCGCTCCAGTGCCAGTCTACACTCCAGTTCAGGTTCGCGGCGTGCCAGTCAATTTGACCTGTAATTGACAAGGGAATAAACAGTTAAATTGCTCTATGATTGTGCCGGCTCTATTTCAGACGATGGAGTAGCGTCGAATTTTAGCCAAGACCCAATCAGACACGCATCGGCCGATACTGATCGGACCTCAGAATCGGACCTCAATGATGACATCAATCGGACCGAGTGATCGGACCTCAATCAGACACCAAATCGGACCTCAGGATCGGACCAATCAGGATCGGACCTTGATTGATATAACAGACCAGCCTTTGAATAATGAAATAAAGCATAAAACAAGGCCAATATGTAAAGATAATGGATCAGCTATGTCTTGAAACAAGATATTAAATAATCAAAGTGTAAGCCGATACATTGTCCACCTTGTCTAATTACCAGTTTAACTCGTCTTATCGGACCATCTAACCAACCGATCGGACTATAGCCTTTTCAGAGAAATCTAGCTCCGACGTAGGGAATCTAGATTTCTCTAACTATGATCAGATCAGATAGCTAGATAACCAGACTTAACTTATCAACCTGTTAATTAAACAAGCTGCTCGCACAGGTGTTGATCAGATTAAGCAAAATAAGCAAGTAAAACATTAACAGATACGTTCTTGTTGTGGCCATAATACCAGGGTACCCGACTACGAGGATTACCGGCCACCGACTCCAGACGAGAGACTCCGAGCAGGACACGGCGGCCTATTCAAGGAAGGAAAGCCCGAAGACAGGAGATAGAGTCCTAATAGGTTTAGATCTGTTTTGTCTTGTAATGCAAGTCTTCCCGGACATAAATAGTGGGGGATCCTGTACGTAGGGGGTATCCAATCCAACACCCGATACTCCATACACCATATTGTACTCTCTGTACTCGCCGAAATAATACAAGAAGCAACTGGACGTAGGGTTTTTACTCGATCTCGAGGGCCCGAACCAGTATAAAAATCCCTTGTCTCTGTTTATCTCTATTCGTCTACTATGATCGTTCTTATCAACCTGTCAATTAAACAAGATGCTCGCACAGGTGTTGACCAGATTAAGCAAATAGGCAGGTAAAACATTAACAGATTCGTTCTGATTCTAAGATATGCTACCAAATAATTAAGCAAGATCCAGCTCCGACGTAGGGAATCTACACCACACTTAACATTCAAATAGCAATAAGGCATAACCAAAGCTTCCTTTAACTAATCAAGATGAACCTAGCTCCGACGTAGGGAATCTAGACCAAACATGACAGTTAAAGATTAATCTAAGCGTATTACAAAGATCCAGCTCCGACGTAGGGAATCTACACCAA
>CM014278.1:11862880-11996923 GCA_004135705.1 Alloteropsis semialata
GATTCCTAGTGTCACGGAATCGTTGGATGTACTCCTTGACTGTCTCATCATTCCTTTGCTTGATGGCAATCAAATCGGAGATCTTCATCTCATTGAGACCAGAAAAGAAGTATTTATGGAATTGCTTCTCCATGTCGGACCACCCTGTGACCGATCCTGCTGGCAACGACGTAAACCAGGTAAACGCCGGCCCTGACAGTGACAGAGGGAAAAATCTGAGCCTGAGTCCCTCCTCAGAAGCAGCCTCACCACACTGAGCCAAGAATCGGCTCACATGCTCGATGGTGGTCATATCATCTTGCCCGGAGAATTTGAAAAAATCCGGCACTCTGTAACGTGGAGGAAGTGGCACTGCATCAAAGTAAGATGGGTACGGGTGCCGATACAACCTCGCTTCATCTTTAGGCTTTAAGCCGAATTGATTCTGGATCACCTCGGCTATCTTTTGTGACCAATCGGACTGTTGATTTCCATGTGGCATTCCATCAGCTATGTCCATTACATAGTTATTGTAATCTCCGACCATACGCTGATGTGAAGGAACTTCTGTACGTAGCCTTGCAGCAGCAGGCTGTTTCTCTTGTTCGCTCAGAGTCCTGGCATACTTTTCACCATGTGGGCCGACAATAGTTCCATCGGCCATCAACAGGAAACCGTTAGCCAGTTCAACAGGAGGTGGTGGAGCAATTGGCATCTGTGGAGCAACGGTTATTGTATTATCTGCAGTCTCTTTTCCTTTTCCTGATCCTGATGCTCCTGCAGAATCTGCTATAAATACTGGACCCTTCAAGCAAACAGCATCGTCCACCGCCTTCTTGATGAGATTGTCCAAAGAATTCACCAGGGTGCCTGATTGGTTGATCATTGCATGATGAACAGCCTGGTGAATCATCTCTGACATATTAACCTGGTGCTCCCGAGCTTCAGTTGTCTTCTTAATCAACTCTGGATCCGGGAGAGGACCTTTGAGTATAGGACCTGAACGATTACGCCCAAACTGACCAAGGCATAGCTTCTCAAACGCATCAATCTGGGCCTGAACTGCATCCAACTGGGCTTTGGACAGATCGGCCTTTGTAATGGGCATGGTCACCTCAGGCGCCCTGTTCTTGTCGTTCTTCGCCTTCTCAGCAGCTTCTTTCTCAGCAGCAAGTCTTGCTGCGGTTTCTTGTTCAGCATCAGACGACGACATCTTGGATTTGTTTCTCGTGTCCCACCAGGCGTGCCAAAAATGTGTTGACGTGGAAAATCGGCGGTCGTATCTCCCACGTGCAGCACACGATGACCGGGGAGAGTCTGCTTCGCTCCAGTGCCAGTCTACACTCCAGTTCAGGTTCGCGGCGTGCCAGTCAATTTGACCTGAAATTGACAAGGGGATAAAACAGTTAAATTGCTCTATGATTGTGCCGGCTCTATTTCAGACGATGGAGTAACGTCGAATTTTAGCCAAGACCCAATCAGACACGCATCGGCCGATATCGATCGGACCTCAGAATCGGACCTCAATGATGACGTCAATCGGACCGAGTGATCGGACCTCAATCAGACACCAAATCGGACCTCAGGATCGGACCAATCAGGATCGGACTTTGATTGATATAACAGACCAGCCTTTGAATAATGAAATAAAACATAAAACAAGGCCAATATGTAAAATAATGGATCAGCTATGTCTTGAAACAAGATATTAAATAATCAAAGTGTAAGCCGATACATTGTCCACCTTGTCTAGTTGCCAGTTTGACTCGTCTTATCGGACCATCTAACCAACCGATCGGACTATAGCCTTTTCAGAGAAATCTAGCTCCGACGTAGGGAATCTAGATTTCTCCTATGATCAGATCAGATAGCTAGATAATCAGACTTGATTCATCAACCTGTTAATTAAACTGCTCGCACAGGTGTTGATCAGATTAAGCAAAACAAGTAAAACATTAACAGATACGTTCTGATTCTAAGATATGCTACCAAATAATTAAGCAGATCCAGCTCCGACGTAGGGAATCTACACCACACTTAACATTCAAATAGCAATAAGGCATAACCAAAGCTTCCTTTAACTAATCAAGATGAACCTAGCTCCGACGTAGGGAATCTAGACCAAACATGACAGTCAAAGATTAATCTAAGCGTATTACAAAGATCCAGCTCCGACGTAGGGAATCTACACCAGTGCAATACTCAAAGAACAACCAGATTAAACCACAAAGCAGGATCGGACTAGAACGATGCTGTAAGATAAATATTGCTTAAATCGGACCAAGACCAATGCTCAAAGCCGTTGAAGAAGTAGAATTGATTCACATGGCGTAGATCTAAACCAATCTAGCAACTCCAACAAACCGCAAAGACTACCTTTAGTAACCAAGATTATTCTAGCTCCGACGTAGGGAATCTAGACTAATCTTGATACCTAGCTCCGACGTAGGGAATCTAGGCTTAAAGTATAGTCCGATAAACGATAATCTGTTGAATAATCAATATTGATCTAGCTCCGAACGTAGGAATCTATATCAATCTTGATTATCCAGAGATAAATCGGTTGAACAGTATAAACGAGAAAGGGCGATGCGCCTCAATTCAAAGCCTATACTAGTTCGATAAATTGACTAACTTACTGGTAAGCCGGAGATCAAAACTGATGCAGCCCGTCTACCAATGAGCTTCGTCGGTAACTACTACTAGGGTTTTGGCGTGAAGCCGGGTTGTATTGATTGTGAGAATTGTTCTTTACAATGGACGAGGGTTCATATTTATACCCTGGTCATGGAGAGTCCTGATCGGACCATACTAACTAAATAAGGTAAACTAAGCTTAATATACAACGGGACTCTCAAACACCTTCCGAAAAGGAAATAGTCCCCGAATCTGATACGCTTCTTCCTTAGCCGACATGTCTTCCCTTTCAAACTCGTCATTGGATCGGACTCCTGCTTCATCGAACCCCTTTTCAGCATCAGCCTCCTTCTCTGTCATCTTTGGCATTGACCAGTCAACGGGTCCACTTCGCAGTCTCAACTTCATCATGTCATCATCCGACCCAGTATGTCAGGTGCGAAAATCCGGTGTCAACAACCGCACCCCTGTTAGTGTTATAAAAAAAGAAAAAAAAAGAAAAAGAAAAAAGAGAAAGCATAGAGTCAAAAAAAAGAGGAGAAGTGAAAGGAGTTTGAAGGGGGACTGTGTGGCGGTGTGCTGCTGAAATTTCAGTTTATACACTTGGGTGGTAGTAATCTTGTTGCAACAACGATTATCTTTTGAGCACATCAACCCACTCGGTTGCAGTACCGTAGCCCTCCTTGATTAGCCACCTACAGCTCCACTTAAAACCTGAACCGGACAGTTGATTTGTAATCCTTTCAACCGCTTAACCACAGCTGGGTGCTACCACATCTAGCCCCATCACGGTCCTAGAGATCAGGGAAGAGCTTGGGTAAGTAAGAGGTGAGAATTGAGTGTTTCCACAAATATTTTCCATTCCACTTTTTGCTGCTCCTAACATGGCAGGATAGATTCAAGTGTTCATGGTGGACACCATGGCGATAGGGATATCCCTGTCACACAGGATGAGATGCGTCGCATGTCCGAATCACTTGTAGAGGCCATGGGAAGGATGCTTGAAGAACGACTTCCGATGGCAGGAGGTCGAGGGCCACATCACCGTGGTCCAGAAGAAGTTTATCAAGAAGAGTCCGAAGGTGAGAATTCTGGTTTCGGCCATGAATTCGATCGCTTCGGTGATGGCCGTGGAGGACATGGTGGAGGACGCCGTGCTGATTTTGATAATCAACGTGGTGGCCATCGTGCACACGGGCATCGTGTACGATTTGAAGACGAAGAGTTTGAAGATCATGATCAGGAAGAGGGATCCAACGATGAAGAAAATCCCTTCGGTCGTGGGGGAATGTTTGAGCGGCGCCGGAATCATCGCCGGCGTGATCAGTTTGAAGAAAGGGACCGTCCTCGTGGTCGTTATAATAGAGATGATCCAGATAATATTGCTCGAGTCAAGTTGAATGTTCCTAAATTCACTGGAAAAGAGAATGCAGATGAGTTCCTTGAATGGGTTGAACAGTGTGATCAAATTTTCAGAATTCAAAATCTGTCAGATCAGCGCCGTGTGAACCTGGCCTCAGTCAAATTCTCTGGATATGCGCTGACTTGGTGGAATCAGGTGCAGGAAAATCAACTTGATTTGGGTCGAGGTTATATCAATACTTGGGAAGAGATGAAACAAGTAATGAGAAGGCGGTTTGTGCCTTCAAGCTATCAGCGTGATCTCAGAAATAGATTACAAATATTGAAGCAGGGAAAGAGATCAGTTGATGAGTATTTTAAGGAGATGGAATTATTGTTAGTACGGACTGGGATCAGAGAGGATGCAGAGTCAAAAATGGCAAGATTTTTGGGTGGACTCAATGAAGAAATTTCTGGATTTGTCGAGATGTTTCCATACCGAACCTTGCAAGATCTAGTTGATCAAGAGATGCGCATAGAGAGAAAAATTCAGCAAGAGTCACGTGGAAAATCTTATGCAAGTCATTCTATTGCTGCCCCATGGCGCAAACAGCAATCTAATGCTTCTTTTGGTGGAGGACGATCCCAGGGAACTGCAGCTAGGTCCTTTCGATCAAATGGCACACCAAAGATGGCGGCTTCTACAGCGTCATCTCCTGCGCATCAGCAGCGATCTACTGCTAGTTCAGCAGCCCCAACCGTCGCTTCAGGAGCTACTTCATCTACGCGGAGTAGAGAAATTGTGTGCCACAAGTGCCAAGGACGAATGGGAATCAGAAAGTGACCCAGAAAATGAAGGGCCGAGATTTGATGAAGAAACCGAAGAGGAAGAGAATGAGATCCAGCCTGATGAAGGAGATCATAATTGTTTTATTTCTCTTTGGGTGCTAAGTGTGACTGCTGAAAAGGAAAAGAACAGACAGCGCCACAATCTTTTCCATACCCGTGGTATGATCAAAGATAAGCTATGCCGCATCATTGTTGATAATGGTAGCTGCAACAACATTGCTAGTCAAGAACTAGTGGATAGACTGGGATTGAAGCCAAGGCGTCACCCTAGTCCATATAAGATGCAGTGGCTTAATGATTGTGGAGCGTTGCGTGTCAGTCATGTTGTGAATGTCCCTTTTTCAGTTGGGAAGTACAACGATCATATCGAATGTGACGTGGGTTCCAGTATGGCTGCCTCGCCTTGTGTGGATTAGCTCCGGTTGTGGTTCTACGGTCGTTTGGAGATCGAGTCAAAGTCTTCGCGGTTTCGGTGTCTCTCTCCCCGTCGCTTGGTCGCACCCGACCTTAGTCAGGTATAAAGCTAGTTATCCGCTGATCTTCAGCAAGTTTACCTTACCTTCCCGCTGTCTCTATAGCCAATCACCTTGTTCATAAACCTACTGCCGTGAAGATCGGGCCACCCTCGTACCGATCCTAGATCAGTACCCATCAAAAATGGTTTGAATCTTCAGAGAGTATCTTCTCATCAAATTTTGAAGCCATCATAGGAGAATACGGGGTAGGCCGATTGGCTTATGGTGTTTGGGCCGGCTGGCCCACTCTTCGTGGACCTCCTTTCTTCTGATTTTTCCGTTGTGTACCCTTTGATGCCTCCCAAACTTATATTCCTTGTGTTAAGCCTTGATTCTTCGGAATTTCCTTGAGATAATGATCCATACTCAAATGTGAGTTGTGGTTAAGGAGGTATTTCACAAAAAGATAATTTGGGTTTAGGGCGGATATCCAGCGAAGTTTGTGAAGTTTCCAGTGTAGAAACTCACAATGCATGAATAGAAAGGCTAGCAAAGAGAAGGTACGCAAAACGGAATGGTCAGCTTCTTAGTCTCATACCAGAGAAGATAAGTCCTGAATTAATTCACTTGAAAATAATTCTTGTACTACGGTTCATCATAATATATCATTTAGGTATTGGATAGGTAGAGCAATTGCAAAAGGTATTAATGACAAGGCTAGCTCAATAAAATTCAGCAATTAACTATCCCTTGACAAGTTTAAAAGAGAGAGCAAGAATAATAAATATAGGTATTAAATTATCATAACCTCCACAAAAGATTGAGCCGGTATTTAGATAATTTTCAGATCATGTTAGGGAGAGCATTAGTCTAATCATGCATAAGCCAAGCACAAAAATAGACAAAGCGGCAACGATCATCATATTTCAACATGGCATAAACTTTCTATCATCACTAATAATCATATCATGAAAGCATAGGTGTTATATATAGTGATCATGGTGATGAAAAATAAAAGAAAACAACTAACACGCATGCTGAAAATAAATAAAACAGAAAATTGCTACGCACACACAAGCTTGCACACACGCTGAAAATAAATAAAAGAAAGGGGGAAAACTCAAACCACACGTGCGAGCAATTTTGTTCTTGGTCCTCGTCAGTCACTCCTCTTGGCTTGGCGGATTTCTTGCGTTGTATCCTTGGTCATAGTACACTTGCGAGGCTCCTCCTTCAAATTGTTCAGGTGACGTTAATGCTAGGAATCCCATTTGATATGCAATCCCCACGGTTCCATCTTCTAGTTGGTCCGTATGCCTCCGGATGGCATTAATGTCCTCCAAGTTTCTATTAGTGTAGGCTCCAATCATTCTTGTATTTCTTTCCGGTTGAGAGAGATGTGCAAATCAAGCTCCAAAAGATGGATCCGGGAACACTCCTTGATGTGGCTGTGGTGGGTAGTCATAATTGCTATATGTAGGTGGCAGTGGATATACCGGTGGTGGCACCAACGCCCCATGCCCCCATGCTTGAGCTGGTGCACTTCCCCATTGTTGCACCCATCCTTCCGAAGGTCCTTGTCCACTTGGTGTATTTTGAAATTCATTTGTCCAATAAGCGGAACTAGCCGGTGATAATTCCTCTCCCACCTCTTTTTCAACCGGTGCCGATGTTCCTTCAACGTGCCTCCCTCTTTTGTTCTTCTTAGACTTGGCCAAAATCTTTTCATCACACCAATCAACTCTTGCTCTTGTAAATAATTTCAACCTTGCATCGGGGAGATAAATATTTGTACTTGCAATTTTGAAACCATTCTTCTCATCTCCTCCAATATAGTGACCTTGCCTCATAGCTTCAATTCCAAGGTCGGTTCCCTTCATAAAGATTGTCGAATTTGTCTCCGCTCTTGGGTTCAATGAAATTGCTATCACGGTAAGATAACAACCCAAGCCAATATCTCCAGAACCGGATGTTGCTTCATATACCCACCTATCGATCATGACGTAGGTAGTATCAATTACTTGCTTCTTCACCAATGCGGTGTATAAATAATTTAAATCCACATCGGTTACTTTGGACTCTCACATCCTTCTGAATATTCTCTTGCTCATCCAAGAATGAAATATTTGAAGTATAACATTGCTTATATTCTTTCTTTGGCAGTTGTCATCCTTTGCTATTTTCTTCCAAAATTTATCGATCCTTCCTTCTTCAACTTCGGCTCTTTCCAGAGCATCACACTTAAAACCAAGCAAATTTCCCATATCTTCAAAGGTGATGGACCTTTCTTCATTCTTTAACCTAAATTTGAGGCATGGTACTTCTTTCTCATCTATTCTTCTTGTCACCACTCTCATGGTCATCATCATCTCCATGGCGATTTCTTCGTGCACGTGCACTGGAACACCATTGGAAAATTGCCTCCACCCGAGGTTTTCCAATAGCCCATAAATGTCACCATAGAATCCCAATCTTTGCAGTGCATCATCATCAAAATCGGTGTTTGCCTTCAACCTTCGTCTTATATTCTAGAGCCTTGCTTCTTCTTCCTCTGACAAGATGACAAACCCATATTCTGAAATTTTTGGCTTGTACGGTGGTGGTGCGGTTGATCTTGTGGAACGTCAAGATGTAGGAGGTGGTGCACCGGCACGTCCATGTGGTTCGGTGAACCGCATGGAGGTACTTCCTGGGTCTTCCATCCCACCAAGGAGTAGCATGTCGCTCCTCGATGCGGGGTTGTCTTCCTCCATGCTTTGCGGTGTCTCTGCAATCGAGTGCCTCCGCGAAGAGCTTGCTAATGGTGCGTCGGATGCTGACGACCTTGTCTTCTTTCCAGTGATGAAGTTCATGGCACTCCTTCTCATGGTGCCTTGCTGCACAAACACAAAAACCAACACGCCGGGGGTTTCTCGCTGGTGGAAAAACAATATATCGAAGAGGAGAGCAAACTAGGAATTGTTATGAATTTTTGGAGATTTTTGGGGCTGATTTTGATTCACGAAATTTTCAGAGCTTCTGCTAGTGTTCTAAGTGAAAGAACTGAGGAACAAGAACTAAGAATTGCATGAGCTACTTACCTGTGAAAGGGAGGGCATCAGGGCCCTTAAGAAGGCACCTGGCCGGCCGGCCTAGGGTCCTCCCTAGCCTCCTTCACGTGTCCTTGCTCCCACGTCTTCCTGAGATGGATGCTGATCATTGTTCAGCAGCTCTACTTGCTTTGCACCACCCAATTCTTGTGAACCACATATTCCTTGCAAAAGTTGTCAACTTGTGTCGGAGATAGAATCCCCAGTATCCTCAAGGAAGGCAGAATCCTATTAGAATTCCCCTGTAATTCTACTAGGACTCCTACCTTGTAGCCGACTAGGAACCCGTCCCCTGGACTATATAAAGGAGGGCTGCGGTACCTAGACAGGCAGATCGAAACACACCAGCGCAGGGCGCAATACTATATGCCCCATACAGGATGTAGGGTCCGCTGCCTTGGCGGCCCGAACCTGTCTAAATCGTGTCTTGTGTCCCGCGTTTACCTTTATGCTTCAGGTCTGGCGATCCCCCACCGAACAAATCACTACCTTGGGGACCTCCCATAGTAGGCTAGACGGCATAAAAAACCGACAGCTGGCGCGCCAGGTAGGGGTGATCGTCGAGATCATCTGGCGAGCTTGAAGGAGTTGTCTCGGCGAGCGTTGGTCACCAATCCGCGGTGGATTCCTATTCGACGACTCGTGTGTGGATTTTCCTAGTCGAGTTCGAGGCGCAGATTGGAACGTTGCCAAGTCCGGAGCGGAATCGAATCAGAGAGAAGATCGGGGATTCAACATGAAGCAACATCTTCAACTACTCGGATCCGATGACAAACTACTCGGTTCAACTCAGAACAACTCGGCTACGACGACCAACTACTCGGCCAACTATTTCGACTACTCGGCCGACCACTTCGACTACTCATCTCGACTAAGCAACTAGTCACTACTCCGCCAACAACTAGTCGGAATCGACTCCGACTAGTCGGCTTCATCAACAATGGCGCGCTGATTCTCCTTCTCGGACACGAATCAAGCTAAGTCGCTTATTTCTTTTGATATTATTTTTCTAACATGTTTTCTACATGTTTGGCCATGCGCCGACTTCTTCGGATATGCTCTTCGACGGGAATTACCCTCAGAGGCTACTTCGTGATCGACTACTCCTGGGGTCTGCTAACGCATAGCCCACATGCTTGGTGCATCGAGTTCGTAGGGCGCTGCCCACGCACTTGGTACATCGAGTTCGTAGGGCGTCGCCACATGCTTGGTACACCGAATCAGGAGGCTTTGCCACGAAGTTTTGTGTACTGAGTACTGGAGGCACCGCAGCAGCTACACCCTATGGATGCATTCGCCGACTACTTTGCGTGCAATCCGTGCTCTATGTCGCAATGCCGACTACTTTGCGTGTAATCCGCGCTCCTGTCGCAAAGCCGACTACTTATTGTCTTCTCTTGGCGGTCACTAATTTCTTCGAGCAGAACACGCCTTAATTCGTGAAACCTCGGCTCTTTCTGTTACGCCTAACGTCTCTACATGCGTAAAATACACGCTGTGAGCAACGGCTAATGCAAGGACCAGGCGCTTAAACGTAATAGGCTAACTACTCGAGAAAAATATGACCTAAAAAGATCATGACACTTACATTTGTATTATGTTTATTGCTGAATAAATTTCAGTAAATTGAACATTTTACAAAAATGCTACATAATGTATGCATTTTTTCTTTCAGGTCAAGCTCGGGGGCTGGACGCCGCAAAACTACCCGGCGTGGCTCCAATTGCGCACCTGGCACATAAGCTCGGGGGCTGGACGCCGCAAAACAACTCGGCTGATGCTACATGTGTTGAAAAACAATTCGGCGAACATAGAAAACAACTCGGCGAACACAAAGAAGAACTCGGATGAAGTTTCAAGAACTCGGACGAGAAGTCTATTTCCTAAAGCAGAAGGTCGTAGGTTCAAAAAAGATTGCTGTTCAAAGACCCTTGGATTGATTATTCAACCACTCCAAGGCTCGGGGGCTGATAAGTTACACCCATCAATTGCTTTTTTCAAGACGGAAGAAGAAGATTCAAGATTTGACCCTCAGCCTGATTCTTCGATTCAACCTAAGGCTCGGGGGCTACTCCATATGGAGTGCGACTTTCGCCGCACCCCATATATATCAAGATGTACATTACTGGAGGTTTTCAATGAAGGCGCAGTAGGGCAAGGAACAACTCGGCTGATGCTAAATTTGTTGGAAAATGACTCGGCAGGCGTGAAGATTTTGAGCACACCATACCCTCATGGCAGCCTTGATTAACTTTGAAGATTCAGCTAGCGAAGTACTCAAGAGCACCAAAACTACTCGGCGAGGATCTGAAAAGTACTCGGAGACTGCTACATACGGCTATGAAGATCTCGGGGGCTTGTCGGAGATAGAATCCCTAGTATCCTCAAGGAAGGCAGAATCCTATTAGAATTCTCCTGTAATCCTACTAGGACTCCTACCTTGTAGCCGACTAGGAACCCGTCCCCTGGACTATATAAAGGAGGGCTGCGGTGCGGTACCTAGACAGGCAGATCGAAACACACCAGCACAGGGCGCAATACTATACACCCCATACAGGACGTAGGGTCCGCTGCCTTGGCGGCCCGAACCTGTCTAAATCGTGTCTTGTGTCCCGCGTTTACCTTCATGCTTCAGGTCTGGCGATCCCCCACCGAACAAATCACTACCTTGGGGACCCCCCATAGTAGGCTAGACAGCATAAAAAACCGACAACTTGCACATTGTTTTCTCCACTTTGTTTCATGCCTTTGTCCTTTGCTTCAACTCCACTCTAAATGTTGCTTTCAATCCTGCAAAAAAGATTGTACCACCATGCATGGCTGCCCCCTTGGACTCTCTTGCATGTGGTGTTAGGTGGAGAGCACAAAAATTCTTCCCATGATCTCAATCTTGGTCATTAGTAGTGATCATGCTCATAAACCCTTCCAAAGTATGTTTAGATGCTTAACCCTTCCTCTAATCTTGATAAATAAAAGCCACTCAAAGCAAGCAATGAGTTTGAATGAATAATTAGAGGGGAATTTGGGCATCATAAACACTTGTAAGTCGAGAAATATTTTCCGACTATGTTCATTTTGATTGCACCGGTATTGCTCACTTTCCTGAATTGATAGTGAACATTCCCGAGTTAAACCGTGAGTCATAAGTTTAGGTTCTAAATTTTGGCCAAATGAGAGAGATATTTTGAATGAAATAAAATAAATGGGGCTTAGAAAAATTCTAATTCTAGGGAAACAAAATTGAAAATTTCTAAGGTTACGTGAGCCTAGCATGCATCAAAGAATTTAAAGAATTATGAACAACGCTTGGCTCTACTCATGTCTTTGTAATGATCAAGTTGGTCCGCCCATCATGGGAAGGACGGTCGCCAAAATGGGTTCGGGAATTTAGTTTTGGGTTTCTCAAGAAAGACAATCAAATCATGGGAAGCCTCAAGTCATTGGTTTAGAATAAGAAATAAAATCAAAACGACCGAGCAATATAAACTCTAAATTCAATGTTTGACTGAATGATCAATTTAACAAATGTTTACCAAGTCTTGCGTAACAAAATTCATGACTCACTTACTCAAGTGTCTTAAGGGTTGTCCTCCCAACGGCTTTATTCTTGACTCGATGAACGGGTTGTCTTCTTGGTAGCTTATTCTTGACTCGACGAACGGGTTGCCTCCCGCAAAGCGCTTCGTTTATAGTCTATAGCTAGACTTCTTCCTTTTCTTCACTTCAGACCAACGCTCGGTGGTGGCGTTGTAATCTTGGGTACCCACTTCTGCACGATCCTTGGCTTGGGTGCAGGATTATTCTTCGGCTTAGTTATCTTTTTGTTCTTCACAGGTGGGCTTTGAGCTTTTGTCTCGACGGATGCAACAATTTCCTTGGTCTCCTTCGCTCCCTTCTTTTTCAGCTCCTCCTTGGTGTCACGTCGGTGAGGTGGAATATATTTAACATTGATCATATTGCATACCTTGAGGCGTGGGCGAAACTTGAACTCGCTCATGGTGCCATTGATGTCGAACTTGTTCTCCCCCTTGCCGACATCGATGTTCGCCCTTGCGGTCATGAGGAACGGCCTCCCAAGGATGAGAGGCGACTTTGTCCCTTATCTCATATCAAGAATCACAAAGTCAACTGGGACTAGGTGTTCTCCAATCATCACGGATATGTTTTCGGCGATGCCTAAAGGATAGCGAACAGAGTTGTCCGCTAACTCTAGGCACATGGCAGTGGGTTCCGGCTCCGGTAGGCGTAGCTTCTCGTACACGGCCTTCGGCATGACGCTCACACTTGCACCAAGGTCACACAATGCTCTTTCGAACTTGTATGATCCAATGGAACATGGGATAGTTGGACACCCTGGATCCCTATTCTTCTCGGCAGCTTGATCGGCGATAGCCGTGCTGCATTCTTCGGTCATCTTAATGGTGCCAGGCGGCGGCATCTCGCGCTTGTTTGCAAGGATGTCTTTGAAATAGCGAGAGTATGTTGGAACTTGTAGAGCATCTAGGAGCGGCATATTGATGTTCAACCTGCGAACCACCTCAACAAATTTTTTGAAATGATCATCAATTTTACCTATGTGGTAACGTGGCCTCGGAGGAAGAATCTTGGTGTCTTCATCGATTATCTCAAACTCTGGCTCTTCGGCGACTATTTTCGGTGTGAGAGTAGGTGCCTTCTCTTTTGTTGTCATCTCTACATCAACACTTGGCTTAGGCTTCCTTGCTCCGGCTGGGTGTTCGGGATCTTTGGTCTCCTTCCCCGAGCGAGTTTGAATTGCTTTTGCCGTCTCCGGATTTTGAGGTTGCCCCGGTAATCTTCCTTCATTACTAGGTAGGCGTCCGGCTAGCTGGGTCACTTGTGTCTCTAGCATCTTCATGATGAGGATGACGGAAGTGATGATGGTGTTGACTATGACTATGGAAGTGGTGGTGATGGAGTCGGTAGTGGTGAGGACATTGCTGGGGATGAAGGTGCTGAGGACATTGTTGGGGATGAAGGTAGTGATGGCAGTAGTGGTGACAAATTTGATGATAGCGATTTTTTGGGCCAGTTGTTGCATCATACCAAAGAGGAACTATTAGTTGGCAGTGCGAAAGGCGCACAAAATGTTGAGTCATTAAAAAAGGCAACTCAGGAAACTGTGTATGAGCGTTCAAAGGGTTGTCCGAGACACTGGACCTTGCTTCGCTGCATACTCAAGCTATTGATTCTAAAGGCTAAATATGGTTGGTCCGATATTAGTTTCAATGATCTCCTTCGTATCTTAGCATGGTTGCTTCCAAAGCCTAATAAAGTACCGGAGAACACTTATCGAGCAAAGAAACTTATCAGTCCCTTCACAATGGGTGTGTAAAGAATTCATGCTTGTCCAAATCATTGCATATTGTACCGCGGAGATGCATTCAAAAATTTGGACAAATGTCCGGTATGTGGTGCAAAATGGTACAAAAAACAATGCTAGCTATTGTGGAGGCGAGGACAAAGTTCAAACAGAGGGGAATAAAAGAAAGAGGAGGGGTAGTGTTGCTTGTAATGAGCAACCCAACACTTGTGTAGGTGTTGATGATGGGAAGCAGAGGAAAATTCCCTCCTTGAGGTCGTGTGGTACCTCCCTGTGGCCGATCGCCTGAGGCGTCTGCTCTCTAACCCAAACGACGCTGAACTGATGCGCTGGTGGGATTCTGATAAGCGCAGAAAAGGAGACGGAAAGATTCGCCATCCAGCCGACGCTAGCCAATGACAGAAATTCAACGAGAAGCATAAAGAATTTGCAAAAGATCCAAGAAATATTCGGTTTGCTTTGAGTACAGATGGAATGAATCCATTTGGTCAAAGGAAGAGCACACACAGCACATGGCCTACATATATCAATTAGATTGATACTTATCATCGCTATATAACACTGTGGCAATCAACATTGGGTTGCTTTTATGCTATTGCTGAGGGAAGCCAAATATATGGTCTTTGACTCATTGGATTACCCGCAATCAGATTACAAAGATTTCTGTGTCATCCCGAAGAGGTAACGACCGATAAGATTCTCCACACCTTAGAAAATATTTAAGCCGATGATTATATACTAACTAGTCCCATTCTTTGAAGTAGTGCTCTTTTTTTGTACATTAACCATTATAAAGGGCCAGCTCCTGAGGGAGCAAAGGATTGGATTCCACGCACACACTACCCATGCCATAGCAACCAGTCGGTACCTTGTTTTGCGGCTATTATGTGTGTGAATATATTAAGAGCTGCAAGCATTACACATCAAATCCTGAATGTGTAAATGTCTTTACCATATTTTAGTACATTCATTTTACGTTTAACTATCACTCGCTTAAATCTTGCACGCTTTCGTAAATTGCAGTTGATTACTGATTTCAGTGCTACTAAACCACTCCAAGAGGAAGATCTTCTCAAGATAGTCAGCCAACTATGTCACTTCACAATGTGTGATGTGCTTCACGAGAAGGGCAAGTGCGTCGATAAGCTACAAGATTATTTCTACAAAGAAAAATATGATTCTCTTCGTAACTGGCACTAGGAGAAGTATCGCCTAACCAAGTGAGGGTGTGGAGTATGGACACTAAACTTGTGTGATTAATGTAAGATAGTGTAATATCATTTGGATGACAATCTTTTTTTTATGTTGGATTTGCTTTTATAGAATTTACAATGAGATTAAATTGTGCACTGTTTGTGACTACTTTTATATTATTTGCCAGAGAAATGGTATTAGAGAATCGAATAATATTACAAAACCAAAAGCAAAAACCAAAAATAAATTTAAAAACAAAAAAAATAGATTACCTGGAGCGGGCGATGGCATGCCATCGCCTGCTCCTGAACACGACATTTTCAGGGGCGGGCCATGCTATTACCCGCACCTGAAAACTCATTAGCATGGGCGGGCGATGGCGTGGCCCGCCCCTGAAGAAAACATTTCCAGGGGCGGGTGATGGCATGGCCCGCCCCTGGAAAGACCAACTTCAGGGGCGAGCCATACCATCACCCGCCCCTGGAAACACGTTTGTTGGGGCGGTCTACTAACCCGCTTCTGCAAATGGCCATTTTGAGCAGCCAGGAGCAGAGGCGGATTTCGGCGCCGCTCCTGAAAACGCCCGCCAAACCACCCCTACAAACGTTTTCTGTAGTAGTGTGAACAGATAGATCAGGGAGCACATCTGCCCATGCACATACGTAGAGAGCACATTTTCACGGTAAACAAATCGGATGACGCAATGCAATCTGGCAATGAAATGCAGAAGCTAGCGTAGCCAGCCCTCCGGTCTCTAGATGCAGGGCTGGCATGTACTAAGATCTGAAGAACATTCGAATTTGTCATTTCAAATTTTCAATCAACCCCGTTGCAGGATTAGATTAGTTGGCCTTGGCCATATACAGAATTAAGGCCTTGTTTAGTTCACGAAAGTTGTAAAAAAATAGTTGTAAAAAGTTGTATTGAGAAATGTGTCGCGAGAAAAGGGCACATTTTTCAATACGAAATTTTTACCAAACTTATAAAGATCCCGTCCTTGAGGATCAGCAGTTCAGCACTGGTGCCGCCGCCTGAAACCTCCCGCTGCTCCTCCAGCCCACGGCATGCTGGCCGGCTCCGGCAGTCGCGCGGTGAGACCGCGAGAGTGTGTGACAGCGAGATTGCGAGAGTGTGAGAGTGAGACGGGGGGGAATTTTTGTGGGCTTATTGTTCTTATGGCCCATCGAGGTGTTGCAAGGATCTGGAGTTCCTGTGTATCTTCCGAAAGATTTTTATTTAACTCATCTTCCATTGTCTAAGATTCGTGCAACTAACATGAACGGATGAGATTCAACTGAACACAAGTGCATTAGGTGGAGCATGCGCGCAGCTGGTGTTAGCAGAACAGGAAAGAGGACATATGTTGCAATGTGAGAGGAGAGCGATGGGTGGGACAGAAACAGATTTCAAACTTCAAATGCTCGTTTCTCTTAAACCACACATCCAAATCGAAATCCGTTTGAACTATCAACTATGATATTCACTGGAATTAATGTGACGATATAAGATTCAACATGTTATTTTTTAAAAATTATTTGAACATTCAACATTTCAATTACTAGTTCAACATTTTCAATATACACCATTCAATATTTGTAATATGTTACATCAACATTTTTAAAAATAATGGCTAATCTCACGAGAAGATACATTGGCTAAATAACATTTTCAACCCTTTCTAACTGTAATATAACAATAATGGATTTTTGAAAATGTTGAAATAGTAATTTCAAGATGTTGATCTCGTTTTGACAAAATGTTGCACTAAATATTTTATAATATTGACATGTGTAAAATTATTCAACCTTGAATTTATCATTTCAACATTTGTATTTAACATTTCAACATTTGAACTAGTTCGACATTTTGGATGGACTCGCTCAGCATTTTCTTTGAACTATCTTAACACTTTTATGAACTATTTCAACATTTCTTTAAAAAATATTGAAATGGTTTCTTTGAAATGTTAAATTTGGTTTACAAAATATTAGATCCAGCATTTTACAACGCTAGCCATACCAGTTTAGTAACGTTTTGAACATGGTGCAGTGGTGTATGGAGCTTTGATTGCGGTGGCCTCTCGTCATAGAAGATTGTACTAGTTAGGGCCGGTCATACTCCCTGTCATAGAAGGTTGTACTGGTTAGGACCGATCATGTCCCCTACCATAGAAGACTAAATTACTTCTACTTTGGCCCCTCTGCAATAGAAGTTTGTACTGGTTAGGGTTCAGGGTTGTGGGGGGGCGATTCCGTCCTATCAGGTTCAGAAGGTTGTACGGTTCAGAGGGCGCCATGTACCTCCTACCATATAAGGCTAAATTGCTTCGGTTTTGGTCCCCCTGCCATAAAAGGTTGTACTGGTTAGTGCTCAGGGTTGTTGGAGGTAAGTCTGTTCTATCGGGTTCAGAAGGTTGTACGGTTCATAGGGCGGCCATGTACCCCTTGCCATAAAAGGCTAAATTGTTTTGGCTTCGGATCCCCTGCCATAGAAGCCTGTACTGGTTAGTGTTCAGAGCTGTTGGGGGCGACTCCGTCCTATTGGGTTTAGAAGGATGTTCGGGTTTGGGGCGACCATGTACCCTCTGCCATAAAAGACTATTGTCTCAAGACTATTGCTTCAGCTTCGGTCCCCTGCCATGGAAGGCCGTACTGGTTAGGGTTATGGGTTGTTGGGGCGACTCCGTCCTATCGGGTTCAGAAGGTTGTATGGTTCATGGGGCGGCCATGTACCTTCTGCCATAGAAGGCTAAATTGCTTTGCCTTCGGATCCCCCGCCATAGAGAGATAATTCCCTATTTGACACCATTAAACCAGTCGTTCTTTTTTGGCTCTAAATTTTTTTCGTTCCTTATTTGACCTCAATGTTAACTTTCATTCCTAATATGACATTCTGTTTGTTTTCCCATCCAACTGCCGTTACATGTCATACGAAAAGACCATTTTGCCCTTTGAAAGAAGTGGGCCCCACCAACACACATTCTTCTTCCTCCCTCTCGCTGCTCTGCATGGATGAATGCGCGAGGGGCGAGGATGGCGGGCGCGGTACAAGGCCGCGGACGCGCTCGCGTTCGTGGCGGCGAGCTTCGGGAAGGAGAGCCGGTGGACGGCACCGTTCCTCCTCCGCGACGACTGCGCGGCCACCTGCGCCGGCGGGCCGCAGCGGCCGCCGTCCGGTCCGTGGACGGGCGCATGCCATCGCCGCTGCATCCGGGGGCGTGCCGGCCATGGGCAACACGCCCTGGGCCTGGGCGCGGCGTCATGGGCAACCTCCTCCCGGTCGAGTTCCGCCGCCGCCCCTGAACCCCTGATGATGCCCTCCTCTCAATCCCCTCTCCCATGGATGTGCACACATCCTCCTCTTCGTCTTCTGGCGACTGTGGCCGGTTGCCGCATTCGTAGCGCTGGATTGCAGTGGAAAGGGACGGCGTCGTGAGGATATCTTTCTCTGCGATCAATCCCTCTACTCGCCTTGCTTTCTGGGCAGTTGTTGGTGCTGCCTTTTTGTATTAAAGGTGGGGATCTCGCAGCCGGTGGTGACAGCATTACCGGATCAAGCAAATCTTCGACGGCGACCGCTTCGTGGTGTGGATTGCTGTGGTGAGAAGAGCAGAGGAGCGCTGCTCTGCTCTGTGATCCAAGCGGCCTGGTGCACTCCAGGTGTTCGTCAAAAGGCCCGAGCCAGCAAGCCAGGAGGGAGGAAGAAGGTTGTGCTGGTGGGGCCCACTCCTTTCAACGGGCAAAATGGTCTTTTCCCGTGACATGTAACGGCAGTTGGATGGAAAAATGAACAGAATGTCATATTGGAAATGAAAGTTAAAATCGAGGTCAAATAAGGAACGAAAAAATTTTGAAGGCCAAAAAAAGAACCACTAGTTTTAGTAGTGTCAAATAAGGAATTGTCTCTGCCATAGAAGGTTGTACTAGTTAGTGTTCAGGGTTGTTGGGAGCGACTCCGTCCTATCGGGTTCAGAAGGATATTCGGCGTTTGGGGTGATCATGTACCCCCTGCCATAGAAGGTTAAATTGCTTCGGCTTCGGTCCCCTGCCATGGAAGGCTGTACTGGTTAGGGTTCAGGGTTGTTGGGGGCGACTCCGTCCTATCGGGTTCAGAAGGTTGTATAGTTCGACTATATTTTTTGTAGTTTTCTCAACATTTGTTTTTATAGTATCTTAGCATCTTCAACATTTTACATGCTCATGCAATTCCATGCCTAATTACAGTTTGGTAACATGTTTTGTTGTTCTACACAATATTTGTTATTACAGTATTTCAACATTTTACTTAAGAAATATGTTCAACTTTATTTATTGAATGTTCAACATATACATTTGTACATTTCAACATATTCATTTGCATTTCACCTTTACTATGTTCAATGTTAAACACTACTGTATTTATTATGAATGAAAATGTTCAACATTTCTTCTTTTGTAATGTTCAAAGTCACAATAAAAATTGACATAATGATTAACATTACGAGCATTGTTTCATTGTTAACAGGTTTTTGCTACACTACTGGCTGACAAGTTTCTATGAAAGATCAGTTGTCGAAGCAAATGCTACAGTAGAATTGAATTATATTATCTATAATTTGTACTCTGAACCTACAAATGCTTAAGTTTTATTATCAATTTGCAAAGTTCAAACTTTATTTTGTGAGTTGGTACACACCCGTTTATTTTCCCACTTGCAACCACGTACTCAGCAAAAAATGATACACAGAAGCTGTTTAAATAGACACGCTGTTAAAAAAGTCACGTTGTTAAAAAAGTCCAGCAAGCGGAAGGGAAACGGGAATGCTTTTAAAAAGGTCTTGGAAACGCAACGGAAATGGAAACTACTGCTGTCTACTGCTATTGGGCTTTTTAGATGGTTTGATTAAAAATCTTCCGGCAGACGTATAGGAGCCCCCTACAAGGATCCCTGTTTTCTGGGCTACAGAGACAATAAACTGGACCTTTTTTTCAAATAAAAAAAACAAACCGAACTGGTACATATCGTGTGTCATGGACGAGCTTTGGACTTGGGTCTGTTTAGTTGGTGAAAAAACTTTGTGAGATTTATTGTGGCATAATTATAAACCAAAGATAAGAAGGACTAAATATGATCTAATTATAAAACTAATTACACAGATGGATGAAATCGCGAGATGAATCTATTAAGTCTAATTAATCCGTCATTAGAGATTGTTTACTGTAGCACGACATTGTCTAATCATGGCCTAATTAGGCTTAATAGATTCGTCTCGCAATTTCACCCGGGGGTTATGGAATGGGTTTTGTCAGTTATCCATATTTAATACTCCTAATTCGTATTTAAACATTCGAATTTACTGTAGCGATCCAAAAAATTCGCAAACGAAACAGGGCCTTAGTCCAAAAAAAAAAGAAAAAGGACGAGCTTTGGACTATGGGACAAAGCCTTTTGCGCAACTGAAAAATGATGGGAGAGGCTCTTATCAGTCATTTTAAAATTGTGTGTGCCACCATTTCAATTTATCCGGATCAAAACATTTCCCTCACTACGATAGAGCCTCAACCTACGTGAATTTCGTCGTCCAAGAATAGCAATATGTAATGTACGAAATTTATAAATTTTCGAATGCCATTTACTTTTCTTTAGACTATAGAGAATCTCAAGAGTGGTTGCCGGAAGCTGGAAACGGTTATCATGGAGGTTTTCGCGCATTTTGGATGGAAGTTTGCCAATAGAATTGAAGCTTAGTCTTTTCTTTTATCTGGCTCTAGAAGTCTGCTTTCTGCCAGGGAGTCGAGCCCCAGTGTGAGCGCCCCTGCGTGGGTTTCCTTATGCTGTGGTTTTTGCAGACTAGTTCAAGTTTGCTTCGCTTTATAGACTTTTCTTTAATCCTCCTAGGGTGGGTGTGAGCCTCAGGGCTCCAATTGTCTTGTGTGGATGTTGTCGTTTTGCTGTGTGCACGACTTATCGTGCAGAGGCAGGGACTGTTTGTTCTATTATCTAAAAAAATATATACATAAGGACGGTCAGTCTTTATGTTGCGTCTCCCATAACCGTTCAGACTTCAGACTCACGGTAGCATTGTTCCACCTCTGCGGCGGCCTTCTCCAATACTATGATCTTATAAGACCACGAAGAGACACCGAAGATGCATGTACAGCAACAATCCAATGGAACTTCAGTCCCAACAGAGACAACCACGCCTGCTCTCCATTACTGGTCACGGTCACACGGTGAATCTCTACAGACTGTAAGTTGTGTCACACAGTTGAGCGGGCATACAACGGAGCCTGCAAGGGGGCCAGGGGGGAGCACATTCTATTGACTCTTGCCACGCTTCCTTTGTTGCTTCTTCTTTTGCTTCTTGCGTAACTTGCGTTGCCTTTCTGCCTGCACCATTTTAAGCTGGCATGTCATCGCTGGACATCAAGATATTAAGAACACCATGACACGATACAGGATCATGCAGATTTTATATAGTAAACAGATAGATATACTATGGGGTGGAAAGAGTCTGTGAGACAGTGACAAGTGGAGCTATGCAAAAGAAATTATTAACGACACATATTTTTGGTTGAGAAACAAAATGCATAGAGCTCAGCTGCAGAATAATGACGATCCTTTTCTATCGAGGGCCCTGGGTCATGGACTAGTGTTACTAGGGATGAGTTTTCGAACCCAGAACAAAACAAACTTGCATCCCTAAGTATTACTCATACAGCAGAAACTGTTGATGAAACTTCAGTGCATCAACTAAAATTTCGAGACTGTTTAAAGATCACTTAAAAAAAATACTTCTTACTATTAAAAAAAACATGCAAACTAAGTGATTTAAAGAGCTGGTTCTTCTTAAGAGTGCGGCAATCAAAATTAGAGTTCCATAAAAGAGAAGTGCAAATGAACCAGAAGCACATGACATCACTTGTTTTTCATCAAAGTTGCCAACTAGCAGAGCTCCTAAGGGGCAAAAAAGGCATACCTCGCGTGGACCAATCAAAAGCTCGTGCCATTCCTGCAGATCCTTTTTAAATAGCTCATTATGGTCAACATCAGGAAGCTGCAAAGAAAATATGGGAAGTCTTTATTTGTATCCCAATGTGGTTGGTCCCGGTATTAGAATGAGCATAATGGTTACTAAACGAATATCAAGTTCCAGGCCTCACAGCATAAGTGGTAGATCGCATCCCAAACACCTCACCCGTGTCAGATTGAGTGCCAGTTTCTTCTCCCGGAACAGACATCTCAAGAACTTCATGTCATAGAACATGAGAAAAATCAAACTAATCACTGACAAAATGTGAGTATCACGGTGCATTATTCGTACATGTATTTCAAGGATAATCTTGGCAGAGTAACTTGCTTATTGGCAGTAGATAATAATGGAGTTTACCTTTCAGAAAAAAAATCAAATAGTCGAATTTTGTATAAGTGGGTTAACGACTGAAGGACAGTGGCGTAGCCACCGGGGGGGGCTGAGGGGGCTCCAGCCCCCCCTACACTCATACACAATGAAGAAAATAGATGAAGATAAGGAGAAAATAGAAAGAGAGAAAGAAGAAAATTGAAGATAGAGAAAGAAGAAAAGAGCTCAGCCCCCCCTAATATTTGTTTCTGCATTCGCCACTGCTGAAGGATGGGTAAGGGCATTGACTTTTGTAACTCATTAGATCCAAATACTTGTAATCTTTAATCTTAGATTATGTTTACAAATACTTAGAACTTTTTAATAACTTCATGATGGTAAAATATGAAGACATAGATAGATTGTAGCAACACAATTACTGACCTAATTCCACCTCATCTGCAACACGTTGTTGTAAAGTTCTAGGGTCACCATCTTCTATCGACATCCCATGATCTTGTTGCAATAACTGATCCTCCTCATCCTTTATTACACCAATAATAAGAGGAAACAATGTCTCATTCAAACGGTGTCAAAAGGATGGGCAACCTCAAATCTGACCAGCCTAAAAGAAATATGTAGAACTTGGGTATCGCAAAAGAAACAGTGGTATGAGTATATAAATTATATTCCACATATTTTTATCAGATGCTTTAGACTGATAACACAGCATGCCCTTTACTTATGTCATAAAAATTTAATGAAGCATTTATATTAACAATGAAAAGATCAATTAACAACTTCTTTGAGAAATATGGCACATTATTTTAAAATAGACTAGACTTGTCACCTCTGACTGCAAAGAATTCTTATTCAATGGATGTTCAGCAAATAGTTAGGATATATGAAGTCATTAAACAGAACAAATTTAACAAACATGGAAAGAGCCACACATATCAGAAAGTCTATTATGGTGACCTGAACTTTGATCATAGGGGGAGAATACCTTATAGCTGAGGTTTTAAACTTTAATCACTACTGGACATGCAAAATGAAAGATACATAATGCATTAGCTGAATGAAACTAAACATACCATCTGCATATTTCTTTTATCATCAGTACATGGAGTCGGTTCAAATTCTGCATCAACCATAACAATGTCATCATTCGAGGTTGAAGATTGGGATGTGTTTTCAGCTTCGGATGATTCTTCTGCAGCTGCTTCTTGCCTTGCCCTATCTTCTTCCATAGAGATCTGAAGTGCTAGTTCCAGATCTGGGTCCACACCAAATTGAAAACCAGATGCTCCAGCAGCAAAACCACTTTCTTGGTCTTCTGCTAATATTGGTGAACTGTAGGACGACAGAGCTATTAGAGATAAGATGCTCCTGCATCAGGTTAGAGCCTGATAACATAATATATTCTTACCTGAGGATGGCATCGGAAAGGAAATCTTCTCCTGGAGGGACATGAATTATATGACTGTTGCCACCACTACTCACTGCAGCAACAAGAGCTTCTAGTTTCTCATGCTTTTCATAGTCAGATTCACCGAAGTCGACAACATCAAGAGCAACATTGTTCTTCTTCAGATTTTTCCCGATCGTCTCTAGCTCATTCTTCGCATCTATTACTGGGCTGCAAAGGAGAAATTTAGAACTCGAATATAAAGTATAATCGGTGAAACAGCACTGATCCGACCTCAGACCATACCTGCCAACAAAAACAATTATTCTCTGCTGCTGCTGCTTGTTCTGCCGACTTTTTAGTACAAGTTGAGCGACCTGGATAGCAGTAATCAAGTTTGCTTCACCACCAATTTGCAATCCTAAACCCAAAACTAGACTCATCAGTCCTTTAAATCATGGTGGAAGCAGATTTTCGATAACTAGCATTTTGAAAAATCTCTTAGGTGCAGACAACAAGATACAACATACGATTCCAAGAAAGCTATATTATCTAGTATCTACAGGGTCACAACACTAGATGATCCCAGCACGGTTTTCTTTATGTCAAACATATAACGCAGGAATACTCCCTAGGTGCAAGCAACCAGGTATTAAACTCAAAACAACCAGAGCACCAATAGTAATTGGCAATATTAAATGAGTAGCTACTGCTGAGAAACACTTACATAAATATGCTTCATATTTTTCCTACAACATGGCTAGGAAATCAATAACTGAAGGTGTGCAGTTGAGGACGTGTTGATGTACAGAATAAAAGACAATGGAGCAGATAATTCTTCGCTATGATATATTGTAATGTAATGGACATCAACTACTGTTGCATCAACTAACTAGCTAAGCAAGTCAACCAAATTCAACAATTGCAGTACCAGTCAACATGTAATGGTCTCTGAAGTGAGGATCAATTGTACGCACACAGAAGATATGTGCAAGCAGCAAGTTCACTAACTGAACTGAATGCAGGGTGCTCATGAGTCATGACACTTAATTTCAGTATTCAACTATATATAAACTACTATATAGATGAACAACAGGATGCATTGCCATGTTGTACAAGGCTACAAGCAGCATTGCAGCGACATTAATACATTTTACTGTTTCTTACAAATAGCACTCCAGGAGCACCAGCTAACTGGCTAAGGTTACACTGGTACAGTGGTACTCCACAGAGAAGACGTGAATGGAAACTCGCCCTACGCCATTAGAACCTGAATTTGGTGGATTGGGCAGCGAGCCACTTTGTACATTTTCGGATTTATCGAATGACAAGTTGATGCAGCAAATAAACAAATCTGGCAAGCGGGTATTTCGCGTACCGCGCAAGCGTGGGAGGATCTTGCGGACATCGTTAGTGGGCGTGGCGAGAACGCTGACGCCCCTGCCCGCCATGGCCAGCACCCCCACCGTGCTCTCGAGGTTAGCCTGCGTGGCCCAAAATCAAACGGGATCACCCAAAAACGAAGCGACGAAGTTACAACCCATGGCGGCGGCGCGCGCGCGTGGGTAAAGGAGAGAAGCGATCGAGACCTGCAGCTTGATGTTGCAGACGATGGCGGTGGCGGTGGCTTGCTCCGCGAACCGCGATGGGCGGTAGTCCCCGTTCCGCATCCACTCCGAGTTGTCCAGGCAGACCATCGTCGCCTGCGGTTGGATTTGGTGGACCACCGCCGAAACCGTCAGGAATGGTCAGAAATCGCTGGGCGTCAGCGGATTCGGGCAGGAAGAGGAGGGTGTACAGGGAAGCGTAACGGACCTCGAGCACCATGTCGCCAGCGGCGGCGGAGGTGGAGGCGGAAGCAGGGGTGGGGGGCGGCCAGCGAGGCGGTGAAGCGGCCGATGGCGTTGCTTCAGAAGCGTGAGGAGAAGGTGTAGAGTGGGGTGGCTTCTCGGAGACGGTTGGCGATCGAGGAGGCCTTGTTTCGGTCGGACGTGCTCCGCGGGAGAGCTGCTCCAAATCAAGCAAACTGCGGCTGCGGGTCCACCGTGATCATAATCCAAACAATTTGCTTATATTATATTATTAATTAAAAGACCGTGCCGACGCACAAGCAGAGCCACATGTAACCAGTGCGTAAACCGTTTCTCTTGCTAAGGCCTTGATTAGTTGCACAAACTTTTCAAACTTTTCACTATTTATCTATCACATCAAGTGTTAGAAAACTAATTAAAGGTATTAAACGTGGATTAATGATAAAACCCATTTTATAACCCCGGGTAACTTTGCGACACGAATCTAATGTGCCTAATTAGGCCATGATTAGACAACGTCGTGCTACAGTAAACAATATCTAATGACGGATTAATTAGGCTTAATAGATTTGTCTCGCGATTTCCCGTCCATCCGTGTAATTAATTTTATAATTAGATCATATTTAATCCTTCTAATATTCAATTTAAAATTGTTATAATAAATTTCACAAACTTTCTCCACCAACTAAACAAGCCCTAAACCATGGTCTAGCAAACAATAAACACAGCGTTAAAAAGCAGCACGCGACGGGTCACGCAGAAGCGGCAAACCTCTCTTACCTAACAAATCTTAGATTGAACACAGCGCTGAAAGCCAACACGCAACTGGTCACGCAGAGCAGCGCATGACTCCTCTCCACCTACCAAATCAAATAGGTTCAATGTACAAGACGTACTTTTTTTTTTGAAACAGGACTTTATTCATTCATATAGCATGAGACAAATTAGGCCATGTTTAGTTCACTCAACTTTTCAAATTTTTTTGAATTTTCACTATTCATCAAAGGGAATCTTACATGTATGGAGTAGTAAACGTGTGTTAATGACAAAACCCATTCCATAACCCCGGGTAACTTTGCGAGACGAATCTAATGAGCCTAATTAGGCCATGATTAGACAACGTCGTGCTACAGTAAACAATCCATAATGATGGCTTAATTAGGCTTAATAGATTCGTCTCGCGATTTCTCGTCCATCCGTGTAATTAGTTTTATAATTAGATCATGTTTAGTCCTCCTAATCTTTAGTTTAAAATTGCTACAGTAAAGTTCGCAAACTTTCCTATTCCAACTAAACAAGCCCTTACAATCACCCTCAAGTATGCTATGAACACAGGCGGGGCTCATCATGCCACTCCCTTTCCATCAGAATCCTGCCTAGCAAGTAAGTGGGCAACCTGGTTACACGATATTGTAATGAACAAAACAAAAACCATGTAGACATTGGAACTATTGTAATGAACAAAACAAAAACCTTGTAGACATTGGAACTTCATCTGAAAGGCCGACTCTTCACCTGGAGCAACGAAAGGGCGAGTCCTACCCTTGAACGCATAGATCGTGTGTTCGTGACAGATGACTGGACATCCTCCTTTCCAGACCACAGCTTGACCGCCCTCTCATCGGAGGGATCAGACCACGCTCCTTTGCTCCTACAGACGAATTGTGTGATGAGTTCCTTCCGGCGATTCAAGTTCGAGACGATCTGGCCAAAATATGAAGGCTACTTACAAGCAGTGGAAGATGCTTGGAACAGTCCTTCCACTTGGCCTCAGGCCGATGCTTTCCGCATCTTGGACTCCAAACTCCGGTCCACCACAACAGCACTACAGAGATGGAGCGCTAAATACTTCGGCAGCATCCGCCTATAGCTAGCGATCGCCAAAGAGCTGGTCTTCCGCTTTGATCAGGCGCCAGACCATTGACAGCTAGCCGATCACGAACGGGACTTGAGAAACAAGATGAAGCTTCGCTACCTGGGTTTAGCTTCTCTCTTACGCACGGTCGTACGACAGCGCTCTCGGGTAACATACCTGGCTGAGGGTGATGCAAACACAAAGTTCTTTCACCTACAAGCATGCCATCGAAGCCGGAAGAACCACATTCGGTCTCTGCAAGTTGACAACATGGTTGTGGTTCAGGATGAGGCCAAGGCAGAGGTGGTTTTCGAGCACTTCAACGACATCCTTGGTAAAGCCTCTTCTAGTACGATTACGGTTATCGGGGATAGAACCCCGACGGTACCCAGAAGGCGGATTGGCCCAACCAGCAAGAGACGGCCCAATCCGAGTGCTATCAGGCCGGGTTGTTAGACTGGGTGGCCCATCAGTCGAGAGGTCCACCAGTCGGACAAGCCGGGATGAGTACGACGGTGTACGGATAAGGAAGGAGATGGCGTATCTCGCAAGAAGATCGGAGATCAAGATAAACTAGTCGAAATTCTAGGAAAAGATATTTGTAATCATTGTAGGATCGAATCCTTGTATTCCGGGTAGGTTACGATCTCTAGCCGACTTGTAACTCAAGGCAACCGGACTATATAAGGTGCCTTGGGACCCCCCTCTAGAACACGATCAACAACAGCCAATCTACACCTCGAGACTAGAACCCAACTACGGAGATCCTTCAGGAACTTCATACACAGCAATACACACCCAACACAGGACGTAGGGTATTACGTCATCTGACGGCCCGAACCTGTTCAATCCTTGCGTCTTGTGTTACCATCGACTTGTGATCCTCGATCTGTCTCTCAACAAATCAACCACGCAGACTACCCTGTGTGGACTGCCGGGTCCATAAATCTGACAGTTGGCGTGCCAGGTAGGGGCTGATCGATGAGATCAATCTACAAGCTCGATGGCATCTACTTCCGCCGTCATCACGCCGGCATCTGCAAAGATCTCCATCGCTGAAGGGGCCATGTTCTTCTTCGGATCCATGGTCTTCACCGCCGGACCCAAGGGAGAGCTCTCCTTCAGCCGCGACGCCACCCCGGAGGAGACCGCGCCACGACTCGACGCTACTCCGGACGGGGTCGTCACCATCACCACTCCGCCATCAATGATCGCCGACAACTCGACGATCGCGATGGTTGACGCCGCCCTCCCAGTTTCCGAGGGGAGCCCTCTTCCGCCTACACCGTCGACTGCTTCGTCTACTCCACCTCCCCCACGCAGGGCTCACATGACACCCGAGGAACGAAGGAGGCGATGGGCCGCACGCCAACGCGAGTTCGAGGCAGACATGGACCGAGCCATTGCCTCCGTCGGTGAGTGCATCGAACTGGCCGAATCGCACGCTAGGACGTCACTCCCCTGACACGATTCCCGTTCGGACTCAGGAACAGCGGGGTCGTATACCAAGAAGCACTCGGCGAACGGCCGAGCGCCGACTACTCTCCAGAAGCAAGCGGGGCGGCCAACTCCATCACGATCACCCAGATCGAATCTGCTCCGAACGTCACGACAACGCAACCTCCTCGTCGTCAAGACGTGCCGACTCCGCCCGAAGAGGAACCATCGCCGACTTTCCCGAAAGTCACGCGCATCCTCCCCCCAAACAAGAGGATCGTGCCTGCCAAATGGGAGACGTTCGTCTCCGACATATCCGCCGACGAAGCCACAGTCCAAGGAGAGGATCAAGCGTAGCGTGACGCCAGGATCAGGCGCAACGATGAGAAAAGGCAGCGTCGCGACGCGCGATGAGACCGCCAAAACCCCAGGGCCAACCGTAACCTCAACGATGATTTCATCCAAGAAATCGGCGGCGTAGGCGTCTACGCCACTCCGTCAGCCAACCTCGCCGCCGCACATCATGAACTGGAAGGGATCCCAGAAACCCCGGAGCTCAACCGCATCAAGACCAGGCTAACCGTAGTCGCGGGTATGATCAACGCCTAGAAGGCCGCCGCCTCTTCGTCTCGTCACTCCAGGTCGGCTAGCCGTCGTGAAGCCGATCAAGACGTGGTTGACCAGCCGGACCTCCGCGAACGACTCCGCAACCGCGACCTCCGCAGAGACCTTGACGACCGCCACCGGCGAAGGGACGAGGAAGAGCTCCGACGACGCGCCGAGTACAACCGTGAACACGACGCCCCGGGGTTGGACCGCGACACCCGCCTACGCCGAGAACTAGAGGCCAATAAGGCCGCGCGCCGCCGCGAGTTCGACCGCAAATACGGATCTCTACTCGAGCAGCACAGGCCGCCATGGGCTCGCATCCCTGAGGATCTCTCCACTGATTCGGGATGCGAGAACACCGAGAACCTCAACGACTGTGACGGCTTCCCAGCGTTTACCGCCCAAGTAAGATCCATCCGAATGCCTGCTAACTTTAAACCTACAGGCATAGAAAGGTACGATGGGAAGGCGGACTCTACAATGTGGCTTCGGACGTACAGCATCGCCATCCGCGCGGTGAACGGCGACCACGACTCCATGTGTGCCAACTTCCCGGTCGCCATGACCAAGGTGGGGCTAAGCTGGCTCCACAGCCTCGAGCCTGACTCCATCAACAACTGGGACACACTCTGCCACAAGTTCAAGAGTTACTTCCAGGGCAGCTCCGTCCGGCCAGGCACAGCATGGGACTTAGGGAAGGTGAAGCAGAATCGCGGGGAGAGCCTCCGCGACTACACCGACAGGTACATGGAGAACCGCAACCTCGTCCCCGGCTGCTCCGAGTCCGAGATCATCCACTACTTCCTTGACGGCCTCGCCGAGTCGGTAGTCTTCGAGCGCCTCTGTGAGGACCTGCCAAAGACCTCCGGTGAGTTCTTTGAGCGGGTAAACAAGCTGGCCAACGCCAAAGAAGCCACTCGCCTCCACTACAACAAGAGAAGCACTCGGGATGACAATCGGCCGCCTCGCCGAGAAGACCGACCAAGGAAGGAGGACCCGCGCCGAGCTCGGCCAGAACCGAGCAGAGTGGGTGACCGAAAGCGCTCTGGAGATCGCACCATCGCCGCCATGGATCGCGGAGGCCCTCGCCCGTGGACCAACTTCAGCACCGAGTTCGACAAGATGCTCCAAGGGCCCTGCCCCATACATAAGCATTCCAAGCACCGTATGATCGACTGCATGGGACTCGCAGACGCCTACAAGAAGCAGGAAGGGAAGCTGCCGCCACGCAACGACGACAAGGGCGACAAGGGGAAAGAGGCTCCTGCAAACCCTGCTTTCCCAAACGTCGAGAGGCAGGTGAACTTCATCCTCGGAGGACCGCCTCAGGTGGATGACAAGCGCCGGGAGAAGGTGCGCGACAGGGAGATATTCTCCTGCTACACATCGCCGATCCAACCGCTCCGCTGGTCAGAGCAGCCGATCACCTTCTCCAGGGAGGACCAATGGTTTCAGATCTCCGACGTTGGCGAGTACCCCTTGGTGCTCAGCCCAATCGTGAACAATGCTCGCCTCACCAAGGTACTCGTCGACGGCGGAAGTGGGCTCAACATCATCTTCACCCAAACGCTGAGGGACATGGGCATCGGCCTCGACGCTTTGGCCCCTTCCCCTCACCCATTTTACGGGCTGATTTCAGGCAAGGGCTCCAAACCACTCGGGCAGATATCTCTCCCCGTCACCTTTGGCGATCAAAGTAACTTCCGAACCGAGTACCTCAACTTCCAGGTCGCCGACTTCACCACCGCCTATCACGCCATACTCGGAAGGCCGGCGCTCACCAAATTCATGGCGATTCCCAACTACACGTACCTACTGATGAAGATGCCAGCACCAAACGGTGTCCTCTCCGTCCGTAGCGATGTGCACACCGCCAAGGGATGCTACAAGGAAGGGCTCCACCTCTACACCGGCATCGAACGCAGCGTACTCCAGATGGAACTGGTCAACGATGCGAGAACATTCCAGGGCGATCCCGGCTCTATCCCGAGTCCTCCAAAAGGAGAGCCGCGCCAACCACCATGCAGCCGGCCGAAGAAGTACGCCTCGTCGCACTCGGGCTCGCCGACTCCTCCAAGACCGCCCTGATCGGTTCAGGGCTCGACGCCAAATAGGAAAGCGCGCTCGTCGCCTTCCTCCGGAACAACGCTGACATATTTGCATGGACTCCATCAGACATGCCGGGTGTTCCGAGGGAGGTGATCGAGCACTCCTTGAAGGTTGACGCGAACGCCAAACCAGTCCGCCAAAAGCTCCGACGCTTCGCGCAGGACCGCAAGGAGGCCATTAGGGTAGAAATTACAAGGCTGTTAGCTGCTGGGTTCATTAGAGAAGTCTTTTATCCCGACTGGCTTGCTAATCCAGTCCTTGTAAGAAAAAAGAATAATGAATGGAGAATGTGTATTGACTACACGGATCTCAATAGGCACTGCCCTAAGGACCCCTTCGTCCTGCCCCGCATCGACCAAGTCATCGACTCCACCACCGGATGTGTACTCCTATGCGTCCTTGATTGCTACTCCGGCTACCACCAAATCGCCTTGAAAGAAGAGGACCAAGAGAAGACGTCCTTCATTACTCCGATCGGCGCTTACTGCTACACCAAGATGACGTTCGGCCTCTGAAACGCTGGCACCACCTGCCAGAGGGCCATAAACCTGACCCTGGATACACAGATCGGCCGCAACGCCGAGGCCTACGTTGACGACATAGTAATCAAGACGAAGAACAAAGCCGAGTTCATCGCCGACCTCTCTGAAACATTCAGCAACCTCCGCAGACTCAACTGGAGGCTAAACCCAACCAAGTGCGTCTTTGGCGTACCGAAAGGGAAACTACTCGGCTTCATCGTCAGCAACAGAGGCATCCAAGCCAACCCAGAAAAAATAGACACCATCCGGAGGATGAAACCGCCGACTAGGAAGAAAGAGATCCAAAAGCTGACTGGTTGCATGGCGGCCTTGAGTAGGTTCATCTCCTGGCTAGGGGATAAGGGCTTGCCGTTTTTCAAGATCCTCAAGAAGACCGACAAGTTTGAATGGACCCAGGAGGCGCAGCAAGCTTTCACCGACCTCAAGAACTACCTCTCCAACCCACCGATACTCGTTGCCCCGCACAATGATGAGACACTGCTCCTATACATTGCAGCCACAACTAATGTGGTAAGCACTGTGATCGTTGTGGAGAGGGAAGAGGAAGGAAAGGTGCAACGCGTGCAGTGACCAGTATAGTATGTGAGCGAAGTACTAATTGAATCCAAGGCGTGCTATCCCCATATGCAGAAACTACTCTATGCACTACTGATTACGTCAAGGAAACTCCGCCATTACTTTCAGGCGTATCGCATCAAGGTGGTCACGCAATTTCCACTTGGCGAAATCCTCCATAACAGGGATGTCACCGGACGAATCATCAAATGGTCCGTCGAACTCGCCTCGTTCGTCATAGATTTCATCCCGCGCACCGCCATCAGATCATAGATTCTCGCCGACTTCATCGCCGAATGGACCGAGAGCCAGGACGTGAAGGAAGACACTAGTGGCGAACACTGGAATATGTACTTCGACGGCTCCTTAATGATCGACGGCGGGAGCGCCGGTGTACTTTTCATCTCACCAAAAGGGGAACTACTCTGATATGTCCTTCAAATACGTTTCCCCCTCACCAACAATGCCGCCGAGTACGAAGCAATTCTCCATGGGCTCCGCATCGCCACTTCACTCGAAATAAGGAGGCTGCTGGTTTATGGCGACTCCGCCGTCGTTATAAACCAAGTCAACAAAGAATGGGATCGCCACAGCGAACGGATGAACGCTTATTGTGAGGCAGTACACAAGCAGGAGGGAAAATTCTATGGAATAGAATACCATCACGTTCCATGAGAGAACAACCTCGCAGCTGACGCACTCACCAAACTGGGGTCAACCCGCGCGGAAGTACCCGGAGGTGTGTTCGTGCAAGGTCTCCTTAAACCCTCCGTTAAAGAATTGGGGGATGAACCAGTGCTTGCCCCTGAACTCTGCGAGGTAATGACCGTCGACGCCAAAGAAGAGTGGATGGCCGAGTTCATAGATTACCTCGCCCGTAACAAGGTACCAGAAGACCCCACAGCACGAAAGATTCTGGAACGCCGAAGCAGGAACTATGTGGTGGTCGGCGACGACCTGTACAGACGAGCCGCTATAAGCCAAGTGTTCATCAAATGCGTCACGAAAGAAGTTTGCCTCCAGATCCTTGACGATATCCACTCGGGAGTTTGCAGAAGCCACGTTGCCGCAGGAACACTAGTCGGAAAAGCATACCGGGCCGGGTTCTTTTGGCCTACTGCCGTCTCTGATGTCAAGGAACTCGTCCGCCGGTGCCAAGGGTGCCAGTTCTTCGCCAAGCAGAAACACCTCCCAGCCCAAGCTTTACACACAATCCCGCCCTCGTGGCCTTTCGCCTGTTGGGGATTGGACATGGTGGGACCGTTTAGAGAAGCTCCGGGAGGTTACACGCACATACTCGTTGCCATCGACAAATTCTCCAAATGGATAGAGTACAAAGCCATTGTCGGAACTCCAACGTCAAAACACGCCGCCTTCATCGAAGAAATCACGCACCGGTTTGGGGGTCCCAAACAGGATCATAACCGACTTGGGAACGCAGTTCACCGCATCCGCCTTCTGGGATTTTTGCGAGAGCAGATGCATCGATGTATATTACGCCTCGGTCGCCCACCCCAGGTGCAACGGACAGGTGGAACGAGCCAACGCCATGATACTCCAAGGCCTAAAAGCAAGGATCTTCGACCCGTTGAAGAAGTTCGCCGGACGATGGCACCAACAGCTACCGCAGGTCATTTGGGGACTCAGGACGCAGTCGAGTAGGGCCACAGGCCACAATCCTTTCTTCCTGGTCTACAGCTCCGAGGCAATCCTCCCGACCGACATCGCCTTTGGATCACCCGCATCGACAACTATGAGGAAGGCGAAGCGGAAGCAGCTCGCGAGGTGGACCTCGACTCCATCGAAGAACATAGAGTTAATGCCCTCATACAGCATGCGCGCTACCAGCAACAACTCCGATGCTACCATGACAAGAACGTCCAGCAACGGGACTTCAACATCGGTGACCTCGTCTTACGCCGAGTGCAATCGACAGCAGGAGCTCATAAACTCTCCGCCCCATGGGAAGGACCGTTCATAGTGACCCAGGTCATATGTCTGGGTACTTTTGGACTCCAATACGAGGATGGCACCGAAGTCCCGCACCCGTGGAATATAGAGCACTTACGCCGATTCTACCCATAACAAAGCTATGTATCACCAAGTTCAATAAAGATATCTCTTTTTCATTTAATTTTTTCTCTTAGCAAAACCACTCGGCATTACTCCATTTCGAGTAGTTCCTAACTAAATGCTACGTAACCGGGCCTGGAACGACGCCTAAGCCTCTCTACACGTGCACGGGATCCGCTCTCGACGTTATGAACTTAGGATAAGTGAAGCGAAGGGAAAAGCACATTCAAGCAAAATAACTACTCGGGCAACCTTAAAACATGAGATAAAATATCCAAAAACCCTCCATTTTATTCATTTCTGAATATTTGTACATACAAAATCTACTCTATTCTACTCCACCACGCATGATCCTACTCCAGCTTGAGGGCCTCGCCGACCTTCTCCGCGATCGGGCAAGTCTGAGCCAGTGCCTCCTTCACTTGCTCGCTTGAAGCATCCGCTGCCACCCCATCACCAACTGTTGCAGGGTCGATCCGTGGGAAGAGCGTCCGAACACGCGCGAGAGCGTCGTTCGCACACACAACCGCCGACTCCTTGACCAGGTCGGCGATCCGGGCCGGCGCGGCCTGCAGTCGGGCGACGAGGGCTGTCGGCTCACCCTCTTCCGGAGCAACGGCGTCCAGCAGGTCCTTCGCCGTGTCGTGGATCTCCGTCAAGGCCAAGTGTGATGAAGCCAGCTCTTGCTCCAAGCCTGTTATGATTTGAGCGTTATTCTGGATAGTATACATCGCTTGAAGCATCGTCATGTCCGTACCTTTTCGGAACTCCTGCTCCCTCTTCAGCTTGCCCACCATAACTTCCTCGGACTTCTGCAGGTTGGCGTTCGCAAAACGCAAATCCTTAGCTCACCGAGGTGACGGGCCCTCTCCATCTCCTTCTCTGAAAAAGCAGGGGAGCACTCGGTCAGGACGAAAAGTACACGGCAAAACTCGACGGCAAAGAAAGAGCACTCAGGAAGTTACAAGGACAAGGCCTTACCATGAAGACTCAAGCGATGCTGCACAATGGCATTGTTCAGACTCTTTTGGGTGACGTCACGCTGACGCTTGTCCCATTTGAGCTCCGCCTTCAGCTTCGCCTCGCGCCGTCGCACTGACTACACATCACGGAGCTGCTCGAGGCGCGACTGCCGTAGCGTGGCTAACCTCTGCACCAATCAGCAAAAAGCGGAGAATTCAGGCAATGAACAATGAAGAATGACAAATAAACAAAGCGGATGAGGAGACAAACCTCCACGCAGCGCCGACATTGGTCGACCGCGAGCTGTAGCTCGGCAAGCACCGCCTCCTCCTCCGCCGTGTTGGCATCAATCGCGGGGACCGTCATAGCCCCCGAGTCGTCTGACTACTTTTGGAGGCCCTCCCCTTGGACCTCTCCTTGAGCAGCGGCATCTCTGTCCGTGTGCAGAGCCGGCACCGAGGGATCCACTACAGGATCCCCAGCGCCACCGCTCGGGGAAGCCGCCGTCTTTCCTGCCCCACCCTGCACGTCCTCTGTCCCGGGCGCCACCACGTTCTCCTTCGGAGCAGGCCCGGCTGGCACCTGCCCCGGTCGCGGTGCCATCGACCCCTGGGCCGAATCCGTCACACCGGGCACCACGCCCGAGGGCGGCGTGCCAACGGGTGTAACCGGGGGGGAACTCGGTTTCTGCGGGGTAGCAGTCGACGACCCCGTCCCGCTGGCCGCCTTTCCATCAACATCGGAAGATTTGCTGAAAAAAGCAGTCAGCAGTTAAAAACAGGAACTTGGAAATAATGATACGTACAAGAAGCGCGAGAACCGAAGACTTACTGGGTACTTTTCACCACAACGACTCGAGGCCGCAAGATCGGAAGCTTGGGTCGCTGTTGCGCCGTGGCCGTCGTCAGGATCGGCCTGGTCCCCAGATTGGAGACTGGCCTGGCATCCGCGGCAGCCTGGACAACGGCTTCCACCACCATCCGCCGTTTTTCTTCTACCGACACGCCCATGGCGCGAGCGTGCTCCTGCTCTTGGAATAAGGAGTCCGACACTGCTTCGTCCTTCTCCTCTTCCCCTTCCTCCATGACGGCCGGGGAAGGTCGTCCTGGCTCGTCAACGTCGGCGTCCGAACCCGCCACTGGCTACTTGGCTGGCTGCGCAGGCGGTTTCTTTGCTGTCACCTTCCTTGTGCGCTTCTGCTTGGGAGGCGGCGCCGTATGCGCCACTGCTTCCTGGATGGAGGGCGCCTCGTCAGACAACGTAGCCGAGTCGTCGTCAGCCGCATCGCCGGCTTCAGGCGCCGCAGGCTTGGAAACGCGGGCCCTACGAGACCCGACTTTTGCCACGGCCACCCGCCGTTTCCGTGGGTGGGTCTCCTCTACATCTTCATCAGAAGGGCTCAGAGAGCCCTCCGTGTCGCTGGCTGCCCACTCCAAAGGAGCAGGCGGATCAACTGCACCTCTCGCAGGGGCGTCGCCTTGATCACCCGGGGCTGCTACCCCTAGGTACGCCTTCCTAGGCGAATCCTCTGGAAACGGAGAAGGAGAAAAGTATTCGAAGACCCGATCCTGCGAGAGTCGCAAAATTAGACGGCCAACGGACGATTAGATCAAAATCAAAGATCAGCATCAAAAGGAACACGCTAAAGTACTCGAAACGAAGACTTACCGGTGGAGCAGGCCTCTTCAAAGAGAACGGGCGCGGTTGATGCTTCTCCGACACGTGGCAGAGGAAGAAGCCGCCTACGTGCGCCTTCATCTCCTCCTTGCCCACCGTCCGGCGAGCCCCCCGGGTAGGATCCTCTCGGCCCGAGTACTCGAAACCCGGGTGCTTCCTCTCCTGGATCGGCTGAACCAGCCGTCGGTTAAAGTTGCAGGCGACGCCGACCGCTGTCAAACCCCGATCCTTGAGCTCCTTGATCATCCCAAGGAGCTCCTCCACCTCGCGCATCTGGTGATCCGCAGGAAGTTCATTCCAGCAGGTCTTGATCTCCGGACGCGTTCCGCGATGGCAGGGAATCGTTGGCGCATGGTTCTCGATGTAGAACCACTCCGCCTTCCAGCCCTTGTGAGGTGTTCAGGGCGATGTCGAAGTACTGGTCCTTCCGGCCTTGACGCAGCATGAATCCGGCGCCTCCCACCACTACCATCTTCTCCCCGCTTGGCTGAGGCTTCAACCAGTAAAGGTACTGTTGACACCAGATTTTCACACCTGATATGCTGAGTCAGATGGTGACGTGGTGAGGCTGGTACTGCACAGTGGGCCCGTTGAATGGTCAAACAGATGATGCCGGAAAAGGAAGCCGATGCAGAATATGGGTCCGATAAAGAAGGAAAGTCCGATCTGATGATGAATGAGAGAATGTGCATCGGCTAAAAGGGAAGTGTAGCATGAACGGGGACTATTTCCTTTTCAGAAGGCGTATTGAAAGTCCCATTCTATGTTAAATATTAGTTTACTTTATCTGCAAGTTAGTCAAGTCCGATCAGGACTCTTCATGACCAGGGTATAAATATAAACCCTCGTCCATTGTAAAGAACTATTCTCACAATCAATACAACCCGGCTTCACGCCAAAACCTTAGGAGTAGGAGTAGATACCGACGAACTCATTGGTGGACGGGCTGCATCAGTTCCTGATCTCCGGCTTACCAGTGAACTAGTTTAAGCTTTGAATTGAGGCGCATCGCCCTTTCTCTTTATACTGTTCAACCGATTTATCTTTGAATTATCAAAATTGATCTAGATTCCCTGCGTCGGAGCTAGATCTTTATTGATTATTCAATAGTTAATCGTTTATCGAGTTGTACTTTAAGTCTCGAAGTCAATCTAGATTCCCTGCGTCGGAGCTAGATTTACCTCTGGATCATCAAGATTAGTCTAGATTCCCTGCGTCGGAGCTAGACTCATCTTGGTTATTTAAAGGCAGCTTTTGCGGTTGTTTGGAGTTGCTAGATTGATTTAGATCTGCGCCATGTGAATTAATCTGATTCTTCAACAGCTTTGAGCATTGGTTTTAGTCCGATTTGAGCAATACTTATCTTACAATATCGTTCTAGGTCCGATTCATCTTCATAGTTTTATCAGGTTGTTCTTTGATTGTTGTGTTTGATTTAGATTCCCTGCGTCAGAGCTAGGTTTGCACAATATATCAAAGATTGATCTTTGATCTTTGATCGTTAAGATTGATCTTTGATCGTTAAGAGTAATTTAGATTCCCTACGTCGGAGCTAGATTCCTCTTGACTATTCAAAGACAGCTTTGAATATCGGAACGATCTTGTTACTATTTTTACTGTTTATTTGCTTGATCTGATTAACACCTGTGCGAGCATCTTGTTTAGTTGTTGGGTTGGTGAATTAAGTTTGATTGTTTAGCTATCTGGTCCGATCATAGCTGGAGTATGTGCGTTGCATCCGTTTGTGAAACCGTGTCGAAACAGTCCTGGTCCGATCGGTTAGCTAGATGGTCCGATAAGATAAATCAAACCGGCAACTAGGCAAGGTGGACAATGTATCGGCTCACACTTTGATTATTTAATATCTTGCTCAAAGACATAGCTGATCCGTTATTTACATATCGACCATGTTTTATGCTTTATTTATTATTATTTAAAAGGTTGATCTGTTACAAGGTCCGATCCCAATTGGTCCGATTCTGAGGTCCGATTCGATGTCTGATTGAGGTCCGATTATATTGGTCCGATTGAGGCCGTCTATGAAGTCCAATTTTGAGGTCCGATTGGCATCGGCCGATACAAGTCTGATTGGGTCTTGGCTAAAATCCAACGTGCACCTGACGTCTGGAATAGAGCTGGCACAATCAAAGAGTAATTTAACTGTTTTATCCCCTTGTCAATTTCAGGTCAAATTGACTGGCACGCCGCGAACCTGAATGAAGTGCAGGCTGGCACTGGAGTGAAGCAAATCTCCCTGGTCTTATTGTGTTGATCGCTGAGGATACGACTGCCGATTTTCCGCGTCAACACATTTTTGGCACGCCTGGTGGGACACGTGAGGCAAATTCCAAGATGTAGTCTAGATGCCGAAAAAGAAGCTGCAGCTAAGCTCGCTGCTGAAAAGGAAGCTGCTGAGAAAGCCAAGGCTGACAAGAACAAGGTTCCTGACACAACCATTTTAGTTAAAAAGGCCGATCTGTCTAAAGCTCAATTAGATGCAGTTCAGGCCCAGATTGAAGCATTTGAGAAGCTCTGCCTTGGCCAATTTGGGCGTAATCGTTCAGGCCCTGTACTCAAAGGTGCTCTCCCAGATCCAGAATTGATCAAGAAGACGACTGATGCTCGGGAGTACCATGTCAACATGACAGAGATGATTCATCAAGCTGTTCATCATGCATTGATTAACCAGTCGGGCACTTTGGTGAATTCTTTAGATAATCTCATCAAGAAGGCGGTGGATGATTCTATTTGTTTGAAAGGCCCAGTCTTTATGGCAGATTCTGCAGGGGCATCAGGATCAGGAAAAGGCAAGGAGACTGAAGATAATGCCATGACCGTTGCTCCGCAAAATCCGACGATTCCACCACCTATTCAGCTAGCCAACGGTTTCCTGTTGATGGCCGATGGAACGATTCTCGGCCCGCATGGTGAAAAATATGCTAGGACTCTGAACGAAGAAGAAAAGCAACCTGCAGCTGCAAAGCTACGTGCAGAGACTCCTGCGAATCAGCGTATGATCGGAGATTACAACAATTATATGATGGATATGCATCAAGCTGGTGGAATGCCACTCGGAGGACAGGAGTCCGATTGGTCACAGAAAATAGCCGAGGTGATTCAGAATCAGTTCGGCTTGAAGCCTAAAGATGAAGCGAGGTTGTATCGGCACCCATACCCATCTTACTTTGATGCAGTGCCACTTCCTCCACGTTACAGAGTGCCGGATTTTTCAAAATTCTCCGGGCAGGATGATATGACCACCATCGAGCATGTGAGCCGATTCTTGGCTCAA
Source organism: Alloteropsis semialata (assembly GCA_004135705.1). Taxonomy (NCBI): domain Eukaryota; kingdom Viridiplantae; phylum Streptophyta; class Magnoliopsida; order Poales; family Poaceae; genus Alloteropsis; species Alloteropsis semialata. Next base: position 11,903,418 of record CM014278.1, read on the forward strand.
TGTGGTGAGGCTGCTTCTGAAGAGGGACTCAGGCTTAGATTCTTCCCTCTGTCACTATCAGGGCCGGCGTTTACTTGGTTCACGTCGTTGCCAGCAGGATCAGTCACAGGATGGTCCGATATGGAGAAGCAGTTCCATAAGTATTTCTTTTCTGGTCTCAATGAGATGAAGATTTCTGATTTGATTGCTGTCAGGCAAAGGAATGATGAGTCGATTAAGGAGTATGTTCAACGATTCCGTGAAATCAGGAATCGATGCTACAGTTTGAGGCTATCTGATATGCAGTTGGCCGAGCTTGCATTCCAGGGTTTGCTCGCGCCGATCAAGGAGAGGTTTTCGGCTCAGGAGTTTGAAACATTGGGACAACTGGTGCAGAAGGTGTCAGCCCATGAGGTCCGATATCAAGAGATGAAGCGTACAAAGTTTTCCAAGCAAGTAACCTATCTCTCTGATTCTGAAGAAGAGGCTGATATCAACATAGCTGAATGAACCAAGTCCAAAAAGCCAGTATCACTCCCATGGAGCAAACAGAGTCCCGAAAAGTTCGTATTTGATATAACAAAGGCTGATAAGATTTTTAATTTACTGCTCAGTGAAAAGCTTATCCAGCTTTCTCCAAATCACTCTATTCCATCGGCCGATGAGTTGAAGAAGCGTAAATATTGCAAATGGCACAACTCAACTTCTCATGAGACGAATGAATGCAAGGTGTTCAGAAGGGAAATCCAATTGGCTATTGAATCTGGCAAAATCAAGTTTGAAGATAACAAGAAATCCATGAAGATCGATGGTCATACCTTTCCTAATAACTTTGCTGATTTCTCCTTTTTCGTTAATATGGTTGATGCTGATGAAAAGGGAAAGTTCAAGGTGCTCACATCGGACCACGCCAAGAGTTCTGGTGCCGTTGATCCTGCAGTACAAGTCACCGTTGAAGAGCTGCGGAGGAATCATCAGGCATTTGGGCATGAATCTAGTGCTCCTGGTGGATATCGGCCACGCGTGACTTCCCAGATGCTGATTAACAAGTACAAAAGGCAGCAAGCAGCGGCTCGAGCATGGGAAGAGCGCGAGGAATGACGGCGTCAGAGGCGCGAATATTAGGCAAGGCGGTTTGATGAAGGGTCCGATAGCCGACGCCGATACGATGACAGGTCCGATGGCCGGCGCCGATATGATAACAGGTCTGATGGACGACACTGGTGTGATGACAGGACCGACGATCGTCGTCAGTACGGATATGAGTCCGATTGGCATATGGACAGGCGTCAAACCTATGAGCAGTACGATCAAGATGATGGTCACTGGAGATGTCCTTTCTTTGTGTTCTGCTGGAATGAGAAGCTTAGATTGCCATCCAAAGCAGATTGTCCTGAATGCAGCCTCCAGTATGAAGAATACAGGTTTTCAAGAGAAGTCGACGATCAGTTCATGAACGGATCGGTGTCAGGATTGATGATCGTCATCAAGAAGATGAAGGCCGAGTTGATGCTCATGGCCGTAAAAATAATGAAGGCCGGGGTGACACTCGTGGCCATGAAAAAATGGAAGAAAAGGCTCCAGTTCAGGATCGGACTAGAGAACCTCAAATGAAGCCTGGACAGTGGTGCCCATCAGGGATTTCTAGATCCAAAAAGAGACGTGTTCAGCGGTTGCGCTATCATGAGCAGATTCAGGAGCAAGAGTTAGCCAAAGAGAAAGTTTGGCGCGTTAAGATGGCCAATGATGATGAAGCAAGCACATCGGCCCCGGTAAACATGGTCTTGATATTGCCTTTTGATTTTGCTGCTCCTGATGAACAGAATGATGATGAGGCCGATTATGAGTTAGAAGAAGCCGCTGCATGCTTAGTTCTTGATTCAGAGAAAGCCATCTTTGAGAATCCAAATGCGAATGGATATCGGCATCTGAAGCCTCTGTACATCAAGGGATATGTTGATGGGAAGCCGATGACCAAGATGCTTGTTGATGGAGGAGCTGCCGTCAATCTCATGCCCTATTCCACATTCCGCAAATTGGGCAAGGGGATTGATGATCTGATCAAGACGAACATGACGCTCAAAGATTTCGGCGGTAACGTTTCAGAGCCTCAGGGGGCAATTCACGTGGAGTTGACCATCGGTAGCAAGACATTGCCGACCACTTTCTTTGTGATTGATGGGCAAGCTTCCTACAGCATGCTCCTCGGGCGAGATTGGATTCATGCCAACTGCTGTATCCCATCCACAATGCACCAGTGCTTGATTCAGTGGCAAGGCAACAATGTGGAGATTGTCCCAGCTGATGATTCGGTTAGCATTGCAACAGCCGAGTCAACGATTTGGGAGTTTGAAGGGATTGAATGCCTGTCAGGAAAACATGGGATGGTGACTTCCTCAAGGTGTCCGATCAAGGATTACAGCCGATCCAAGCAGTCGGCTCTGAGACTTTATTTTAAATGGCCGATTGTATAGAAGATTTTGAAGACCGAAGTGAATTCGGTAAGTTAGGATTTGGATTTACGTCGGCCGACGAGTTAGAGGAGATAGACATAGGATCTGGTGATAGACCAAGGCCGACGTATATCAGTGCTAAGTTGGATCCTGAGTATAAACAAGAGTTAATAAAACTTTTGAAAGAGTATTCTGATTGTTTTGCTTGGGAATATTATGAAATGCCAGGTTTAAGCCGTAATCTTGTTGAGCATCGGCTGCCCATCATACCAGGATATCGGTCACACAAGCAAGAAGTTATTTTGGTTATTGATCATTGAGGACCTAGTGTTGATGCTGTTGAGCAATGAGCCATAGAGATTGATGTGACTGGTTTGATGAAAATAGAGGCCGATGGGGTTGATGCAGTTCCCTGGATCATGTGCTTATTACTTCGCCTCGGGGGGGCAAAGTTCAAGTTTCCTTATCCAATTGAAGAAGTACTACTCTAACATTTGGGTAAAATCGTAAAGCCGATGCTATGCGTCAGGCTTGGAAGCCGATGAAAAAATCGTCTCAAGAACAAAATATGAAAGCCGATGCGACATGCATCGCCTTAAGGGCTATATACAATAAAAGAAAAGTATATTACATCATTAAGCCGCTCGATGACGGAACAGGATATTAGTGTATCAAACCGCTTAATGGGCGGGACAGGCAAGTTTCAATGTTCAAGGCTGCAGATAACTAACTATCAAGTCAAGGGCGGTTTGACGGATCTTGTCGACGTCAACGATGATCTTAGCATCAGCTTCAGCATTCCCTTCTACAGGGTTGATTGATTTATGAATCGCTTTGGCGGCCTTGATATGAGTCTTGTAATCTTCTTCGGCCTTTGCCTTCAGAGTTGGGAGGTCATCAAGTTCTTTTGCTTTGGCCTAGATACTTGATCGGACTTGGATGAGTTCCTGCTCCAGGTGTTGTTCTCTGGCTCAAAGATTCTCAAGCTCTGATTGAATGGAGGCAGGATGCGCCGATAATTCTTCGATCAGTTTTGTTGATTCTTCAGCTTGGGCGTGTCTTTCATCTCTAGCTTTGATCAGATCTTGCTGGGAAGTCCGATTCGCGATCCGGCGGTTGGCTTGTATAACTGTGAAGGAGTGACCTTCTATATAGGCCGCCGGTATCAATGCCTCCTCCAAGTCCGATGGAAGCTGACCTCGCAGAGTCTTGACGATCTAACGAATCGGCTCTGCATCCTTGACGAGATCGATGATATTTTGGTGAAGGAGTGCAGATATGTCGAGTAGCTTCGCCTTCGCCTCATCGGATAGCAAGCCTTGCCCAGAACTGATTTCCTCTTCTTCAGTTTGCAGTCGATCAAAATCGACTGATATGGTCTGTCTCGGTTGAGGAGTGTCTTGAGCCTATGAAGTGAGAAAATGATCAGATACAATATCAAAAAAAGCCGATATGATTATGTCAGGCTGGAATGCTTACTTGTTTCCAGGCCAACTCCTGTTCTGGTTCGATTGAGGGGTTGATATTGCCGCCCTGAATGTTTACTTGCGCAATCTCAAGATCCGTCAAGACATTCTGAATGATTTGCTAGAAAAGAAAGAATTAGAATGAGTTGGCTATCAATTATTGAAGAAATCGGTCAATGATTACCGTTGCTTCTGTAGAATCAGGTGATCGGACCTGTGGAGGAGTTACTGGTTGATCTTCTTGAAGGCCCTGACCTATTTGTGTTTTTTCTGCTTGAAGTGGCGGGCTTGGTTGACGAGGCAACCCAGTTATAGTCCTCTCAGATGAAGACGAATGACCCGAGTGTTCTTGGACTGGGCTCGATTGCATCTGAATGGGGCTTGATGATTTTTGTGGGTCCGATTCTGGGGCTTCGTCAGCCAATAAGTTTGGAGACTTGGTCGGACTGGGCTGAGTTGCAGATGACTGTCCGATGGTCTGATTTTGCAAGAAAATTAGTTTCGATGAAGAGAGTAATTGAATTTGATGAATTTTAAAAAGCTTACCAGAGTGGTCTTCAGGCGCTTGACAGTTTTGGAGGACGTCGGCTTCTTCCTTTTCCTACTGTCACTGAGAACCGACAGGAGGTTGCCGATAGTTGGGGAATCACAGCCGATCCACGGATCTGGCGAGACGTTGCTGTAGACGACTTGCTTCCCAGATTGAGTCACCGTCGGAGGAGAGCGATCAACGTCCTAACAAAGGGGAAGAGATTTAACCAATTTAAATGATGTAAAGAAAAGGGGCAAGTTTGCAGATATTACCTCTTGTCTACCCTTGAAAGTAGGGTGCAGCTTCCGGACATAAGTCTTGCAGGCGATGCAGAATAGATGCTGGCACCATTCGGCCCACCACGTGTTGAAGGTCCGATGAGCTATGAGGCCGATTGCCCAAGTGTCAAGATTGGTTTGATCAAGGGGAGGCTCGAGCTCCAAGAGGTGATCCCATTCTACGCCAGTATCAACTTTTCCCCTTGGGTAGACTCGATCGGTCAAAACTAGATGGGGCAGAATCTGTCCAATACCAAACTGACGGGCGACCAGATTTGGATGGTAGTACTCATAAGTTGATTGTCCTGGCTTACTCAGACTGAGGCCGATTGGGAGGAATTGAGCATTGATACAAGTCCGGAAGATGGCAAGGGCTTCTGTATCTTTCTCAACAATCATGCCGAATTTGAATTTGTAGGGCAATTCATATTCGTCAGCATTGTCATACAAGAACCAGAGCATCTTGTCTTCAGTAATACCTCTATAAAGAAGTGCAAAGTACTTGGATGATTCCTTGGCCGATAATTTCTCAGCAGAAAAACCCATGGCAGCCTCACCAAGCGAAGTACATCGGCGCCAGGTGACCTCATCCGATTCAGGCCTGTTCTCTGGAAATTTGTGCTTCCGGATATTAACTTTAAGGGCCTTGCTCAGATGTAGCACCAACCACATTTGGATAAACCACCAGGGCCCGCCGAGGTTGGTGATAGGTGATCCGGTTCTCAGGCGCTTGGCAACTTGATGAAGCAGATTGTATACTGCTCCCAGGAGATACTGGCCGAGGTTGATAACGTGGTCACTTGCTAGCGACTCGGCCAAATGTTGAAAGTTGGCCGTCGGACCGAGAGTGGTGCCGCAGAAGAAGAATCTGTCCAACCACATGTTCAGAAAGGCCGCATGCTCGCGGTCAGTCACGGGTCCGGTCCGATGATTGTTCTTCATATATCCTTTCCAACCACCAGAGTTTTTTGTCTTGAAATGGTGGGTGAGTTTGATATTGAGCCTAAGAGGGCGTTTGTTGCTGGTGACTTTGAGGCCAAGGAGCATGACCACGTCGAGCAGTGTTGGGGTCATCGGACCATGACCGAAGAGGAAGGCGTTCATTGCATCGGACCAGAAATGTGATGCGGCGATCAGGAGGTTTTCGTTCTTGGCGATAGGTCCGATGCTAAGGCCGATGCACTGGGCGATGTCTGATCTGTCCCAAATTGCAGACTTGGAGGCCGATACTCTCAGATACCAGTCTTTCCATCCAGGGAGAACTGTCGGCCAAGAGCGGAATGCATTCTTCCAATCTTCGACGTCGAATCCGGAAGTCTTGAACGGGATGCGCAGGGTTTCCAGATTGATAAAATCGGTGGGGTCCGGATCTCCCATTGGACCAAGAAAATAAGCCCCTTGGACATCGCCTACAGGGATTAGGGTTTGGGCACGAATGGCCTAGAAAAAAATGCTAAATAAGAACAAGTTTGAAAAGCCGAATCTCAAAATATGAAAATGAGTTCGGATTCGGTAAAATACCTCCGGGATTGGATGGCGTGCCTCTCCTGCTGATGATCCTGCGGGCGCTGAGGAAGAGCCTGAGGCGAAGAGGGTCGATGAAGAGGAGGTTGAGGAGCTCGCTGCTGCCGCCATTGTTGAGGTCGTGGCCGCCGCCATTGTCGAGGTCATGGCTGCTGCCATAGTGGAAAGCGCTACCGCTGATGAACTTGCTGGAGCCGATGCTGAGAGAGAAGCAGATGCGGAAGATTGGAGAACACCCATGGAGGATGATTCAGCCATTTGAGCAGATTTTGATTTGGGCTTGAGTAGATGCGAATGGTCGCTCGGAAGAGAGGAGGAAGAAGATGAGTAGTGCGGATTCTTGGCGAGGAAGGAGGAGTGAACAGCGTGGCCGCCGGTGAAGGTTTTTTATAAGAGAAAACGGCCGTGGCCCGAAAATCGAGGAGCCGCACAGTACAAGGATGGGAAGTTTTGGCACGAAAATCGGTGAAGGAGTTATGATGACAGATACGAATTTTGGAACAAAATAATATTTTATTCCAAAATTGGAGGGCATGTGTTGACACCAGATTTTCGCACCTGATATGCTGAGTCAGATGGTGACGTGGTGAGGCTGGTACTGCACAGTGGGCCCGTTGAATGGTCAAACAGATGATGCCGGAAAAGGAAGCCGATGCAGAATATGGGTCCGATAAAGAAGGAAAGTCCGATCTGATGATGAATGAGAGAATGTGCATCGGCTAAAAGGGAAGTGTAGCATGAACGGGGACTATTTCCTTTTCAGAAGGCGTATTGAAAGTCTCATTCTATGTTAAATATTAGTTTACTTTATCTGCAAGTTAGTCAAGTCCGATCAGGACTCTTCATGACCAGGGTATCATCAAGATTAGTCTAGATTCCCTGCGTCGGAGCTAGATTTACCTCTGGATCATCAAGATTAGTCTAGATTCCCTGCGTCGGAGCTAGACTCATCTTGGTTATTTAAAGGCAGCTTTTGCGGTTGTTTGGAGTTGCTAGATTGATTTAGATCTGCGCCATGTGAATTAATCTGATTCTTCAACAGCTTTGAGCATTGGTTTTAGTCCGATTTGAGCAATACTTATCTTACAATATCGTTCTAGGTCCGATTCATCTTCATAGTTTTATCAGGTTGTTCTTTGATTGTTGTGTTTGATTTAGATTCCCTACGTCGGAGCTAGGTTTGCACAATATATCAAAGATTGATCTTTGATCGTTAAGAGTAATTTAGATTCCCTACGTCGGAGCTAGATTCCTCTTGACTATTCAAAGACAGCTTTGAATATCGGAACGATCTTGTTACTATTTTTACTGTTTATTTGCTTGATCTGATTAACACCTGTGTGAGCATCTTGTTTAGTTGTTGGGTTGGTGAATTAAGTTTGATTGTTTAGCTATCTGGTCCGATCATAGCTGGAGTATGTGCGCTGCATCCGTTTGTGAAACCGTGTCGAAACAGTCCTGGTCCGATCGGCTAGCTAGATGGTCCGATAAGATAAATCAAACCGGCAACTAGGCAAGGTGGACAATGTATCGGCTCACACTTTGATTATTTAATATCTTGCTCAAAGACATAGCTGATCCGTTATTTACATATCGACCATGTTTTATGCTTTATTTATTATTATTTAAAAGGTTGATCTATTACAAAGTCCGATCCCAATTGGTCTGATTCTGAGGTCCGATTCGATGTCTGATTGAGGTCCGATTATATTGGTCCGATTGAGGCCGTCTATGAAGTCCAATTTTGAGGTCCGATTGGCATCGGCCGATACAAGTCTGATTGGGTCTTGGCTAAAATCCAACGTGCACCTGACGTATGGAATAGAGCCGGCACAATCAAAGTGTAATTTAACTGTTTCATCCCCTTGTCAATTTCAGGTCAAATTGACTGGCACGCCGCGAACCTGAACGAAGTGCAGGCTGGCACTGGAGTGAAGCAAATCTCCCTGGTCTTATTGTGTTGATCGCTGAGGATACGACTGCCGATTTTCCGCGTCAACAGGTACCTCCATAGGTCGAAATGGGGAGAATCCCCAGGTAGGCCTCGCACAGGTGGATGAAGACGGAGATGGCCATGACCGAGTTCGGGTTGAGGTGGACGGCCTCAATCCCGTAGTAGTGGAGCAGGCCCCGGAAGAAGGCTCCCGCCGGCAAGCCGAACCCCGCCTCGAAGAACGGCTTGAAAAGCACCAGTTCGCCGGAGTTCTCCGATGGGAAGGCCTCCTCGGCACTCGGGCGCCACTTCGCCATTGCTTGAGGTGGAAGGATGCTCCGCTCCACCATTTCCTCTAGCGCCTCCTTGGTTACCTTCCCCCGTGCCCATTCGACGGCGGGGGAGGGGATCTTATCTGACTTGGGGAGGTCGGCGAGCTTCCTCTTCGGTGCCATGGCTTTGGGCACGAAGACCTTCCTTCGCATCTGCGAGGCTTCGCTCCTGGTGGTGGCTAAATCCGCGGAGCAGATCTAGAAGCAAAGAAAGGCTCTGGTGGCAGCGGAATGAAGGATGGAGCGAGGGAGGAATGGATTTGGAAACAGAGGGATTTCCCCGTTAGACCTAACCCTCGCCTTTTATGGCGCTTCACAAAGCCCGAAATTACCGCAAGATGATGTGATTAACGGATGAGAGTGCAACGGTAAAAAGAGCCATTGAGCGCCCTCGTGAACCGTTACGCTCGGAGCGTCAACGTTAAAAACGACCCCGTGCACTTGGGCAAGACGTAGAAGTCGGTGTGCCACCACGGCTCGACCAGCACTCAGACTCGGGGACTGGCGCCGCATTGAAGACTGTGTGCCTCTCGGGCTCGATTGGCCCCGAACAACTCGGGAGCCAACACTGCAAAATAAGTAGCGTGCCGCTAAGGCTCGACTAGCTCTCGGACTTGGGGGCTGGTGCCGCATTGAAGACAGTGTGCGTCTCGGGTTCGATTGGCCCCGAACAACTCGGGAGCCAACACTGCAAAATAAGTGGCGTGCCGCTAAGGCTCGACCAGCTCTCGGACTCGGGGGCTGGCGCCGCATTAAAGACAGTGTGCCTCTCGGACTTGATTGGCCTCCACCACTCGGGAGCCAACACTGCAAAACGAGTGGCGTGCCGCTAAGGTTCGACCAGCACTCAGGCTTGGGGGCTGGCGCCGCATCACATACAGCGTGCCTCTCGGGCTCGACTAGCCCCAAAGCGCTCTGGGGCTGACGCTGCAAACAAGTCACGGCAATTGGACAAGCGCGGCCGAGTCCCGACAGCTCGGGGGCTGGTGCTGCCAAGAAAGGAAACGCAGAAGCTCCATTCTCGAGACAATCCAGGAGAGTGTTCTTTTGCAGATTATACAGCTACAACGAAGCCGGTCATGCGCCGGGTACAAGAATAAAAAGACTCCGCCGTCACGGGGACGGCTTAGGGCACTCGCCGGCGCACCAAGTGTTGCATCCGCAGCAAGCTTGGTCCACATGAGCTCATCGCAAGCTCTCTTGTAGCACCACTGCAGCCATCGACGAGGCAGTCCCTTCCGAGGGTTGAGAGCGAATGCCTCTGGGTACCCCTTGGTTTGCCGGAGCATTACGCCCTGACAGTCCTAAACCAAAGGCAAGGCAAGGAGCCAATGGAGCAGCATCCAGACGCTCATCAACACCTCAAGTACATCACAAGCACTCTTCTAGCACCACGCTTTTATGACTCCATGGATTTTCCCCAGTGGATGAACCCAGCAGTGAACCTCCAGCACATTCGCTACAAGGATCCTATACATACTCACTTCTGGCTGGCAACTTTGACTCCCGGTGAGTATTTATAGCCTCGGGCTACCGGGGGACGAGGAACTCCCCTTCCCAAGGCGCACAGGTCACCCTTATCGCCTTTGGTTTTACTCGACCACGGGCGTGCCCTGTGCGTTCACGGGGGAAACTGTTCTTGTCGCCGCATGCCAGGAACGACGCTCCTCCGTTTATGTTCCCTTTGGGGCATTCGAGAAAGAGGGAATCCTCAAGGACTCAGAACGTTCGTGGAGCTAAGTATTAAATCAATTTATTTTGTCAATTTCGTGAGCTTTTATACAAGTTGCTAAAGTATTGAGTCAGCACACGCCTTAATTCATGAAACCTCGACTCTTCCGTACGCCTACGCTCCTACGCGTGCATGTGGTCTAGCTCCCTGCACTACGGACTATGGCTAACGGGGATCAGGTGCATAAACGTAACAGGCTAACTACCCGGAGAAATTAAAAGACTTAAAAGCGAGGAGCAGGCTTCACTTTCAATACGTCGCCTTTCCTCTTGGATTTGTATTTTTGTTGCACCATATACTGCCTTTGCACCATGCTTTTGCGGCAGGGTATGGACGACTACTCAGCGTGCTTCAGCCTTCATGCTCGGGGGCTGGCGCCGGTACGACTACTCGGCGTGCTTCGGCCCTCATGCTCGGGGCTGGCGCCGGGACGACAACTCGGCGTGCCTCGGCCCTCATGCTCGGGGGCTGGCGTCGGGATGACTTGTCGGCACGTTTGGACCCTTACGTTTAGGGGGCGGGCTGCCGAAATTGACGCCAGAAGGAAATGTCAAGATGCTCCTCGAATAAGCCTTGAGCCGATTCCAACGGAATCGCCTTAAGGCTCGGGGGCTACGGCCAATGGACGCACCTCGCGGCGCATCCGTTGATTGTCTGGCGACCACGACGAAGATGATCAGAACAAGGCTACAAACCCTTGGACCGATTCCTTCGGAATCGCTTCAAGGCTCGGGGGCTACGGCCAACGGACGCACCTCGCGGCGCATCCGTTGCAGACGGCTCTCTTTTCTCTCCAGTATCACGCGGTTTTGCTTCCAACCGCAGCAAGCTCGAAGCTCAGCAGACCCATGAGGAATGCTTGATTATAATTGTAAGTGGTTGTCTCTCAAACCCATGAGGAGCATAGCAAGGTTAAGAGTTTCAAAAACTTTTCATAAATTCCAAGTACTCGAGTAAGTAAAAGTATCTTTCATATTAAAGCCATATCTCAAAATGCAATAACTTAGATGACATGAGTTCCTAAAAACATGAGGATTTCCACAAGCCAAAAGGTATAGGGAATAAAATATATGTAAGTTAATATTCTCCATGTGATGGGGAGATGCAAAAAGGGTTAATTTAATTAAGTTCAGAATTCCATGATCAGGTTCTGCAAGTATTCAACTGAAACAGGGGTTAGGACGATCAAACCAGCGTGCAGGAAAAAGAAGAAGCCAGGTGGGACCCAGGCCAGGTCAGCCTACCTGGTGGGGTCGGGCGACCTGGTGGTGACTCCTCTGGTTCAGCCCTTTTGCATGATGTTCTGAGTCGTTCTGTATGCTCTGTTTCGCATTGGATCACTCTGTTTTCCGTTGCGAATCTCCCCCACACTTGTACCTTTTATTCATAAACAAGTGGAAACAAAAAAAGCAATCCTAATACACTAAACAATTTATTTTATTCATGAACTCAGAGGCACATTACATGATGAACAAATGAAATAAATGAAATGAATGAATGAAAAGACTAATATGCCTGTCCTAAACCAAAGCCTAGGGTGCCTATGGTGCATTGTAGAGATTTTCATCCCCTACGGCTTTGGCATAGTGCTTAAGCTTCACGACTGTTGATCTGCGCAGTATATCAAAGTCGTCTTGAAGATTAATGCGCTCAAGTCGCCTTCGGCGAACCTCTTCTCCAACTTTGCATAGTCACGACCGAGTTGATTAATCAACTCTAGCAACTCAGCGTTGGAGGGAGCCTTGGGGGCCTTTTCCTCATCACTCTCGTAATGACCCCCAGGCCTGCGAATTGGAGGAGGCTTGATGTGCCTCTTGATCTTGCGGGCGGGTGAAGATTCCACCGACTCCTCCAATTCCTTCCTCTCCTCAGGTGCGAGGGGAGGGAACAGCCCCTTTCCATAGCCACCCCCGGGTTTCTTTTCCCCAAAGACCCGGAAACGTGGCTCTGGGGTGCTAGCAGGAGAGTAGATGGAAACATCAGACGTATAGTGATACACCACGACGTCCTCCCACTTGTTTCTGACCACTTCCTTCAACTTCTCCCCTGGTTGAAGCTTGGGGAGTCCATCCCCCTTGATTGGAGTGGCTGCCGGCGTCTTCTTTGGAGTCAATTGCCCCGTCGTCAGCCTTCTGTACAGGCTTGATGCCCGTGCATCACGCCTCTGGGTCCTCCTCGGAGACTGGGACCGCGCCGCCGAGCGAGACATTGAAGGGCCACCGAGGCCGATCGGCCGACCTATGCCGTCGGTTGATCCCCTGGTGCGTCCTCTCATGTCCTCCTCTGGCGGGAGGCTGGCCAGAGGGGATATGACCACCTCCATGGCCTGCTCCAGGTTGATGGGTACTAGTTGGTTCGTCGGAGTGGGCTCTCCTTCCAGATCGAAGGTCGATCGGGATTTGGGGTGGCTTTTGCCGGCCATTGTTGGGGATTTGGAAGGTGTGGTTTGGTGGTTTCAGAATGTGGGCAAGAAAGAACTCAGATGAGAGGAAAGAAGAGGATGGGTGGAATTTTAAAGAAAGAATGACCCTCTTCTCGGATCCATCAGAGGTTGAATCACTCGTCCACCGCGGAACGGCTTCAGAGATGTTGGTGCGGGACATTGGCAAAGGATAGGGCTGATCAGGCTCAGTGGCACGTCGGCCGACCTGGTGGGGTCAGCCGATCTGGCCTTGAGCCTGGTCGCCTTTTCCCTTTTTGTGCACTACGTGACAGGTCCAATATACCCTAAAGTGTGTGCATACAGGCTCTAGGGGTTAAGGACTTAGCAAAAGGTGTAATTATAAATGGAAATTATCCATGACCAAATTGATCACATCAAATTCCTCATCTACTTTATCAGGTTCAAAGAAAACTTTTAAACATTGACCATTTACCTTGAAGAGGTTACCTTCATCATCTTGGAGTGTGATTGCCCCGTGCGATGAAGTTTCCACCACAACGAACGGTCCTTCCCATTTGCTCCGAAGTTTTCCATGCCCAAAGAGCTTCACCCCCGAATTAAAGAGTAATACCTTATCCCGGGGTGGAACTCTTTCACCTTGATCCTTTTGTCATGCGACCTCTTGGTTCTATCCTTATAGATTCTGGCACTGTGGTACGCTTTGTCCCTCCACTCTTCTAGCTCTGACAGCTGCATTCTCCTCATCTGCTGGGCTGATGGCAAATCCATATTCCACTTTCTTATGGCCCAGTGCGCCCGATGCTCTAGCTCAACTGGTAGATGGCAAGTCTTGCCGTAAACCAGTTGATATGGAGACATCCCGATTGGCATTTTGTATGCCGTTCGGTAGGCTCATAGAGCATCCGGTAGTGTCGGATGTTTGGACCCGGCAGTCCACACAGGGTAGCCTACGTGGTTGATTTGTTGAGGGACAGATCGAGGATCAGAAGTCGATGGTAACACAAGACACAAGGATTGAACAGGTTCGGGCCGTCGAGATGACGTAACACCCTACGTCCTGTGTTGGGGGCGATTGTATTGCTGTGTATGAAGTTCCTGAAGGATCTCCGTAGTTGGGTTCTGTCCTAGGTTTCGTATCGTGAGTTGTAATTGTGTTCTGGAGGGGGGTCACAAGGCGCCTTATATAGTCCGGCTGCCTTGAGTTACAAGTCGGCTAGAGATCGTAACCTACCCGAAATACAAGGATTCGATCCTATAACGATTACAGATATCTTTCCCTATAATTCCGGCTAGTTTATCTTGATCTCCGAGCTTCTTGCGGGATACGCCGTCTCTTTCCTTGCCGCGCGCGCCGTCGCGCCCATCCGGTTCGCCCGACTGGTGGGCCTCCTGACTGGTGGGCCAGCCAGTCCGTCAAACCGGTCCAGTTGCACTCGGATTGGGCCGCCCCTTGCTGGTTGGGCCAATCCGCCTGCTGGGTACCCCTGGGGGTCTACCCCGACAAGCCCCCGAGTAGTACGTGGTTGAGAGACAAGTCGGCGAGGTCGTGCTGTCTGATGAGCGTCGAGCCTGCTGCAGTTGGAAGCGAAACCGCGTGATACTGGAGAGAAAAGAGCCGTTTTCCAACGGATGCGCCGCGAGGTGCGTCCGTTGGCCGTAGCCCCCGAGCCTTGAAGCGATTCCGAAGAATCGGTCCAAGGGTTAGTAGCCTTCTTCTGAGGTCACCGAATGATCAACGGATGCGCCGCGAGGTGCGTCCGTTGGCCGTAGCCCCCGAGCCTTGAAGCGATTCCGAAGGAATCGGTCCAAGGGTTAGTCAAGGAGCATCTGGCTAAATCATCCAGCGTTAATTTCGGCGTCCAGCCCCCGAGCGTGAGGGCCAGCGGAGTCCTGCGAGACACGCCGAGTGGTCGTCCCGGCGCCAGCCCCCGAGCGTGAGGGCTGAGCACGCCGAGTGGTCGTCCCGGCGCCAGCCCCCGAGCGTGAGGGCTGAGGCACGCCGAGTGGTCGTCCCGGCGCCAGCCCCCGAGCGTGAGGGCTGAAGCACGCCGAGTGGTCGTCCCGGCGCCAGCCCCCGAGCGTGAGGGCCGAGCACGCCGAGTGGTCGTCCCGGCGCCAGCCCCCGAGCGTGAGGGCCGAGCACGCCGAGTGGTCGTCCCGGCGCCAGCCCCCGAGCGTGAGGGCTGAGCACGCCGAGTAGTCGTCCCGGCGCCAGCCCCCGAGCGTGAGGGCTGAGCACGCCGAGTGGTCGTCCCGGCGCCAGCCCCCGAGCGTGAGGGAGCACGCCGAGTGGTCGTCCCGGCGCCAGCCCCCGAGCGTGAGGGCCGAGCACGCCGAGTGGTCGTCCCGGCGCCAGCCCCCGAGCGTGAGGGCTGAGCACGCCGAGTGGTCGTCCCGGCGCCAGCCCCCGAGCGTGAGGGCTGAGCACGCCGAGTAGTCGTCCCGGCGCCAGCCCCCGAGCGTGAGGGCCGAGCACGCCGAGTGGTCGTCCCGGCGCCAGCCCCCGAGCGTGAGGGCCGAGCACGCCGAGTAGTCGTCCCGGCGCCAGCCCCCGAGCGTGAGGGCCGAGCACGCCGAGTAGTCGTCCCGGCGCCAGCCCCCGAGCGTGAGGGCTGAGCACGCCGAGTGGTCGTCCCGGCGCCAGCCCCCGAGCGTGAGGGCTGAGCACGCCGAGTGGTCGTCCCGGCGCCAGCCCCCGAGCGTGAGGGCTGAGCACGCCGAGTGGTCGTCCCGGCGCCAGCCCCCGAGCGTGAGGGCTGAGCACGCCGAGTGGTCGTCCCGGCGCCAGCCCCCGAGCGTGAGGGCTGAGCACGCCGAGTAGTCGTCCCGGCGCCAGCCCCCGAGCGTGAGGGCTGAGCACGCCGAGTGGTCGTCCCGGCGCCAGCCCCCGAGCGTGAGGGCCGAGCACGCCGAGTGGTCGTCCCGGCGCCAGCCCCCGAGCGTGAGGGCCGAGTCGAGCTGTCCGAGGCACGCCGAGTAGTCTTCGTCTTCCTCGTCATGCGGTAGCACCAGCCCAGTACTCAAAAGCACTCAGCTAGCGACCGTCGTGGAGTGTAGCGCCAGCCCGAGTGCTACAAAGCACTCGGCTAGCGACCGTCGTGGAGTGTAGCGCCAGCCCGAGTGCTACAAAGCACTCGGCTAGCAACCGTCGTGGAGTGTAGCGCCAGCCCGAGTGCTACAAAGCACTCGGCTGGCGTGGAGTGTAGTGCCAGCCCGAGTGCTACAAAGCACTCGACCGTCGTGGAGTGTAGTACCAGCCCAAGTACTGATCGGCGCGAGTACTCAGCTGGCGGCGATGCCGGAGTGGTCCAGCCCCCGAGCGTAACAGGCAAGCTCGGGATCCAAACCTGTGCCCTGCAATTAAGATATGAAGGATAGGTAGTATATGGTGTAGCAAACACTAATTCTGGAGAAAAACATTCGGCGCTGTATGTAATAGAATTTCTACTTCCAACTCTTTAAGTCTATTAATTTCCTCGGGTAGTTATCCTGTTACGTTTATGCACCTGATCCCCGATAGCCGTAGTCCATAGCGCAGGGAGCTGGGCCGCATGCACGCGTAGGAGCGTAGGCGTACGGAAGAGTCGAGGTTTCACGGATTAAGGCGTGTGCTTCCCAAGTACTTTAGCGACTTGTACAAGAGTGGAAAAAGAAATAAATGATGGAGAAAAATGCAATATGCGTCCGTTGGGTGTAGCCCGACTGCTCGTGTAGCGCTCGGGCTGTATAAGCAGTCGGGAACAAACCAAGGGTAGTCGGCGATGATCATGGAGATATGTATATGGAGATACGCGGTGATCGAAAAATATTGTGAAAGTATTAAAGTATGACTTAGCTTGATTCATGAACGATTGTCGACGAAGCCGTGCGCGGTCATCGATGGAACCGCGACGGTTTGTTGATGAAGCGAACTAGTCAAAGTCGATTCCGACTAGTTGTTGGCGGAGTAGTGTCTGATCCCGACTAGTTGCTTAATCGAGATGAGTAGTCGAAGTGGTCGTCAGCGAGTTGATGCTGCCAGACATTGACGTAGTCGTACTCGCAAAGCTGAAGTGATGGTAGCTCGACCTTTTGCTGGTAGCTTGCTTGGTGTGCGAGTAGTAATTTTGGGCATATTGCACTGTCACGGGAGATAACAAACCGCAAAAGTAATTGCACTCTGTCTTGATGCGCGTGTTGCTCTGAACATCGAACAGCAGCAGATTTTTTTTTTCGCATCGGACTTGTACATGGGAAAAACATGGCTTGCATCTTGAGTTTGAATCGGATTGCCTCCGCCTTGATCTACGTGAAAGCATCGAGGATGTCTTCAATTCAGAATTGATTTCCGTGAACCCACAAGAGATTAACAGCGACGATTTCAACTCGGCGACTTGTACCAACGTCGACCTGTCAATCAATCGGAGACGAAACTCGACGATTTCAACTCGGGGGCTACGGAGACGTGTTGACGCAGGATCGGTAAAAGCTGCGCAGAGTAGATCACCCAGCCGAGTTGCCGGCGTAGTATCTCGCCTCGGAGTTCCACCGCAGTAGATCCCATCAACAGGGTTTCTTCGCGTCATCGAGTCGCCAACAGAGTCGGCGGATGGCGAACGACTCGCGCAGCACGATTCCATGCCGCCGCCGCCGCCGAATAAATCTGTGTAGATGAATCTGCCATCGAGCTTGCGGATTGATCTCGTCGATCTTCCCCTACCTGGCGCGCCAACTGTCGGATGTTTGGACCCGGCAGTCCACACAGGGTAGCCTACGTGGTTGATTTGTTGAGGGACAGATCGAGGATCAGAAGTCAATGGTAACACAAGACGCAAGGATTGAACAGGTTCGGGCCGTCGAGATGACGTAATACCCTACGTCCTGTGTTGGGGGTGATTGTATTGCTGTGTATGAAGTTCCTGAAGGATCTCCGTAGTTGGGTTCTGTCCTAGGTTTCGTAGATGTTGTGTTCTGGAGGGGGGTCTCAAGGCGCCTTATATAGTCTGGCTGCCTTGAGTTACAAGTCGGCTAGAGATCAAAACCTACCCGAAATACAAGGATGCGATCCTATAACGATTACAGATATCTTCCCTATAATTCCGGCTAGTTTATCTTGATCTCCGAGCTTCTTGCGGGATACGCCGTCTTCTTCCCTTGCCGCGCGCGCCGTCGCGCCCATCCGGTTCGCCCGACTGGTGGGCCTCCTGACTGGTGGGCCAGCCAGTCCGTCAAACCGGTCCAGTTGCACTCGGATTGGGCCGCCCCTTGCTGGTTGGGCCAATCCGCCTGCTGGGTACCCCTGGGGGTCTACCCCCGACAGGTAGCTTGCTCTTTCATCCTTTGCCCATTTCTGTCACGGTCTTCTGCAGAATGTTCTTGATTTGCTTGTTTGAAGTTTCTGCTTGACCGCTTGTCTGGGGGTGGTACGGTGTAGCTATGTTGTGCTTTGCCCCCAGTTCTGCCAGAAACTTCCGGAAGGTCTTGTCGATGAAATGTGACCCTCCATCACTGATCACCATCCTGGGGGTTCCAAAACGTGGAAAGATGATCTCATGGAACATCTTCCATGCATTTCGAGACGTAGTCCACTGCCACCAGGATGTACTCGCTGTCATAGGATTTGACAAAGGGTCCCATGAAATCAATGCCCCACAAATCGAACAACTCAACTTGTAAGTTGTTTGTGAGTGGCATTGCATCTCTTGCTGTGATCCCTCCTGTTTCTGGCATTGCTGGCATCGTCGAATGAATTCTTTTGTATCCTCATACATTGTGGGCCAGTAGAATCCACTCTGCTAGATCTTCGACCTTGTCCTAAACGCCCCATAGTGACCTCCATATGGGGCTGCATGGCACTGCTCAAGGATCTTTCTTGCCTCGTTTGTTGGTACACATCGCCTGAGCATGCCATCTGAACATACCATACCTTGTACAGGTATGGTTCATCCCATAGATGGAGTCTACTCTCATAGATAAGCCTTCTCTTGTTCTCCCTTGGCGGTACATATCCTGCAACCATAAAGTTCACAATATTTGCATACCAGGGGTCAGAGGCAGTCACCTTGAGTAGGGTGTCGTCGCGTAGGAAGTTATTTATCGGTAGATCCTGCATGTCAGTAAACTACATACGCGACAAATGATCTGCTACTGAATTATCTACTCCTTTTTTATCTTTAATTTTCAAGTCAAATTCTTGGAGTAAGAGAATCCAGCGGATAAGGTGTGGTTTAGCATCTTTCTTGGTAAGCAGATATTTTAAGGTAGCATGATCGGTGTAGACAATCGCCTTAGCTCCTACCAAGTAAGATCTAAACTTGTCTATAGCAAAAACTACTGCCAAGAGCTCTTTTTCAGTGGTAGCATAGTTAAGTTGAGCTCCTGTCAAAGTTTTAGTAGCATACGAGATAGCATGATGATTCTTATTTTTTTGGTTTGTCCAAGGACAGCACCAACAGCATAATCACTAGCATCACACATAATCTCGAAAGGTAGTGTCCAGTCAGGGGGTTGAATGACTGGTGCTGAGATGAGAGCATTCTTTAAAATGGTGAAAGCATGTAAACACTCATCATCAAAGTCAAAGGGTACATCCTTTGCTAAAAGGCTAGTGAGGGGCCTGGCTATCTGAGAGAAATCTCTAATGAAACGCCGGTAAAAACCCGCATGGCCTAGGAAACTACGGATTCCCTTGATATTGGTAGGAGGCGGAAGCTTTTCTATGACTTCAATTTTCGCTCTATCCACCTCTATTCCCCTTTTGGACACCAAGTGTCCTAACACTATACCCTCTCGGACCATAAAATGGCACTTTTCCCAGTTTAGCACCAGGTCCTTGTCTCGGCATCTTTGTAGTACCTTGTCTAGGTTCTGCAGACAATGGTCGAAAGTCTTTCCATAGACTGAAAAATCGTCCATGAAAACTTCCATGATCTCTTCAATCATGTCTGAGAAAATAGACATCATGCACCTTTGGAATGATGTTGGCGCATTGCATAACCCGAATGACATCCTGCTGTATGCATACGTTCCATAGGGGCACGTGAAGGTGGTCTTTTCTTGATCATCGGGGTGGATGGGAATCTGGTGATAGCCGGAGTACCCATCAAGGAAACAGAAGAAGGAGTGGTTTGCGAGTCTCTCCAACATCTCATAGATGAAGGGAAGCGGGAAGTGATCCTTCTTCGTCGCCTTGTTGAGTCGGCGGTAATCAATGCACATCCGCCACCCAGTAACGGTACGCTGAGGAATCAGCTCATTTTTCTCGTTACTTACGACGGTCATACCTCCCTTCTTGGGTACTACTTGGACAGGGCTGACCCATTCACTATGAGGGACGGGATAGATGATCCCGGCATGGAGAAGTTTTAAAACTTCCTTCTTCATGACTTCCCTCATCGCATTGTTTAGCCTACGCTGAGGCTCCCTAGAAGGTGTAGAATCTGGATCTATGGGAATGCGATGGGTACAGAGTGCTGGACTTACTCCCTTCAAGTCCTTGAGGGAGTACCCGAATGCCAAGCGGTGTTTCTCGAGCACCTTTACGAGTCTATCACTCTCGTCCTACGTTAGCTTGTCACTAATGATAACAGGGGAATCCGTGTCTTCATTTAGAAAGACATAGCGAAGACCAGCCAGTAAGGGTTTTAGCTCTACATGTGCCTTGGGTGGCTCCTCAGTTTCAAGTGGCTCAGAAGCGTCATCCTCTTCCTCTATAAAGTCGTGAACATGCTCTTCGAGGAATGACTCAAATGGGTCACTAGGTTGTAGGGATTTCACTTCCTCAGCTGGGTTAGGCTCTACCAAAGGTTCAACTATGGAATTCTTGACCCTAGCTAGAGGTATAGTGAGGAGATTTCTTCCTACTTTGGCTAGGAGATTTCCTTCCGAGGTCACATCCTGTAGGAGGCCCTCGATAGGATGTCCTATCAAGAGGTTGAAATCTGATGTCTCAAAGACGTAAAAGTCTAGAGCCATCTCAATCCCATTGTGCATGAGGAGAAGGTCTTGTGCTAAGCTGAGGCTCTCGAGAATACAGCCTGAGGGTGTTCTAAGAAGTTTTGATGTTGGGGCCAGCTTCTTACGAAGTCCAAGGACATGCGCGAAAGAACTAGACATAATGTTCGCCCCAACAGTTGGGTTGTAGAGAATGTCTACGGCTACCATGCTTACGAAACCTCGAATGGTCTGCCAAGGTGAGTCAATCCAAAAAATTTCAGAAGAAAACTCAGCCTCGTTTGACCATTCCGTGTTTAGGATGGAAATAAGCTCCCTTACAGTTTCGTTTAGGAATTCTGTCTCCATATCAATGGAGGGGGTCTCTACTGTAGGCTTCTTCTGTGTTGTGTAGTTCAAGGTATTCCCAAAGTCTTCAAAAAGGTCTTCCTCGAACTCAAAGGGTAATCCGAGAGGTTGAGTTTCCTCTTCCTCAACGGATAAGGTCTCAGGAGCTGGACTGGGCAAGTCTATGAGTTCTACTTGGGAGTCTTCTTGCTCAGTGTCGGTTGCGTCAGCAGGAGAGTTTTCCCGGATGGCAGCTAGGACTTCTTTTGCTCTGGCTGGGGTTATGTGTAGGAATGAGCCTCCGGCTACGATGTCTATGTACCGGGCATCTTCACTATGCAACCTAGACCGGAAATGCTGCATGAGCATGTAGTCTAGGAAGCCTAGATCAGTCCCAGTTAGACATGAGTCCTGGAACCGGTCCCATGCTTTGGCGATCATTTCCTTCTCTCGTTGTTGGAAGTTAATGATCTCTTTCCGAAGTGCACAGATCCGGTGAACAGGGAAGTATTCAAGATAAAACTTGTCCCGTAACTTTTCCCATTCACCGATCGTTAGCCCAACGGTATGGTCGTACCACTTCCTTGCTCTCTCTTTGAGATAGAACGGGAAGAGCTTCCATCTAATCGTTGCCTGTGTCATGCCTGATATAACCAGACACGAATAGAGCAACTCAAATTCATGTAAGTGATGGTACGGGTTTTCACCATCACCTCCAGAGAAGGATATGTCCTGGACCATAGCTATGAAGGCAGCGCGAAGTTCATAGCTATTGGTTAAAATAGGATTTGACGAGGGGTGTGGCTCCAATAATTCACCCTTTGGAGCAGAGAACTCATAAATTTGGGTGGAATTCATGGTTGAAAACAAAAAAAAGAAATATAAAATAAAAGATAAATGGGTTAGATCTTAGAAAATAGCTACCGCTCCCCGGCAACGGCGCCAGAAAGCTTGTTGACACCAGCGGTGGCAAACAGAAAATCCGCAAGCACACGGCTGTCGTAGTAGCTTTCACCCGTGAGTAAACCAGGTATCGAATCCACGGGGAACGTAAAGGCTATCTAGTCACTAATAATGTCCAGATCGATCGAGTGTATATAAAGGCCGGGTAGAGAGGATAACTTAGCACTAAGGCTATGAATATAGCTAAGGGAATTCTCCTATGCTTGCTTTGGGCACCGGGGTATCCTAGACCTCTAGGAAATTGCCGGCCAACAGCTCTACGCCGTACCCGTACGTGGAGGATTACAAAGGACGGACAGGGCTGTCACTACCTGCCGCCTACCTCTACTAATCCGTGGGGCTACGAGGCAAACGAGGGCAGATATACACCTAAGCACCACGCCTAAGATAATATCAGCTATCCTAACCTTGATCAGAGATTAGAATACTTTACAAATAAAGCAACGAACCCACAAGCACAATAGAGAACTCAGCTTTCTATAACTCAGACTTAAATACTAGTTGGATCCCTTATACTTACTGAGCAGCTCGCATCCGTCGAGGTACATGTGGGGGGGGTCGCCGACACGCCGGGACTCCTCCAGACTCTCCCTCACTCTCTCCCTACTTCTACTCTAGATATGAGGAGGGCTTCGCCTTGGATCTTCACTTCATCTTGATGATGATTAGCCCTACCCCGAGTCCAGGTATTTATAGCATGGAGAGGTGGTTAATAGTCGGTATGCGACGGTTGAGACGGTCCGGAGGTGGGCCCAGGTCAGCCGACTTGGGGGGATCGGCCGACCGTGGGATGAACCGACTTCAGTGATGCACGGCACAGATGGCTCCTTGGAGACGGTTGACAGTTGCTCGTGAAGGCGGTGGCGGTTTCGTCGCTCGGCCAGATCGGCCGACTTGGCTAGGTCGACCGACCCGGGGTTGTGGCCCCTCGGCCCCACTCTGTCAGTGTCACTCTCTTGTGGGCCCCATGGTCGGTTTTCGGTGGGTAATCGTGAAGATATGTAAGTTAAGTCAGGGATGTGGGCCCATGAATCCATGTGCTTGCCACATGGCCCACTCCCATCTCTTTAATTCCACCGACTTGATCTCAACGTCCCTGATCACTCTCAAGTGTGCTTCTGTTGATGGGCTGAGGTTGGACCTCCTGTGACACCCCAGTGTCACTAGGGTAATTAAGGCAACAATTGGAACTTAACAAATCAAATCACAGCATGCATCATGTTTGTTGCATCATGATTTTATGTGCATATATATGTGTATGTGTTGAACCGATAAACTATCATAAAATATAAATAATAAGTTGTGCTTGATAAGTTGTACAAAATCCAATTAGTGGGCACATAAAATGATAGCTTTTCTTTCTAAATGAAGCTTTAATGCTATTGTGGTGCTGAAAATTACAGTGAATACATGTTTAAACTTGTCATGACAAATGAACCCTATCAAGAACTTTCCTAGTTTAGAGCCAAACAAGTTCACTTAAAGGTTCAACCTCGAACTCGAAAGACATACACATGAAATGATGAGTTAACTGTTAATTAAGCCCGTAAGAGAGTTTATCGTAAGTTGACATTAAAATCAAATTTTACCTTTGAACTCAAGTTTTGGCCAAAATAAAAGTTGTAGTCAATTTGTAGGAGAACAATTTTTGTTAAGGGGTATAGGCAGATTCAAACGGGAACATGTCGGAAAAGGCACATCTTCAGAGGTGTTTCACTCTGCTCGAGATACAAAAAACAGCCTGGCTGTTTTCAGGTTTAAACCCGATTTTTGAATATGAACTCAATTTGTGACCTATACAAAAGTTGTAGTCCTTTACCCAATGAACAACTTTTATTTAGTAGGTAAAACCAAATTCAGAGTGTAACAGGTCCTTTTGAACCAGTTTTGGTCGGGCTAATTTGAAACCAATTCTGAAACTCTGAAGATCGCGTTTGAACTCGTTCAAACCGACATCTTTCATCATTTCAAACTGCAAATCCGTCGACTTTTTGCCCTGAACC
This sequence comes from Alloteropsis semialata, assembly GCA_004135705.1. NCBI lineage: Eukaryota > Viridiplantae > Streptophyta > Magnoliopsida > Poales > Poaceae > Alloteropsis > Alloteropsis semialata. The sequence continues at coordinate 11,927,276 of CM014278.1, forward strand.
TTTTAATGAAAGTCGTAGAGGGTAGATTAATCTACAACTTGATAATTTGAGCTCGGTCAAAATCGCTACGGTTTTAAAGTTATTCGGGATCAAATATCAACAAGTTTTCACGTTTCAAAATCCTCTGAACCAGCAGCTTCCTTCGGAGCTACGGCACGGCCGACCATGGCAGGCCATGGCCGCCACGTCGCTGCCGCGCGTCCGGCCACTGCCGCGGCCGAATCAGCGAGCACCGCTGCCTCGGCCAATGGCCGCGCGTGCCTCCCACTCCCTTCCGCTGCTCGGCTATAAATTGTGCCCCCTCCATGTTCTTCCACGCCATTGCTTCTCAGGAACAGAAGCTCCAAAAAACCCAAAATTCCCCGACCGCACCTCGCCATTGTTCAATTCCTCGCAAGAATGGCTCCCTCGTACCCTCCTCTACACCCCTGAGCAGCCCCAAGACCGAGCCAACCCTTCCCCTACCGGGAATCGAAGCCTTTCCGGTCGCCGTCGTCTACTGCTCACCGCGGCCCCTGCCCCACCGTCGAGCCGCGCCTACAGCCCATCTCCGCCCGAACTGACCATTTGGTGAGCTTCCCCTTACTCCACTGATGCTTCCCCATCGTTCTCCTCGCTCTTTTCGTGACCCAAGGTCCAGCGCTGCCGAAGCCGTCGTGCTGTGCACGGACGAACTGTCGCTGCACGCATGTGCTCCCTGGCCGTGAGCCCTGCCTGGCTGCGCGTCGTGCCAAGGGTCGCCGTGCCCTGACTGCACCCCCAGCCGCCCCAAGGGTCGAGCCCAGGCCGGTGCTAACAGCGGCGGCCAACAGAACCAAAAAATCGAAGCTTCCTGTTTCACGTAGTGTCCAGAGGTAGAAGAAGGGTACTGCTGCAAAGGAATATAAGTATAGGGGGTGTTCCATAAAAGTTCAGGGACCTATTGGTGAATCTGCGAAATGTTTTCTTTTTCCTTTGTTTAAATCGGCTGAAAACGGTTTAATGCATATAAAATCGTAGAAAAATGCTAAAAATGTGAAACCACTTTTGTTAGCTTCCTTATAAACAGATCTACACAGTGGTAGGTCATGAACTCATGGAATCTTGGCCTAAGATTTTATATTCTTTTATGTAAAGAAAATGCTAATGGAAATAAAGAAATGCTTAATAATCATTATGTGTATGGAAAAAATATGAAACCACTTGGAATAGCTTTGTTTTGATCATTAGAGTTTTCTGGGTAGGTTGTTCAACATATCTTTTATATGTTTTTCTATAGTTTTTGTGCACTTATGGTTTAAGCAAGATAAAATCTAATTAATGTCTCTGCTATTCATAAAATATTATACTTTTTATGACATGCTCCTCTGTGGTATAGGAACATACTGTAGAAATCCCAAGTACAGAAAGCGTGTGTAGATTTAATTATGATTTAATCTTATTACTAGCTGTTTTAAGTAAATAAATCCTTAAATATTCTGTACACCTCAGAAAAATCTGAAAAATTCACAGTAGCTCCCTCTGTTATAAACATAACTACAGTAAAAATATCAGCTTCTTTGGATGCTTGTAGATTTAATTAAACTTTTCTAACAGTAGCAACTAATGGCTGTCCAAATAAATATAAAACAGTAATTAAAATATGGCTAACACCCTAGAAAACATGTTTTAATTGTCTATACTTCAGAACCATGCTCATTGAAAGTTTTGTTCATGCAAATATGTTTTCTATGCTTTAATCGCTAAACTATGCAAGGAAAAGGCTTAGAAATAGATAAATAAGTGACATCGATGAACACTTAATTATAATATAATTATACTCAGTTAATTTTTGCCACATGTATAATCGAGTTGGTGCAATCATAAGACTAATGATTATGTTGGTGAAAACACTATGAATCTTATGCATGTGCATACGTGTAGATTTCGCGCTAGCTGACGGAACCTACGAGCTGGTGGCCCGGTCCGAGAGTGAGCAGCTTGAAGCCGACGCTACTCCGACTCTCCAAGACCAGGACCAAGTGCCGGGTAGTGCCCCACACTGTGACGAAGGCAAGCACCGGAGCATATGACCCTTATGTTTTGAAATGTCATTACTTTTTCTATGTTTACCTTGCTTGTGCATTTAAGTTTCAGGAGTTGTTTGAAACCTTAGATGCATGATCCATAGGTACCCAAGTTCTTACTAGTAATACTAGGTCGTTAGTTTGCTATGCTAAAATAGGACCGGGAAGAAGTCGAGTGACTTCTCGTCACTCGCGAGAAATAGGTTTCCCCCTTATGTTGGAATCATGAGGAAATTAGTGGATGGGTTTTATGCGATAACCCGTGGTGGTTGATCGTCCCGTCCACCTACTGATTTTGGTTAAGGATGAATGTGTGGCGATGTGGGTCAAGCTTTTGAAAGTACTAGTCGTATGCCGTGAAATAATGGAAAGCGGTAAACCGATGTACCAACTGGAACTGACGTTTGACTTTTCCCCACTCCTTTGGGCGAGGGCGAAGATGGCGGGTGTAGTAGTGGTCGCAGGCCAGCTCTGCCTGGGGCATCTGGGGTTGTGGGACTTTGCACCCGATTGGAGTGGGCTCTGCGCAAATGGCAGGAAAAGGCAGGAAAGGTTGTTGCGTGAGGACCGGGGTGTCGCTCACGTGACGTGCGATTAGGTTGTCCCATGCATGGTGTAAAATCGACTTAAGTTGTCCGTCCTTCACGGTTACATGAAGCTGCTTGATCTCTTTTCACACTGTATTAAACAAGAGGAATTATGGAGATGAATGATGAATATGGTTGAAGTATGATATTAATTGTTTGTCACCACCATGATTGGATTAGTCAGGTGCAAACCTAGTTAATGGTTAGGCCCACAATAAAGGGATGCTAAAACTTGAAAACAAGGACCAACTCTTGGTCACTTTTGGCAAAACAATCCCCTCAGCCAAAAAGCCTTGCATGTCTAGGAGTCGGAATATTCTTATTCCAGTTGGGTAAGTCTTGCGGAGTATTAGTATACTCAGCCTTGCTTGTGGCTCAACTTTCAAATGATGATGATGCCTACAACTCTGTTGATGCTTTGACTTGGCCGTGTACCCTGCCTCCCAGTTGGACCGTGGAGCTGGAATCGTCCTCCCTGGGAAGGGAGAACGAGGAGTGATGTCATGTATGGGCTTCATCATGGCACCACTAGTATCGTCGTCTAGAATTATCGTTTTATTTCCGCTGTGCAATGAACTCTGGTCTGTAATAATGAAGTACTAAAACTCATTTTATGTTATCCATGTGAACTATTGTGATGTAATAAATGGTGACTTGTATCATCTGTGCTCACCGTCGAGTGAGCCTCGCTGCTATCGGGTTTCTCGACCAATGATTACCGGTAGTTTAATCGGGACGTTACCCGACAGGCTAGCACGATTAACTCGGTTGAAGTGTTTGAGGACCTAAAGGATTGGTCTCATGTGCTTGAACCGGATTAATTGGGGCAGGTCTGCTACAGCTGGCATCAGAGCCAAAGATTTGCAGTGGATGGTACAAGAAGTCTTAAAAAATGGTTTCTCAAAGTGAAAAATTCAATTTGACTTTAGAGAAATTACGTTGGATGCGTTAAGGAAGAGTTAGCATGTAAAGCCCTAGGGTAATTATTGGGAGTATAATCTAGGTGGCTAATGTATGTAACTAACTTCCAGCACATTACTTTTCTGTACCGACAACTCCAGGTAAATAATGGTCGCCCATTGCCGGAGGGTGTGAATACCGGACGCTGTTCCCCAAGCAGTGGCCTACTTGGTGGTGCAGCCTGTTGACACCGGATTTTCGCACCTGACATGCTGAGTCAGATGATGACGTGGTGAGGTTGAGACTGCGCAGTGGGCCCGCTGACTGGTCAAGGCCGAAGGTGACAGAGAAGGAAGCCGATGCTGAAGAGGAGTCCGATGAAGCAGGGAGTCCGATCCGATGACGAGTACAAGAGGGAAGGCGCGTCGGCTAAGGAGGAGGCGTATCAGATCCAGGGACTATTTCCTTTTCGGAAGGCGTATGAGAGTCCCGTTCTATCTTAATTTTAGTTTACCTTATTTAGTTAGTCTGGTCCGATCAGGACTCTCCATGACCAGGGTATAAATATGAGCCCTCGTCCATTGTAAAGAACTATTCTCACAATCAATACAACCCGTCTTCACGCCAAAACCCTAGTAGTAGTTACCGACGAAGCTCATTGGTGGACGGGCTGCATCAGTTCTGATCTCCGGCTTACCAGTACGTTAGTCAATTTATCGAACTAGTATAGGCTTTGAATTGAGGCGCATCGCCCTTTCTCGTTTATACTGTTCAACCGATTTATCTCTGGATAATCAAGATTGATATAGATTCCCTACGTCGGAGCTAGATCAATATTGACTATTCAACAGATTATCGTTTATCGGACTACACTTTAAGCCTAGATTCCCTACGTCGGAGCTAGGTATCAAGATTAGTCTAGATTCCCTACGTCGGAGCTAGAGTAATCTTGGTTACTAAAGGTAGTCTTTGCGGTTTGTTGGAGTTGCTAGATTGGTTTAGATCTACGCCATGTGAATCAATTCTACTTCTTCAACGGCTTTGAGCATTGGTCTTGGTCCGATTTAAGCAATATTTATCTTACAGCATCGTTCTATGTCCGATCCTGCTTTGTGGTTTAATCTGGTTGTTCTTTGAGTGTTACACTGGTGTAGATTCCCTACGTCGGAGCTGGATCATTGTAATACGCTTAGATTAATCTTTAACTGTCATGCTTGGTCTAGATTTCCTACGTCGGAGCTAGATTCATCTCGATTAGTTAAAGGAAGCTTTGGTTATGCCTTATTGCTATTTGAATGTTAAGTATGGTGTAGATTCTCTACGTCGGAGCTGGATCTTGCTTAATTGTTTGGTAGCATATCTTAGAATCAGAACGAATCTGTTAATGTTTTACCTGCTTATTTTGCTTAATCTGATCAACACATGTGCGAGCATCTTGTTTAATTGACAGGTTGATGAATCGAGTCTGATTATCTAGCTATCTGATCTGATCATAGTTGGAGAAATCTAGATTCCCTACGTCGGAGCTAGATTTCTCTGGAAAGGCTATAGTCCGATTGGTTGGTTAGATGGTCCGATAAGATGAGTCAAACTGGCAACTAGACAAGGTGGACAATGTATCGGCTTATACTTTGATTATTTAATATCTTGTTTCAAGACATAGCTGATCCATTATTTTACATATTGGCCTTGTTTTATGCTTTATTTCATTATTCAAAGGCTGATCTGTTATATCAATCAAGGTCCGATCCTGATTGGTCCGATCCTGAGGTCCGATTTGGTGTCTGATTGAGGTCCGATCACTCGGTCCGATTGACGTCATCAATGAGGTCCGATTTTGAGGTCCGATCGGTATCGGCCGATACGTGTCTGATTGGGTCTTGGCTAAAATTCGACGTTACTCCATCGTCTGAAATAGAGCCGGCACAATCATAGAGCAATTTAACTGTTTTATTCTCTTGTCAATTTCAGGTCAAATTGACTGGCACGCCGCGAACCTGAACTGGAGTGTAGACTGGCACTGGAGCGAAGCTGATCTCCCTGGTCTTCGTGTGCTGACCGCGGGGAATACGACCGCCGATTTTCCGCGTCAACACATTTTTGGCACGCCTGGTGGGACACGAGAAACAAAGTCCAAGATGTCGTCGTCTGATGCTGAACAAGAAACTGCAGCAAGACTTGCTGCTGAGAAAGAAGCTGCTGAGAAGGCTAAGAACGACAAGAACAGGTCGCCTGAGACGGCCATGCCCATTACAAAGGCTGATCTGTCCAAAACTCAGTTGGATGCAGTTCAGGCCCAGATTGATGCGTTTGAGAAGCTCTGCCTTGGTCAGTTTGGGCGTAATCGTTCAGGCCCTATACTCAAAGGTCCTCTCCCAGATCCGGAGTTGATTAAGAAGACAATTGATGCTCGGGAGTACCAAGTCAACATGACAGAGATGATTCACCAGGCTATTCATCATGCATTGATCAACCAATCAGGCACGTTGGTGAATTCTTTGGACAATCTCATTAAGAAGGCGGTGGACGATGCTATTTGCTTGAAGGGGCCAGTGTTTATAGCAGATTCTGCAGGAGCATCAGGATCAGGAAGAGGCAAAGAAACTGCAGATAATACAATGACCGTTGCTCCACAGATGCCAATTGCTCCACCACCTCCTGTTGAACTGGCCAACGGTTTTCTGTTGATGGCCGATGGAACTATTGTCGGCCCACATGGTGAAAAGTATGCCAGAACTTTGAGCGAACAAGAAAAACAACCTGCAGCTGCAAGGCTACGTGCAGAGGTTCCTTCACATCAGCGTATGGTCGGAGATTACAATAATTATGTGATGGACATAGCTGATGGAATGTCACCTGGAAATCAACAGTCCGATTGGTCGCAGAAAATAGCCGAGGTGATCCAAAATCAATTCGGCTTGAAGCCTAAAGATGAAGCGAGGTTGTATCGGCACCCGTACCCGTCTTATTTTGATGCAGTGCCACTTCCTCCGCGTTACAGAGTGCCGGATTTTTCCAAATTCTCCGGGCAAGATGATATGACCACCATCGAGCATGTGAGCCGATTCTTGGCTCAGTGTGGTGAGGCTGCTTCAGAGGAGGGACTTAGGCTCAGATTTTTCCCTCTGTCACTGTCAGGGCCGGCGTTTACTTGGTTTACGTCATTGCCAGCAGGATCAGTCACAGGGTGGTCCGATATGGAGAAGCAATTCCATAAATACTTCTTTTCTGGTCTCAATGAGATGAAGATCTCTGATTTGATTGCTATCAGGCAGAGGAATGATGAGACCGTCAAGGAGTACATTCAACGGTTCCGTGATACCAGGAATCGATGCTATAGTTTGAAGCTGTCTGATATGCAGTTGGCCGAGCTTGCGTTCCAGGGTTTGCTCGCGCCGATTAAAGAAAAGTTTTCTGCTCAGGAGTTTGAGACATTGGGACAACTGGTTCAGAAGGTGTCAGCTCATGAGGTCCGATATCAGGAGATGAAGCGTGTGAAGTTTTCCAAGCAAGTATCTTATCTCTCTGAATCTGAAGAGGAAGCTGATGTCAACATAGCTGAATGGACCAAATCAAAGAAGCCAGTATCGCTCCCATGGATCAAACAGAACCCTGAGAAGTTTGGATTCGATATAACAAAGGCCGATAAGATTTTTGATTTGCTGCTCAGTGAGAAGCTTATTCAGCTTTCTCCAAATCATTTTATTCCATCGGCCGATGAGTTGAAGAAACGCAAATATTGCAAATGGCACAACTCGACATCTCACGAGACCAATGAATGCAAAGTGTTCAGAAGGGAGATCCAATTGGCTATAGAATCTGGCAAGATCAAGTTTGAAGATTGCAAGAAAGCCATGAAGATCGACGGTCATCCCTTTCCCAATAACTTTGTGATTTCTCCTTTTCTGTTAATATGGTTGATGCTAATGAAAAGGGGAAGTTCAAGGTGCTTACATCGGACCACGCCAAGAGTTCTGGTGCCGTTGATTCTGTGGTTCAAGTTACTGTTGAAGAGCTACGCAGGAATCATCAGGCGTTTGGACGTGAATCTAATGCTCCTGGTGGGTATCGGCCGCGTGTGACTTCCCAAATGCTGATTAACAAATACAAGAGGCAGCAGGCAGCAGCCCGAGCATGGGAAGAACGCGAGGAACGACGACGTCGGAGGCGTGAGTATCAGGCAAGGCGACTCGATGAAGAGTTTGATGATCAGCGCCGACGTGATGACCGGTCCGATGGCCGACGCCGATATAATGAGTGGTCCGATGGCCGACGCCGATTTGATGAGTGGTCCGATGACCGACGCCGGTATGATGACAGGTCCGATGGCCGGCGCTGGTTTGATGATAGAGTTGATGATCGCCATTGGTACGGTTATGGGTCTAATTGGCATATGGACAGGCGTCAAGGTTACGACCGATACAACCAGGATGATGATCATTGGGGGTGTCCTTTCTTCGTATTCTACTGGAACGAGAAGCTTAGACTGCCATCAAAAGCAGATTGTCCTGAATGTAGCTTCCAGTATGAAGAATACAGAGCTTCCAAGAGAGGTCGACGATCAGTTCATGAACGGATCGGCGTCAGGATTGATGATCATCATCAGAGAGATGAAGGCCGGGTTAACACTCATGGCCACAAAAATAATGAAGGCCGGGCTGATGCTCATGGCCCTGAAAAAGTGGAAGAGAAAGCTCCAGTTCAGAATCGGACTGAAGAACCTCCAATGAGGCCTGGACAGTGGTGTCCATCAGGAATTTCTAAGTCCAAGAAGAGACGTGTGCAACGATTGCGTTATAATGAGCAGATTCAGGAGCAAGAATTGGCGAAAGAGAAGAAGTGGCGCATCAAGATGGCCAATGATGATGAAGCAAGTACATCGGCCGCAATAAATATGGTTTTGATGTTGCCTTCTGATTTCGCTGCTCCTGATGAACAAGACGACCATGAGGTCGATTATGAGCTGGAAGAAGCCGCTGCATGCTTGGTTCTTGATTCAGAGAAGGCGGTCTTTGAGAAGCCAAATGCAAATGGGTATCGGCACTTGAAGCCTCTGTACATCAAGGGATACGTTGATGGGAAGCCGATGACCAAGATGCTGGTTGATGGAGGAGCTGCTGTCAATCTCATGCCCTATTCCACATTCCGCAAGCTGGGTAAAGGGATTGATGATCTGATTAAGACCAATATGACGCTTAAGGACTTTGGCGGGAACGTTTCAGAGCCTCGGGGGGCAATTCATGTGGAATTGACCATCGGCAGCAAGACATTGCCGACTACTTTCTTTGTGATTGATGGCCAAGGTTCTTACAGCATGCTCCTCGGACGTGATTGGATCCATGCTAATTGCTGCATACCATCCACAATGCACCAGTGTTTGATCCAATGGCAAGGCAATAAAGTGGAGATTGTCCCAGCTGATGATTCGGTTAGCATTGCTACAGCTGAGTCAACAATTTGGGAGTTTGAAGGAGTTGAATGCCTGTCAGGGAAGGCATGGGATGGTGACTTTCTCAAGGTGTCCGATCAAGGACTAAAGCCGATCCAAGCAGTCGGCTCTGAGACTTTGTTTTAAATGGATGATTATATAGAAGATCTTGAAGACCGAAGTGAGTTCGGTAAATTAGGATTTGGATTTACGTCGGCCGATGAATTAGAAGAAATAGATATAGGATCTGGTGATAGACCAAGGCCGACGTATATCAGTGCTAAGTTGGATCCCGAGTATAAACAGGAGTTAATAAAACTTTTGAAAGAGTATTCTGATTGTTTTGCTTGGGAATATTATGAAATGCCAGGTTTAAGCCGTGATATTGTTGAACATCGGCTACCTATTAAACCAGGGTATCGACCACATAAGCAGTATCCAAGGAGGTTCAAGACTGAGATGCATGAGCCAATTAAGGCCGAAATAACGAAGCTGTTTGAAGCTAAGTTTATCAGGCCATGTCGATATGCTGAGTGGGTATCAAATATAGTTCCTGTTTATAAGAAGAATGGAAAGCTACGTGTTTGCATTGATTACAGGAACTTGAACAAGGCAACCCCGAAGGATGAGTATCCGATGCCGGTGGCCGATATGCTTGTTGATGCAGCATCAGGCCATAAAGTGATGAGTTTCCTGGATGGTAATGCTGGTTATAATCAGATTTTTATGGCAGAAGAAGATATTCCCAAGACTGCATTCCAATGTCCAGGTGCTCTCGGTTTATATGAGTGGGTTGTTATGACTTTTGGTTTAAAAAATGCCGGTGCTACTTATCAACGTGCTATGAATTATATTTTTCATAGGTTGATCGGCAGGATAGTCGAAATCTACATTGATGATGTAGTAGTCAAATCAAAAGGTTATCGAGATCATTTGGCCGATTTGAAGGAAACACTGGAGTGTACAAGACAACATGGATTGAAGATGAATCCGCTCAAGTGCGCTTTTGGCGTATCGGCCGGCCAATTTCTCGGTTTCTTGGTACATGAGAGAGGAATTGAGGTGAATGATCGGAACCGCAAGGCGATTGATGATATTGAACCTCCAACAAACAAGAAGGAATTGCAGAGTTTGATTGGAAGATTAATTTTCTGAGGAGGTTTATATCAAATTTGTCGGTCCGATTGGAGGCATTTACTCCTTTGCTGAGGCTGAAAAATGAAGAAGAATTGGTTTGGGAGCCTAAGCATCAAAAGGCATTGGACGAGATCAAGCAATATTTAGCATATCCGCCAGTTCTTATTCCACCACAGAAGGGTAAGCCATACAAACTTTATTTATCGGCTTTTGATCATGCAATCGGCTCTGTCTTGATTCAAGAGGTTGATGGGAAAGAACGAGTTATATTCTATTTAAGCCGAAGATTGCTAGATCCTGAAACTCGGTACTCATATGTGGAGAAGCTTTGCCTTTGTTTGTATTTTTCTTGTACAAAATTAAGGCATTATTTGCTATCGGCCGAGTGTACTGTGATCTGTAGAGAAGATGTGATCAAGTATATGCTATCAATGCCAATCATGAAAGGAAGAATTGGCAAATGGGTTTTTGCTCTGACAGAATTTGATCTCAGATACGAATCGGCCAAAGCGGTAAAAGGGCAGATAATGGCTGATTTAGTTGCTGACCATTGTGGACCTAGCGTTGATGCTGGCAAGCAATGCACTATGGAGCTTGATGTATCTGGTCCGATGGAGAAGGCCAATGTGGTTGACGCGGTTCCTTGGACTGTATTCTTTGATGGTTCTTCTTGCAATGATGGTTGCGGAATCGGTCTGATTATTATTTCGCCTCGGGGGGCAAGGTTTGAATTTGCTTTTCCAATTGAGAGATGCACAAATAATCAGGCGGAATATGAAGCGCTGATGAAAGGTCTCCAGATTCTTAAAGAAATCGGTGCTCAGTTTGTTGAGGTATTTGGAGATTCTTTACTGATTATCAATCAGTTACTCGGCAAATATGATTGCAAGATGGATGCTTTATTATCTTATTTTGAAAAGTGCCGAGAATTGATTAGTCAGTTCGCCTTGGTAACTCTTAAGCATGTTCCAAGACATCATAATGAAGAAGCGAATCGGCTGGCACAAAAGGCGTCTGGCTATCGGCCTACGTCCGATGTAATGGTACAGGAGATACCAGAAGGGGATTGGAGGAAAGAAATCGTTGAATATTTGAAGGATCCTTCTGTCAAAACTTCTAGAAAAGTACGCTATAAGTCGATCAGACATGTCTTGGTTGAGGGAATGCTTTATTTTCGCTCGATTGATGGAGTCTTGTTGAGATGTATCGGACCTGAAGAAGCCAAGGTTTTGATGGGAGAAATTCATGAAGGTGTTTGCGGGGCTCATCAATCGGCATTCAAGATGAAATGGATGATAAGAAAAAATGGGTATTATTGGCCGACGATTCTGGAAGATTGCTTTGAATATTATAAAGGATGTCAAGAGTGTCAAAGATATGGAAATATTCAAAGGGCTCCAGCATCGGCCATGAACCCTGTTATTAAGCCATGGCCGTTTAGAGGATGGGGAATTGACTTGATCGGCCAAATTTTTCCACATTCAAGTAAGGGACACAAATTCATATTAGCGGCAACAGATTATTTCACCAAGTGGGTTGAAGCTATTCCTTTGAGGGAGGTGAAGACACAGAATGTTATTGAATTCGTTAGAGAACACATTATTTACCGATTTGGAATTCCACAGACGATCACAACGGATCAAGGTACGATGTTTACATCGGACGAGTTCAAAAATTTTGCTGCTGATATGGGTATCAAACTTCTTAATTCATCACCGTATTATGCACAAGCCAATGGTCAAGCTGAAGCCTCCAATAAAAGTTTGATCAAGTTGATTGATAGGAAGATTGAGGAGTATCCAAGAAAATGGCATATTGTGCTCCCTGAAGCTTTATGGGCCTATCGAATGGCTTGTCATGGATCGATTAAAGTTTCTCCGTATGAACTAGTTTATGGACATGAAGCCGTTCTTCCATGGGAAATTCGTACTGGATCAAGACGTATCGAGCTTCAGGATAAATTGAAGGCCGGCGAATACATGGAGCTCATGAATAGTGAGTCCGATGACTTGGCTGTTCGTCGGCTGCGCGCTCTTGAAAATATTGAGGCTAATAAGCTTAGAGTAGCGAGGCATTATGATAAGAAAGTTAAAGGGAAAGAGTTCAAGGAGGGCGATCTTGTCTGGAAGGTTATTCTGCCAATTGGTTCTAAAGATCCCAAGTACGGCAAGTGGTCACCGAACTGGGAGGGACCTTATCAAGTCGTCCGATGTGTTCCTGGAAATGCTTATATTCTACAAACACTTGAAGGAGAAGTGTTTCCTAAAGCATTAAACGGGAAATATTTGAAGAAGTACTACCCTAGCATTTGGGTAAACTCATAAGAGCCGATGCTATGCGTCAGGCTTAAAAGCCGATGAAAAATCGCCTCAAGAACAAAATAAGAGCCGATGCGATATGCATCGCCTTAAGGGCTATATACAAACAGAGAAAAATACATTACATCATCAAGCCGTTCGATGACGGATCAGGCTGTTTGAAAAGGGATTGCATATATATTCATATATTTCTCATACAGAAGGATTTCAGAAGACAAAAGGATCTAGTAGGCGCCGATGTACTTTGTTCATCATTGCCAGAACAGGACTAAAAAAGGGCAAAAGGAAGCGCAAGTTTGAGGAGATATCTTCTTCCTTGAGTCGAAGAAATCCGCCCTGGATGCAGTCCCTTGAAGAGCGCGCCGGCGGACGCCTCGCCCTAAGCCTGTAAAGGGCACTCTATTACACCCCTCTGAAAAACCTTCCCTTTGGTGAACCATGGAGGAACCTCACGAGGATTCTTCTAGCAGAAGTTCCACCTGGATTCACTGCGGGATCAGAAAAGGGGGAGTGCCCTATACTTCTTCACGAGAATTCTTCTAGCAGAAGAGGAGGAAGGAGTCGGATCCTGTATCAAACAGAAGGAGTTTGTGCTCTACCATGAATATTAGCTGCGCCATGGCTAAGGGATGGTGGAAGAAGAGGGTGTGAGGCGAGTATTTATAGCCGGCAGTCGATGAACGCATTAGAGGAGGAATGGAATCCAAGGGGTGCTCGTGGAAACCGTCTAAATGAAGAACAGTATTCTCGTGGAGATGTGGCATTGATTCAGGACTGCCGTAATTGAAGGAGGGGTGTCTTTTGAGGAACTGCATTGAAGAGTCGTTTCGACTGAGTTAATAGATGCATGGATACCCGTGAGGTAAATGCAGGGTTCTGTATGCTATTCATTGCCAAAGATATTATTGCTTGGAGAGGGAGAGAGAAGAAGATGAGCTCCACGGGTTGTTCATGGAGGAAGAAGAAGTCATGGCCCGAGAATAAAGGAACTACACAGTGCAGGGATGGAAAGTTTTGGCACGAAAATCGGTGAAGAAGTTATGATGGCAGATACGAATTTTGGAACAAAATGATATTTTATTCCAAAATTGGGGGGCATGTGTTGACACCGGATTTTCGCACCTGACATGCTGAGTCAGATGATGACGTGGTGAGGTTGAGACTGCGCAGTGGGCCCGCTGACTGGTCAAGGCCGAAGGTGACAGAGAAGGAAGCCGATGCTGAAGAGGAGTCCGATGAAGCAGGCAGTCCGATCCGATGACGAGTACAAGAGGGAAGGCGCGTCGGCTAAGGAGGAGGCGTATCAGATCCAGGGACTATTTCCTTTTCAGAAGGCGTATGAGAGTCCCGTTCTATCTTAATTTTAGTTTACCTTATTTAGTTAGTCTGGTCCGATCAGGACTCTCCATGACCAGGGTATAAATATGAACCCTCGTCCATTGTAAAGAACTATTCTCACAATCAATACAACCCGGCTTCACGCCAAAACCCTAGTAGTAGTTACCGACGAAGCTCATTGGTGGACGGGCTGCATCAATTCTGATCTCCGGCTTACCAGTAAGTTAGTCAATTTATCGAACTAGTATAGGCTTTGAATTGAGGCGCATCGCCCTTTCTCGTTTATACTGTTCAACCGATTTATCTCTGGATAATCAAGATTGATATAGATTCCCTACGTCGGAGCTAGATCAATATTGATTATTCAACAGATTATTGTTTATCGGACTACACTTTAAGCCTAGATTCTCTACGTCGGAGCTAGGTATCAAGATTAGTCTAGATTCCCTACGTCGGAGCTAGAGTAATCTTGGTTACTAAAGGTAGTCTTTTGCGGTTTGTTTGGAGTTGCTAGATTGGTTTAGATCTACGCCATGTGAATCAATTCTACTTCTTCAACGGCTTTGAGCATTGGTCTTGGTCCGATTTAAGCAATATTTATCTTACAGCATCGTTCTATGTCCGATCCTGCTTTGTGGTTTAATCTGGTTGTTCTTTGAGTGTTACACTGGTGTAGATTCCCTACGTCGGAGCTGGATCATTGTAATACGCTTAGATTAATCTTTAACTGTCATGCTTGGTCTAGATTCCCTACGTCGGAGCTAGATTCATCTCGATTAGTTAAAGGAAGCTTTGGTTATGCCTTATTGCTATTTGAATGTTAAGTGTGGTGTAGATTCCCTACGTCGGAGCTGGATCTTGCTTAATTGTTTGGTAGCATATCTTAGAATCAGAACGAATCTGTTAATGTTTTACCTGTTTATTTTGCTTAATCTGATCAACACCTGTGCGAGCATCTTGTTTAATTGACAGGTTGATGAATCGAGTTTGATTATCTAGCTATCTGATCTGATCATAGTTGGAGAAATCTAGATTCCCTACGTCGGAGCTAGATTTCTCTGGAAAGGCTATAGTCCGATTGGTTGGTTAGATGGTCCGATAAGATGAGTCAAACTGGCAACTAGACAAGGTGGACAATGTATCGGCTTACACTTTGATTATTTAATATCTTGTTTCAAGACATAGCTGATCCATTATTTTACATATTGGCCTTGTTTTACACTTTATTTCATTATTCAAAGGCTGATCTGTTATATCAATCAAGGTCCGATCCTGATTGGTCCGATTCTGAGGTCCGATTTGGTGTCTGATTGAGGTCCGATCACTCGGTCCGATTGACGTCATCAATGAGGTCCGATTTTGAGGTCCGATTGGTATCGGCCGATACGTGTCTGATTGGGTCTTGGCTAAAATTCGACGTTACTCCATCGTCTGAAATAGAGCCGGCACAATCAAAGAGCAATTTAACTGTTTTATTCCCTTGTCAATTTCAGGTCAAATTGACTGGCACGCCGCGAACCTGAACTGGAGTGTAGACTGGCACTGGAGCAAAGCTGATCTCCCTGGTCTTCGTGTGCTGACCGCGGGGAATACGACCGCCGATTTTCCACGTCAACACAGCCAATATAACATCTTCACGATGTTATAATGGCTGTAATGCTTTTAATTTTCTGGTTGACTGTTGCTTCTATAGTAGGCAACAGGTGTGGTGACCATATGTGGGCAACCGCATATGCATCACCCATGTGGCGTGAGGTACATGGGGGCTGTTTGTGAGTGCTGGCACAAATGGTTCAGTGATGAATATTTTCTGCAGGTACGCTAACCACGAAATCATAGGTTGTGTGCTCGCTAGAAATTCGACTAGTTATTATAAGGAGAGACGTATATATATGTGCCACCGATGACTAACTCCGTAAGTCCAAGAATACTTGGCAATTATTTTCTTTTGTGAGGACGGATAGGACCATTCATGCATGCATCATAGTTAATCACCAAGTAAAATATAAGATATGTGCCACAAAGGGAATAAAAATTCGTGTTCAAAATTGTTGCACTTCACATAAAGCTGATTTAGAAACAAGTTGCACTCAGCTGCCTAGTTGAACTTTTCCACAAGTCAAACAAACTCAATTGCTGGACCTATAATTACAAAAAGTGTTCCAAATCAAGTCATTTACCCACTGCAAAAATATCACAAAGTTTGAACAAGTAAAACATGAGTTATGACTGTTTTACCATACTTGCTGTTTTCATCCTTTTCTGTGCATATCTGTTCTTCCAGTCTTTTACCCCATTAGATGAGGTTTTCTGTCCATGTGATAATTGAAAGACTTGTTTCAAATTTCTTCATCTATCTACTGCCAAAAATTCAGCTAAATTGGTTGAACTCAATAGAAGTTCTGACCAAAACAGTAACCTGCTGTCTGCTGAAATTTCTGGGTGCCATCTGACTGAAAATTGAAGGATCTGCCTATCTTAGACACACTTTCAGCCCTTCTTTATAATAGAATTCTGTAGAGAAATATGGTATCTTTCAGCTGCAA
Source organism: Alloteropsis semialata (assembly GCA_004135705.1). Taxonomy (NCBI): domain Eukaryota; kingdom Viridiplantae; phylum Streptophyta; class Magnoliopsida; order Poales; family Poaceae; genus Alloteropsis; species Alloteropsis semialata. Next base: position 11,943,575 of record CM014278.1, read on the forward strand.
AAACTTAGGATTTTTTTGTTACAATCTCTTTGAGTTGTAGCTCTTTTTGTGCACTGGACAGATCTGTTTTTACGATCACTGTTCTGTTGGCTGACACTCTGGTTTGTTTTTCCAGATGGCTGACCTTTTTCACATAGTGGTGGACGCTGAGGGACGTGTCCACACTGACGGCCTACACTGGGAGGGTTTTCCCTTAGCGTTGTGGGACGTTTTGAGCAGCGTCGGCTACACTACACCTCCTCGCTACGTGGGAGTGGAGTTCGAGGAGCACCGAGTACCTAGGTGCCGTGTGCGCCAGACACTACTTCCTCACCCGGCCCACCCCGAGTGGCCGCCCCTTGAGGTCGAGGTGCTAGGCTGCCGCCTAGTCGACACTTGGGAGCTGGCTGGGCTCCGAGCTTTGACGACCTTCTGCGAGCAGCACCCACTGGAGATAGCCATGGCACCCATTGGCTTATTTCCAGCGCAGGATGGAGACGATCCCATGTGGATCGACAGAGTGGGGCACGCTGACACTTTGGCTCTGGTGTACCCCAGAGAGACAGTTTTCAGTTCTATACGGTGCATGAATGCACTGTACCGGCTTCAGGACTTACAGGCTCAGGTGATAGCCTCACTGACTGACGTGGCCCAGGCAGCACACATGACAGTGGACCTCCGAGACAGCTCCATCACTGATATGACCATGGAGATGACTGACCAGGGCACGAGGATCCACGACTTAGAGACCCGGGTGGACGAGCTCCACGAGGAGACTACAGACCAGGCTGCTACTATAGACCACCTGGCGGGGCAGATTCAGGACTTACAGTTGGCACTTCAGGATGCCAACGACCACTTAGACCTTCACCACCAGCAGATAGCGGCTCAGAACGCCGCGATGGAGATAGACCCCGAGGGAGAGGAGCCCGAGGAGGTAGAGGGCATGTCAGACATAGACTACGAGGTTGGCAGCCCATTACCACCACCGGCTGCCCCTTCTGGCAGCCAGTCGTCCGTAGGCAACCTAGACGACTTTTAGATGAGAGTGGCGTGACTTTTGTATATACTCCTCAGTGTAGCCTAGCTTTTGGACATGGATGTAATAGGCTAACTTAGAGCAGAGTATTCTTTTGAGGTGATGATTATGTGGTAGAATCACCCTTGATGTAGTAGGATGGTTTGAGACTTGGCAGTATTGGTGTATGACCATGTGGTGTTCTGTCCTATCTTTTAATTGCATCCTTAGTTTTAATTCCATGAATTTCTGAGCTGAGCAATGAATACCAAACTTGTTATGAAAGATGTGAACTGCGTGCTCACCAAATTTCAGCATGAATGCATGTTTATAACATAAGTTATAGACAAAACACCATGGCTCAGTCTGCTGAAAAACAGCCAACACAGAGACGCAAAGAATGAACTTTTGGCCCAGCATTACCATCATTTTAGCCTCTGATTTTAATACCAAAAAGATAGGGTATTAAGTTATCTATTTCCTGACCAAATATGGGAATTTTTGGATGTTGGACTTATGAGATATGAATTTTCTTCCATATACACGCAGTCTGTCCAGATTTTTCTTAATTTGTGTTCGAGCAAATTTGACTCCCACATATGCTCTACCATATTGCAATTATCTTAGAGCAAGATATTATTAACCATGTAACTAATGGGAAAAAGTTATACATGTGCAGATGGTAGGAACCCGCGAAAACCCAAGCGGATCTGTGGAACAACCTCCGCTGCCCCCGTTGAACAATTTGGCTGATGTTATGGCTGCCCAGACAGATCTCCTACACCAGCTTGTTCAAGGGCAACAAGCGTTCCAGCAATTCCAGCAGCAGCAACAACAACGTGGTGGGCACAATGTTCACCAACCTCAAGCTGCAAGCTTTCAGGATTTCTTGGGAACGCAGCCCCCACTGTTCAACAAAACAGAAGAGCCCTTGGATGCTGATGCATGGCTCCGTACCATTGAGTCCAAGTTCACCCTTCTGACATCACCTTGCTTAGATGATAGCAAGGCCCGCTTCGCCGCACAGCAGCTCCGCGGCACAGCACGCCTTTGGTGGGAGAACTTTTCTGCTATGCTCCCTGCAAACCATGTAGTCACGTGGGATGAATTCAAGGCTGCCTTCAGAGCCCATCATATTCCAGAAGGATTATTGGAAAGAAAGCTGAATGAGTTTTTGGCACTTACACAAGGAACCCGCTCTGTGCTACAGTATGCCCAGTCTTTCAACAATCTGAGCCAGTATGCGGGCTATCATGCTGATATAGATGTCAAGAAAAAGGATCGTTTCCGTAGAGGCCTTAATACCAAGCTTAAAGAACGCCTGAACACGGTCAAGGCCGACACCTACAATGAGCTGGTCAACATGGCCATTACCCAGGAGGATTGTATTAACGCCCACCGGGCAGAAAAGAAGAGGAAGGCACCCGCTGGACCCTCTAGCGCTCCGCCGCAGAGGTATCGTTTGGTGCAGAAAGCTCCGCAGCAGAACCTGCCACAGAGGCGATGGATAGTCAGGCCTCCCCAGCAGCAAGGACAAGGTCCCCGAGCTCCCGCTCCATTTTAGCCGCCGATCCGCACCAACAATGACCCGTGTTACAACTGCGGCAAGCCTGGACACTTTGCCCGTGAATGCAAGGCACCTCCCAAACAAGGAGGTTATAATAATCAAAGGACCCAGACCGGCAACACGCAAGGCAAGAAGCCGGTAGTTCAAGTCAAGCATGGGAGGGTTAACTTCACCACCCTCGAGGATCTTCCGGATGGTGCTCCCGTGATGACGGGTATGTTCTCTGTTCAAAGACTACCAACAGTTATTTTGTTTGATTCTGGAGCATCGCATAGTTTTATCAGTGGAAAATATGCTGCTAAACAAGGATTTACATTTGTTCACACTAAACAAGATTTTGTGGTAACCACACCGGGTGGTAAAACGGGATCAAACCAAATAGTGAGGAGAGTACCTCTTAAATTGGGAAGCCGAATCTTTGAAACTGATCTCATTTTGTTGGGAAATCAAGGCATAGATATTATACTGGGTATGAACTGGATGAGCGCTCATGGGATAGTCTTAGACACAGTATCTCGGAGCGTGGAAATAAACTCGCCTAGTCACGGCACTTCCACTCTATACTTGCCCCAACAAGACTGCATCAACTCTTGTGCGTACGCCGCAACTGAATCCAGCCTGGAAGAGATTCCTGTGGCATGTGAGTACCCAGATGTTTTTCCAGACGATCTCCCAGGAATGCCCCCGGATCGGGAAGTTGAGTTTATAGTTGAACTACAGCTAGGCATGGCCCCCATTTCCAAACGGCCTTACCGTATGGCACCTAAAGAATTAGCAGAGCTCAAGACCCAACTTTAGGAATTATTGGACAAGGGGTTCATTCGCCCAAGTGCTTCACCATGGGGATGCCCTGCCCTATTTGTGAAAAAGAAGGATGATAGTCTGAGGTTATGCGTGGATTACCAACCTCTCAATGCGGTGACTATCAAGAATAAATATCCGCTACCTCGAATTGATGCACTCTTTGACCAATTAGCCGGAGCCAGAGTATTCTCAAAGATTGACCTTCGCTCGGGATACCACCAAATCAAAATCCGAGCTAGTGATATTCCAAAGACGGCCTTCTCTACTCGCTATGGACTCTACGAATACTTAGTGATGTCCTTTGGACTTACGAATGCACCAGCATATTTCATGTATCTCATGAATTCGGTGTTCATGCCAGAGCTAGACAAGTTTGTGGTGGTTTTCATTGATGATATCCTGATCTACTCCAAAAATGAGGAAGAGCACACCCAACATCTTCACATAGTACTTCAGCGCCTTAGAGATCACCAACTTTATGCTAAGTTCAGCAAGTGTGACTTTTGGTTATCTAGTGTCAAATTCTTGGGTCACACTATCTCAGAAGAAGGAATTTCCGTAGACCCCAGAAAGGTTCAAGAAGTGTTGGACTGGAAACCTCCAAAGTCAGTTCATCAGATCCGAAGCTTCTTAGGATTGGCAGGATATTACCGTCGTTTTATTCCAGACTTCTCCAAAATAGCTAAGCCTATGACCGAATTACTCAAGAAAGGAGAAAAGTTTGTGTGGAGTGACAAGTGTGAAGAGGCTTTTCACACTTTGAGAAGACTCCTGACTTCAGTGCCAGTCTTAGCTCAACCAGACACGTCCAAGCCTTTTGATGTCTATTGTGACGCTTCAGGCACCGGCCTCGGTTGTGTTCTAATGCAAGAAAACAGAGTCATTGCCTATGCTTCTAGAGCTCTCCGACCCCATGAAGCAAACTACCCCACCCATGATCTAGAACTTGCTGCCGTTGTGCATGCCCTGAAAATTTGGAGACACTACCTTATGGGCGCACATTGCAACATCTATACTGATCATAAAAGTCTCAAATACATCTTCACCCAAGCTGATCTAAATATGCGCCAAAGAAGATGGCTTGAGTTGATCAAGGATTACGATCTTGAAGTTCATTATCACCTAGGGAAAGCTAATGTAGTCGCAGATGCTTTAAGCCGCAAGAGTCAGTGCAACTGTTTGACCGCCAGTTCATTTGCCGACACCCTTTGCCATGAGATGGCCAAGCTTAAGCTGGAAATAGTTCCCCAAGGTACCCTAAATCACATTTCCGTCGAACCAACATTGAGGGATCAAATTATCATGGCCCAACAGAGTGATCAGGGAATAGCTCACATAAAACAAGGACTAGCCCAGGGAGTTCCAAAATATAAATGTTTTAGGCAAGACTGGGAAGGAATAGTATGGTTTGAAAGTCGTCTAGTTGTTCCCAAGGACCATGATCTTAGAAGGAAAATTCTTGATGAAGCTCATCTATCCAAATTTTCTATTCATCCTGGTAGCAACAAGATGTATCAAAATCTCAAGGAAAACTTTTGGTGGACCAGAATGAAAAGGGAAATCGCCAAATATGTGGCCGAGTGTGATACATGTCAACGAGTGAAAGCTAGTCATCTGAAGGTAGCCGGAACACTTCAGCCTTTACCGAACCCTTCTTGGAAGTGGGAGGACATAAGTATGGATTTCATTGTTGGCTTACCACCCACTTTCCGCAAACAGGATTCCATATGGGTCATCGTGGACCGACTCACTAAGACTGCCCATTTCCTACCTGTTAACACCCACTATACTACTAAGCGATATGCAGAGTTATACCTCGAGCGCATTGTCTGTCTTCATGGAATTCCCAAGACTATCATCTCTGATCGAGGCAGTCAGTTTGTAGCAAGATTTTGGGAACAGTTACATGAATCTCTAGGCACCAAACTTATCCGAAGTTCTACCTATCACCCTCAAACAGACGGGCAGACTGAAAGAGTAAATCGAATCTTAGAAGACATGCTTCGAGCTTGCGTCATACATTATGACAAAAATTGGGACCAATGCTTACCTCTAGTTGCGTTCTCATACAACAACAGTTATCAAGCAAGCTTGAAAATGGCACCCTTTGAAGCCTTGTATGGACGTAGGTGTCGTACACCTCTGAATTGGTCAGAAACTAGGGAATGAAAAATATTTGGACCCGATCTAGTTCAAGAAGCGGAAGAGAAAGTGAGAATCATTCAATTAAATCTCAAAGCCGCTCAATCACGTCAAAAGAGCTATCATGACAAAAGGAGAAAGCCATTAGCCTTTGAAGTTGGTGATCATGTATATCTTCGAGTCTCACCAACTAAAGGAGTTCAAAGGTTCGGAGTAAAAGGGAAGCTAGCTCCTCGATATATTGGACCCTATCCAATTCTTGAAATTTGTGGACCAGTGGCATACAAGATTCAACTTCCACCTAATCTTGCAGCCATCCACAATATCTTTCATGTGTCTCAACTTAAGAAATGTCTGCGAGTCCCCACTGCAAATGTACCACAAGAAGAAATCCAACTCGAGCCAGATCTCACTTATGAAAAACATCCGGTTAAAGTGCTCGATCAAAGGGAGAGAGTGACCCGACGTCAGGCTATTAAATTCTATAAAATCCAGTGGAGCAACCACTCTGAAGAAGAAGCTACATGGGAACAAGAGTCCTACTTGAAATCCAAGTATCCTGGTTTCTTCAACTCCGAAGTAAGCTACCTAGCCTTCCCACACTAAATACCGCACTGGAATCTCGGGACGAGATTCTTTTTAAGGGGGGTAGGTTGTGACACCCCGGTGTCACTAGGGTAATTAAGGCAACAATTGGAACTTAACAAATCAAATCACAGCATGCATCATGTTTGTTCCATCATGATTTTATGTGCATATATATGTGTATGTGTTGAACCGATAAACTATCATAAAATATAAATAATAAGTTGTGCTTGATAAGTTGTACAAAATCCAATTAGTGGGCACATAAAATGATAGCTTTTCTTTCTAAATGAAGCTTTAATGCTATTGTGGTGCTGAAAATTACAGTGAATACATGTTTAAACTTGTCATGACAAATGAACCCTATCAAGAACTTTCCTAGTTTAGAGCCAAACAATTTCACTTAAAGGTTCAACCTCGAACTCGAAAGGCATACACATGAAATGATGAGTTAACTGTTAATTAAGCCCGTAAGAGAGTTTATCGTAAGTTGACATTAAAATCAAATTTTACCTTTGAACTCAAGTTTTGGCCAAAATAAAAGTTGTAGTCAATTTGTAGGAGAACAAATTTTGTTAAAGGGGTATAGGCAGATTCAAACGGGCACATGTTGGAAAAGGCACATCTTCAGAGGTGTTTCACTCTGCTCGAGATACAAAAAACAGCCTGGCTGTTTTCAGGTTTAAACCCGATTTTTGAATATGAACTCAATTTGTGACCTATACAAAAGTTGTAGTCCTTTACCCAATGAACAACTTTTATTTAGTAGGTAAAACCAAATTCAGAGTATAACAGGTCCTTTTGAACCAGTTTTTGTCGGGCTAATTTGAAACCAATTCTGAAACTCTAAAGATCGCGTTTGAACTTGTTCAAACCGACATCTTTCGTCCTTTCAAACTGCAAATCCGTCGACTTTTTGCCCTGAACCTTTTAATGAAAGTCGTAGAAGGTAGATTAATCTACAACTTTGATAATTTGAGCTCGGTCAAAATCGCAACGGTTTTGAAGTTATTCGGGATCAAATATCAACAAATTTTTGCGTTTCAAAATCCTCTGAACCAGCAGCTTCCTTCGGAGCTACGGCACGGCCGACCATGGCAGGCCATGGCCGCCACGTCGCTGCCGCGCGCCCGGCCACTGCCGCGGCCGAATCAGCGAGCACCGCTGCCTCGGCCAATGGCCGCGTGTGCCTCCCACTCCCTTCCGTCGCTGCTTGGCTATAAATTGCGCTCCCTCCATGTTCTTCCTCGCGATTGCTTCTCAGGAACAGAAGCTCCAAAAAAACCCAAAATTCCCCGGCCGCACCTCGCCATTGTTCAATTCCTCGCAAGAATGGCTCCCTCGTACCCTCCTCTACACCCCTGAGCAGCCCCAAGACCGAGCCAACCCTTCCCCTACCGGGAATCGAAGCCTTTCCGGTCGCCGTCGTCTACTGCTCACCGCTGCCCCTGCCCCACCGTCGAGCCGAGCCTACAGCCCATCTCCGCCCGAACCGACCACTTGGTGAGCTTCCCCTTACTCCACTGATGCTTCCCCATCGTTCTCCTCGCTCTTTTCGTGACCCAAGGTCCAGCGCTGCCGAAGCCGTCGTGCTGTGCACGGATGAACTGCCACTGCACGCATGTGCTCCCTAGCCGTGAGCCCTGCCTGGCTGCGCACCGTGCCAAGGGTCGCCGTGCCCTGACTGCACCCCCAGCCGCCCCAAGGGTCGAGCCCAGGCCGGTGCTAACACCGGCGGCCAACAAAACCAAAAAACCGAAGCTTCCTGTTTCACGTAGTGTCCAGAGGTAGAAGAAGGGTACAGCTGCAAAGGAATATAAGTATAGGGGGTGTTCCATAAAAGTTCAGGGACCTATTGGTGAATCTGCGAAATGTTTTCTTTTTCCTTTGTTTAAATCGGTTGAAAACGGTTTAATGCATATAAAATCGTAAAACAATGCTAAAAATGTGAAACCACTTTTGTTAGCTTCCTTATAAACAGATCTACACAGTGGTAGGTCATGAACTCATGGAATCTTGGCCTAAGATTTTATATTCTTTTATGTAAAGAAAATGCTAATGGAACTAAAGAAATGCTTAATAATAATTATGTGTATGGGAAAAATATGAAACCACTTGGAATAGCTTTGTTTTGACTATTAGAGTTTTCTGGGTAGGTTGTTCAACATACCTTTTATATGTTTTTCTATAGTTTTTGTGCACTTATGGTTTAAGCAAGATAAAATCTAATTAATGTCTCCGCTGTTCATAAAATATTATACTTTTTATGACATGCTCCTCTGTGTTATAGGAACATACTGTAGAAATCCCAAGTACAGAAAGTGTGTGTAGATTTAATTATGATTTAATCTTATTACTAGCTATTTATAGTAAATAAATCCTTAAATATTCGGTACACCTCAGAAAAATCTGAAAACTTCACAGTAGCTCCCTCTGTTATAAACATAACTACAGTAAAAATATCAGCTTCTTTGGATGCTTGTAGATTTAATTAAACTTTTCTAACAATAGCAACTAATGGTTGTCCAAATAAATATAAAACAGTAATTAAAATATGGCTAACACCCTAGAAAACATGTTTTAATTGTCTATACTTCAGAACCATGCTCATTGAAAGTTTTGTTCATGCAAATATGTTTTCTATGCTTTAATCGCTAAACTATGCAAGGAAAAGGCTTAGAAATAGATAAATAAGTGACATCGATGAACACTTAATTATAATATAATTATACTCAGTTAATTTTTGCCACATGTATAATCGAGTTGGTGCAATCATAAGACTAATGATTATGTTGGTGAAAACACTATGAATCTTATGCATGTGCATACGTGTAGATTTCGCGCTAGCTGACGGAACCTACGAGCTGGTGGCCCGGTCCGAGAGTGAGCAGCTTGAAGCCGACGCTACTCCGACTCTCCAAGACCAGGACCAAGTGCCGGGTAGTGCCCCACGCTGTGACGAAGGCAAGCACCGGAGCATATGACCCTTATGTTTTGAAATGTCATTACTTTTTCTATGTTTACCTTGCTTGTGCATTTAAGTTTCAGGAGTTGTTTGAAACCTTAGATGCATGATCCATAGGTACCCAAGTTCTTACTAGTAATACTAGGTCGTTAGTTTGCTATGCTAAAATAGGACCGGGAAAAAGTCGAGTGACTTCTCATCACTCGCGAGAAATAGGTTTCCCCCTTATGTTGGAATCATGAGGAAATTAGTGGATGGGTTTTATGCGATAACCCGTGGTGGTTGATCGTCCCGTCCACCTACTGATTTTGGTTAAGGATGAATGTGTGGCGATGTGGGTCAAGCTTTTGAAAGTACTAGTCGTATGCCGTGAAATAATGGAAAGCGGTAAACCGATGTACCAACTGGAACTGACGTTTGACTTTTCCCCACTCCTTTGGGCGAGGGCGAAGATGGCGGGTGTAGTAGTGGTCGCAGGCCAGCTCTGCCTGGGGCATCTGGGGTTGTGGGACTTTGCACCCGATTGGAGTGGGCTCTGCGCAAATGGCAGGAAAAGGCGGGAAAGGTTGTTGCGTGAGGACCGGGGTGTCGCTCACGTGACGTGCGATTAATTTGTCCCATGCATGGTGTAAAATCGACTTAAGTTGTCCGTCCTTCACGGTTACATGAAGCTGCTTGATCTCTTTTCACACTATATTAAACAAGAGGAACAATAAAGGGATGCTAAAACTTGAAAACAAGGACCAACTCTTAGTCGCTTTTGGCAAAACAATCCCCTCAGCCAAAAAGCCTTGCATGTCTAGGAGTCGGAATATTCTTATTCCAGTCGGGTAAGTCTTGCGGAGTATTAGTATACTCAGCCTTGCTTGTGGCTCAACTTTCAGATGATGATGATGCCTACAACTCTATTGATGCTTTGACTTGGCCGTGTACCCTTCCTCCCGGTTGGACCATGGAGCTGGAATCGTCCTCCCCGGGAAGGGAGAACAAGGAGTGATGTCATGTACGGGCTTCATCATGGCACCACTAGTATCATCGTCTAGAATTATCGTTTTATTTTCGCTGTGCAATGAACTCTGGTCTGTAATAATGAAGTACTAAAACTCATTTTATGTTATCCATGTGAACTATTGTGATGTAATAAATGGTGACTTGTATCATCTGTGCTCACCGTTGAGTGAGCCTCGCTGCTATCGGGTTTCTCGACTAATGATTACCGGTAGTTTAATCGGGACGTTACCCGACAGGCTAGCACGATTAACTCGGTTGAAGTGTTTGAGGACTTAAAGGATTGGTCTCATGTGCTTGAACCAGATTAATTGGGGCAGGTCTGCTACACCTCCCTGGGCCTGGACCCAGGTCGGTCGGCGACCTGGCCCTAGGCCCACTTTAGTCCTTCTTTTGCCACTTTGTTCCTGTAAGCACATATGCACCAAAACTTGTGGAATTCATTAGTAAATAACCCTATGTCTATTTGTTTTATCATCCTTTTGTATCTTTGTTGGTAATAATATTTTATCACTAAGAACCGCCAACAACTATGCACATCTTGGTTGTACTAACTTCTTCTCCTCTTAATGAAATACATGCTAAGGCATGGTCGCGAAAAAAGTAGACATGCAGTTCCCAGGTTAGCTCAAGTATTTCCTTTATAACAAGGGTTACCGCTGTGAGTCCATCTCTGTCCAAAGCCGTGCAAGTTCCTAGCAATCCGGTTCTAAGATGAGCTTCCTGGTACTGCATCAGATCGCTAACTGGTACCGCAGACTTTATTGTGATGCTGGGTTGTAGCCTTTACTTCCTCCATTTCAAATTATAATTCATTTGACTTGTTTGTATCATTCAAAAAATTGTACAAAATAGAGTTCATATGAAATGCAAGCACACATGCAATGATCATGAGCTCCCCCTAGATGTCATCATCTCATCATCACTCCTCCATGGCATCTTCGCCCCCATTGGCATCGAGTACCAACAAGGGAAAACTAGTCATCTTGAGGTGTGGAGGAGGTGGAAAGAATGGCTGATGTGGATGAAATGGAGGAGGAGGCACTGGTGCAGGATAGTAGGAGTAGAAGTGATATGTGAAGCTGTTAAAGATGTTGGAGAAATCATCAAATCTGCTCTCTAGCTGTTGCTACCTGTCCAGGAGCTGTTGTGACTGCTCTGAAGTACTCAACTTACTGAATCTGGCATCCAAGGCCTCAAGATCAGTATGCAACCCTTGCTGAACATTATCAAGACTAGTCATAATGGCCTGATAGTAAGTTGTGTTCATTTGCTGCCCAAATGAACCAAAACCTACATCAAGCTATGCCTGAAGCCCTTGCTACAAATTTTGAAACCCCACATTCATCTGCTGCTAAAATTGATCACTTATGGAATTGAAACCTTGCTGAAATTGTTGTCCAAACCCAACTGATAAATTTTGCTGCTTAGTGTTGAAATAAGGATCAAAATAACCTGCTGGAGGCACCCACTATGGCTCACAATGTGCATAACGAGGAGGAGCTGCCTGAGCATCATCATCATTGTCCTCACTCTCTTCATGAGCCTCTGCCCCAACTGGATCAGGAAAAGGTATCACCTCTCTTCTCAAGAACTGAATATCATTCACAAAGGGCTTGTAAGCCACATGCTCAGAGAGACAAGCACCAGTGAATCTTGTCTTAACCTTGATCAACGTCATGATGTACGGAGGAAAATAAAAATTTGACTCAAGATTCACTTTCTTATCAGCCATTTGATCCATTGTTAATCAAATGACATTAAACTTCTACCCAAACATGATGTGATGGATAACATTCCAATACTTGTCCCTGACTTTTTCTTTGTTTCCACTCTTGGGCACAAAGGTCAACCTAAGGATTTTATTGATCACAGCAGGATGATGCCTAAGTCCCTTGGTTTCACCATAAGGGCAAGCAATATGTGTCCTAGGAGGCTCATAAAACTTAATTCTATCATCATCATCATACACAAGTTCAGTCAATACATTTATGCTATCATTTCCAGTGAGTGAATTGTAGTCTAGCTGATTCAATATGGCAAATTCTTCAAAAGTTGCAGTGTATCTATGCTGTCCAGTCATCCACATAATAGTTTTATTATCCATATCCATCTCATAAGTAGCATAAAATTGTCTGATTATAGTGTTATTCTAATTGCACCTATGTTGAAGAAAATCAATGAGCCCCACAGCAGCAAATTTAGGTATTAACTCACACATGGTTGGTTGTTCTTGCATATAAGATAGATTAATGGTTTTGTGATCATATACCTTCTTAGTGATCAGGAGACCAATAATGCCTCTTCCTGAACTTGAGTGTGAAAGTAGAGCACATTTATATCTCTCCCAAGGGCATACTGATTTGGGCTTCTCTCCATTGAATAAGTATGAGCACTCCATTTTTAAACTGATGGTGGTTATGCTTTCACATCAATCTCTTCATCATCACCACCCTGAACTTGTTCTTCTTCCATGTCAGTCCCAGCCACAGAAGATTCAGCTTCTAAGTCAATTTGATCGGACACATATTCATCATCATCATGTCTTGCCCTCTTAGAAGAAGACCTAACTTTCTTACGGCCAGCTGTCACCTTCTTTGCAAAACCTCGGAGACTACAATCACATGGGCAGGATGTGTAAGAAGTTGAAATGAATGACCCAGTTGACATATGCATTACCGAATAAATCCAATGTCCAATCATAAATTTTATATGAAGTTATTTACCTCAATAACCACTTAAATCCATTGTTGAAATGTGCCATATATCATCAACCTTATTCATACACTAAATTGTTTTTCAAATCATGACTCAACAGAACTCCCTGGAGCCAGCAGTGACCGGCGGACCATCCACCCTTAGGGCGCGGACCATCCGCCCCTCATATGCCGGCCGCGAACAGCCACAGTGCATGCCCCAATCTAACTCCATATTCCACAAATTTTAACCAAAGAATCTCAACCAAACTTTAACCACGTATGCTCCTCAACTTCCCAAACACATTCCACCAACCAAAAACTTGAATCCATTGCCCAAAACTAGATCAAGAGATGAAACCCTAGACACCTTCATATGCAAAATCCATGAGACTTAGAAGGGGATTCAATGAAAAACCGGGAGGACATGGTGGAGAATCACGCGGAGTGTCCGGGGATTGTTGACGGCTGTTAAGCACCACGATAGCCGTCAATATACTCGAACAAAGTGAAGGATTGCTAATACTCACACGCATATTTCCCTTCGAATAATGTAGTTCCACATGTCCTTAGATAATATTTGGTTGTAGGTGATTTGCTACAGAAATAAAGGAGAATCCACCCTCATGGATCCAAGTGACAACATCCCGACGAATCAGAAGCCGCCACACATGCATCACATGGATTGAAGGGCCCACTGCCTCAATCCACCATGGACACGTGCAACTACCCTTTGGGGCCCACATGATAGTGACCCTGAAGAAGCACACAGCGAGGAGAGCCAGCTAGGGGTCGGCCGAACCATTGGTTCAGTCGAACCGACCTTGGCTCAGTTCATCCTGGCCTTCCACGTGGAGCTCTCTCGTGCTCTCCTGAAGGTCGGTTCGAGGTGGATGCTGGAATATTCCGATGATGCCTCTTGAGGCCTTTAAATATGAGTGGAGGGGCTCCAAATGAGACACACACATCTTTGGGCAATCACTCTATTCCTTTAGGCTCTAGGCTTAGTGGAGTTAGGCTAGAGTAGCTCTATTCAGGTTCTAGGTCTCCTTGGAGCTAAGGGTATGGCTCTTGTATCTTCTAGTTCTAGGATGACTTTATTCTACCTCAATGATATATCTTCTTCATATATTGTTTGTCTTTGTCATAATATGAATGAGTTGTGCTTGTGTTCTTGCTATCATAAGTTGCTAGGCTTATATGCTCATGAGTTAGTCATATACCCTTGCTTCGGTAGTATAGACTTGTGTGCTTCCATACATGTTAGACTTTGCTCTAGTTCAACTAGAGTATGGTTTCTTATGCATAATAGTGTCGGTTTTTTATACCGGCTAGCCTACTATGGGGGTCCCTAAGTAGTCGAGTTGTTCGTGAGGGCCTCGCCAGAACCAGAAGCATGATGGTGAACACGAGACGATTTAGACAGGTTCAGGCCGCCTCGAGTAGAGAGCGTAATACCTTACGTCCTGTATGGTGGATCTTCTCGTATTGATGATTATGATTTTACAAGGGTCCCTGCTTCACCTTATATATTCGGGAGACAGGGTCTACAAGGCAAGAAATACAAACTCCTAGTCGGATACAATACACAGAGTCCTAAAATGAGTAGGCCGGGTTGTTTCCTAGTACCCTACTAGTTTTCTTAAGCTGTACGCTCCTTCCTTGTATCAGTCAGAGTTGCCGGCCCAATTTCCTAACGGGACTGTGGCCCATGAGGACTCCCATGGATCCTGGACTGTCAAGCCCCCGAGCGTCTTCATGTCTTCACGCCTGCCGGGTTGTTTCTCAACGGTTTCAGCATCAGCCGAGTTGTTTCCTCGTCGTCTTGCTTGTTGAAAACCTTCAGAAGTGAACATGATGTGCTCCTTTGCCGACTTCTTTTGCAGCCAGCCCCCGGGCCTTGGTTCATGAACCAAGATTGATGCAAAAACTTTCCCATTTACTATAATGGTGTCCAGCTTTTGAAAAAAGATGGACCCATTATGGGTCTAGCCCAGAGCCTAGAAATGTTTTCAAGGATTAAAAACAATTCCAGGGTCTTTATTGAAAAAACTTTCCAAAAGAAATATACTATTCCCCCAGCCTCCAAGCTTAAAGCAGATGACAATAAGCTTAAAGACTTCTGTTGAAATATGTATATTGTTTGATATGGAAATAAATCCTATTAAGCATCAGCCCCCGAGAATGAAACTTCATCAGAAAAATGACCTAGCTCGTTAGGAAATGGCCGCACAAATATGCATCTGGTTTGTAACCGCGAATACATAAGTGTTGGCGTATTTTGGAAAATGGGTACAGAGAATACGCTTAGGGTTACCGCTTCAATCTTATAAGACAGAGGGTGAACCGTTCGTATTCTCCTCCCCGCCGCCGTCACTTTCACCACTGAAATCCTCAAACTCTTTTCGCCTCCGCGCGCAATCCCCAATCCACTCAAGCCCCGTTCGAGAGTCAAATCCAAAGTCTCGTCTGGCAGGATGGGTCGGAAACCTACTTCCAGCAAGCCTACTGAGAGTAAATCCGCCACGGGCAAAAAGAAATCCAAGATCCCAACCACAGATATGCCGGTGTTCAAGAACTCCCCTGCGCCGGCTCTTGCCTGGAAGCCATCCAAGGCAACAGACGAGATGGCGCAGAGTCTTGTGGAGCAAGGCTATCTTCTAGATAAATCAATCTCCTGTTGGCGCACCGATGCTGGTAAGGCCTGGCCTTTCGAAGAAATCCACGAAATCGTGGTTTTTGTTGCTTTTTATGAACGCGGATTCGCCCTCCCCGCTCATGATTTTCTCCGAGGGCTTCTTTCTTACTACAAATTAGAATTGATTCATCTCAACCCCAATTCCATTCTTCAAATTTCCCTCTTCATTCATCTCTGCGAAACCTTCATGGGGATCGATCCCCACTTCAATCTCTTCCGCTGCCTTTTCCGTGTAAAATCCTCCCCAGAGAAAGTAGTCGGGGGTGCTGGATTTCAGCTTCGTCAGGGGATGAAGAACGTATACTTCGACTTCAAGATGAATGATTCCATAAAGGACTGGAATGACAAGTGGTTTTATGTGGAGAATCAGCCCCCGAGGCTGTCCAAACACTCTAGTCATCTGCCTCGGCCGCAAGATTCATGGAATGAATCCCTCGATAGGGATAAGGTTGATGGAATTGCTAGGCTTCTGAAGATGATCGCTGCTTTGAAGGATCAAGGCCTAACCGCCATCGGGATCACCAGTTCTTTTCTGCGCTGGCGCGTACAACCCTGCCAGAAGCAGGTGCACGCTGGCTATGAATATACTGGCCCCGAAGACCCGACCAGGATCTCGACCAGTGATTTGTCGTCGGGTGAAGTCGCCGTCCGCGTCCAGGCACTTTTCATGGACGCCCAGGATCTGCCACGCCGGGTACCCGAGTACTCAGCAAGTCGTCCCTCGCCATTGGTAAGCTCGAAAACAACCCGAGTACCATTGTTGATTAACACCTTCTTGCTTCTTGACAATCAATCAATTGCTGTGTTATCCAATGCTAGGAATTGCAGACCAGACTTGCTTCCTCGCCTCCGAAAATATCAGAGAACCAATCCGGGTTGCCTGAATCTCCCCCGCCCCAGCAAACTGCTGAAAGTTCAGGGAAAGGGAAGAAGAAAGCAGCACCAGACATGGATGAGGTAATTCTGGAGGAAGGATCCGATTCTGATGATGATACACCCTGACCACCTCCTGGGAAAATACTTGGGCAAGGAGGATCAGGCCTGAAAAGACCTAGTACTGAAGATGCCCCAAGTCCACCAATCCCCAAGAAGAAACGGGCTCTGCAGAAGAAAGTGTCTCCTTCATTGAAGAAATCATCAGATACTGTTCTTGATGAAGCAGAGGCACCTGAAGCAGAGCCTGAAACCAATGTGGAGATTCCGGTTGGAATCCCACTGCAGTCATCTCCACCCAAGGTACCCCAATTGTCTTATTTGCAAAAAATCTTGGTTTTTGCCTCTTGCCGAGTTATTTTCTGAATTGAATGTATGATTGCAGAATCCTCAACAAGAAGAACCCGCTCAGTCGGAAGAGCCTCAAGGACCTCAAAACAACCCTTTTGGCGGTTTTGACTTTGTTGTGGATGAACCTGAATTCAATATGGAATTTGCCAGGTAAATCACCCAACCTTAATAGAGCCAAATTTTGAAATTGGAATATTGCTAATCTTCAGTTGTTATGCAGCCGTCTGCCTACTCCTGCCCCGACAGATGTACCAAAGACTCCAATCATGGAAATAGGAGGAGGAGAAGGACCAAACCCCAAGGCATCTCCACAGCTCCACCCCAAGCACCAAGCGATGACATCACACCGCCAGCCCAGGTCCCAGAACAAGCCGCTCCGGGTACTTCGGCATCTGGATCATGGCCCAGAGCCACAGAAAGTATCCGAATGGCGAGCCTGCGGACTGTGGAGCTGGACGCCGCCACAAGCCAGGAGAAGGAAACAAATATCGAAGAAATCATCCGGGAACAGAAGAAACCCCGCGAGCCTTCACCAGAGCCATTCCAGATCTTCACCGGCACACCCGGCGTCAACGTAAATGAAGATGAAGATGCCTTCTTATTCAACTCGGAAGTTGACCATGAAGACCTGGAGAAGGCCGCCGAGCTGTATAAACAACTCTCCAAGCTCATAGAGGTTAGTAGAAATAGCTTAGTCTTGTAAATACTTATCTCCTTTGTACTTTAATCAACCCTGCCTCCTTTATTCTGGATGTAGAGTATACTTGTACGATCTCAGCAGAAATCTGAGATGCTTCGGAGAGCCAGCACGTCCATTGCCCGCGCTGAGAAAGCCACAGCCGATCTGGCCAAGGGACAAGCAGCTTGGGACCAAGAACGCGCCCAATTGCGCCGAGAACTGGATGAAGCATACAAGAAGATCAACTTGTACCAGGATCAGCGCGAGGACGTCGTTGAAAAGAATAAATCTTTACGACAGAAACTTTTAGGTAAGTACGCCGAGTACTTATTCTCTGTCTGCACTAATCATATAATGAATAGAATATAATGTGTTGTCTGCAGAGAGTGACAAGCGCGTTGAAGCTTTGAAGGGCGAGTTCATCGATATGAAGAGCCGCTTTTATCGGGAGCAAGAGCGCGCAATCCAGGCGGAGCGGCGGGAATCGGAGTGTGTGGCGGATCTTGCTGAAGAGCAAAAGATGCATCAACATGCCGATGTCCAACTTATTGAAGACCTGACCAAGATCCGCAACCAAGAGGCCGAAATCCAAGCTCTTCGCGTAGAAGTCAATCGTCGCGGCGCGGAAATTGAGTCTTGGAAAGAAGCTGCCCTGTCTTTGGTGAATGCTCACGCAAAAGTACCCGAAGGAAGTGTTACTCCTCCTCTCCTTGATCGCCTTCGAGCAACTCCTGGGCAGGTGAAGGTGTATTGCCAACGGATTGCCCGTTCGTGTACTAAGCAAGTACTCGGGGTTGTCCGGTCATGGTTTCCTTCATAGCCTTTAGGTATTACTGAAGGAAGAATCAACCCGGCTTGTACCCGGGCCATGTATGATACCTACATGGAGGAGGAGAAGGACACTGTAGAGAAGATTGTATCTCGTCTGAAGTTCTAGGGTCTCTGTTGTAAGAAAACCCTTTGTAAAGAACTTGGTTTCAGATGTAAATACTTTAATGTTTTTTGTCGAGGTTGTACTCGTCAGATATTTGTCCGGTAGACACCCCGCTTTGTGCGAAGATTGATCACGGTGATGAACAGAAAGACACGGGATTTTTATACTGGTTCGGGCCCTCGAGATCGAGTAATAACCCTACGTCCAGTTGCTGCTTGTTTTATTTCGTCGAGTACAGATTACAATGCGTAACGAGTACCCTCGGGTGGATTGTGGAATACAAACTTGGATGTTCGATACCCTCTACGCACAGGACCCCGCTATTTATACCCAGGGAGACGTGCCTTACAAGACAAAACAGACCTAAACCTAGTAGGACTCGAACTGTCTTCGGGCTTTCCTCCTGCGATCTGGCTGTCGTGTCTTGTTCGGAGTCTTGGTCGTCTTGGAGTCGGTAGTCGGCAATCCTCGTGGTCGGGTACCCTGGTATTATGGCCTCAACAGTAGCCCCCGAGCTTATCTTGTTCAGAAAAGGTTGATCGTTCAATAGTCTTCGGGTCTTTTTGCTCTTCGGGCGATTTCTGGATATGAGAATATCTCGTCAATCACGAGAGCCAGAAAAGTTCCCGAACTCTTGAATGTGGAAACCTGCATCTGAATGATAAGGTCAAAGAAAAATATCAGCCATAATAATATAAAAGAACTGTTCCGTCTTGGAAAACGAAACGCCCCAGGAGTGATGTAACTGCGGCCCAGTGCATTTAAAACCCACTCCGCACGTCTCCCGGAACTTTAGCAGTGCACGCGGTACGGCTCTGCTCCGGCTCCTCGAATCCCGCACGAAGCGTTGCATCTCTGGGTCTTTAAATATCAAATCTCCTGGATTGATCCGTACTTGAACTTTCCATTCTAAACCTTCCCCCTCCCCTCGCCATGGGAAAGAAAAGGCTTAGTAGTAGATTCAAGCTTCCTCGCCTCCTCTTTGGAAACTCCCCTCGCAGCTCCGGCGAACAACCGCCTGACAAGCCGGAGGACCCGCCGGCGCCGACACCACCCGTCGCTCCTCCTCAGGCTCCGCTCCTGGCTCTCCCCTGGCATGGGGATGAAGGAGTCGAAGTTGGACAATGAAGGTGGGAATCCCTTGGTTACCGGCAGTAATCCAATTCCTAGTTTAATCGCGACCAGAGGAATGCTGGGATTGTTAGCTGGCTGAAGAATGCTTGGGTGCCTGGGCATCGGCGCCGAGAACAGAGGGGACTGGGGAGCTCGAGATTGGGAGGAGGAGGATGTGGGGGATTGGAGCAGGGGGCACTCACAGATGAAGTCGAGGATGACGCGGCCGTCGCTCCTGGCTCTCCCCTGGCATGGGGATGAAGGAGTCGAGGTAGAGCCATCAGAAGAGGGGGCTCCGGTGGTTGCACCGCCGTCTCCCGAGGCTGCTCCACCGTCTCCCGAGGCTGCTCCGTCGAGCATTNATGGCATTTGAATGTAGTCTTCCTGGATTGTTTTTAAACAACCCGACTAGATTCAAAAATAAGTGCGCCCGATCTTTCTGTGTGAAACAGAAAGTAGATGGCTTTTTGAACGCAACCCTTTTCTAGATTGTTTTTAAACAACCCAGGATGAGTCAAAAAAGATATGCCCGATCCTTCTATGTGAAACAGAAAGTAGATGGCATTTGAAACAACCCTTTCTAGATTGTTTTTAATCAACCCAGGATGATTCAAATTTGTAAGACTGTATCTGAATTCCAAGCTTGAAGATAATGGAATATTGACACTTTATTATTATTAGGCTAAGAAGCCAATATCAGTACATAAAGAAGGCTGACTGTTTATTGACTCTTAAGAAACTCTAATAACTTTTTTAAGGGTAGAAACGCCGCAAGTGCTCAATGTTCCAAGCATTGGGCACCTCTGTACCGTCTTCCCGTTGTAGCTGATAAGTACCCGGACCGATGACCCTTGATACTATAAACGGACCTTCCCAAGGAGAGGACAGCTTGTGCTGATCTTTTGTACTCTGAATTCTCCGAAGAACCAAATCACCAATGTTAAATGACCGCATTTGGATGTTTTGGTCATGATACCTCCTGAGTCCTTGCTGGTACATGGTTGTCCTGATCAACGTGGCTAGCCTCGCCTCTTCTAGCATGTCCACATCCTCTGCCCTACTTTGCTCTGCTGCTTCCTCCATGTAGTTTTGAATTCTTGGAGCATTGTACTCGATGTCCACCGGGAGTACTGCTTTTGAGCCGTAGACCAGAAAGAATGGTGATTGCCCCATCGCACGGCTGGGCTGGGTTCTGAGCCCCCGTACCACGGCTGGCAATTCTTGCACCCACTTGCCGCCGTACTTTTTGAGTTTTTCATAGAGCCTTGGCTTGAGACCTTGAAGTATGAGGCCGTTAGCTCTCTCAACTTGTCCATTGGTTCGTGGATGTGCCACTGATGCGTAGCGGACTTCAATTCCCAGATTGTCGCAAAAATCAAAGAACTCGCTCCCTGTGAATTCTGAGCCGAGGTCGGTGATAATGCGATTCGGGATGCCGAAACGATGAGCAATGTCCTGGATGAACTCGGCCGCCTTTGCTGCTGTAGCGTTGACCAGCGGCTTGACTTCAATCCACTTGGTGAACTTGTCGATCGCCACGTAGAGATACTTGAAACCTCCTGGCGCAGTCTTGAGTGGTCCAACCATATCTAGCCCCCAGCATGCGAAGGGCCAAGAGGGCGGTATGGTGTTGAGGACCGTTGCGGGGACGTGAGCTTGCCGGGCAAAGAATTGGCAGCCCTGGCAAGTCTTAACAATTTCTTCTGCATCAGCCACAGCGGATGACCAATAGTACCCGGACCGGAAAGCCTTGCCTACGATCGTGCGGTGAGCAGCATGGTTGCTGCAGATTCCACCATGGATTTCTTCAAGAATTTCCCATCCGACTTCTGGAGTGACACACTTCATCAAGACTCCGGATGAGGCACCGCGTCGAAAGAGAGTGGAGCCGACTACGATGTAGTGCTTGCTTCGCCTGATAACTTGCTCAGCCTCCACCTTATCTTCGGGCTCCCTCTGGTGCAGTAAGTACTCGATGAAGGGCTTTGTCCACTCAGGTGTAATCATCATGACTTGCTGATGGGGTGGTGTTGTAGTCGGCTGTACTTCCTGCTCCTTGATGGATGGTTGTAACAGCTCATGGACGAAAACGCCGCCTGGTACTTGCGCTCGGTGGGAACCCAGCTTTGAAAGTGCATCAGCAGCCATGTTGTTGTCTCTGATGGCGTGATGAAATTTGAGCCCATGGAAGTGCTTCTCGAGTTTGCGGACCTCCATGCAGTATGCATCCATGTTCTCCTTGGTGCAGTCCCAATCTTTATTGACTTGATTGATCACCATAGAGGAGTTGCCGTACACCACCATATGCTTGATGCCAAGGGAAGCAGCCAGGCGTATCCCGTGCAGTAGAGCTTCATACTCGGCTTCATTGTTGGTGGCTTTCCAGAGTATTTGGAGCACATATTTGAGTTGATTGCCTTTTGGAGATATGAGTAGTACTCCTGCACCTGCCCCTTCAAGCTTCAATGATCCGTCGAAGTACATGATCCAATGCTCGAGGTTCTTCTGGTACTGCGTGTTGTATTTCTGTCCACTCAGCAACGAACTCCACCAGGGCTTGAGATTTGATGGCAGCTCGTGGGACAAAGTCGATGGCGTGAGAGCCTAACTCGACCGCCCATTTGGAGATTCGCCCTGTCGCGTCCCGGTTGCGGAGGATGTCGCCAATTGGGAAAGAGGTGACGACAACAACCCGGTGAGCGTCGAAGTAGTGTCGCAACTTGCGAGATGTGATCAAGACAACGTATAATAGCTTCTCGACTTGGGGGTATCGCACTTTTGATTCTGAAAGTACCTCGCTGATGACGTAAACTGGCCACTATACTTTGTATACATGGCCGGGTTCCTCCCGCTCGACTACAATAGCAGTGCTCACAACGTGAGTCGTTGCTGCGATGTAGAGGAGCAGTGGTTCCTGATCAGCTAGTGCGGTCAGTATTGGTGGTGACTGGAGAAATTTCTTGAGATCTTCAAATGCCGCATCAGCTTCTGGAGTCCATACGAACTTGTCTTGCTTCTTGAGGAGCTTGAAGAAAGGCAATCCTCTGTCACCCAACCTTGAAATGAATCGGTTGAGGGCCGCCATGCATCCAGTCAGCTTCTGAACGTCCTTGAGGGATTTTGGAGGTGCCATGGATGTAATGGCGGTAACTTTCTCAGGATTAGCTTCAATTCCCCGGTGGCTGACTATGAAGCCCAGCAGTTTTCCCGCGGGCATGCCAAACACACACTTTGTAGGATTGAGCTTCCATTGGAATTCCCTAACATGTGCAAAGGTCTCAGACAGGTCGTCGATGAGACTATCCGGGTTCTTTGTCTTGACGACGACATCATCAACATAGGCTTCCACATTGCGGCCAATCTAAGCCTTGAGACAACTCTGAATTGCACGTTGATATGTTGCCCCTGCGTTCTTGAGTCCAAAGGACATTGTAGTGTAGCAGTAGGCGCCGAATGGAGTAATGAACGCCATCTTGATCTGGTCATCTTTATGTAGGCTTATCTGATGATAGCCCGAGTAGCAATCCAGGAAACAGAGTAGAGAGCAGCCAGCTGTGGAATCCACCACCTAATCAATGTGAGGTAGCCCGAAGGGATCCTTTGGGCAGTGCTTGTTCAAGTCGGTGTAATCGACACACATTCTCCACTCGTTGTTGTTCTTCTTGCGGACCAGGACAGGATTAGCAAGCCAGTCAGGGTGGAACACCTCTTTGATGAACCCGACTGGTAAGAGTTTCGCCAACTCCGAACGGATGGCTTCTTTCTTGTCCTGGGCAAAGCGTCGTAGGTGTTGTTTCTTTGGCTTGGCAGCAGGATCAACGTTGAGTTTGTACTCAGCCAACTCCCTTGGGACTCCCGGCATGTCAGATGGCTTCCATGCGAAGATGTCGCGGTTGTCCCGTAAGAAGCTGGTGAGCGCGCTTTCCTATTTGATAGGTAGGTCAGCGCCGATCAGCGCCGTCTTGGAGGGGTCACCCGTCCCTAGGTCGATTGCCTTGATTGGAACTTCCTGGGAGGGCTTCATGTTTGACATGGCTGGCTTTTTCGTTGGGATGTCCAACTCAGCCTCGCCGAGTTGTTTCACCATAGCTGCTACGATTGCTACCTGGCTCGGTTGCTGCATGCTTGCAGCAATCGTCGCTGCCTCGGTGTCACAATCATAGGAGGTCTTCAAGTCACCCTTTAGGGATAAGATCCCCTTAGGGCCTGGCATCTTCAGGACGAGGTAGATGTAATGTGGGATCGCCATGAATGTTGCCAGAGCAGGTCTTCCCAAGATCGCGTGGTACGATGATTCGAAGTCAGCAACCTCGAATGTAATGTACTCGGTCCTGTAGTTGGCCTCGGTACCAAATGTAACTGGAAGTGATACCTGGCCAAGGGGCATGGCAGCGTTGCCTGGAACAATGCCGTAAAAGGGTGAATCAGTGGGCTTGAGCAGGTTGGTGATGTCTAAGCCTATCTTCTTCAAAGTCTTGGCGAATAGGATGTTGAGTCCACTTCCACCGTTGATCAATGTTCTTGTGAGTCGCGCGCCAGCTACCACAGGGTCGAGCACCAACGGGTATCGCCCCGGGTTCTTGATGTTGGTCCATTGATCGTCGCGAGAGAAGCTGATGGGGACTTCTGACCACTTCAGGAAGGTGGGGATGGCAGGCTCAATGCAGGCAATCTCGCGCTGGATAAGCTTTTGCTTGCGCTTTGATTCTGACTGAGTGATTCCCCCAAAGATGACGTTGACCACCTTGTCGGCTTGTTGGTAGCCGGTGTCTTTGTCACCCTTGTCTCCTTTGTTGTCAGGGTTGTTTGGTTTGGGAGCGCCCTCTGCTGAGAACGCTTTCTTAAGCGACCAGCAGTCCCTGCTTGAGTGCTTATCCTTTGGGTGGAAAGGGCACTACTTGTCGAGTAGTTTTTCGAACTTCCTGCGGGAAGAGTTCTTCTCAGCAACGTTGACTGTATCTTCAGGTTTGCGTTTCTTGTCGTTGAAGTCGTGTTTGCTATTGTTCTCAACTTGCTTGCCCTTGTTACGGTCGTTGTTGTTGTTGCGGTCTCCTCCCGACTTGTTGTGGTTGAATCTTTCACGCTGCAGGTCTTCAGCATCTGACCAGCGGCTGATGAGGTCTCGCATCTGCTCTAGTGTCTTTGGTCTGTTCCTTCCGAAGTCGAGGTGCAGCACAGGGTCTGTAAGCCCTCCGTGGAAGCAATCAATGACATCTTGGTCGGATAGGCCTGCACAGGTTGAGCGCTTCTCCCAGAATCTTCGGTTGTAACTGCGCAGGTACTCGTTCTGGCCCTGTTTGCACTGGGTTAGGTCAAAGCGAGTACCCGGCTTCTGCCATGAACCCTGGAAGTTATTGATGAAAGCCTTGCAGAGCTCATCCCAGGAGTCGATGGAGCCTGGCTTGAGCCCTTCTAACCAGGTCAGTGGAGCCTGGTCGAGGACAACTGGGAGATAGGTGCACATAGTGTCGGTGTTGCCCCTCGCCGCCTTGATTGCCGAGTAGTAGATGCAAATCCACTGCTCGGGGTCGCGTTTCCCATCATATCTGTCGATATGGGCTGGTTTGAACTTGTCGAGCCAGGAAGTAGCGCGGATGCAGTCGGAGAAGATCGGGAACCCTTCGTACTTGTGGAGGTTGTGGTGATCCTGACCCGGCGGCCCGTAGACTTGGTCGTACTCCTGGAGTCTGCGGCGTTCTTGTTCTTCGCGATCACGTGCCCGTGACGAGATGATGGTGCGCGCGTCTCTGGGTGGCAATTGTTGTCGCAGATCCCTGTTGTTGTCGTGGTTGCCGGGGCGTCTGTCCCTGTTCCGGTTGCCGTCACGCCCGCCGACGTGGCTCTGCTGAACTTCGCGGTTGCTTGGTCCGGCGCCGTGGTCATGACCTCCGCCGCCGAGTACCATGCCTCCCTCGTTTTGGCGAAGGGGTTGTTCTCTGCTTGGGTGGTGGGACTGGTTGCCTCGGTTTCCAACTTCAGGATGTCGGCTGCTTGCCTCGCGGCTTGGTGCTCGGGTGATGGTCTTCGCCAGGTTGACTGCATCATGCTGGATGGCCGTTGTCTCGAGCATTGTCTTCAACCTGAGGATTTCAGGAGTTTCAGGCATCTGTCCCAGCTCTGTGACGACAGCCATGATGTTGGCTGCAGCGCTGGAGTAGACGTCTTGGCCGGCGACTTGCCGGAACTTGGCGTTGAGGTCCTGTGGAAGTAGCCTACGGCCGAGGCGGCGATGTCGTTCTGCACGAGCAACATTTCGCTCCCTGCGTCGGTTACGGTCAGCATCAGCTTCGTTCTCCACAGTTGGCTCGTCGTTGGAGACTTCTTGTTCCTGGGCGATGATCGCCATGGCTTGGCGCCCTGGTGAGTAGCTTCCTGTGCTTGAAGTTACTGGGACAGTTGAGCCGTGGCTGCTTGAAGAATTCAGGGGTTGCCCGTGTTGAAATGGGAGTGGATCGATGCACACGATGATGTGAGACATGTCTAGGTCCTCCTGTGGTGTTGCTCCAAGTGTTGGCTTGCGTCCCGGCCAGTGAACAAATCGTCCTTCAGGGGTTGAAGTGATGACGAGTCCGACTTGTTTCCTGTTTAGGGGAAGTTCGTCGAATTCGACCAGAGATCGGAGTTGTTTTGAGGACGCCGCCTGGAAAGCAGAGGTGGGCCCGCGAGTCCAAAGGGATATTGGCTCGGGGTGTCGGCCTCGTGCTTAACAGTGGCTGGACTCCTTTTCTTCTGGATTTTTGAATTGGCGGATTTTGGCATAACCGATGGTTCAGAAACCGACTCGGATCGCTTGGTCTGCTTCGGAATCTTCCCAGCCCGAGTTGGAATCGAGCTAGAAAGAGCGATTCTTTGAGTCCGAGTTGAGTTCGAACCCGAGGTTCCCTGAGCCCGAGTTGTATTCGGACCCAGAGGCGTGATCTCGTCGAGCTTGTCGGTGAGTTGCTCCAGAGTCGGCGACTTGAGGACGCGGTCGAAATTGCCCGCGCCGTCCACCGTGCAGACCCAGGAGCCGAAGACGAAGTTGGCGCCTTTCTCGAACGCCATGTCGCCGTCGCAGTTGATGATGACTGGTGCCATCGAGCTTGCTGAACGATTCTCGACGAGAGCCCCTACCTGGCGCGCCAGCTGTCGGTTTTTTATACCGGCTAGCCTACTATGGGGGGTCCCTAAGTAGTCGAGTTGTTCGTGAGGGCCTCGCCGGAACCAGAAGCACGATGGTGAACACGAGACGATTTAGACAGGTTCAGGCCACCTCGAGTAGAGAGCGTAAAACCTTACGTCCTGTATGGTGGATCTTCTCGTATTGATGATTATGATTTTATAAGGGGCCCCTGCCTCACCTTATATACTCGGGAGACAGGGTCTAAAAGGCAAGAAATACAAACTCCTAGTTGGATACAATACACAGAGTCCTAACATGAGTAGGCCGGGTTGTTTCCCAGTACCCTACTAGTTTCCTTAAGCTGTACGCTCCTTCCTTGTATCAGTCAGAGTTGCCGGCCCAATTTCCTAAAGGGACTGTGGCCCATGAGGACTCCCATGGATCCTGGACCGTCAAATAGTCTCCATGATCTATGCCACGGCATTGGTCCTTCAGCCATTCTGTTGACACCAGATTTTGACTCGGCTAAAATTGTTTGTAACAGAGTCAGGGCAGAGGCCGAGTCCGATTCTGGGTGATTTCCGATTCTGGTCGGAGTTTGTCCGATTGGAGTCCGGAGTGCGTACGACTATCAAGGAAGATGTGTCTGGAAGCTTCTTCACGGCCGGATTGCGCGACAAGTTGTAATAGTTTTGGTAGATTAAAATTAGTTTGCTTTAAATAAGTTAGAGATATTGTCGTAGCCGACAAGGATTAGCTAGATTTCCAGGGTATAAATATAAACCCTGCGCCATTGTAAAAAAACGTTCACACAACCAATCAATCAAACACAACTTTCGGCCTCACGCCAAAAACTCTTTTTCGTCGAGTTCTTCAGCAAGTAGGGCTGCATCATCTTGATCTCCGGTTTGTCTGTAAGTTCGACACCCTATCGAATTAATCTAGGCTTTAGATTGAGGTGCATCGCCCTTCTTCGTTTAGTTAATTCATCAATTTATCGAGTTGTCCTAGGCTTTAGATTGAGGCGTATCGCCCTTCTTCGTTTAGATCGCTCACTCTTTATCGTATCTTGTTGATTTTATCCTATCGGTTTACATCTATCATAAAAGATCTATTCTATCTTATTGTTATTCAAGTTTCATAATAGATCTGTTTATAGTGTTTATATAGCTGATGTAGATTTAATAAGCAAGTTACAAATAGATCTGATTTAAATGAGTTCTTTGATGTATATTGATCTATCAGAGTAAGCAAGCTAATCGGTGCCCTGCTAGCAACGCTATCTTGAAATCGATCTGATTGTTAGTGACACGAGATTTAGTTTGTTTATCGCCTTTGGAAAAATGCATATTAAAGAATGAGTTTAGATTAGATCTATCTCCGATTCGGTTTTCATAGCCGATGGTTTATTTCAATACATGTTATATTCTCACGAATCGGACTCAATGCCGATGGTTCATGCTATCGAAATCGGAGTTCTCTTTATGCTGATCCGATTTCTGGAACAAATCGGGGCTTTGGCCGATGAGTTCCTTGTTGCTTACTGATTAAACTCTACCTTGTCAACTTCAGGTCAAATTGACTGGCACGCCCTAAACCTCAAGATTTTGGACCTGCACTGAAGTGAAGCAAATCTTCCAGGCCACTGTGTTAATTTTCGAGAGTCAACACCTGAATTTTTGGATGTTTACACATTTTTCTAGGTCTCCTTGGAGCTAAGGGTATGGCTCTTGTATCTTCTAGTTCTAGGATGACTTTATTCTACCTCAATGATATATCTTCTTCATATATTGTTTGTCTTTGTCATAATATGAATGAGTTGTGCTTGTGTTCTTGCTATCATAAGTTGCTAGGCTTATATGCTCATGAGTTAGTCATATACCCTTGCTTCAGTAGTATAGACTTGTGTGCTTCCATACATGTTAGACTTTGCTCTAGTTCAACTAGAGTATGGTTTCTTATGCATAATAGTCTCCATGATCTATGCCACGGCATTGGTCCATCAGCCATTCTTATGATGGCATTGATCATAGTCTTATTAGTCTGGAATGGTCATCATGTTGTGAACGATGCGAGCATGGTGCTCGGGTTGGAACCATCGATTGGATATGAGTGTGCCCCACGGTTTGGCCAGGGTAGGCTGCAGGTGGCGACAGCCCTGTTGGACCCTCTGAAATCCCCCACGTTCGGGTATTGCTGTAGGTGTTCGTAAATGAGTAGTCACTTCGCCATGCGTAAGTGGCGCAGGAGGCTATCTCCCCATGTGCCTCGGTGCATAGGCTTAGACTGTATATATGTATGAATGCTTTGCTTTACCTTGATCAGTGCAGTATATAGGAAGTACATTAGAACCTAGATGCTATCTCTTAGTCCTTCTCCCTAGCCTAGTTAATCCTGAGATGATCCCATGTGTGTCACACTACCATCATATCTTATTATCTTACCCCTGTCTTTTGTATACGATTCTATCCATGATATTGCTATATTCATGACCACAATAGTATTCTTAAACCAACCGCCTTCCTTTGGAAAATACGATACCCTTGGGAATACTCATGGGTGAAGTGCTACAATGGTAAATCCGTGCGCTTACAGATTCATACACATTTGTTAGAATACCATAAGTGTAACACCACAAGTGTTAGTGAAGTATCAAGGGAGTCATTAGCACATTAATGAGGAGAAATACCAAGATTGAGAGTTTAAATGCTTTTATTTGAGCTAAGTTAGCCCTAAGGGCATTTTAGTAATTTTGTCACCTTGGAAGAGTTGACCAAGTCAAACTTTGGAGTGGATTCTAAATATTAGTCAACTATCAAACATGTTTGAATTTGGTGAAGTTTGAATTGCATGAGATGAAGGTTTTGGTCAATATTCTTGGGCTTATAACTCTCAATTTAGAAGGATTTAGCCCAAGATCATATTGAGAGAAATGTAGCCCTATGTTCGGACTACAACTTTGATTCTTGAAGATTCAAAAGTTTATGTTTGGATTTTGGAGAAAATTTGACCTAAATATGGCAACTTTGGAAAGGGTTAACTGAATTTGCTGAATTGCCTTTGTTTTGGCCCAAATTCAGTGCAACATAACTTGAAATCTAGGAAGATTCAGCTCTAGTGCATATAAGGAAAATGTAGCCCCACATACCATCTACAACTTTGGTATTTGGAGATTTTGAAGTTTATATATGAAATTGGGAGTAATTTGGATCTTAAGATGACAGTTTTGAAAGAGTATCAAAGATTCAGTTTAATTGGTCCAAGTTCTTGGCTTCGTAACTTTTGATTTGTTGAGAATTGGGCTCTGATGTTTATAAGAGACTTGTAGCCCTATGGTCCAGCTACAATTCTCATTTAAAGAGTTTGATGAGTTTGTGTTCAAAATTTGGAGAAAAAGGAAGATGAACTCGCTGGTTTTGAATGGCTTTCAGAGTTTCAGAGTTCTGCGCTGAGCAGCTGGCGCGGCCGGCGCCACGCAGCTGTTCGCCGCCCCACCGCCTTGCCGCCGTTCGCGCCACGCGCCGGTGTAGCCGTCGTCCAGCACAAGCGCGCGCAGCAGGAGGTGGCAAGGGACCTAAACGGTGACTTCCCAGGTTAAAAAGCCGAGCCGGTCATCCTTTCTCTTTTTCCTTTTTGCTGTCTTGCTCGCCGTCGGTCAGCTCCACCACTGCCCGTTTCTCGTCGCGGTTGAGTCACCTCCACTCGATTCCATCCACCCAATTCTTCCTCAGCCAGTGAGCCTTCCAATTCGCTCACTTGCATTCAAAACCATCCACCTTAGCCGTTGATCACCGTCGTCTTCAACCTCTGACCGTCGCCGGTTGTTTTTGGGTCGCACGGTGAGAACCACCTCCGAGTCGTCCTCGTCCTTTATAGATGGCGTGGTCGTGTGTTCCTTGCTCTTGCGCAGCTCACCGAGGTGTCCGTGGTCCGTTTTCGTGGCCTGCCTCGTTGGAACACGAGCGCCACCGCGGAACTCGGTCCGCCATGGCTGCCGTCGTAGGGAGCTCTGCTCCGGCGGCGTAGGGTTGGGGTTTGGGTGCGCCGCGAGTTCGCTTGGTTGCCCTGGTGCCGTCCGTGCCATTTGTTGGCGTGGAGGTGCATCGAGGGGCTGAATCCGAGCGCGCCGCCATTTTTCCGTCGCAGCCGCCGCTGCTGCTCGCCGCAGTCGTCGTCGGGTGGTATGGTTAGGGGGCTAAGCCTGTAGGGGTGTGCGCGGGTGAGAGCTGAGTCGAGTCGTGAGGTTAGCGTCGCCGAGGACATCGCCGTTGGCGAGTTCGCCGCTGGGTTAGCGCCGCTGGCGCTCGGTCAAGCCGGGGTAGCGCGCGCGTGAGCGCGGGCGCGTGAGCGGGAGAAGAGAGAGGCTAGGCAGCGGGGCCCGCTGGCCATTGAGAGGAGAGAGTAGGACGACGGGTTTCAATTGCAAATTGTTCAGGGGGTTTTCTGCAAGTTTGTTTTGGTTTTTGTTTTTAGTTTTAGATTTAGTTCTTAAATAGGTTGTAAATGGTTTTAATTTAGAATAATAGTTAGGTTATTTATTTAAATACCTTTTCTTTTTGGTATTTAAATAAATAAATAGGATAAATATAAATAAAATTATGAATAATGATTTATAATAATAAAATTAATAATAATAAATAGAATAATTCTTTTATTTGTTTAGAATAATTCTTTAAAGCTTTTAAAAATTACTAAAAATTCTAAAAAAATAGAAATAAATAGGAAATAACTTTGTACTAACTTATGCATCATATCGTTGTATAGAAGAAGCTTCCGGAGTGGAGTTTGTTGAGCTTCCACCTGAAGGACCCCAGGAGCCCGAAGAGGTTGAATTGGAGCTAGAGCCTGAGCCTGCTGCTGCTGCTGACCCTAACCCTGCTTTTGATCAAGGCAAGCACCGGAGCATCCAAACCCTATTTTGAGTACTATTCCATGTATTACTATGGTATTGCATGCATTACGTGCTAGGAGTTGTGTGAGCTGCAGATTGCATAATCCTTCCTTGATTAGGGCAATACCAGATGTCAACCTGTTTTTAGTGAAGCTTAGCATGCTTAGATTCCTCACAGTTCCATCATAGCATTAGTGAGCTCAGGTTTTGCTCTATCACCAGTACTTGATGTTAAAAAGATGAAATGGAGATCGGGTGCGAGGGTGAAGGTTGGGAAAGGAGTCTCAAGCCAACACATCGCCTCGATCGTCTTAGGATTGTGGTTGTTTACCTGTGATCAGGCTTTGAACGTACTAGTCATATACCGGAGATTCCAACCGGTGAGCTGATGTAGCTGTGGTTGCTCCTAGTCTTGAATTGTGGTTCGCTGGACTAGTCGAGGTTGGTGGCAGGGACGTGGCCGTAAACTCACATGTCGGGTGCTGCCAGACGTGGGGCCGGTGTGGGGGGGCGTCCCTGGGTTTGAGCGAGGGCAATTCAGGACTTGGAGCGACCATAGTGAAAGGGTACTTTGTGTAGACCACCCTGGGGACCACACAACACGTATGACTAGGTTATACCTTGCAGGGATAAAAAAAATTGGTCCGGATCACCGCAATTCTCGGTATGAATACCGCTTGATCGCTGCTAGACAGCTTAGAACAAGTTAACGCTGATGATGCTTATAAAACCTGAGGTTTGCTTAAATACCACATGTGTGATGTACTTCTTCTGCTAATCTAGTCTATCACTATAATGGCTGAACTCTAAAAGTTTAGGATATAAGTTTTAGTAAGCTTTTATGCAAAAAGTGTTACCTATCCACAGCCTTAAAACTTTGCATGCCCTTGTGTGTCTGTATTTATATGTTTATGTAGACGGGTCAGACTTGCTGAGTACTTTTGTACTCAAGATACTATAACTATTGCAGAGCCGCCAGAAGATGTTCAGTAAAGCAGGGCAGAACTCCAAAAGAAGAAGAGACATGTTGATGAGCCCAACATGTTCTCTTGGCTTGTCTTGTTTTGTTTAAATCCAGTGTGGTCATCAAACTGTCCTTGTTAAGACCCACCTTTGTTTCTTTTCGGAACTCTGTAGTTTGATCATTATATGTATAATAACTCTACTCCTTGTATAATTAAGTGTGTTGTGAATTCTTCTGTTGTGCTCTTATGTGATGCAAATCTGTGTATGTGATTTGTACTCAAGTTCGTGGAGGTTTCAGATGTTCTGAGGACATCTGACGGACTACCGGGTTTATACCGTCTGAAGTGCGTAAGTTGTGATTGTCAGTAAACGACGATCCGACGCGCTTGAGCCGGTCTAAGCTGGACGGTTCCGCCACAGCTGGTATCAGAGCACATACATGGGATAACAACAGAAGAATTGTCTAGAGGACCCTTCCTTGGCTCTATTTTGATAAAAACTTAGTCTTGTTTAGTAAGGTGGCAATAAGACTAACTGTTATTATGGTATTTCATACTGCTAAACTTATGATTCAGTAACGACGCACCTTCGCTCAGGTGAGTAGGTAAGCTGTTGTTACAATTTATATAATATTATGACCCTGACTTGCGCAAGCTTGCTTGCGTGAGGTGGCCCGTTCAATGATTGTTCGGGGGCGACCTGTCCATTGGCTAGCCCGTTGGGCTTGTCTTTGAGGCTTGTCGACATCTGCCGCCTGATGTGAAGTGCGGAGTTCCCACCGTGTGATTGTAGTAATCACCGTCGCTTAACCCTGAGGAGCGGCCTGATATGGGACATGCAAATGCCGACCATACGGTGGTGAGTATGGGAAAAGTGAATATGTGTCAACGTATGGAGCGCTGTCTATGCAGCGTTGAACGCATGGGTGCCATTTCTATAGTGAATGGTAATGAATGGTCTTCTGCAAGTACCCTAACATAACCGCGAATCGAGTAGACATGCTTAGCCCTATATTGGGATAAGAGACGTACGATGCCACCAGTTTTCAAACCCTACGTTGTCTTCGTCTTGTAAGGAACATAGGCAAACATTTGCATCCTAGTTGCATTGCATGTCTAGCTGTTTTTTTTGGGTTTCTTTTGGGGAGTGACGTTAGAGTCTTACAGTTCTTTTGAACAGATGGACAATGTCTCTAGCTGGGTTGATGCAGAAGGTTGGATCCATGGTTACTTTGTGGACAGGCAAGGTTTTCCGAAGCTGTTGTGGGATACGCTTCAGAAGTTGGGTTATACTGAGTATCCAGAATATGTGGGCAAGGAGTTTGTAACAGAGTATAGTTATGAGTGCTCCCTGACGGTCAATATTCCTGCTTGCACCGCTCATCCTGAGTGGGAACCTTTCTCTATACATGTGAAGGGAGCCCAGTATTCTGATTCCGTGGAGACTGCTGCTCACAGGGCTT
The DNA here is from genome assembly GCA_004135705.1 of Alloteropsis semialata. Taxonomy (NCBI): domain Eukaryota; kingdom Viridiplantae; phylum Streptophyta; class Magnoliopsida; order Poales; family Poaceae; genus Alloteropsis; species Alloteropsis semialata. The sequence continues at coordinate 11,977,468 of CM014278.1, forward strand.
TAACAGCCATTTGTGAGAAGCATAAACATGATGTCAGTGATACTAGGGCCAAATAATTCCCTGTTGCATATCAAGATGATGGAGTTGGGAGGGGTCGTGGGAAGGCGTGGTCCTTGATGATCATGAGGAATATAACCCTGTTCTTGCTGCATCATCGCAATACATGAGCCCTATGTATAATCTTCACCAAGATTATGAAGCTGAGTATTGGAGGAAGCAACAAGAACTGGTGAGTGCTCAAACCAGAGAGCAGGCCCTAGCAACAGATTTGAAAGTAAATCAAGATTCTCGGGCGTCTCTGGAGAGTGCTTATGCCAGGGATGTTACCGCCAAGACAAGTGTTATTGAGCATCTTTGGGAACAGCTAAGAGGAGCATATGATAGGATAAATCAAAGTGAGCAAGCTGCCATGGACACAAGAAGGGAGTTAGGAGCAACAATTACTATCCTTGAAGCTGAAAGGTTGGAGCAAATGCATATGATTATGGCTCTCCAGCAGCAAGTTGAAGATTATCAGAACATGGTGATGCCCATGGGAATAGAAGCTCAAGAGGAAGCTCCAGTTCTGGAGTTTCCACCTCCCATGCCTGCAGAGCAGAATGTTGAAGCTGCTGATGTTGAAGGGAATGAAGACCAATTCCCCAAAGAAGAAGTTCCTGACTTGTTTGCCCACGAGAATATAAATGACATTATCAATTTTGATATGGAGAATAACTTCGATGGTGTGCATCCAGGTTGGGTGATCGAGGCAGAAGATAATGGCAATGAAGATCACAGCCAGGTTAGCCATGCCTCAGTTTCAGTTAACATGGGGATCCCAGGGTCACCAGCTGCATATGTTGGAGAAAACTCTGCTTATCAGTATCAGCATGATGAGTCAGAGGAAGTAACATCCAGGCCTTGGTTACCCATAGGACATACTGTCATGGCAGTGAATCCTGAGCAGTTGAATATGGCAATGGCTAAGTTAGGACTGGATACTTTAGATCTGGGGTTGTATCCTTACCCTGGAAGTTTCTAAGAGTTGTACTTTTGCTTGTTTTGGATGTTTGAATAATGGCACTTGTATGATAGGCAGTAGACGCCTATTAGAGAGGCGTAATGTACCAAGGTTTGTTTTAATGTAATCTTTGGACAAGTTGTACTATGATGTATTGTACTTCCTGTTTATGTAATGATAATCCAGGCTGCTTGTTGTGTTTTTGATGCCTTTACAATCTTGTGTGATTGTTATTCTACTTACCAGCTTAGATAAAGTTCCGTCGGGTAGATTTAGTCACTGACGGGAGCTTTGTCATTTTGTAGAATGGCGCCACCAGTAAACGAGACCCCAGAGCAGTCCGGTGCCCGTCCAGCACCTCCACAGGGCCCCATGAGTGTGGCCGAGGCACTGGCCTATGTTCTGAACGCTAATCAGGAGCACACGGACCTGTTGACACGTCTGGTGGAGAATACGGCGCCATTGCTCCGAGGGCGCCGTGAGGCCGATCCTGCGGTGAAGTACAGTCACTTCACCGAGACCCACCCGCCTGTCTTCACCAAGCCCGAGCACCCTTTAGAGGCAGACGAGTGGCTGAACACCATTGAGCAGAAGTTTCGGGCTGTTCCAAACTGTACAGAGGTGCAGAAGGCAGAGTTTGTAGGGTTGCAGTTGCAAGGCCCTGCAGGTATATGGTGGGCGAGCTACCTCGCCAGACTGCCTGCTGGCACTGAAGTGACATGGAGGGGGTTCAAGGAGGCATTCCATGCCCATTTTGTTCTGGAGGGCATCATGGATATGAAGTTAGAGGAGTTCCTGTAGCTGCGACAGAAGGACAAGAGTGTACTTTAGTACACTAGTGAGTTTGAGCATCTGGCTCAGTATGCCCAGGACCAGGTGAACACGGATCGCAAGAAGATCCGGTGCTACTTGAGAGGTTTGAATCCCGGATGCAGGACAAGTTGTCAGTCAGTACTCTTACTGACTATAATACAGCGGTGAGTACTGCCATCACTGCTAAAAGCAAGATATTGGCGCTTGATGAATCGTTGAAGAGGAAGGCCCCACCCTCTGGTAGCTCCAGCAGTGCTCCACCTCCACAGCGCATGAGGGTGGTGTTCCGTGGGCCTGCAAGGCCTAATTATCAGGCGCCACAGAGGTAGCAGACGCAGCGGTGGGTGGTTAGAAACCCCACCAATGTCCAGCGTTCCAATGCTACTCAAGGCCCCAGTGCCCGCACTGGCAATGCCCCAGCCAACAATCAGCCATGCTACAATTGTGGTAGGCCGGGACATTTTGCCAGGGATTGTCGTCTTCCTAAGGCAGGAGCCGCACCATCTGCACCGGCTCAAGGCCAGAATACAAACCCTAGGTTCATGAAGAAGAGGTTCTTGAACACCAAGACTGGACGCGTTCATTTCATGAACGTAGAAGAGATTCCAGAAGGAGAACCGGTGATGGCTGTTATGTTCTCTGTCAACCAACACCCTGCAGTTATACTTTTTTATTCTGGTGCATCGCATACCTTTATCAGCAGAGCTTTTGTGACAAAGCACCAGTTAGAAGTAAGCTCTTCACCTACACAGTTTTTAATTCATGCACCGGGTGCTACACAATCTACTAGTGACATAGCTTGGGGTGTTACCATAAATCTAGGAGACCATAGAGTCTTTGCCAATCCCATAGTTCTGGAAAGTCAAGGTATTGATCTGATTTTGGGAATGAATTGGTTGAAGCAACATAAGGCTTCAATTAATGTGGAAAATAGAACCTTGCATTTATTGGATAATGAAGGCAATGCTATCCAAGTTCAGTTGAACTCTCAACCTGACCTCAGTGCGACAGTAAACAAAGTAGAGGCAGTTGATCTCAAATCTATACCAGTGGTGTGTGACTATCCAGACGTATTTCTGGATGATCTACCGGGAATGCCTCCGGATAGAGCTGTTGAGTTTACCATTGAGTTAGAACCAGGCACAGCACCAATCTCCAAAAGACCATACAGAATGTCACCCAAGGAACTAGAAGAATTGAAGAAACAGTTGCAAGAGCTATTAGATAAGGTTTTATCAGGCCCAGTTCATCTCCTTGGGGATGTCCTGCTTTGTTTGTGAAGAAGAAAGATAAGAGTTTGAGGCTCTGTGTAGATTACAGACCTCTCAATGCTGTGACCATCAAGAACAAGTATCCGCTTCCCCGGATCGACTTGTTTTTTGATCAATTAGCAGGAGCTAAAGTGTTTTCCAATATAGACTTGAGGTCTGGATATCACCAAATCAAGATCAAGCCTGAAGATATACCAAAGACAGCATTCTCAATCCGATATGGACTATATGAGTATTTGGTCATGTCATTTGGGTTGACTAATGCTCCAGCACATTTCATGTATCTCATGAACTCAGTATTCATGCCTGAGCTTGATAAGTTTGTGGTGGTATTCATTGATGACATTTTGATTTACTCCAAGAACGAGGAAGAACATGCTCAACACCTACGTATTGTCCTGGAGAGACTCAGAGAGCATTAGTTGTATGCCAAGTTGAGTAAATGTGAATTCTGGTTGAATAAGGTACCTTTTCTTGGACATATCTTATCAGCTGAGGGAGTGGCAGTTGATCCAAGTAAGGTTCAAGATGTTCTGAATTGGAAGCCACCAACCAGTGTGCATAAAGTGCGGAGTTTTCTGGGATTAGCTGGATATTATCGCTGGTTTATCCCAAATTTCTCCAAACTAGCTAAACCAATCACCGAGTTACTGAAGAAATATACCAAGTTCAAATGGACTTCTGAGTGCAATGAGGCTTTTCTGAAGTTGAAGTCTCTGTCGACCACTGCTCCAGTCTTAGCTCAACCAGATGTTGAGAAGCCCTTTGATGTATATTGTGATGCTTCAGGTATTGGATTGGGGTGTGTACTAATGTAGGAGGGAAAGGTAATTGCTTATGCCTCTAGATAGCTCAAGCGACATGAAGAGCATTACCCAACCCATGATTTGGAACTAGCTGCTGTAGTGCATGCTCTCAAAATATGGAGACATTACCTACTTGGAGGTTTGTGTCACATTTATACTGATCACAAGAGTCTTAAGTATATATTCACTCAATCTGACCTGAACATGAGGCAGAGGAGATGGCTAGAGCTTATTAAGGACTATAACTTAGAAGTGCACTATCATCCTGGAAAAGCCAATGTGGTTGCCGATGCTTTGAGTCGGAAATCACAATGTGCTTGTATTTCAGCTCGTCCGTATGATCAAACCCTATGTGAAGAGATGGAGAAGCTGAATATCCAGATGGTAATGCAGGGTGATGTTGCTAATCTAGTGGTTGACTCAACTATTCAGCAACAAATTATTGAAGCTCAGAAGGAGGATTTGGGCATGAAACACCTCAGAAGGAGATTGGCCAAAGGTGAAAAATTGTGTTTTTTTCAAGATGATCAAGGTGTGTTGTTCTTCAAGGATCGGATAGTTGTGCCTAAAAACTTTGAGTTAAGAAAGAAGATATTGGATGAGGCACATCTGTCTAGGTTTTCCATTCATACGGGTAGTACCAAGATGTACCATGACTTGAAACAGAGGTTTTGGTGGACTCAGATAAAACGAGAGATTGCTAAGTATGTGGCAGAATGTGATACATGCCAGAGAGTCAAAGCATTCCATCAGAAATCGCCAGGGTTACTGCAGCCTTTGACTGTTCCTAGCTGGAAGTGGGAAGATATATCCATGGATTTCATTGTGGGTTTACCCACAACATCCAAGGGGTATAATTCAATCTGGGTAATAGTGGACCATTTGACAAAGTATGCACATTTTATTCCAGTTAAGATCAAATACCCTGTGCGAACATATGCTGAATTATATATATCTCGGATTATGGCTTTGCATGGAGTACCCAAGACCATAGTGTCTGACAGAGGCCCTCAGTTTACTTCTAGGTTCTGGGAGCATATGCATGAGTTGATGGGTACTACATTGATTAGAAGTTCTGCTTATCATTCACAGACTGGAGGGTAGACGGAGAGAGTAAATCAGATACTTGAGGATATGCTAAGGGCATGTGTTCTAACCTTTTCTAAGAAATGGGATGAATGCCTACCTTTAGCAGAATTCTCTTATAACAACAGTTACCAGGCCAGTATTGGTATGGCTCCGTTTGAAGCATTATATGGCAGAAGATGCAGAACTCCACTAAATTGGTCGGGATCTAGAGAAAGAACTGCTCTTGGACTAGATCTTGTGAACAAAGCTGAAGAAAAAGTAAGAATGATTCAAGCTCATCTTAAGACAGCTCAGTCCAGGCAGAAGAGCTATGCAGATAAAAGAAGGCAACCTCTAGCTTTTGAAGTAGGCAGTTATGTATATCTGAAGGTGTCACCAGTGAAAGGGATCCATCGCTTTCGAGTTAAGGGTAAGTTAGCTCCAAGGTATATTGGTCCTTATCAGATTTTAGAGCAAAGAGGTCCTGTGGCTTACAGGTTAGCTTTACCTGACCAGTTATTAACTCTGCATGATGTATTCCATGTATCTCAACTCAAGAAATGCCTACGAGTTCCTAAAGAGGTGATTAAAGATCCAGAGATAGAACTGGAGTCAGATTTAACCTATGAGGAGAAACTAATCAAGATTCTGGATCAGAAGGAGCGGAGTACCCGTAGGAAAAGCATCAAGTTTTACAAGGTTCAATGGAGTAATTACTCTGCAGATGAGGCTACTTGGGAGCAGGAGGATTACCTTGTAGCTAAATATCCAGAGTTGTTTGAGTAGTAATAGTAAGCTTGTAATAAATCGGTCTTTCAAAATGTTGGGCGGAACTTTGTTTGTACTTGGCTATGCAGCTACACCGTGTTTTTAATGAAGAGGTTGTGTCCTTGAATTTATGACACATTTTCCTTGCCGCTGCATAAGCCGGATGTTTTTGCCCGCCTTAACTAAATCTCGGGACGAGATTTTCTTAAGGGAGGAGGGCTGTAACACCACAAGTGTTAGTGAAGTATCAAGGGAGTCATTAGCATATTAATGAGGAGAAATACCAAGATTGAGAGTTTAAATGCTTTTATTTGAGCTAAGTTAGCCCTAAGGGCATTTTGGTAATTTTATCACCTNAATATTAGTCAACTATCAAACATGTTTGAATTTGGTGAAGTTTGAGAAAGATTCAAACTTATAAACTCAATTTTGGTTAAGTTTGAATTGCATGAGATGAAGGTTTTGGTCAATATTCTTGGGCTTATAACTCTCAATTTAGAAGGATTTAGCCCAAGATTGTATTGAGAGAAATGTAGCCCTATGTTCGGACTATAACTTTGATTCTTGAAGATTCAAAAGTTTATGTTTGGATTTTGGAGAAAATTTGACCTAAATGTGGCAACTTTGGAAAGGGTTAACTGAATTTGCTGAATTCCCTTTGTTTTGGCCCAAATTCAGTGCAACATAACTTGAAATCTAGGAAGATTCAGCTCTAGTGCATATAAGGAAAAGTGTAGCCCTATGTACCATCTACAACTTTGGTATTTGGAGATTTTGAAGTTTATATATGAATTTGGGAGTAATTTGGAGTTTAAGATGACCAGTTTGAAAAGGGTTAACTGAATTTGCTGAATTCCCTTTGTTTTGGCCCAAATTCAGTGCAACATAACTTGAAATCTAGGAAGATTCAGCTCTAGTGCATATAAGGAAAAGTGTAGCCCTATGTACCATCTACAACTTTGGTATTTGGAGATTTTGAAGTTTATATATGAAATTGGGAGTAATTTGGATCTTAAGATGACAGTTTTGAAAGAGTATCAGAGATTCAGTTTAATTAGACCAAGTTCTTGGCTTCGTAACTTTTGATTTTTAGAGAATTGGGCTCTGATGTTTATAAGAGACTTGTAGCCCTATGGTCCAGCTACAATTTCATTTAAAGAGTTTGATGAGTTTGTGTTCAAAATTTGGAGAAAAAGGAAGATGAACTCGCTGGTTTTGAATGGCTTTCAGAGTTTCAGAGTTCTGCGCTGAGCAGCTCGCGCAGCCGGCGCCACGCAGCTGTTCGCCGCCTTGCCGCCGTTCGCGCCACATATATATATATATATATGTATATATATATATATATATATATATATATATATATATATATATCTATATATATATATATATATATATATATATATATATATATATATATATATATATATATATATATATATATATATATATATATATATATATATATATAGTGCAAGCGCGCGCAGCAGGAGGTGGCAAGGGACCTAAATGGTGACTTCCCAGGTTAAAAAGCCGAGCCGGTCATCCTTTCTCTTTTTCCTTTTTGCTGTCTTGCTCGCCGTCGGTCAGCTCCACCACTGCCCGTTTCTCGTCGCCGTTGAGTCACCTCCACTCGATTCCATCCACCCAATTCTTCCCCAGCCAGTGAGCCTTCCAATTCACTCACTTGCATTCAAAACCATCCACCTTAGCCGTTGATCGCCGTCGTCTTCAACCTCTGACCGCCGCCGGTTGTTTTTGGGTCGCACAGTGAGAACCACCTCCGAGTCGTCCTCGTCCTTTATAGATGGCGCGGTCGTGTGTTCCTTGCTCTTGCGCAGCTTACCGAGGTGTCCGTGGTCCGTTTTCGTGGCCTGCCTCGTTGGAACACGAGCGCCACCGCGGAACTTGGTCCGCCATGGCCGCCGTCGTAGGGAGCTCTGCTCCGGCCGCGTAGGGTTGGGGTTTGGGTGCGCCGCGGGTTCGCTTGGTCGCCCTGGTGCCGTCCTTGCCATTTGTTGGCGTGGAGGTGCATGGAGGGGCTGAATCCAAGCGCGCCGCCGTTTTTCCGTCGCCGCCGCCACTGCTGCTCGCCGCAGTCGTCGTCGGGCGGTATGGTTAGGGGGCTAAGCCCGTAGGGGTGTGCGCGGGTGAGAGCCGAGTCGAGTCGTGAGGTTAGCGTCACCGTGACATCGCCGTTGGTGAGTTCGCCGCTGGGTCAGCGCCGCCGGCGCTCGGTCAAGCCGGGGTAGCGCGCGCGTGAGCGCGGGTGCGTGAGCGGGAGAAGAGAGAGGCTGGGCAGCAGGGCCCGCTGGCCAATGAGAGAAGAGAGAGTAGGACGGCGGGTTTCAATAGCAAATAGTTCAGGGGGTTTTCTGCAAGTTTGTTTTGGTTTTTGTTTTTAGTTTTAGATTTAGTTTTTAAATAGGTTGTAAATGGTTTTAATTTAGAATAATAGTTAGGTTATTTATTTAAATACCTTTTCTTTTTGGTATTTAAATAAATAAATAGGATAAATATAAATAAAATTATGAATAATGATTTATAATAAGAAAATTAATAATAATAAATAAGATAATTCTTTTATTTGTTTAGAATAATTCTTTAAAGCTTTTAAAAATTACTAAAAATTCTAAAAAAATAGAAATAAATAGGAAATAACTTCTTTAGGGTTTTGCAATGCTGTTTAGCTTGTTCTAGGGTTTGAGTGTACTAACTTATGCATCATATCGTTGTATAGAAGAAGCTTCCGGAGTGGAGTTTGTTCAGCTTCCACCCGAAGGACCCCAGGAGCCCGAAGAGGTTGAATTGGAGCTAGAGCCCGAGCCTGCTGCTGCTGCTGCTGCTGACCCTAACCCTGCTTTTGATCAAGGCAAGCACCGGAGCATCCAAACCCTATTTTGAGTACTATTCCATGTATTACTATGGTACTGCATGCATTACGTGCTAGGAGTTGTGTGAACTGCTGATTGCATAAACCTTCCTTGATTAGGGCAATACCAGATGTCAACCTGTTTTTAGTGAAGCTTAGCATGCTTAGATTCCTCACAGTTCCATCATAGCATTAGTGAGCTCAGTTTTTGCTCTATCACCTGTACTTGATGTTATAAAGATGTAATGGAGATCGGGTGCGAGGGTGAAGGTTGAGAAAGGAGTCTCAAGCCGACACATCGCCTCGATCGTCTTAGGATTGTGGTTGCTTACCTGTGATCAAGCTTTGAACGTACTAGTCATATACCGGAGATTCCAACCGGTGAGCTGATGTAGCTGTGGTTGCTCCTAGTCTTGTATTGTGGTTCGCTGGACTAGTCGAGGTTGGTGGCAGGGACATGGCCGTAAACTCACATGTCGGGTGCTGCCAGACGTGGGGCCGGTGTGGGGGGCGTCCCTGGGTTTGAGCGAGGGCAATTCAGGACTTGGAGCGACCATAGTGAAAGGGTGCTTTGTGTGGACCACACTGGGGACCACACAACGCGTATGACTAGGTTATACCCTGCAGGGATAAAAAAAATTGGTCCGGATCGCCGCACTTCTCGGTATGAATACCGCTTGATCGCTGCTAGACAGCTTAGAACAAGTTAACGCTGATGATGCTTATAACACCTGAGGCTTGCTTAAATACCACATGTGTGATTTATAGCTGCTGCTAATCTAGATGTTCAGATAATCACTATAATGGCTAAAACTCTAAAAGTTTAGGATATAAGTTTTAGTAAGCTTTTATGCAAAAAGTGTTACCTATCCACAGCCTTTAAGCTTTGCATGCCCTTGTGTGTCTGTATTTATATGTTTATGTAGACGGGTCCAACTTGCTGAGTACTTTTGTACTCAAGATACTATAACTGTTGCAGAGCCACCAGAAGATGTTCAGTAAAGCAGGGAAGAACTCCAGAAGAAGAAGAGACATGTTGATGAGCCCAACATGTTCTCTTGGCTTGTCTTGTTTTGTTTAAATCCAGTGTGGTCATCAAACTGTCCTTATTAAGACCCACCTTTGTTTCTTTCGGAACTCTGTAGTTTGATCATTATATGTATAATAACTCTACTCCTTGTATAATTAAGTGTGTTGTGAATTCTTCTATTGTGCTCTTATGTGATGCAAATCTGTGCATGTGAATTGTACTCAAGTTCCTGGAGGTTTCCGATGTTCTGAGGACATCTGACGGGCTACCGGGTTTATACCGTCTGAAGTGCGTAAGTTATGATTGTCAGTAAACGACGATCCGACGCGCTTGAGCCGGTCTAAGCTGGACGGTTCCGCCACAATAAGGCATATCCTAGCGCTGTTGCTAGAACTAAACATTCTAGTGGCGACGTTAAGAAATGCCAACAAGCATTTCTGGCGCCGTTGCCGGGGAAGGCACTGGTTAAAAGAATCACTTTGCACATGTCTATATGCATAGATGGTAGGTCTTTACTCAGTCAGGCTAATGTTAGTATGTCTTCTCTATCTTTGATTTGTGAAGATAGATAGTGTATGACTGGTTTCGATTTGCCAGCTAATTTTACTGAAGACCCAGAGTCACTCGTAAGGCGGGAACGAGCTCGTTTTATTTCACCTTCGATCACTCTCCCAGCATTCGATCCAGCTTCCTTTGTGCCATCCACATCAACCATTATGGCTCAGAAGACTCTCCGTGAGTTTTCCGCCCCCTCTACCACTAAGGTGCCGAAAGGCCCTAAAGTGGAAGTTGGGAATGGAAACTTCGAGATCAAGACGGGTCTCATTACAATGGTACATGCTAGCCCATTCATTAGGAAAGCCAACGAGGATGCAAGCGCCCACTTGCAACAGTTTTAAGAGCTGTGCAGCACCTTCACCATTAGAGGAGTGAGTGAAGATGCTATTTGTCTTTGGCTGTTCCCATTCTCTCTTCTGGGGAGAGCGAGACAGTGGTTCTATGCGAGCTGTGCAGAGATTAATACGTGGGAGAAGTGTTCCGATGCATTCCTCATGAAGTTCTTTCTGTTGGAAAAAAAACCAATGCCCTTCGTGGAAGGATTTCGAGTTTCCAACAAGCTGCATCAGAATCAATTCCCGAGACATGGGAAAGGCTCCAAGAGTATATCTTGGCCTGCCCTCACCATGGAATGGATGATTGGCTCATTCTTCAAAATTTCTACAATGAATTGACTCCGACAGCCCGAAACCATGTGGGTGCTGCTGCTAGGGGAGCCTTCTTCTCACTAACTATTGATGCTGCTAAAGAATTAATTGAGAAGATGGTGACCAATCAAGGATGGAGTGATGAACGACTCCAATCCAGTTCAAGGGGTATGCATACCGTCAAGGAAGCGAACATGCTTATCGCCAAGCTAGACCTCCTCATGAAGAAATTAGATGATTATACTCAAGAGAAGGCTGCCATGTCAACTGTCGTCTTACCCATGGATTCTCACATGACTTGTGAAGTCTGTGGAAATACTAGGCATTCAGGAAATTACTGTCCTGCTACCCAGGAAGAGGCATTGTACAGAAATGGCAACAACAACTATCGTCCACAAGGAGGCCAAGGGTGGAATCAACAATGCCCTTATCAAGGAGGCAACTATGGAAATTCTTTCAATCCTAATCAGCCAACCTTCAAGGATCTCGTTCTTGGGCAAGCTATGATTAATAAAGGCTTCAATAAGAAACTAGCTGCCAACGAGAAATCCTTAGAGAGTGTCAATGTCAAGCTTGATGGTCTCTCTTCTACTCTTAAAAGTCAGTTGAGCTTCAACAAGATGTTGGAAACTCAAATGGCCCAGCTGGCCGTTGCTGTTCCTTCGGCTGAAATTAGGAAGATCCCGGGGCAACCCGAGGCTTCTCGAGAGAACATTTGTGCTGTGTCCGCGCGGTGGGGGAAATCCTATCCTCGCACCAAGGCAAGCAGGCCCATCCATCAGCTATGGGACGAGCCAGTGATTAGAAGCAGAGAAGACCTAGGCTATCCGGTGATCGGATGTTCTATATATGATTGCCGCTTCAAATAGGATTTATGTGACCTTCGAGCTAGTGTCAACATTATGCCCAAGAAAATTTTTGAGAAGTTGGGCTATCCTGCTCTTTCCCCTACCTTGGTGAGGCTTCAGCTTGTCGATTCAACAATCCGATATCCGTAGGGAATAGTTAAGAATCTCCTGGTGAAAGTTAGGAATTCTTACATCTTTGCAGACATCGTGGTCCTCGATATGGAAAGTGATATGTCGCTCATTCTCAGGCGACCATTCTTACATGCAGACATCGTGGTCCTCGATATGGAAAGTGATATGTCGCTCATTCTCAGGCGACCATTCTTACATGATGCCAAGGCAAGGATTGATGTTGTGACCAGAATTATCCGTTTCTGCATTGGAAGGAAGAACATGACATTCAAGTTCCAGCCTCGAGAAGAACAATGTTATGTGACCGGCCCGGATGACGAATGGACTGAGGAGTGGGTGGAGCCGCAACCCCCGTCCACGAGACTACCGACTACACCAAGTAAGAAAAAGAAAAATAAGAAGGTGTGGCAGAAGAAAAATCAAGCAACCCCATCCACTTCTCAGGAGTGGGATGCTGAATGGAACTAGGCGCCGGAGAAGTGTCCCGCTTGTCGGACTTAAAAAGGGTAAGCCCTTCGCCGGAAGGTCAATTCGGTAGTTATCTCATATTTCTCTTTCCAAATTTGATTTCCCCAACATTTAATTTTTGTTTCCCTTGCATATTTGATTTTTCAAACCACCATTTGCATGCTGGAATTTTTTCTGGCCATTTTTTCCCTTTTTTTGAAAATTCTAAAAATGATTTTTGAGTTTGAATTTCAAAGAAAAATCTTTTTGAGCATTTCTGGAGCAAACTTTGGGCCATGCACCATGGCATGACACTCATGTAGCCGTTATGGGGTAGTGGGCTATTGCCGGTTCTTAGTGATAAAATATTATTGCCAACAAAAATACAAAAGGATGATAAAACAAATAGACATAAGGTTATTTACTAATGAATTCCACAAGTTTTGGTGCATATGTTCTTACAGGAACAAAGTGGCAAAAGAAGGACTAAAGTGGGCCCAGGGCCAGGTCGCCCGACCTCTCCTGGTCGACCGACCTGGGTCCCGGCCCAGGGAGGTCCAACCTTAGCCCATCAACAGAAGCACACTTGAGAGTGATCAGGGACGTTGAGATCAAGTCGGCCGACCTGGGCCCACCTCCGGATCGTCTCAACCACCGCATACCGACTCTAAACCGCCTTTCCATGCTATAAATACTGTTGACACCAGATTTTCGCACCAGATATGCTGAGTCATGAGGTGACGTGGTAAGGCTGGTGGACCCATTGACTGGTCAAAGCCGAAGATGACAGAGAAGGAAGCCGATATGCAGAAGAGATCCGATGAAGCAGGAATCCGACCCGATAACGAGTACAAGAGGAAAGACGCGTCGGCTGGGAAGGAAGCGCATCATATGCAGGGACTATTTCCTTTTTGAAGGCATATTGAGAGTCCCATTCTATATTAGATTTAGTTTACTTTGTCCGCAAGTTAGTCTGGTCCGATCAGGACTCTCCATGACCAGGGTATAAATATGAACCCTCGTCCATTGTAAAAATAACTCTCACAATCAATACAACCCGGCTTCACGCCAAAACCCTAGTAGTAGTTACCGACGAAGCTCATTGGTGGACGGGCTGCATCAGTTCTGATCTCCGGCTTACCAGTAAGTTAGTCAATTATCGAACTAGTATAGGCTTTGAATTGAGGCGCATCGCCCTTTCTCGTTTATATTGTTCAACCAATTTATCTCTGGATAATCAAGATTGATATAGATTCCCTACGTCGGAGCTAGATCAATATTGATTATTCAATAGATTATCGTTTATCGGACTATACTTTAAGCCTAGATTCCCTACGTCGGAGCTAGGTATCAAGATTAGTCTAGATTCCCTACGTCGGAGCTAGAGTAATCTTGGTTACTAAAGACAGTCTTTGCGGTTTGTTGGAGTTGCTAGATTGGTTTAGATCTACGCCATGTGAATCAATTCTACTTCTTCAACGGCTTTGAGCACAGGTCTTGGTCCGATTTAAGCAATATTTATCTTACAGCATCGTTCTATGTCCGATCCTGCTTTGTGGTTTAATCTGGTTGTTCTTTGAGTATTGCATTGGTGTAGATTCCCTACGTCGGAGCTGGATCTGTGTAATATGCTTAGATTAATCTTTGACTGTCATGTTTGGTCTAGATTCCCTACGTCGGAGCTAGGTTCATCTTGATTAGTTAAAGGAAGCTTTGGTTATGCCTTATTGCTATTTGAATGTTAAGTGTGGTGTAGATTCCCTACGTCGGAGCTGGATCTTGCTTAATTGTTCAGTAGCATATCTTAGAATCAGAACGTATCTGTTAATGTTTTATTTGCTTATGTTGCTTAATCTGATCAACATCTGTGCGAGCATCTTGTTTAATTAACAGGTTGATGAGTCGAGTCTGGTTATCTAGCTATTCGATCTGATCATAGTTGGAGAAATCTAGATTCCCTACGTCGGAGCTAGATTTCTCTGAAAAGGCTATAGTCCGATCGGCTGGTTAGATAGTCCGACAAGATGAGTCAAACTGGCAATTAGACAAGATGGACAATGTATCGGCTTACACTGTGATTATTTAATATCTTGTTTCAAGACATAGCTGATCCATTATTTTACATATTGGCCTTGTTTTATGCTTTATTTCATTATTCAAAGGCTGATCTGTTATATCAATCAAGGTCCGATCCTGAGGTCCGATTTGGTGTTTGATTGAGGTCCGATCACTCGGTCCGATTGACGTCATCATTGAGGTCCGATTCTGAGGTCCGATCAGTATCGGCCGATACGTGTCTGATTGGGTCTTGGCTAAAATTCGACGCTACTCCATCGTCTGAAATAGAGCCGGCACAATCATAGAGCAATTTAACTGTTTTATTCCCTTGTCAATTACAGGTCAAATTGACTGGCACGCCGCGAATCTGAATTGGAGTGTAGACTGGCACTGGAGCGAAGCTGATCTCCCCGGTCATCGTGTGCTGCACGCGGGAGATACGTCCGCCGATTTTCCGCGTCAACACATTTTTGGCACGCCCGGTGGGACACGAGAAACAAATCCAAGATGTCGTCGTCTGATGCTGAACAAGAAACTGCAGCAAGACTTGCTGCTGAAGCTGCTGAGAAGGCGAAGAACGACAGAAACAAAACGCCTGAGGTGACCATGCCCGTTACAAAGGCCGATCTGTCCAAAGCTCAGTTGGATGCAGTTCAGGCCCAGATCGATGCGTTTGAGAAGCTGTGCCTTGGCCAATTCGGGCGTAATCGCTCAGGTCCTATACTTAAAGGTCCTCTCCCGGATCCAGAGTTGATCAAGAAGACAACTGAAGCTCGGGAGCACCAAGTCAACATGACGGAGATGATTCACCAGGCTGTTCATCATGCATTAATCAATCAATCAGGCACCTTGGTGAATTCTTTGGACAATCTCATCAAGAAGGCGGTGGACGATGCTGTTTGCTTGAAGGGTCCAGTGTTTATAGCAGATTCTGCAGGAGCATCAGGATCAGGAAGAGGAAAAGAAACTACAGATAATACAATGACCGTTGCTCCACAGATGCCAATTGCTCCACCACCTCCTGTTGAACTGGCCAACGGTTTTCTGTTGATGGCCGATGGAACTATTGTCGGCCCACATGGTGAAAAGTATGCCAGGACTCTGAGCGAACAAGAAAAACAACCTGCAGCTGCAAGGCTACGTGCAGAGGTTCCTTCACATCAGCGCATGGTCGGAGATTATAATAACTATGTGATGGACATAGCTGATGGAATGCCACCTGGAAATCAACAGTCCGATTGGTCACAGAAGATAGCCGAGGTGATCCAGAATCAATTCGGCTTGAAGCCTAAAGATGAAGCGAGGTTGTATCGGCACCCGTACCCATCTTACTTTGATGCAGTGCCACTTCCTCCACGTTATAGAGTGCCGGATTTTTCCAAATTTTCCGGGCAAGATGATATGACCACCATCGAGCATGTGAGCCGATTCTTGGCTCAGTGTGGTGAGGCTGCTTCAGAGGAGGGACTCAGGCTCAGATTTTTCCCTCTATCACTATCAGGGCCGGCGTTTACCTGGTTTACGTCGTTGCCAGCTGGATCAGTCACAGGGTGGTCCGATATGGAAAAGCAGTTCCATAAATACTTCTTTTCTGGTCTCAATGAGATGAAGATCTCTGATTTGATTGCTATCAGGCAGAGGAATGATGAGACCGTCAAGGAGTACATTCAACGATTCCGTGACACTAGGAATCGATGCTATAGTTTGAAGCTATCTGACATGCAATTGGCCGAGCTTGCGTTCCAAGGTTTGCTCGCGCCGATTAAGGAAAAGTTTTCTGCTCAGGAGTTTGAGACATTGGGGCAATTGGTTCAGAAAGTGTCAGCTCATGAGGTCCGATATCAAGAGATCACTACTACAGAAACCATTTTTCAAGTCACTATTTTCACAGCCGGTTTTTTGAAAGTGGCGCAGAAAATATTTTCACAGTCGGTTTTTCTAGTGCTGCGGCTGGGAAAGGAAAAACCGGCTGTGATAGGTGGTTTTCACAGCCGGTTTTCACAGCCGGTTCGGCTAAAAAACCGGCTGTGAAAACCACCTATCACAGCCGGTTTTTCCTTTCCCAGCCGCAGCACTAGAAAAACCGACTGTGAAAATATTTTCTGCGCCACTTTCAAAAAACCGGCTGTGAAAATAGTGACTTGAAAAATGGTTTCTGTAGTATGCTTTTTCTAAGTAAATTGGCAATAATTATTTTTTTTATTTTTGTTTCATGAAGTCCTTAGAAAGCAGATGTTTTCCACAAGAGGGTCTAGGCATCTAACAGCTGTGCAATACTGTGATTCCTAGATGATTCACAGTGGCCAAAGGCTGAAAGTAAGCCCCGTAGGTGTTTTTTCTGTAGGAGGTTTTGTTAGTTGCATGCTTTTATATATCACTACTAGAAGTATCTCTTCTGTTATTTAGGTTGCCTACTTTTAAATATGATTGTGTAATCTCTATTACTATTTATAGGTAATTGATATATTAGAGACTTTAGTTTCTTCATGTAATCTGGGTGTTTGGAATCTAATTGGGTTCATACTAAATGATTTTTTCTTCTGTATTTTTCTATACATAATTAGTATGATAAGCTTAGGAAACAGGAATGCCTTTTAAGTTCAGTCTCCACCTCTCCTTATTCCCATTTTCACATATCCTGGTGGAATTTTGTATGTCCCTGTAAATTGTACACCAAACAGCTGGCTAACGCAAGACCTCTACACTCAGTCTACCAAAAACCAGTGTTCGTTTGCCACATGCATTATATTATACTACGACACTTGTTCCATACCTTCCCTTCTTTTTAATCCGGCATTAAAATTTGTAACTGGTGTTTCTCCCTCATACTAATTCCAAATTTGATGGTTCTTTCTTCTAAATTTTTATAAAATCATGATATTTCATTTAGTAGTGTTTGTTTTATATTAATTTATATGTCTTGGATTTTTTTTTCATATGACTTGTTTCTTTCAAACTTAGTAGATAATAGAAAAACATGTCTTTGCATAACAATTGCTAATGTAACATCATATTTTCTAATTTTATGGTAAATATAAGGTTGTGTCCACATTTGAGGTGCATATGAGTTTAAAAATGTTATGAGGTATTCAAATATCAAAGTTTGACTTGTGTATCGTCTTATGAACAATGGATGGTCCTCCTTTGTTAAAATCATTTGTATTTATATCAAAGTTGGATTTTTTCCATGAGCCATTATTTCAATCATTTGTATTTATATCGCAGAGAGATCTTGTCAGTTTGAGAACTCGGTACTGCACATTGTTCACAATCTCAAACATACTCGACACACTTCTATAGGACTTAGCGTATTCTTTCACGTTTCTGCACCGAGACAACTTTGTATGCTCATATACAAGGTCTATCATTTTTCATAGGTGTTAGGACGCATATAAGTTGCCCCGGACGAGTTTCGGCTTTTTTCGACAACGTTAATGATTTTCCATGCTTTATTTGAATTTCTGGGCATTTTTTTGCAAAAAAAATACGAAAATGGCTAAACCTTCTCCGAAAATTGTTGGATTTTTTCCATGAGCCATTATTTCAATTCATGACTCCATCGCAGAGAGATCTTGTCAGTTTGAGAACCCGGTACTGCACATTGTTCACAATCTCAAACATACTCGACACACTTCTATAGGACTCAGCGTATTCTTTCACGTTTCTGCACCGAGACAACTTTGTATGCTCATATACAAGGTCTATCATTTTTCTAACATGTTACGATGCGCATAAGATGCCCGGTGGAGTTTCGCCTTTTTTTGACAACGTTTTCCATTTTCCGTGCATTAAATGCATTTCTGCGCATTTTTTCGCAAGAAAAATACGGTAATATCTAAATGTGCTCCAGAAATTTTGAAATTTGCCCCTGAGTCCTTATTTTGTTGTATGACTTCATCATAAAAAGATCAACACATTTTAAGAAACATATACTGCACATTGTTCACAAACTCAAACATCCTCAACACACTTCCATAGGACTTAGTGCCTTCTTTCACGTCTGAGCAGCGAGAAATCTTTTTGTGCTCATATATAAAGTCTATCATTTTTCTAACGTGTTACGACGTGCATAAGATGCCCAGGTGGAGTTTCGCCTTTTTTTGACAACGTTTTCCATTTTCCGTGCATTAAATGCATTTTTGCGTATTTTTTTGCAAGAAAATACAGTAATACCTAAATGTGCTCCAAAAATTCTGAAATTTGCCCCTGAATCCTTATTTTGTTATATGATTTCGTCTTAAAAAGATCAACACATTTTAAGAAACATATACTGCACATTATTCACAAACTCAAACATCCTCAACACACTTCCATAGGACTTAGTGCCTTCTTTCACGTCTCAGCAATGAGTAATCTTTTTGTGATCATATATGAAGTCTATCATTTTTCTAATGTGTTATGACGTGCATAAGATGCCCCTGTGGAGTTTCGCCTTTTTCTGACAACATTTACCCTTTTTCGTGCATTAAATGAATTTCTAGGCACTTTTTCTCAAGAAAAATACGGTAATACCTAAATGTGCTCCGAAAATTCTGAAATTTGCCCCTGAATCCTTATTTTGTTGTATGACTTCCTCTAAAAATATCAACACATTTTAAGAAACATATACTGCACATTGTTCACAAACTCAAACATCCTCAACACACTTCCATAGGACTTAGTATATTTTTTCAAGTTTCAACAATGTGAATTCTTTGTTTGCTCATATAGCAGGTACATCATTTTTCACACGTGTTATAACGCGTATAAGCTGCCCTGGTGGAGTTTCGGATTTTTTTGAGACCATTTACTATTTTTCATGAATAAAATAAATTTTTGGTGTAAAAAACAATCACAGCCGGTTCTATTGAAAAAAACCGGCTGTGGAATAGATTTCCACAGCCGGTTTTTGCCAACAGAACCGCTGTGAAGCAGTTTCACGGTCGGGCCCCCACAAAAACTGGCTGTGATGAACCGGGGAGATGATTTTGGCCGGGTTCAGGTCTGTTCGCCCGCGAGACATTTTCTAGCGCCGCCACTTCTTCCCGCCCTCGCGTCCCGTCCCGGCCGTCGCGCCCTCGCCCTGCTCCGCCGCCGCCGCGCCCCCGGCCGTCGCGCCGCGGCCCCCGGCCCTGCTCCGCCCGCGCGCGTCGCCCTGCTCC
>CM014278.1:11998697-12013956 GCA_004135705.1 Alloteropsis semialata
GGTTCTGTGTCTCATGTTCTTTTGTCAGTAATGCTTTAGTGAGTGGCGATGTCATTGACTAAATTTATTTCTAAATATTCCTTTTTATTGGACATTGAAAAGATGCCAGTCTCTCTTGCAACTTTGCTTTAGATTTTACATTTACTTCTTCCTGTACTAATGGAGTATATATGTAACCTCATATCCCCGGTGAAATCCGGGATTAGAGAGGGCACGACGCACTGTGTGCGATCTTTTTTTTCTCAGTTCTGCGTTGTTCCTGCTGTCAGCTCCGCCGTCGTCGCCGTGCTCCGCCGGCCTGCCTCTGTGCCGCGGGATTGGGTTCTCAGGTATGGTCTGCTGCCCCTCCCCTTCTCTTCGCACAGTCATCTGCCCTTCCCCTCGCTCCCCGCACCCCACCTATCCATCCCCCCTCCCCTTTCCTTTTATTGTATGATCTGTTGCATATCACAAGCTCCCTGCTTCTTTTGTTAACTGTTGGGATTTTTTTTTGCTTAAAAAAAGCAGAAACCATTTCCTGAATTTACCATTTATTTCTACCAATTCAGTAGAGGAAGAGAGATTATATTGTGTATTTTAGTCTAACCTTTGTGTGTGACATTAGGTGCAAGTTTTGCTTATCCTAATTGCAAATTAAAGTGATCTAACCTGTTTGCAGTTTATGGTTCAATCTGTTTTGCATGTAAAGCAGGAATCCCCAGCATTTACCTGTTTCTTCTATGTCGATCTGTTTCATTGGAAGTTATAGAACTTAGTTTAGGTTCCCAGAGCTAATGAACTTCTTATCATAAGTCACAAATCTAAATTTCTGTCTGGTGTTGTTTATGCTTTTTTTTGGCTACTTAGTTAAGCTAGACATATATTACTAGTATCTCCTCACAAAATGAAACATGTTTATCCTGTGAGACCTGACTTCCTTGTTGGGACCTTTATGTTATGTTGTAGTTGCAAATGCGGGGGAAGCTTTTGCTGAGCAACTCGATGCATCGCACCAGAATGATTGTCCTTGGAGGGGGAATAGCTGTGCTGATAGCCTGGTCCAGTTCCACCTTACCCCTTCAGCTCTTGTTGGTGGTTTTAAAGATCGCTGTGATGGATTGTTGCAGTTTGTATCTCTTCCTGTCATCGCCTCATCTGCAGTAGAGAGTATGAAGCTCACTAGAAGCGTTCAAATTGATCGTGTCTTATCCCAGTCAGTTACAATTTTGTCTGGGGAGCTGGGCTACAGAACAGACAGTACAACAGGAATTGATATCAGCCAGCAAGATGAAACCTGCTGCTACTCTCAAGTATATCTCTTGTCATTGGTGCCTTCTTGTTGCTTTTATTTTGTCGCTGTACTTATTGTGTAGCAGGTACTGATGAGCGCAAGTCTCTTTATTAGTAATAAATTAGTATACTTGTGAGCACTTAGTAGTAGTAGTAGTAATGTTGGACTACAAACTTGTATTAGACTTAATGTAATAAAGTTGATATATGGATTGCAAATGTACTATGTTGGTGATGAATTGTGAATGCATTATATATTTGTGAATTATTGTGCTGTGAAAATTGAGACATTCTAATTATTTTTTTATTCTGGAAAAACATATCACAGCCGGTTCAAACCGGCTGTGAAAATGCCCTTTCACAGCCGGTTTTTATTTGCAGAAAACCGGCTGTGAAAATGCCCTTTCACAGCCGGTTTTGGTTGGAAGAAAACCGGCTGTGAAAATGCACTTTCACAGCCGGTTTTTTGACAAAAAACCGGCTGTGATAGCGCTTGACGCAGCAGGTTTCCAAGGTTCAAAACCGGCTGTGAAACTATTTTCACAGCCGGTTCATGACGTAAACCGGCTGTGAAAATCAGTTTTCACAGCCGGTTAAAAACCGACTGTGAAAATTAGATTATCAGCGCCACTTAACCAGCGCCACTTTTGAAAACCGCCTGTGATGTGGGCAACCGAACCGCCTGTGATGCTCCTGCTGTAGTAGTGAGGTGCCTCCCCACCGCCGAGTCGCCGTCGACCCAGCCAGCCAGACAACCGGCCGGCCGGCCAGCGCTTTGATTTGGCACGGGGGAAAAGGGCTCCCGCGCTGCCAGTCCAGCCCAGGTGCAGGCATGTGCGTGCGTCGTCCGTCACCTCGGTCCGGCACCACCCGCCGCCAGCCTCACCCGTCGTCGTGCAGACCCTGCGGCGTCGAAACCGCCCTCGGCATTGTCATAACACGAGTGGGGCAATATGGGCCCTCATCCACACACACCCTGGTTTTTTTTTTAATTTTTTAATTTTTTATTTTTTTTTACGATTTTGCAAAAACGGTGTCCGGATGACAGATTTTGCAAATTTGTCACTCAACCGCCGATTGAAACGGTGGTTGCCATAGGATACGGCGGCAAGGGCCAAAATCGCCGTATCAAACGGCGGATAGAAAAACCGCCGAAGGAAACGGCGGTAAGCTACAGTACCACGCTGTGCTACAGTAACCACGCGGCCCTGTAGCACTTTACCATCGATTCAAAAGACGGTTCCTCCCTATCGTGTCAAAAAAATCATAGCTTTTTCATATGAATTTGAATGGAGCTAAAATTTATATGAAAATTATAGATCTCGATGAGATCTATAACTTTATAGTTTAAACTTTTTTATTTGAAATTATCTTCATGTTCAAATAATCAATGCAATTCTCTGGCTCTGGCCGTGGGAAGAAGCGTGGCGGCGGCCCTAGCGGCTCCGGCACGCGCGACGTGATTTTTTTTGAGCTCAACGCGCGACGCGAATGACAGTCAGTTGTCCAACACGGAAGGGGCGGCAGTGGACCAAGAACTATATAAGTCTAGGGATGGATTCAGATCGGATACGCATGGAATCGAATTCGGATATCACCTTTTACCATATTTTAATTTGAATACGGATCGAATACGAATCTTGTCGGATACGAATATGGATGCGAATGTTGTCTATTCTTGTCGGATACTAATACAAAACGAATACATCGAATACGGATTCGCATTCGGATAGTTGGCTTCATCACGTGTTAATTCTTCACGGATACGGATAATATCGGATATTCCACATTTTATTCGAATACGAATATGGATTCGGATAGAGAAAATTGATGAAAAGCGAATTCGGATATTTCCATTTAACATCCATATTAAAATTGAATACGAATATGGATATCCATATTGATGTTTTAGTCGAATACGAATACGGATATTAAGTCCAAGCCCACGTCGCATAAGTGGAACTGTTGAAGAACCAAACGGACCGATAATTTGTGGTGCACAAGCACGCGGAGACCGGGAGGTGGACTTGCTGTCTAATCCTGTCGGCTCCTACGTATGTACATCAAGTCCTCCGAATACGCATTCGTACTCGCAAAAAAAAGAGAGTCCCTCTCTGTCTGGCCGTCTCTCGTTGTATAAAAGTCTTTGGCAAGCCGTCGCGCATACGGCACATGGGGCCGGCAATTCCTGTTTCCTGTTTCTGTGTGAGCGTTCAGATCCGCGCCACAGCAACGGAACAAAACTACCACTATATATACAACTATATTAATTACACAGGCCTTCCAAGCAAACACACGCATCACATCAAACTCGCATAAGTAATTCCGCGTATATATGAACCAAATAGTACAACAAGCAACTAATACATAGTACACCCTTGATAACACACGATCAATATGCTAGTTGATATTGACAACGTAGGGCATGACATAAACATATATAATTGACTACCCCAAGGATGATGATGCTTCTACTGCCGCTTTCTCTTTGCACCGCTCCGGGTGTTGTACCTGCCGCTGGCTTTGGACATAGCTGTCGTGACGGTGCTTCGCTTTGTCACATAAAAACTTGCAGAACCATGATTAGTGTGCCAGCGCACGCTGCAGTTCGTCTCCTCTGGCTGGCGGATGAGGCAGTCAATTGCCTCTGATCTTACCGCATCTATGGTTTGTTCTATCCTACCGTATGGACTTGTGTTTTCTTCTGTACTTCCCATCAACCTTGATACGGAACACTCTTTGATCATGGAACAATACGAGTCATGAGGTGAGATGCAAAGTTTTAGCTGAAGAGGTGGTGTCCGATCCATCATCATGACGTTTCTAGTTCTACCCGCTTCGTCAGATGCTCTAGGTAAGCTGCAGTGCTCTGCTGCTGCTGGCATATAACATTCCAAGCAAACATAAATAACCTGCTCTGGGAATATGTGTGTTAAGTCTGATGAGATTATGCCCTGATCAACACCAGGCTTGTGCACATTTGCGTGACAGCATACTGGATCTGAGCGCCAAATTCGAGCAAAACGACGAGCTAACCACTTTTGAAAGTGAAGATAATATGGAGATGATGGAGATGAAATTTCCTGTTGTAAACTAGAGAGTAGGATGAGTTCTCCCATTGCATCTTGAGCCTCAAGGTTTAGCAGTGATGCGGATGACCGCAAGCAATTCCTAGCAATCCCAACTATGTCCGTGCTTTCCGAGAGCCTTAGCGTCATCCAAAAATTGAAACTTTTATGTAGCCTCTTGGGATGGAAATATTTGTAGTACATGGATGCCTCTATGCCACGCCCTTCCGAAATCACTGCTATTATCTCAAACATGAGCTCCTTTTTTCCTTTCGTCCATGTATACTGGAGATGTTTCCCTTCGAAAAGCCGCATGGCAAATGGGCAGCGGAAGAAGGTGTCTCGCCGGAGTGGGCAGCCAGACGCCACCACGTCTGCCACAAACTTGTCAGCACAATCTGCGTACCACTCAAATTCTTGGGCAACGGACGAGCTCAAGTAGTGCTCATTGTTGAAGCCAAGCAGTGAAGAGACAGAGAAAGTCACAGCATGTAACGAAAATGGCCCTTGTGCCATTTATATTGTGATTTTGGTGATTGAATGACAACATAGTCTTGGGACTAATATGTTTGTTGAGTAATTTACATAGTCTTATTTTGAAGTATTTATGACATGGTATTGGCATATGAAATCATGGAAAGGACTTGAGTTGATTGAATTGGAACAGCCCGCAGAGTTTGTACACGGCGTATGAAACGCCGAAGCACGGCGTACAATCAAGAAGCATACGGCGTGTGGAGAAAAATCAAACAGAAAAGGAATATTTCACACGGCGTATGATCCGGCGGTGACGGCGTACAAGTTGGAAGCATACGGCGTTCAAAGGATCCCGAAGAAAGGCCACGGCGTATGATCCGGTGTTACTGTGCTGATACAGGGCGGATCATACGGCGTTCAAGGGTTGATCAAGCTCAAGATAGGATCCGCAGGATTCTACACGGCGTACTATACGCCGACCCTGGCGGAGTAACGGCGTACAAGTTACTCAGTGGCGATGTCAAGTGAAGATTGGAGGAGAAGGCACGGCGTATGATCCGCCGGCCACGGCGTACATATTCAGAAGTATACGGCGTGTGCAAAGAGCCATTGGAAAAGGTATTCGACCGTTGGAAAAGGCACACGGCGTATTATACGCCGATGGGAAAAAGCACACGGCGGAACATACGGCGTTCACGTTTATTGTGCAGCTTTTGGGTAACGGCTAGTTGAGCCCCTTGGGCTATAAATACCCACCTCATTCGGCCATTTGGAGTTGCTGGAGTCCAGAGAAGTTCACCTACACCTACAAGACATCCAAGCCACCATTTGTGCTACATAGATCATCCATAGTGAGTGAGAGAGCTAGGATAGGCCTAGTGAGTGAATTGCAAGGTGTTGAGCCTTGTGCTTGGTTCTAGTGTGAACCAACACTTGTAATCTCGGTGTGCCGGCCCCTTGGAGTCTTGGTGACTCGCCGGCAAGTCTTCGACCCTCCGGCTTGGTGTGGAGAGGCGACGACGACTTTGTGCGGGGGAAGAGGAGACCCCTTCCATGGTGGAGAAGCTCCGTAGTGGAGGCGGCATCAAGATCTCCGGAAGAGTAGGTTGATGAGAGCAAGGTCTTGGTGACTTGCTCATCATCCCTCTTGGAGAGCCTTTGTGACGAGCTCAAGGCCTTGATCGGGAAGAAGACTTGACGACAGGGAGCATATCCTTTGTGGAGCTCCAACGTGGAGTAGGCGTAAGCCGAACCACGGGATAAATCTTCGTGTCAAGTTTGCATCTCTCTAACCCTTAAGCTTCTGCATTTCATACTTGCAATTTGTGTACCTTTACCTTTCTAGAGTAGTATCTTGATAGGATTGGCTCTAGGTTGCAAAACTCTTTGGGTGGGTGCAAACAATAGAAGAAAACCTTAGTTGCACATCTAGATATCTTGTCTTAGTTTCATATTGTGCAATTAGAAGGCATGTGGTAGGTTAAGTTTTTAGAAAGCCTAATTCACCCCCTCCCCCTCTTAGGCTATCACGAGCATCGATTTCTTTCAAGTGGTATCAGAGCCGGGACTCACATCTTTCACAAGAAACGCCCATTCAATTGGCAATTTGTGAAACCGGCTCATTTGATCGGTTAGGCTTCACCGCCTAGTGAGTTAGCTCATTGGGGAGAGGATGGATCTCTTAGGAACAGCTCCACGTTTTGATGGCACGGGGTTTCAAAGATGGAAAGCGCTCATGGAAGCTTTCCTTCAAGCAAAGGGGCTTTATGTTTGGCGTGTGACTAGTGAAGGTAGAAAAAGTGACTCCAAAGGAGAAATGCAACATGATTCTACTGCTAGGAGCATTTTACTATCTTCTCTTAGTAATGATATCTTCAATCGTGTATTCACTTGCAAAGATACTCATGAGTTGTGGAAGGCTATCCTTGAGAACCATGAGGGTACAAAGGATGTGGCAAATGAAAGATATCATGTTCTCAAGGATAAGCTAAACAACTTCAAGCAACTTGAGCATGAGAATGCCGAACAAATGTACTCACGCCTAACCATGCTTGTGAATGAGATGAATTCTTTAGGTGCCAACAACATTGATGACAAGGGCATCATTAGGTTGATACTCCATAGCCTTCGCAAGCCGGACTATGACTTGGTGATTGCCGTCCTCTACGAGAAAGACCTCTCCAAGAGCACACCAAATCAAGTCCTCAACAAAGTGATGGCTTTTGAGCTTCGCAATGGAATCAAGCCAAAGCAAAGATCTTCTTCACCTACTCCAAGCATCGCTCTTGCAAGCAACCAAGAGAAGAAGAAAAGCAAGAAGAAGGAGGAGAGCTCAAGTGAAGAAGAAGAAGAAGAAAAAGAAGAAGAAGCCTCCTCAAGTGATAGTGATGGTGAAGAGATGTCCCCCGAGCTCCAAAGACAAGTCAAGAAGTTGATCAAGAGCATGGAGAAGATCAACTCGATGGGGTACATGGTCCACATCAAGGATGGGAAGCATCATCAACCCATGATGATCAATAAGATCAAGTATGAAAGGAAAAGGAAGGAGAAGAAGGAGAAGGAGCCCAAGCATAAAGCCTTCACCACATTCGGAGAATGGGTGAGTGATGATACACTCAACAACAAGAGCTCCTCTCCCTCATCACACTTATACCTCATGGCCAAAGGTATAGAAAGCGATGTAAGTGATGACTCCGATTCCGATTCCGATTCTGATGATGAATCCCCCGCTAAGCTTCTCACCTTGATTCATCAACAACAAAAAGGTCTTAAGAAATTAACTAATGATAATAAGACTCTCAATGATCTTAATGCACTCCTTGTTTCAAATTCTGATAATTTATTAGGCAAATGAGCATGAAGAACTCAAAATTGAGAGCCTTAACAATCAATCTATGGACTCTTTGTTAAACTTGGAGAAATCTATTCCTTGTGATGTTCCTATCTCCAAGATTGATGCCTCTACTTCTTGCATTGATTTAATTGATGAATCTTGCTCACCCCCTTGCAATGAGAAATGCTTTGAGAAAATTATTGTAGAAACACTAGATGATCTCATTGCCAAGGAGAATGAAGAGCTCAAGAAAGAAATGGAGAGTCTTAGGTAAAGCTTAGCAAACTTGAAGGGCAAGAGCATTGGGAGCAATGTCCAACCTTCTCAAGATAACCGTGATGACATGGTGAACAAGGTTGAGAAGGGTGAAACCGTGACTTGCTTCAAGTGCTACAAGGAAGGCCACAAGTTCTATCAATGCCCACTTGTCAAGGGAACGCCCAAGAGTGAGAAGAAGAAGGCCAAAACCACCATCAAGAGCTCCCTCATCTACACCAAGCCCAACCGCAAGAACAAGGTAAAAGCCAACACCTATGTCCTTAAAAAGAAAGCTAATAGCAAGGTTGTTGCTAGCACGGTTGGAAAGCCCAAGATGAAGGAGTGGGGATGGAACCGACCCATTTGGGTGCCCAAGGAAGTCATCACCAACATGAAGGGGCCCCAAAAGGTTTGGGTTCCAAAGGATACTTGAAGCCCAAGATTGGCTTCGGGGGATTTGGAGGCTAGGCTCACAAGAAGAGGAGAAAGATCACATCAAGTAGCCAAGCTCACAAGATTGGACATCATTTGCCCAAATTCCCCACACTAAGGTAAATGAGGTAATGGTAATTCAATTCAAATTCTTTGCCTATTTACCTTGCTAGATTTGCATTTGCTACCTTTCATATCCCTTACATTCATGTGGTATCTATTGCAAATTCTAGTGTTACTATCATATGGTGAGTTGCTTGTGCCATGCACTTTAACCCATGAGCAACTTACATGTTTTGCAAAGTTGTGTAGGTTTACTACACTTGGTTACCCTCATGGTACATGAGCTTCACAAGGTATGAATTTAGTACCATGACCACAAACTATAAGCTTATCTTCCCATTTGTTGTTCAAAACAATGTGCATAACTTTCATAGTGATTCAAACACTAAATGCACACATTTAGGGGGAGCTTAGCTTATGGATTGTGATTTTGGAGACTAATTTGTTTATCATGCTTATTCTTATTGTCTCCTTATGCCGTGCCATATCATACTTAGAGAATGTGCTTCACTCATAATGTGATCTTACAACTCTATGTGTATGATTATAGAAAATTTGTGCTTTCATGCATATTGAGCATTGGCCTATCGAGTTTATGATCTCCATATCTAAGTTCATAGGCTATGTGCTCATACATTCCCAATTGGTTAAGTATCACACTTATTCTCTCTTGAAATTCTACTTTCAAGTGGTACTTAACTAACTCCCTAGGCTACTAATTCCCTCTATGAGCTATGTTGTTTTTGATAGGTCCTTTTAGGTGATTTGATTCCAAAGGGGGAGAAGTTTGGATCAAAGCAAGCTTAAGAGTAAGTGACCTAATGAGATAGGGGGAGAAGCCATGAGAAAGGGGGAGGATACATGTAGGGGGAGAAGTCATGAAGGAGATGTTGGACTTAGGGGGAGGCCATACCCATTGTGATACTTCAAATATATGGGGGAGATGGTTCCCTAATCCAATAAAAAGAGTGGTAATCATTCAAGCAAGTGTAAGAGCTCAAACTTGGTCAATTTTCGCATATTTCATACTTGCTTTGATTGTGTTGTCATCAATCACCAAAAAGGGGGAGATTGTAACGAAAATGGCCCTTGTGCCATTTATATTGTGATTTTGGTGATTGAATGACAACATAGTCTTTGGGACTAATATGTTTGTTGAGTAATTTACATAGGAAATTACGTCCCAAGAATGATTCCAAAGCATAGCCAAAAACCAGACAGTCTTATTTTGAAGTATTTATGACATGGTATTGGCATATGAAATCATGGAAAGGGCTTGAGTTGATTGAATTGGAACAGCCCGCAGAGTTTGTACACGGCGTATGAAACGCCGAAGCACGGCGTACAATCAAGAAGCATACGGCGTGTGGAGAAGAATCAAATAGAAAAGGAATATTCCACACGTCGTATGATCCGGCGGTGACGGCGTACAAGTTGGAAGCATACGGTGTTCAAAGGATCCCGAAGAAAGGCCACGGCGTATGATCCAGTGTTACTGTGCTGATACAGGGCGGATCATACGGCGTTCAAGTGTTGATCAAGCTCAAGATAGGATCCGCAGGATTCTACACGGCGTACTATACGCCGACCCCGGCGGAGTAACGGCGTACAAGTTACTCAGTGGCGATGTCAAGTGAAGATTGGAGGAGAAGGCACGGCGTATGATCCGCCGGCCACGGTGTACATATTCAGAAGTATACGGCGTGTGCAAAAAGCCATTGGAAAAGGTATTCGACCATTGGAAAAGGCACACGGCCTATTATACGCCGATGGGAAAAAGCACACGGCAGAACATACGGCGTTCACGTTTATTGTGCAGCTTTTGGGTAACGGCTAGTTGAGCCCCTTGGGCTATAAATACCCACCTCATTCGGCCATTTGGAGTTGCTAGAGTCCAAAGAAGTTCACCTACACCTACAAGACATCCAAGCCACCATTTGTGCTACATAGATCATCCATAGTGAGTGAGAGAGCTAGGATAGACCTAGTGAGTGAATTGCAAGGTGTTGAGCCTTGTGCTTGGTTCTAGTGTGAACAAACACTTGTAATCTCGGTGTGCCGGCCCCTTGGAGTCTTGGTGACTCGCCGGCAAGTCTTCGACCCTCCGGCTTGGTGTGGAGAGGCGACGACGACTTTGTGCGGGGGAAGAGGTGACCCCTTCCTTGGTGGAGAAGCTCCGTAGTGGAGGCGGCGTTAGGATCTCCGGAAGAGTAGGTTGATGAGAGCAATGTCTTGGTGACTTGCTCATCCCTCTTGGGGAGCCTTTGTGGCGAGCTCAAGGCCTTGATCGGAAAGAAGACTTGGCGACCGGGAGCATATCCTTTGTGGAGCTCCAACGTGGAGTAGGCGTAAGCCGAACCACGGGATAAATCTTCGTGTCAAGTTTGCATCTCTCTAACCCTTAAGCTTCCGTATTTCATACTTGCAATTGTGTGCCTTTACCTTTCTAGAGTAGTATCTTGATAGGATTGGCTCTAGGTTGCAAAACTCTTTGGGTGGGTGCAAACACCAGAAGAAAACCTTAGTTGCACATCTAGATATCTTGTCTTAGTTTCATATTGTGCAATTAGAAGGCATGTTGTAGGTTAAGTTTTTAGAAAGCCTAATTCACCCCCTCCCTCTCTTAGGCTATCACGAGCATCGATTCCTTTCACAGCACGAACAAACCGCTGAAGGTAGGAACACCTCCTTACCACCACTCGACCGGTACCCTCGCGGCCTTCCTCCATCACCTGCAGCTTCTTGTGCCTGTTGAGCAGGTATGTGCCCTTGATATAGGCGTTCTCCAACATCTTCCTTTGACAAAGCAGGGGGACGCTTGTGATGGGCAGCTTCCCGGTCATCTCAAGGACAAGCGCCAAGCGGTAGAGTGCCATCTCCACCTTTGCGGCGATGTGATCTCTGGACAGATTGTCCTGGATCTTGGTCGAGACGTTGGAGCACACTATGCTGGCGCCCTCCTGAATAAGGGCTGAAGGCAGGGCCATCAAGTCACTGTGGGGAGATGATCTATCCGCTACCTGCTGGGGATACAAAATAACAAGGTTCACTAATTTGACACACACATGAGAGAAGAAGAGAAATATGAAGTCCAAACATTACTGATGAAATATATGCATAGTTCTTACCTTAGATTCCTCTTGCTGCAGTAGCGATGCGGAAGCAACCTCTCATGGAACGAATATATATTTAGGAGGTTGGAATCGCCAACAGATTCAAGAAGTTGTGGCTCTTCTGCTGATTCTTAATTAGTACCGAATCACCAACTCATGGGAGAAGAAGAAGAGAAATATGAAGTCACTACTACAGCAGGAGCATCACAGGCGGTTCGGTTGCCCACATCACAGCCGGTTTTTAAAAGTGGCGCTGATTAAGTGGCGCTGATAATCGTATTTTCACAGTCGGTTTTTAACCGGCTGTGAAAATCTATTTTCACAGCCGGTTTATCTCATATCACAGCCGGTTTTGGGCCTTCCAAAACTCGGTTTTTCCTGGGCAATCACAGCCGGTTTTTTGCCAATAACCGACTGTGAAAGTGCTTTTTCACAGCTGGTTTTGTTCCAACAAAAACCGGCTGTGAAAGAGCCTTTTCACAGCCGTTTTTGTTGGCACAAAACCGGCTGTGAAAGAGCCTTTTCACAGCCGGTTTTTGGCCAAATAAACCGGCTACGAAAAGTATCTTTTCCAGCCGGTTTTTTAAAAACCGGCTGTGATGCATGTTTTTCACAGCCGGCTTTAACCGGCTGTAATAGCATTTTTTCAGTAAAAAAATAATAATTAGGTATAATCTGCAGCAAGCACAATATTGCAATATATCAATCCAGCAAAAACAAACAACAATACATCAACTCACAATAATAATATTAGTCTCACAATTTCCATACATTGACATCAACTCAAATCCAAACATATCGAGTCCATACATATAGAGTTCTTACATAAACCATATATATATCAAAGTCCATACATGAAACCATATATATCGAAGACCATACATGTAGTCCTAAATCACACAGAACTCACCACCTGGTGTCACAACATGGTCTAAAATAAATCCACATAGTTGTTCCTGAAGTGCCCAAATCTCACTAAGAAGCAACTCAGAAGTATGGAGACTACAATTCTGCACACAACACCATAATAGCAATGTAGTTAGTGACAAAATATCAATGAATAATAAAAATTTTGTTTCTTAGGCCGCGTTCAGATGGTGGGGCAAATTTTTTGCACCCTACTTTGACCACTAATTAGGGGTATTAAATAAAGTCAGTTTACAAAACTACCTCCACAACCCCCTGGCAAATTCGCGAGACGAATCTAATGAGGCCTTTGACCGCATGATTAGAGGATGATTACTGTAGCATTACTGTACCAAATCATGGATTAATTAGGCTCGTTAGATTCGTCGCGCAAAGTTGCACTCATCTGTGGCTGGGTTTTGTAAATAGACTTCATTTAGTACTTCATGCATGCAAGATTCCTTGGGGACAATTTTTTGTCCATGTCATCCGAACACGGCCTTATACTAAATATTCTGAAATTCAAGCAAGCTCCACTTTTCAACTAGCCTCTAGATATAGTACTGTAATAGGAGTACGACAAAAACTGTATATGTGGCACTAAAGAAAACGCAAACAAAGTTTATTATACATACACACAACCATATCAAATTCCATCAACAACCAAAATCGCTTCAAGCAAAAAACAGTAATCATGATGAAATAAGTGATTTACGATGCACATTCTTATTCACCATCTCTAACAAAAACATATTTTGTCTTTATTCACAAGAAAATGGAAATGTATTCCAGTTAAATTTAATGTCTCATTCTTGTCAACATAATGTTTGCATCTCATTATGATGGATTTCAAATTTTCAAGTCTCAAAATATTCAGAGATGTACATACAAGTATACAACCATAAGCATATCTCAAAAACATATCCTAGTGGGTATTTCTAGAAATGCAAGGCATAGAGGGATAGTTGATGGTAGGAATATCTATAATTGTTTTTTATCAAGAATGGGCACAAAAATGAATATGACAATAACAATGAATATGAAAACTAAAACAATCGTTGCAAACCTGATCTGCTTGTTCTCCGAACTCATCATTAGTTGCGCATAGCATATAATGCATCACATAGAAGCCGCATAGATTGTTTCCAGGCGGCTGCCTAAGGATCCATTTCTTTTCAATGATATCAATTTTTTTTGCAAATGGCCTACATATAATGCCCCCTTTCTTCCTGTACTTGGCTAAAGCACTGCATACATTACGAAGAATTGGTAACATTAGATAGTAGATTATTTAAAATACATATTCACATTGAAAAGAAGAAAATGGTTGTCCTGACTTACGTGTTGAGGAGGTTGATGAGAGGTTGGATGTACTCAAGCTTCCTCCGTTTCGAGTCATAAACCTTAATAGTGCTCTGATCAAGGCATATGTCGATGAGAACATGGTGAAATCTGCATTTAGGATAAAATCAAATAAATCATTTCTAAGATTGCACAAAGAAAATATTGATTTGAAGACACTTACTTGCAATTGTATGAAAGAAGTATGCGCTTCTTGTCCTGCATCTTGAGCATAGCATTCACCAAGTAGGTTAAGCAGTGAGGCTTTTTAATCTCTTCCTCATTAATAGCTTGAGGGTCTAAGAATCCTACGTTGGTTATGCCTTCTTCTTTCAACTTGTGTGCCACCATGCTACAAAAATGCTGATCTTTTTACACATGTTTTATTAATGGAATAACTTGTAGGAAAAAGATAGTTTAGACACTTACAGAGAAAATAAACTCAGGATTGAACAATCTACGGCATTCTGCTGGTACAACTCATATAGCAAATCGAAATAAACCCAGACTATGTCCTCTTTTGACTTGGACGATGGCTTATGAAAATGTTCTTCCTTGCATCTCGCCCCAAACGCCTCACCACTTTGACCTTTGTACCATTCATGCAAATTCCGCATTCGCGTGGGTAAATGAGGTATTTGCCATGGTTCCACAAGATCCCCGCCTGGTTGGAACGGCCATATAGGCGCCGCAGGTGTAAGCTTACCATCCTCTTCCAACTGCATAAGGTCTTCCTGTGTGAGGCTGTTTTCTGCTAAAAACTCTTCCCTTACCTTCTTATTTTCTAGGAAGTTTTGGTTGCTTAATTTTTGGTTGCTTTGTTTACATATAGTGCGCCCGTAGTCTGACGGAGGCTTCCAGTTATTCCCTGTCTGTGGGACCATTGCTAATTTGTAAAAGTAGAGTACCGCATCAAGGGGTGGTGGCGTGTCGTCCTTTTCTGGCATTAGCGATGTTATACTCGCGTTCACTTGCTTTTTCCTAGTGCCTGGGTTAGATTTGGTTGACCTTTGCTCTTACTCTTCCTCTTGCCCGCATGGTGTATTAGAATGCACTGGATTCTTAGAACCTAACATCCCAGACTGCATTCTCTTTTCCCTTGGGCTCGGTGGCGGGGTAGAATCCCTTGAAGGATGAGTCGTGCTCACCCTTGAACATCAGCCC
This sequence comes from Alloteropsis semialata, assembly GCA_004135705.1. Taxonomy (NCBI): domain Eukaryota; kingdom Viridiplantae; phylum Streptophyta; class Magnoliopsida; order Poales; family Poaceae; genus Alloteropsis; species Alloteropsis semialata. Next base: position 12,013,622 of record CM014278.1, read on the forward strand.
TGAGAAACACGTTTTTTGGGCTTGGGCTTGCTGATCGACTTTCAGATATTTCTGGCTGTGGGAGTGCATCATTGTCAAGAACAGGTGACAATGGACGTTCATCCGACTCACAGTCTGATTCTTCAGACTCGTCGTCAAATGAGATATAGCGCTTACGCCAAGCCACGAAGCAACCAATGTTGTCCCCAATTTTCTTCTTATCATCCTGCCCGGGGATATCTAGCTCCACTCTACGGAACCTTTTCTTAACAATGGCATCAATGGTGACTTTGGCGTATCCATCCGGCAATGGACGGCAATGCAATTGAACCCCTTCGCCGTAGGCCATGCCTGCC
>CM014278.1:12014956-12044437 GCA_004135705.1 Alloteropsis semialata
AAATACCTGGACTCGGGGCAGGGCTAAACATCATCGAGATGAACTGAAGATCCAAGGCGAAGCCCTCCTCATATCTAGAGTAGAAGTAGGGAGAGAATGAGGGAGAGCCTGGAGGAGTCCCGGCGTGTCAGCGACCCTCCACCTGTACCTCGACGGATGCGAGCTGCTCAGTAAGTATCCGGGATCCAACTAGTACTTAAGTCTGAGTTACAGAAAGCTGAGTTCTCTATTGTGCTTGTGGGTTCGTTGCTTTATTCATAAAGTATTCTAATCTCTGATCAAGGTTAAGATAGCTGATATTATCTTAGGCGTGGTGCTTAGGTGTATATCTGCCTTCGTTTGCCTCGTAGCCCCACTGATTAGTAGAGGTAGGCGGCAGGTGGTGACAATCCTATCCGTCCTTTGTAATCCTCCACGTACGGGTACGACGTAGAGCTGTTGGCCTGCAATTTCCTAGAGGTCTAGGATACCCCGGTGCCCAAAGCAAGCATAGGAGAATTCCCTTAGCTATAGTCACAGCCTTAGTGCTAAGTTATCCTCTCTACCCAGCCTTTATGTACACTCAATCGATCCGGACATTCTTGGTGATTAGATAGCCTTTACGTTCCCCATGGATTCGATACCTGGTTTACTCACGGGTGAAAGCAACTACGATAGCCGTGCGCTTGCGGACTTTCTGTTTGCCACCACTGGTGTCAACAAGCTTTCTGGCGCCGTTGCCGAGGAATGGTAGCTGTTGTCTAAGATCTAAGATTGCCCATTTATCTTTTATTTTATATTTCTTTTATTTTTGTTTTCAACCATGAATTCCACCCAAATTCATGAGTTCTCTGCTCCAAAAGGCAAATTATTGGAGCCGCACCCCTCGTCAAATCCTATTTTAACCGATAGCTATGAACTTCGCCCTGCCTTCATAGCTATGGTCCAGGACATATCCTTCTCTGGAGGTGACGGTGAAAACCCGTACCATCACTTACATGAACTTGAGTTGCTATGTTCGTGTCTGGTTATATCAGGCATGACGCAGGCAACGATTAGATGGAAGCTCTTCCCATTCTCTCTCAAAGAGAGAGCAAGGAAGTGGTATGACCATACCATTGGGCTAACGAACGGTGAATGGGAAAAGTTATGGGACAAGTTTTGTCTGGAATACTTCCCTGTTCACCGGATCTGTGCACTTCGGAAGGAGATCATTAACTTCCAACAACGAGAGAAGGAAACGATCGCCAAAGCATGGGATCGGTTCCAGGACTCATGTCTAACCGGGACTGATCTAGGCTTCCCAGACTACATGCTCATGCAGCATTTCCGGTCTGGGTTGAATAGTGAAGATGCCCGGTACATAAACATAGCAGCCGGAGGCTCATTCCTACACATAACCCCAGCCAGAGCAAAAGAAGTCCTAGCAGCCATCCGGGAAAACTCTCCTACTGACGCGACCGACACTGAGCAAGAAGACTCTCAAGTAGAATCTATAGACTTGCCCAGTCCAGCTCCTGAGACCTTATCCATTGAGGAAGAGGAAACTCAACCTCTCGGATTACCCTTTGAGTTCGAGAAAGATCTTTTTGAAGACTTTGGGAATACCTTGAACTATACAATATAGAAGAGGCCTACGGTAGAGACCCCCTCAATTTATATGGAGACAGAATTCCTAAACGAAACCGTGAGGGAGCTTATTGCCATCCTAAACACGGAATGGTCAAATGAGGCTGAATTCTCTTCTAAAGTGATTCGGATTGACTCACCTTCGCAGACCATTCGAGGTTTCTTAAGCAAGGTAGCCATAGATATCCTTTATAACCTGACTGTTGGGGGGAACATCATGTCCAGTTCTTTCGCACATGTCCTTGGACGTCGTAAGAAGCTGGCCCCAACATCAAAACTCCTTAGAACACCCTCAGGCCGTATTCTTGAGAGTCTCGGTTTGGTACGAGATTTTCTCCTCTTGCACAACGGGATTGAGATGGCTCTAGACTTTTACGTCTTTGAGACGTCAGATTTCGACCTCATGATAGGACATCCTATCAAGGGCCTCCTATAGGATGTGACCTCAAAAGGAAATCTCCTAGCCAAAGTAGGAAGAAATCTCCTCACTATACCTCTAGCTAGGGTCAAGAATTCCATAGTTGAACCTTTGGTAGAGCCTAACCCAGTCGAGGAAGTGAAATCCCTACAACCAAGTGACCCATTTGAGTCATTCCTCGAAGAGCATGTTCACAACTTTATAGAGGAAGAGGATGACGCTTCTGAGCCACTTGAAACTGAGGAGACACCCAAGGCACACGTAGAGCTAAAACCCTTGCCGGCTGGTCTTCGCTATGTCTTTCTAAATGAAGATAGGGATTCCCCTGTTATAATTAGTGACAAGCTAACGCAGGACGAGAGTGATAGACTCGTAAAGGTGCTCGAGAAACACCGTTCGGCGTTCAGGTACTCCCTCAAGGACTTGAAGGGAGTAAGTCCAGCACTCTGTACCCATCGCATTTCCATAGATCCAGATTCTACACCTTCTAGGGAGCCTCAGCGTAGGCTAAACAATGCGATGAGGGAAGTCATGAAGAAGGAAGTTTTAAAACTTCTCCATGCCGGGATCATCTATCCCGTCCCTCATAGTGAATGGGTCAGCCCTGTTGTTGACGGTCCTTAGGTACCACTTTTGGCCGTCAACTCCTGCAGAAAATATGTCAAATATAATCACCAAACATAGTGATAGGGTTTATATCTAATCAATTCCATGAGTTTTGGTGAATATGTGAGAGCAGGGACTAAATGGCAAAAGAGGAGGATAATTGGGCTCAGGGCCAGGTCGCCCGACCTCCTTAGGTCGGCCGACCAGGGCCCAAGCCCAATGAAGGCCATCTTTGTCCACAGCAAAGAAGCACACTCCAGGACCATCCTAACCACTGATTCCATGTCGGTTGGATCCAAGAGATGGGAATGGTCCAAGGGGAGGTCACATGGATAGAAGGGCCCACCTTCCAAACTAAACGTACTCAAATGCACCTATACCACCTGGAACCGCCATGAGGACCCACTAAACAGTCACTCAGACTAAGATGGGCCCGATCGGTGCCGATAGACGGTCGCCCGACCGAGCCCGGTCGCCCGACCTGGTCCAGAGGCCAAACCGCCTCATCCTTCTGGTACGGGTTCCCACCGCCTCCAGAAGTCCTGTGCCGTGCATCACTCAAGGCGGTGGATCGAACGTCGGCCGATCTCCCCGAATCACCTGATCTGTGACTGAGTCAGTTCGTCCTCATCTTCCACGTGTCCACTTCCAACCGCCTCTACAAGCTATAAATAGCTGCATACCGGTCATTGAAGAACACACACAAGATTGAGAAGCCACAAGCTCCACTCCAAGGCGAAGCTCTACTCCAGTGTAGTATCTAGAGAATAGGGAGAGAGTGAGGGGTAGTCCGGGTGAAGTGTCGGGACTGTCGGCACTCTTCCCCGATCTTGTACCTCGATGGATGCTTCCTTCTTCTAGTAAGTGTTCGTGATCTCTTATGGTATTGAGTTCTCTTAATTAAGTAAGTTCCATTCTATAGTCGCTTGCGGGTTCATCGTTCATTAATCATTTGTGAATGCTTAGTGAATACTTTGGTCCAGGAACAAGACTAAAGTAGTAATTGATAGCATAGACGTGGTGTCTGGGCTAGAAGTTACCTTTGTTTGCCTCGAAGCCCCACGGATTAGAAGAGGTAGGCGGCAGGTGGTGACAGCCCTGTCCGTCCTTTGTAATCCTCCACGTACGGGTACGGTGTAGAGCTGTTGGCCGGCAATTTCCTAGAGGCCTAGGATACCCCGGTGCCCAAAGTAAGTAAACTTTAGACAGTGAACTTATTCTTCTTCAAGGTCCTTAAGCCATAGGAATCCTCTCTACCCTCGCCAATCATTTCTCTTGTTGTCCTTGGACGATCTCGTTAGAAGATTAGTACACACGTTCCCTGTGGATTCGATACCCTGAATACTTCCGGGTGAAAGCTACAACGGTAACCGTGCACTTGCGGATTTATCTGCGATCGTAAGAAATACCAACAAGCTTTCTGGCGCCGTTGCCGGGGAACAGTTGCTGTATTATCCTCGAACCTTGTTCGTCCTCGTATCTTTTTATTTTCTTTTACCAGTTACCCCTTCTACCATGGAGCAATATTCTATTATAGAATCCTCTGCTCCAAGGCGTGAGTTCTTTGAGCTACCACCTTCTAATCAACCAATCACCACATCTAGCTTTGAACTCCGCCCTGGCTTTATAGCCATGGCTCGGAATAAATCCTTCTCAGGAGCCGACAATGAAAATCCTTATGATCACCTACGAGAATTTGAGTTGTTGTGCTCATGTTTGAAAATCTCAGGCATGACATAAGAGACCATCAGATGGAAGTTATTTCCATTCTCTCTTGATGAGACGGCAAAGAGATGGTACTACCAGACCGTTAGGGATGTAAACGGAAATTGGGGAAAACTACGGGACAAGTTTTGTCTTCACTTTTTTCCCATTCACCGTATATGTGCCCTTCGGAGGGAGATCGTCTGCTTCCAGCAGGGTGAGAAGGAAACTCTAGGTGCAGCTTGGGAAAGATTTGTTTCATTAAACAAGTTTGGCCCAGACTTAGGCATACCCGACTTCATGCTCATGCAACATTTTCGATCGGGCCTAAAAAAGGAAGCTGCTTTCATCCTAGATGGTGCCGCCGGTGGTTCGTTCATGCACGTAACCTAGGATGAAGGGAGAGCTCTTCTAGAAAAGATTCTGGAAAACACTCCCTCCATCGAAACACAACACGAACCCCAGCACAGTTCTAAGACAAGATCCGAGCAAGATGATCCTAGTATGGCCGTACCCAAGCCAAACCTTTTTACCTCGCACGATCCAGTCTTAGAGCCCACACCCGAACCAAAGCCACCGAAGGAAGAAGAAGTTCTACCTTCGGCATTCGAGGATTATGGAAATCCCTCGATCACACTAGGCACAAGAAGGCTACGACACCTCCTTTTTCTCATTCTTTAGATCCACCCATGGAGGTTTTCCCCCATATATCCATAAGGGAACCACCGATGGAATGGTTAAAGGAAGTAAAGCGTTCTTCCGAAGCAATTCGGGTGGTTGCACCTTCCAAAATCATGCATAACACTTTAAGGGGAATTACCGTAATCGTTGAGGCTAGCATCATGTCGGAATCCTTTGCGAACATTTTCTTGGGCAACATGCCTCTAGCCTCGACCGACAAGCTTTTCAAAAGTCCCTCAGGACACATCTTTGAATGTCGTGGAATTGCAAGGGCTGTGCCGATCAAAATAGACAAAATCAAGGTTCATCTAGATTTCCATATCTTTTCTATCCTCGATTTTGATCTTCTCATAGGCTTCCCACTAGAAAAGCTTCTCCAAAAAGAAGCATCTCATGGGAGCCTCCATGACACGCTTGGGAAAGCTGCTTTTGCCAACCCTATCTCTTGCTCAGAAATTCCAAGAGCAAAGCCTCCACCCCAGCATAGTCCGCTCGAGAAGGTAATGTTTGTGGCGCCATTCGAACTTACTTCTCATCTCGAGCGACCTTCATCACCTTCGATCAAGCGGAAGCCGTGTCCCTTAGGCCCTCAGGAAGTCATTCTCGATAATGATCAAGAAACAACTCTAATTTTCAATGATGAACCTCTTGAGTTGGAGAACCCAAAGGCCATGGACACGTTTGAAGTATTGACTCTGGAATCCGAGGATTCTATAAATGAGCATGAAACCTTCTCTTTCAAAATCCCACAAAAGTCATGCTCATTTAACGAATTTCCAGAGTCAAACACATTTTGTGCCACAAGCACACACGAGGACTACAACCACCTTAAGGTCCTCATTTCTAAAATGTTTAGGAGGTTGGTTGTGGATGCATTCGTTTATCATAAACATTGCAGATTTCGTGTTGCTGGCACTAACATTGCAGCTAGAACTTCAACGGTACATTAACAATTGGCGATAACCATGGGAACTACGTCGCCAATGATAGGTGTAATGTGAGGGTTCCCCATGGTCTAGCTTCAGACCATAAACAAAGCACTGCCGGGAGATGGCCCGGAGTATCATTTATTAGTATCATTTATTTTTACTTTCAAATAAAAGAAAGAACATGTTTTAAGATAAAACTTTCCCTCGGGTATTTTTGGTCGCTAACCATTTCAGGTGGAGATTGAGAAGAACGATGGACAGGTGATGCTTAAGAACATGGAGCTACATCAATAGTAACACCTTGGTAAGTTTTGTTCATGGGACAAATTTCGAAGGAAGCCAACACACTTGATTTTTGGTGTCCCACGACACAAAAAAAACAAAAAAAAATCCAAGTGTGGGGAAGGTCGGTAAGTATTTCGCAATAGGTTCCATTTGTACAAAATTTTATCTTGGTTTTTAGGTGATGTAGGTCTTTCATCTTGCTCTATAAAAAATCATTAAAAATTACATAAAAAGAAAACATTGAATTCTATAAGGCTCTTGGTCTTTAAAACCAAAGAGCCATTGTTTTGTTTCCACCATGTATGAATAAATGCAGGTACAAGATCAAGTGTGGGGGTCTCTCGAGTTTCCTGACGTGCACATTATCGAGACCACCCACAGACAGGTTGTACAACATCGCACAGGTCAGCTTAAGAAAGATCAAGGCGACCGAGGCCCAGGAGGGGTCGGCCGATCCCCTCGGTCGGCCGAAGGCCATCTGGCACCTCTCGTCCACATTTTCGTCCAAAGCGATGGTTTGCACATCCTGTCCCTCACCCTCTCTAATTCATGAGTTTAAATATCTTCTATCTTGAGATGATCATTGAAATTAAACTCATGATAAAATGACCTTGGATGTTCCTTTGGTTTACATGTCTATCCTTGATTGGCTTGCATATACTTTATTCCTTGCACATGCACCTGTTACTTGTGAGCATATATCTTTAGGAAAACATGTTTATCTAAGTGGTTGATTAATGAGATATGGTATGATGAAAGAAATCTTGCTCTTTCTGTATAAAGTGCTTGGGATGTTTTTCTTATAAAACTTTAAATTAATAGCCTTACAAAGCTCCTCAGTGATGCCTTATTCCTACCAAAGCCATATGTTGTTCATATCGCAAAACCCATACACATATGCTACTTGTTTATTACATTGAGTTTTGTCAAATTGTTGTGACCCTTGTAAGATGCTTTTCATGCTTTCATGATCAAGATCACGTACACTCCACATACACATGCTAAACTTCTACACTGGAAGTTAGCAACATACATTTCATCCATCCACAAAATAAATGCTCCATATAAATATTGATCTACCTCTCTCCAAGTATTATTTCAAAAGAGACATGGGCTATAGAAAAAAATATGGACACATGAAGGTCCAAGCAAAAAAAAAGAGAAAGAAAAAATATGGGCATATGAAGGCCCAAGTATCATGAAAAAAATTATAGCCATGTTCTCAAAGAGGAGAGAGATCATACAAAAAGGAGCTACAATTTCATTCTTCCACACACATGCACATCTTGATCAGATTGTATGAATAGTTTTCTTCTTGGATCCACTCTTTGACTTTGCAATATATGTGATGCAAGTATGTCTTATCTTTACTCCTACCTTGAGCTCCACATAAGCCTTTTAGAAGTAGGAGAAAGAAGGCAAAGAAATGCCTTGGTGAGGAATCATACACATTGAGCAATCTGAGAGAATCATTTGAGGAGCTAGGTGAGGTTATGTTTTTGAAACTTTATCAAAAACCCAAGTTACTTAACAGAGGAGTGAAGATGACTTGAATCAAAGTCATTCCATTCCTCAACCACCAAAGATGGCATGATAGACACTTCAAAATTCACAAGTGCAGGTATGTTTTGGAATAATTTATATGCTTGCATCATATCAATTGGAGTCATGTTTTTCCACCTTAGTCTTTAAGCTTCACTCGGGGACGAGTAAAGGACTAAGTGTGGGGGAGCTTGTTGACGGTCCTTAGGTACCACTTTTGGCCGTCAACTCCTGCAGAAAAAATGTCAAATATAATCACCAAACATAGTGATATGGTTTATATCTAATCAATTCCACGAGTTTTGGTGAATATGTGAGAGCAGGGACTAAATGGCAAAATAGGAGGATAATTGGGCTCAGGGCCAGGTCGCCCGACCTCCTTAGGTCGGCCGACCAGGGCCCAAGCCCAATGATGCCCATCTTTGTCCACAACAAAGAAGCACACTCCAGGACCATCCTAGCCACTGATTCCATGTCGGTTGGATCCAAGAGATGGGAATGGTCCAAGGGGAGGTCACATGGATAGAAGGGCCCACCTTCCAAACTAAACGTACTCAAATGCACCTATACCACCTGGAACCGCCATGAGGACCCACTAAACAGTCACTCAGACGAAGATGGGCTAGATCGGTGCCGATAGACGGTCGCCCGACCGAGCCCGGTCGCCCGACCTGGTCCGGAGGCCAAACCGCCTCATCCTTCTGGTACGGGTTCCCACCGCCTCCAGAAGTCCATCTGTGCCGTGCATCACTCAAGGCGGTGGATCGAACGTCGGCCGATCTCCCCGAATCGCCCGACCTGTGACTGAGTCCGTTCGTCCTCATCTTCCACGTGTCCACTTCCAACCGCCTCTACAAGCTATAAATAGCTTCATACCGGTCATTGAAGAACACACACAAGATTGAGAAGCCACAAGCTCCACTCCAAGGCGAAGCTCTACTCTAGTGTAGTATCTAGAGAATAGGGAGAGAGTGAGGGGTAGTCCAGGGGAAGTGCCGGGACTGTCGGCACTCTTCCCCGATCTTGTACCTCGACGGATGCTTCCTTCTTCTAGTAAGTGTTCGTGATCTCTTATGGTATTGAGTTCTCTTGATTAAGTAAGTTCCATTCTATAGTCGCTTGCGGGTTCATCGTTCATTAATCATTTGTGAACAATGTAGAAAATAGCGGGCTATGAAGTTTAACGGTAGCCTTCTCTAAAAGCTATAGAAAGCTATAGCGGGCTATAGCGAAAGCTAAATTATTTAGCAGAATGATTCGTGATCTCTTATGGTATTGAGTTCTCTTGATTAAGTAAGTTCCATTCTATAGTCGCTTGCGGGTTCATCGTTCATTAATCATTTGTGAACAATGTAGAAAATAGCGGGCTATGAAGTTTAACGGTAGCCTTCTCTAAAAGCTATAGAAAGCTATAGCGGGCTATAGCGAAAGCTAAATTATTTAGCAGAATGATAAAATAATTAATAATCACATACAAAATTATAAGCATCATTGGTGTAACACCTAAAAATAGACTCTAACACGTCTCTTAATGCCCAATGGGGCCATGTTATGTTATCTAGGGTCCACCCTACGTTTATTTAGTTGTATCAATTCTTTTGACTGCATCTTTGAGGGAATGACACCACTAAAATCTACTCGCCACTTGACATTTAGCGCCGCTAAATCTCGCAAAAGCCTTTATAGCGGACATTTAGCACCGCTAAATATCATAAAAACCCCTTTATCGTATATAGCGGATAAATGTTGTATAGCGTAGCGGTAGATCTCCTAAAAAGCTAATAGCGGGCTATAGCGAAGCTATAGCGGGCTATTTCCTACATTGTTTGTGAATGCTTAGTGAATACTTTGGTCCAGGAACAAGACTAAAGTAGTAATTGATAGCATAGACGTGGTGTCTGGGCTAGAAGTTACCTTTGTTTGCCTCGTAGCCCCACGGATTAGAAGAGGTAGGCGGCAGGTGGTGACAGCCCTGTCCATCCTTTGTAATCCTCCACGTACGGGTACGGCGTAGAGCTATTGGCCGGCAATTTCCTAGAGGCCTAGGATACCCCGGTGCCCAAAGTAAGTAAACTTTAGACACTGAACTTATTCTTCTTCAAGGTCCTTAAGCCATAGGAATCCTCTCTACCCTCGCCAATCATTTCTCTTGTTGTCCTTGGACGATCTAGTTAGAAGATTAGTACACACGTTCCCTGTGGATTCGATACCCTGAATACTTCCGGGTGAAAGCTACAACGGTATCCGTGCGCTTGCGGATTTATCTGCGATCATAAGAAATACCAACACCTGTCCAAGTAGTACCCAAGAAGGGAGGTATGACCGTCGTAAGTAACGAGAAAAACGAGCTGATTCCTCAGCGTACCGTTACTGGATGGCGGATGTGCATCGATTACCGCCGACTCAACAAGGCGACGAAGAAGGACCACTTCCCGCTTCCCTTCATCGATGAGATGTTGGAGAGACTCGTGAACCACTCCTTCTGTTTCCTTGATGGGTATTTCGGCTATCACCAGATTCCCATCCACCCCGATGATCAAGAAAAGACCACCTTCACTTGCCCCTATGGAACGTATGCATACCGCAGGATGTCATTCGGGTTATGCAATGCGCCAGCATCGTTCCAAAGGTGCATGATGTCTATTTTCTCAGACACGATTGAAGAGATCATGAAAGTTTTCATGGACGATTTTTCAATCTATGGAAAGACTTTCGACCATTGTCTGCAGAACCTAGACAAGGTACTACAAAGATGCCGAGACAAGGACCTGGTGCTAAACTGGGAAAAGTGCCATTTCATGGTCCGAGAGGGTATAGTGTTAGGACACTTGGTGTCCGAAAGGGGAATAGAGGTGGATAGAGCGAAAATTGAAGTCATAGAAAAGCTTCCGCCTCCTACCAATATCAAGGGAATCCGTAGCTTCCTAGGCCATGCGGGTTTTTACCGGCATTTCATTAGAGATTTCTCTCAGATAGCTAGGCCCCTCACTAGCTTTTTAGGAAAGGATGTACCCTTCGACTTTGATGATGAGTGTTTACATGCTTTCACCATTTTAAAGAATGCTCTCATCTCAGCACCAGTCATTCAACCCCCTGACTGGACGCTACCTTTCGAGATTATGTGTGATGCTAGTGATTATGCTGTTGGTGCTGTCCTTGGACAAACCAAAAATAAGAATCATCATGCTATCTCGTATGCTAGTAAAACTTTGACAGGAGCTCAACTTAACTATGCTACCACTGAAAAAGAGCTCTTGGCAGTAGTTTTTGCTATAGACAAGTTTAGATCTTACTTGGTAGGAGCTAAGGTGATTGTCTACACTGATCATGCTGCCTTGAAATATCTGCTTACCAAGAAAGATGCTAAACCATGCCTTATCCACTGGATTCTCTTACTCCAAGAATTTGACTTGGAAATTAAAAATAAAAAAGGAGTATAGAATTCAGTAGCAGATCATTTGTCGCATATGCAGTTTACTGACATGCAGGATCTACTGATAAATGACTTCCTACGCGACGACACCCTACTCAAGGTGACCGCCTCCGACCCCTGGTATGCAAATATTGTGAACTTTATAGTTGCAGGATATGTACTGCCAGGGGAGAACAAGAGAAGGCTTATCTACGAGAGTAAACTCCATCTATGGGATGAACCATACCTGTACAGGGTATGTCCAGATGGCATGCTCCGGTGATGTGTACCAACAAACGAGGCAAGAAAGATCCTTGAGCAGTGCCATGCAGCCCCATATGGAGGTCACTATGGGGCGTTTAGGACAAGGTCGAAGATCTGGCAGAGTGGATTCTATTGGCCCACAATGTATGAGGATACAAAGGAATTCATTCGACGATGCCAGCAATGCCAGAAACACAGAGGGATCACAGCAAGAGATGCAATGCCCCTCATAAACAACTTACAAGTTGAGTTGTTTGATGTGTGGGGCAATGAATTCATGGGGCCCTTTGTCAAGTCATATGATAGTGAGTACATCCTGGTGGCAGTGCACTATGTCTCGAAGTGGGTTGAAGCAATGCCATGTCGAGCTGTTGACTCCAAAACATGCGCGAAAGATGTTCCATGAGATCATCTTTCCACATTTTAGAACCCCCAGGATGGTGATCAGTGATGGAGGGTCACATTTCATCGACAAGACTTTCCAAAAGTTTCTGGGGCAAAGCACAATATAGCTACACCGTACCAGCCCCAGACAACTGGTCAAGCAGAAACTTCAAACAAGCAAATCAAGAACATTCTGCAGAAGACCGTGACAGAAATGGGCAAAGGATGGAAGAGCAAGCTACCGGATGCTCTATGGGCCTACTGAACGGCATATAAAACGCCAATCAGGATGTCTCCATACCAACTGGTTTACGGCAAGACTTGCCATCTACCAGTTGAGCTAGAGCATCGGGCGCACTGGGCCATAAGAAAGTGGAATATGGATTTACCAGCAGCCCAGCAGATGAGGAGAATGCAGCTATCAGAGCTAGAAGAGTGGAGAGACAAAGCATACCACAGTGCCAAAATCTACAAAGATACAACCAAGAGATGGCACGACAAAAGGATTAAGGTGAAGGAGTTCCACCTCGGGGATAAGGTATTACTCTTTAATTCCAGGGTGAAGCTCTTTGGACATGGAAAATTTTGGAGCAAATGGGAAGGACCGTTCATTGTGGTAGAGACTTCATCGCACGGGGCAATCACACTCCAACATGATGAAGGTAACCTCTTCAAGGTACAAGTGTGGGGCAGATTCGCAATGGAAAACAGAGTGATCTAATGCGAAACAGAGCATACCAGAACAACAAAGAACATCATGCAAAAGGGCTGAACCAGAGGAGTCACCACCAGGTCGCCCGACCTGGCCTGGGTCCCACCTGGCTTCTTCTTTTTCCTGCACGCTGGTTTGATCATCCTAACCCCTGATTCAGTTGAATACTTGCAGAACCTGATCATGGAATTCTGAACTTAATTAAATTAACCCTTTTTGCATCTCCCCATCACATGGAGAATATTAACTTACATATATTTTATTCTCTGTACCTTTTGGCTTGTGGAAATCCTCATGTTTTTAGGAACTTATGTCATCTAAGTTATTGCATTTTGAGATATGGCTTTAATATGAAAGATACTTTTACTTACTCGAGTACTTGAAATTTATGAAAAGTTTTTGAAACTCTTAACCTTGCTATGCTCCTCATGGGCTTGAGAGACAACCACTTACTATTATAATCAAGCATTCCTTTTGAGCTTTGAGTTGTTCCAAGTCTTGTGACCCTTATTAGAGATACTTCATGTTTTTAAAGTCTAGATCACGTACACTCCACCATAAAAAGCAAAACATGCCTTTGTTCCATGTTCATGAATAAAATACTCTTAAGTGATTTTCTTCCCCAAAATCAAGATGAAAAGAAGATATGGGCTATATGCATAAAAAAAGAGAGAAGAAAGAAACTCATGCTAAAAAGCATTGAGTGAAAAAAGAAGAAGAAAAGTGCAATAGCCCATATCCAAAAAGAAAAAGAAAAGGGAAGGAAGTCAAGACAAAGGAGTACTACTACATTTCCACCTCATATCACACACTTACACATCTTGACTTGATTACATGACTTGTTTCTGATTTGGATCTGTTGACGCGGAAAATCGGCGGACGTATCTCCCACATGCAGAACACGATGACCGGGGAGATCAGCTTCGCTCCAGTGCCAGTCTACACTCCAGTTCAAGTTCGCGGCGTGCCAGTCAATTTGACCTGAAATTGACAAGGGGATAAAACAGTTAAATTGCTCTATGATTGTGCCGGCTCTATTTCAGACGATGGAGTAACGTCGAATTTTAGCCAAGACCCAATCAGACACGCATCGGCCGATACCGATCGGACCTCAGAATCGGACCTCAATGATGACGTCAATCGGACCGAGTGATCGGACCTCAATCAGATATCAAATCGGACCTCAGAATCGGACCAATCAGGATCGGACCTTGATTGATATAACAGACCAGCCTTTGAATAATAAAATAAAGCATATAACAAGGCCAATATGTAAAATAATGGATCAGCTGTGTCTTGAAACAAGATATTAAATAATCAAAGTGTAAGCCGATACATTGTCCACCTTGTCTAATTACCAGTTTGACTCGTCTTATCGGACCATCTAACCAACCGATCGGACTATAGCCTTTTCAGAGAAATCTAGCTCCGACGTAGGGAATCTAGATTTCTCTAACTATGATCAGATCAGATAGCTAGATAACCAGACTTAACTTATCAACCTGTTAATTAAACAAGCTGCTCGCACAGGTGTTGATCAGATTAAGCAAAATAAGCAGGCAAAACATTAACAGATACGTTCTGATTCTAAGATATGCTACCAAACAATTAAGCATGATCCAGCTCCGACGTAGGGAATCTACACCACACTTAACATTCAAATAGCAATAAGGTATAACCAAAGCTTCCTTTAACTAATCAAGATGAACCTAGCTCCGACGTAGGGAATCTAGACCAAACATGACAGTCAAAGATTAATCTAGCGTATTACAAAGATCCAGCTCCGACGTAGGGAATCTACACCAATGCAATACTCAAAGAACAACCAGATTAAACCACAAAGCAAGATCGAACATAGAACGATGCTGTAAGATAAATATTGCTTAAATCGGACCAAGACCTGTGCTCAAAGCCGTTGAAGAAGTAGAATTGATTCACATGGCGTAGATCTAAACCAATCTAGCAACTCCAACAAACCGCAAAGACTATCTTTAGTAACCAAGATTATTCTAGCTCCGACGTAGGGAATCTAGACTAATCTTGATACCTAGCTCCGACGTAGGGAATCTAGGCTTAAAGTATAGTCCGATAACGATAATCTGTTGAATAATCAATATTGATCTAGCTCCGACGTAGGGAATCTATATCAATCTTGATTATCCAGAGATAAATCGGTTGAACAGTATAAACGAGAAAGGGCGATGCGCCTCAATTCAAAGCCTATGCTAGTTCGATAAATTGACTAACTTACTGGTAAGCCGGAGATCAGAACTGATGCAGCCCGTCCACCAATGAGCTTCGTCGGTAACTACTACTAGGTTTTGGCGTGAAGCCGGGTTGTATTGAATTGTGAGAATTGTTCTTTACAATGGACGAGGGTTCAAATTTATACCCTGGTCATGGAGAGTCCTGATCGGACCAGACTAACTAAATAAGGTAAACTAAACTTAAGATACAACGGGACTCTCATACGTCCTCTGAAAAGGAAATAGTCCCTGAATCTGATACGCCTCCTCTTTAGCCGACGCGTCTTCTTTCTTGCACTCGTCATCGGGTCGGATTCCTGCCTCATCGGACCCCTTTTTGGTAACGGCTTCCTTCTTTGTCGCCTTCGGCCTTGACCAGTCAACGGGTCCACCGCGCAGCCTCATCCTCACCACGTCATCATCTGACTCATCATGTCAGGTGCGAAAATCCGGTGTTAACACATGCCCCCCAATTTTGGAATAAAATATCATTTTGTTCCAAAATTCGTATCTGCCATCATAACTCCTCCACCGATTTTCGTGCCGAAACTTTCCATCCCTGTACTGCGCGGCTCCTCAATCTTCGGACCATGACCGTTTTCACCTTATAAAATTACTGCTGGCGGCGACACTGTACATTTCTCCTTCCTCGCCAAGAACCTGTACTGCTCATCTTCTTCCTCCTCCCTCCCGAGTGACCATTCACATTCACTCGAGCTTACACCAAGAACTGCTTCGAATGGCGCAATCATCCTCCATGGGTGCCCTCCATTCTTCTATGTCCGCTTCCACCTCCGCATCTGCTCCAGCGGGTTCTTCATCTGCCATGCCTCCTACCACGGCTGGGGTTATGAGCTCAACAATGGCGGCAGTTATGTCTTCGACAATGGCGGCAGCATCAAGTTCTTCAGCCCCTTCTTCATCAACTTTGCCTCAAGTTCTTCCTCAGCAAGCAGATCCATCAGGAGAAACGCGTTGTCCAATTCCGGAGGTATTTCACTAAATCTGAATCCATTTTAAGTTCGCATTAGATTCGGCTTCCCCAAATTCGTTTTCATTTCGCATTTTCCTTTTAGGCCGCTCGCATTCAAACCCTAATCCCCGTAGGCAACTATCAAGGGGCCTACCTTCTTGGTCCAATGGGAGACCCAGACCCTACTGAATTCATCAATCTGGAAACCCATCGGATCCCATTCAAGACCTCAGGTTTTGATTTAGATGATTGGAAAAACGCCTTTCGATCCTGGCCGACAGTTCTACCTGGATGGAAGAACTGGTACTTGAGAATGTCGACCTCCAAGTCTGCAATCTGGGATAGATTAGATATCGCTCAGTGTATTGGCCTTAGCATCGGACACATTGCTAAGAATGAGAATCTCTTGATTGCTGCATCACACTTTTGGTCCGATGCACTGAATGCTTTCCTCTTTGGACATGGTCCGATGACCCCAACACTACTTGATATAGTCATGCTTCTTGGCCTCAATGTTACTGGCAACAAACGTCCTTCCCAGCTCAATATCAAACCCAAACATCATTTCAAGACCAAGAACTGTGGTGGCTGGACAGGATATATGGAGAAAAACCATCGGACCGGATCTGTGACCGATCGTGAGCATACGGCCTTCCTGAACATGTGGTTGGACAGATTCTTTTTCTGCGGCACAACCCTCGGTCCAACAGCTAACTTCCAACACTTGGCCGAATTGCTGGTAAGTGACCATGTCATCAGCCTCGGTCAACTCCTCCTGGGAGCAGTATACAATTTGCTTCATCAAGTCGCCAAGCGTCTGAGGACTGGATCACCCATCACCAATCTTGGCGGGCCGTGGTGGTTTATTCAGATGTGGTTAGTGCTACATCTGAGCAAGACCGTCAAAGTAGATCTTCGAAGGATGAAATTTCCAGATAACAAGCCTGAATCGGAGGAGATCACCTGGCGCCGATGCACCTCACTTGGCGAAGCTGCTATGGGTTTCCCTGCTGAGAAGTTATCAAGCAAAGAATCCTCCAAATATTTTGCACTTCTCTACAGAGGCGTTGCTGATGACAACATGCTCTGGTTTCTGTATCACGACACTGATGAATACGAGCTGCCCTACAAATTCAGATTCAAGATGATTGTAGAGGCAGATTCAGAAGCCCTGACAATTTTCCGAACTTGCATTAATGCCCAATTTCTCCCGATCGGCCTCAGTCAGGGCAAGTCAGGGCAAGCAACCTATGAATACTATCATCCAAACCTGGCTGCTCGTCAATTTGGTATCGGACAGCTTCCACCCTACTTGATTTTGGCCGATCGGATTTTTCCGAGGGGAAAAGTTGATTCAGGTTTGGAATGGGATCGTCTCCTGGGACTTGAGCCTCCTCTTGATAAAACCAATCTGGATACCTTTGCAATCGGCCTTGTAACTCATCGGACCTTCAACATATGGTGGGCCGAATGGCATCGACACCTATTCTGCATCGCCTGCAAAACTTATGTCCAGAAGTTGCTGCCTTCTTTCAAGGGCAAGCCAGAGGTAATACTTGTGAATTCGTTTCCCTCCTTTACATAACTTTATTTTGCTAACCAATTCTCTACCAGGATGTCGATCGTACCCCTCCAACAATAACTCGATCGGGGAGACAAGTCGTCTATAGTAGTATCTCGCCAGATCCGTGGATCGGCTGTGACTCTCCCACCATCGGCAAGCTTCTATCGGCATACGGCGACAGTAGAAAAAGGAAGAAGCAGATGTCTTCAAAAACTCCAAAACGCCCGAAGACTGCTCTGGCAAGTTCAAGAACTTCATGAATTTGATTTCTCTCTTTATTGAAACTAACCCCCTTTGCAAGCCCAGGTCATCGGAGAATCTTCTGCACGCCAACCGAGTCCGGCCGAGTCTTCAAACCCATCGGCCGAAGAATTACCAGAATCGGACCCACAAAGATCATCGAGCCCAGCTCAGATACAACCAAGTCCGACACAGGCCCGTTCATCTCGTTCGTCTTCATCTGAAAGAACCATAGCTGGCTCGCCTCGTCAGCCAAGCCCGCAAGCACAATCAAGCCAGGGCCTTCAGGGAGAACAATCAGTAACTTCTCAGATTCAACTCCCTGATCCAGAAGCAACGGTAATTATCAACCGATTTATCCAATACTTGATATCCAATCTGTTCTTATTTTCTTTCTTTTAGCAAATCATCCAGCATGTCTTGACGGATCTTGAGATTGCCCAAGCAAACATTCAAGGCAGCAATAATCCTTTGATCGGACCCGGGCAGGAACAAGCCTGGAAACAAGTAATTTTTCTAGCCTGATATATTCGTATCAGCTTTCTTGTCATCATATCTAATCATTTCTTTTGTAGGCCCAAGATACCCCTCCAGCCAGCCAGACCCTATCAATTGATTTTGATCGGCTGCAAGCTGAAGAGGAAGAGATCAGCTCTGGGCAAAGTTTGCTATCTGACGAAGTAAAGGCAAAATTGCTTGACATATCTGCTCTTCTTCACCAAGATATCATCGACCTTGTCCAGGATGCAAAGCTGATTCGTAAGGTCATCAAAACTCTAAGGGGCCAACTTCCGTCAGACCTGGAGGAAGCACTGATTCCGGCGGCATACATAGAAGGCCATTCCTTTCCAGTGTTGCAAGCCAATCGCCGAATCACCAATCGGACATCCCAGCAGGACCTAATCAAGGCAAGGGATGAAGAACGTGCCCAGGCTGACAAATCAACAAAATTGATTGAAGAATTATCGGCTCATCCTGCCTCTATCCAGTCAGAACTTGACAATCTTCAAGCCAGAAAACAACAACTGGAGCAGGAACTCGCCCAAGTTCTATCAAGTATCCAGGCTAAGACAAAAGAGCTCGATGACATCCCGGCTTTGAAGGCAAAGGCTGAGGAGGATTACAAGATCCATATTAAGGC
This sequence comes from Alloteropsis semialata, assembly GCA_004135705.1. NCBI lineage: Eukaryota > Viridiplantae > Streptophyta > Magnoliopsida > Poales > Poaceae > Alloteropsis > Alloteropsis semialata. Next base: position 12,033,666 of record CM014278.1, read on the forward strand.
AGCCAAGGAGATCCACAAGACAATCAAGCCTGTAGAAGGGAATGCTGAAGCTGACGCCAAAATCATCGCTGATGTTGACAATATCCGTCAGACTGCTCTTGCTTTGATAGTTAAATACCTGCAGCCTTGAACATTGAGACCTGTCTGTCTTACTGAATGATCTGATACATTGATAGCCTGCTCCGCCATCGAGCGGCTTAATGACATAATACACTTTTCTTTTGTTGTATATAATCCTTAAGGCGATGCATATCACATCGGCTCTTATTTTTGTTCTTGAGACGATTTTCCATCGGCTTTTAAGCCTGACGCGTAGCATCGGCTTTATAAATTTAACTAAATATTGAAGCAATTTCATTGAACAAACAAACTTGAATCTTGCCCCCCCAGGCAAAACAATAATCAGGCCGATTCAATTTATAAGAAGAACTATCAAATATATATTTGAAAGAACTCATTAACCATATCGGCCTTTAAAATCTCCTACATAATCATCTATTCAAAACAATGTCTCAGAGCCGACTGCTTGAATCGGCTTTAGTCCTTGATCGGACACCTTGAGGAAGTCACCATCCCATGTCTTCCCTGACAGGCACTCAACTCCTTCAAACTCCCAAATTGTCGACTCGGCTGTAGCAATGCTAACCGAATCATCAGCTGGGACGATCTCCACTTTATTGCCTTGCCATTGGATCAAGCATTGGTGCATAGTGGATGGGATGCAACAGTTGGCATGAATCCAATCTCACCCGAGGAGCATGCTGTAGGAACCTTGGCCGTCGATCACGAAGAAGGTAGTCGGCAATGTCTTGCTGCCGATGGTCAATTCCACATGAATTGCCCCCCGAGGCTCTGAAACATTTCCGCCAAAGTCCTTGAGCGTCATATTGGTCTTGATCAAATCATCAATCCCTTTACCCAGCTTACGGAATGTAGAATAGGGCATGAGATTGACAGCAGCTCCTCCATCAACCAGCATCTTGGTCATCGGCTTTCCATCAACATATCCCTTGATATACAGAGGCTTCAAGTGCCGATACCCATTTGCGTTTGGCTTCTCAAAGACCGCCTTTTCTGAATCAAGAACCAAACATGCAGCGGCTTCTTCCAGTTCATAATCGACCTCATGGTCGTCTTGTTCATCAGGAGCAGCAAAATCGGACGGCAACATCAAAACCATATTTATTGCGGCCGATGTACTTGCTTCATCATCATTGGCCATCTTGACACGCCACTTCTTTTCTTTTGCTAATTCTTGCTCCTGAATCTGCTCATTATAGCGCAACCGTTGCACACGCCTCTTCTTGGACTTAGAAATTCCTGACGGGCACCACTGTCCAGGTCTCATTGGAGGTTCTTCAATCCGATTCTGAACTGGAGCCTTCTCTTCCATTTTTTCAGGGCCATGAGCATCAGCCCGGCCTTCATTATTTTTGTGGCCATGAGTGTTCACCCGGCCTTCATCTCTTTGATGATGATCATCGACCCTGACGCCGATCCGTTCATGAACTGATCGTCGACCTCTTTTGGAAGCTCTGTACTCTTCATACTGGAAGCTACATTCAGGACAATCTGCCTTTGATGGCAGTCTAAGCTTCTCGTTCCAGCAGTATACGAAGAAAGGACACCCCCAATGATCATCATCTTGATCGTACCGGTTATAAGCTTGACGTCCATCTGTATACCAATCGGACCTATAACCGTAGTGATGGCGATCATCGACTCTACCATCATACCAGCGCCGGCCATCGGACCTGTCATCGTACCGGCGTCTGTCATCGGACCACTCATCATATCGGCGTCGGCCATCGGACCTACCACCACGTCGGCGCTGACCATCAAACTCTTCATCAAGCTGCCTTGCTTGATATTCATGCCTCCGACGTCGTCGTTCCTCGCGTTCCCTCCACGCTCGGACTGCTGCCTGCTGCCTCTTGTATTTGTTGATTAGCATTTGGGAAGTCACACGCGGCCGATATCCACCAGGAGCATTAGATTCACGCCCAAATGCCTGATGATTCCTGCGTAGCTCTTCAACAGTAACTTGAACCACAGGATCAACGGCACCAGAACTCTTGGCGTGGTCCGATGTAAGCACTTTGAACTTCCCCTTCTCATTAGCATCAACCATATTGACAGAAAAGGAGAAATCAGCAAAGTTATTGGGAAAAGGATGACCGTCGATCTTCATGGCTTTCTTGCTGTCTTCAAACTTGATTTTGCCTGATTCAATAGCCAATTGGATCTCCCTTCTGAACACTTTGCATTCATTGGTCTCGTGAGACGTCGAGTTGTGCCATTTGCAATATTTTCGTTTCTTCAACTCATCGGCCGATGGAATCGAGTGATTTGGAGAAAGCTGAATAAGCTTCTCACTGAGCAACAAATCAAAGATCTTATCGGCCTTTGTTATATCGAATCCAAACTTCTCAGGATTCTGTTTGATCCACGGGAGCGACACTGGTTTCTTGGATTTAGTCCATTCAGCTATATTGACATCAGCCTCCTCTTCAGTATCAGAGAGATAAGACACTTGTTTAGAAAACTTCATACGCTTCATCTCCTGATATCGGACCTCATGAGCTGACACTTTCTGAACCAATTGCCCCAATGTCTCAAACTCCTGAGCAGAAAACTTTTCTTTAATCGGCGCGAGCAAACCTTGGAATGCAAGCTCGGCCAACTGCATATCAGACAGCTTCAGACTATAACACCGATTCCTAGTGTCACGGAATCGTTGGATGTACTCCTTGACGGTCTCATCATTCCTTTGCCTGATGGCAATCAAATCGGAGATCTTCATTTCATTGAGACCAGAAAAGAAGTATTTATGGAACTGCTTTTCCATATCGGACCACCCTGTGACCGATCCTGCTGGCAACGACGTAAACCAGGTAAACGCCGGCCCTGACAGTGACAGAGGGAAAAATCTGAGCCTGAGTCCCTCCTCTGAAGCAGCCTCACCACACTGAGCCAAGAATCGGCTCACATGCTCGATGGTGGTCATATCATCTTGCCCGGAGAATTTGGAAAAATCCGGCACTCTGTACCGTGGAGGAAGTGGCACTGCATCAAAGTAAGATGGGTACGGGTGCCGATACAACCTCGCTTCATCTTTAGGCTTCAAGCCGAATTGATTCTGGATCACCTCGGCTATCTTTTGTGACCAATCGGACTGTTGATTTCCATGTGGCATTCCATCAGCTATGTCCATTACATAGTTATTGTAATCTCCGACCATACGCTGATGTGAAGGAACCTCTGTACGTAGCCTTGCAGCAGCAGGCTGTTTCTCTTGTTCGCTCAGAGTCCTGGCATACTTTTCACCATGTGGGCCGACAATAGTTCCATCGGCCATCAACAGGAAACCGTTAGCCAGTTCAACAGGAGGTGGTGGAGCAATTGGCATCTGTGGAGCAACGGTCATTGTATTATCTGCAGTCTCTTTTCCTTTTCCTGATCCTGATGCTCCTGCAGAATCTGCTATAAATACTGGACCCTTCAAGCAAATAGCATCGTCCACCGCCTTCTTGATGAGATTGCTGCTATAAACACTGGACCCTTCAAGCAAATAGCATCGTCCACCGCCTTCTTGATGAGATTGTCCAAAGAATTCACCAGAGTGCCTGATTGGTTGATCAATGCATGATGAACAGCCTGGTGAATCATCTCCGTCATGTTGACTTGGTGCTCCCGAGCTTCAGTTGTCTTCTTGATCAACTCTGGATCCGGGAGAGGACCTTTGAGTATAGGACCTGAACGATTACGCCCAAACTGACCAAGGCATAGCTTCTCAAACGCATCAATCTGGGCCTGAACTGCATCCAACTGAGCTTTGGACAGATCGGCCTTCGTAATGGGCATGGTCACTTCAGGCGCCCTGTTCTTGTCGTTCTTGGCCTTCTCAGCAGCTTCTTTCTCAGCAGCCAGTCTTGCTGCAGTTTCTTGTTCAGCATCAGACGACGACATCTTGGATTTGTTTCTCGTGTCCCACCGGGCGTGCCAAAAATGTGTTGACGCGGAAAATCGGCGGTCGTATCTCCCGCGTGCAGCACACGATGACCGGGGAGATCAGCTTCGCTCCAGTGCCAGTCTACACTCCAGTTCAGGTTCGCGGCGTGCCAGTCAATTTGACCTGAAATTGACAAGGGGATAAAACAGTTAAATTGCTCTATGATTGTGCCGGCTTTATTTCAGACGATGGAGTAACGTCGAATTTTAGCCAAGACCCAATCAGACACGCATCGGCCGATACCGATCGGACCTCAGAATCGGACCTCAATGATGACGTCAATCGGACCGAGTGATCGGACCTCAATCAGATATCAAATCGGACCTCAGAATCGGACCAATCAGGATCGGACCTTGATTGATATAACAGACCAGCCTTTGAATAATAAAATAAAGCATATAACAAGGCCAATATGTAAAATAATGGATCAGCTGTGTCTTGAAACAAGATATTAAATAATCAAAGTGTAAGCCGATACATTGTCCACCTTGTCTAATTACCAGTTTGACTCGTCTTATCGGAACATCTAACCAACCGATCGGACTATAGCCTTTTCAGAGAAATCTAGCTCCGACGTAGGGAATCTAGATTTCTCTAACTATGATCAGATCAGATAGCTAGATAACCAGACTTAACTTATCAACCTGTTAATTAAACAAGCTGCTCGCACAGGTGTTGATCAGATTAAGCAAAATAAGCAGGCAAAACATTAACAGATACGTTCTGATTCTAAGATATGCTACTGAACGATTAAGCATGATCCAGCTCCGACGTAGGGAATCTACACCACACTTAACATTCAAATAGCAATAAGGCATAATCTAAGCTTCCCTTGACTAATCAAGATGAACCTAGCTCCGACGTAGGGAATCTAGACCAAACATGACAGTCAAAGATTAATCTAAGCGTATTACAAAGATCCAGCTCCGACGTAGGGAATCTACACCAATGCAATACTCAAAGAACAACCAGATTAAACCACAAGGCTAGATCGGACATAGAACGATGCTGTAAGATATATATTGCTTAAATCGGACCAAGACCTGTGCTCAAAGCCGTTGAAGAAGTAGAATTGATTCACATGGCGTAGATCTAAACCAATCTAGCAACTCCAACAAACCGCAAAGACTATCTTTAGTAACCAAGATTACTCTAGCTCCGACGTAGGGAATCTAGACTAATCTTGATACCTAGCTCCGACGTAGGGAATCTAGGCTTAAAGTATAGTCCGATAAACGATAATCCGTTGAATAATCAATATTGATCTAGCTCCGACATAGGGAATCTATATCAATCTTGATTATCCAGAGATAAATCGGTTGAACAATATAAACGAGAAAGGGCGATGCGCCTCAATTCAAAGCCTATATTAGTTCGATAAATTGACTAACTTACTGGTAAGCCGGAGATCAGAACTGATGCAGCCCGTCCACCAATGAGCTTCGTCGGTGACTACTACTAGGGTTTTGGCGTGAAGCCGGGTTGTATTGATTGTGAGAATTGTTCTTTACAATGGACGAGGGCTCATATTTATACCCTGGTCATGGAGAGTCCTGATCGGACCAGACTAACTAAATAAGGTAAACTAAACTTTAAGATACAACGGGACTCTCATACGTCCTCTGAAAAGGAAATAGTCCCTGAATCTGATACGCCTCCTCTTTAGCCGACGCGTCTTCTTTCTTGCACTCGTCATCGGGTCGGATTCCTGCCTCATCGGACCCCTTTTTGGTAACGGCTTCCTTCTTTGTCGCCTTCGGCCTTGACCAGTCAACGGGTCCACCGCGCAGCCTCATCCTCACCACGTCATCATCTGACTCATCATGTCAGGTGCGAAAATCCGGTGTTAACAGGATCCAATCCTTGGAATGACAACACAAGTGAAATAAGGTATGAGTCTTGAGAGCTTCACATATAAAGTTCTATTTTGGAGAGTATGTGTGTTGTCCAATCACCATGAATATCCAGAGAGAAACTCGTTGAGGAGCAAGGCATTGGTTTTCTTTTGCAAAATTTTGAAAACCCAAGTACTTGAGAGTAAAGTGTATCATGTCATAGAAAAGCTATTCCTTCCTGAATAACCCAAGAAGACATGATAGCCACTCATATAATTCCACTAAGCCTAAATATTTGGGAATAACTTATATGTTTGTTCAAGATTTCCATGATGAAGTTTAGACTTTACTCGAGGACGAGTAAAGGATAAGTGTGGGGGAGCTTGTTGGCGGTTCTTAGTGATAAAATATTATTGTCAACAAAGATACAAAAGGATGACAAAACACATAGACATAGGGTTATTTACTAATGAATTCCACAAGTTTTGGTGCATATGTGCTTACAGGAACAAAATGACAAAAGAAGGACTAAAGTGGGCCCAGGGCCAGGTCGCCTGACCTCTCCTGGTCGGCTGACCTGGGTCCAGGCCCAGGGAGGTCCAACCTTAGCCCATCAACAGAAGCACACTTGAGAGTGATCAGGAACGTTGAGATCAAGTCGGCCGACCTGGGCCCACCTCCGGACCGTCTCAACTGCCGCATACCGACTCTAAACCGCCTCTCCATGCTATAAACACCTGGACTCGGGGCAGGGCTAATCATCATCGAGATGAGGTGAAGATCCAAGGCGAAGCCCTCCTCATATCTAGAGTAGAAGTAGGGAGAGAATGAGGGAGAGTCTGGAGGAGTCCCGGCGTGTCGGCGACCCTCCACCTGTACCTCGACGGATGCGAGCTGCTCAGTAAGTATCCGGGATCCACCTAGTTCTTAAGTCTGAGTTATAGAAAGCTGAGTTCTCTATTGTGCTTGTGGGTTCAATGCTTTATTCGTAAAGTATTCTAATCTCTGATCAAGGTTAGGATAGCTGATATTATCTTAGGCGTGGTGCTTAGGTGTATATCTACCCTCGTTTGCCTCGTAGCCCCACGGATTAGTAGAGGTAGGCGGTAGGTGGTGACAGCCCTGTCCGTCCTTTGTAATCCTCCACGTACAGGTACAGCGTAGAGCTATTGGCCGACAATTTCCTAGAGGTCTAGGATACCCCGGTGCCCAAAGCAAGCATAGGAGAATTCCCTTAGCTATATTCACAGCCTTAGTGCTAAGTTATCCTCTCTACCCAGCCTTTATGTACACTCGATCGATCCAGACATTCTTGGTGATTAGATAGCCTTTACGTTCCCCGTGGATTCGATACCTGGTTTACTCACGGGTGAAAGCTACTACGACAGCCATGCACTTGCGGACTTTCTGTTTGCCACCGCTGGTGTCAACATGGGCCAAGGGGAGGTCGGTGGGCCTGGCCAAGGGGTCGGCCGAACCCGACCGTTGGCCGTTGGGCCCCACCTTCGTCCAATGGCTAGTAGCCATTGTGCCTTGTCTCCTCCTTGGTGCTCGGCTCATTTGCTCTATAAATAGAGGCCGAGAGGGGGTGTGGTTCATCCATCCACACATTCCACTCCCTCACTCCCTCTCCACTCTTTGCTCTCGGGTTTTAATTGAAGTTTTGCTCAAGTTCAAGTGCAAGAAAGTTCTCTCTTTTTCGTTGCTGCAAGAAAGTGCTACGCTTGGTGGAGCAACTTTGGGTACGTATTCCATTTGGTTTCACTAACCCTTCATGAATTGCTCTTGTGTTTCGTTTCGTTGTTGGTAAGCATGACCGGGATAGGCCGGAAGGCTACCGAGATGTTTAGGCAGATGACGGGTTCTAGCTCATCCCGTTCGCGGGCTAGCGCTAGCTCCTCTCACACCTCCGAATGCACCCCGGAGCTAACGGCCATGGACTACGAGGAAGAGCAAGAAGAGCAAGCCGAAGAGATGGAGGTAGACGAGGTCGATGTCCCCTACATCGACTTCCAAGGCGATTGAGAGAGACAAGCCTACGCCCTCTTGAAGGACTGTGTCTTTGACCACACCAAGGATTTCGACTCGAATCTTCTGGAGAGCATAGGTATTGACTCTGAGTTCATCATTGTTTGGCATGCTATTGGATGGAGTGAATTTGCACCCGTTTCTAAGATTGGCTCTAGGCCCCTCACCATCCAGTTTCTTTGCACTCTTCATGAGGTTTCGGACGGTATCACTGTTGGTATTTTTTAACGATCACAGATAAATCCGCAAGCATACGGATACCGATGTAGCTTTCACCCGAGAGTATTCCAGGGTATCGAATCCACAGGGAACGTGTGTGTACTAGTGACGATTTAAGATCGACCAAGGACAAAAGAAGTGATAATTGTGTAGAAGGTAGAAAGGGTTATTTCTATGTATTCTGGATAATTAAAGATTAGTTCAAGGTATTTACGATATTACTTGCTTCGGGACGCTCAACCGTCAAAATCCGGAAAGGGATGAGAAGGGGACTAAGCAAGCCAAGCAATGGTCCTACTGACTCTAGTACTTCTCACGTGGTGGACTACGTAGGCCGTCAGGGCTGTCACCACCTGGGGCTACCACTACAAATCCGTGGCACTAGGCGCACTCCAAGGTATTCAAAAAACTATACACCACGTATACTCAATTAAATACTATCTTAGCATTGCAAGTACTAAGATACTTATCATAGCAAGGAGCCCACAAGTATAAAGTAAAGCTTGAACTATAATAAATATTAATCCAAAAATACAAGAGAATATACCCGGATGTTACTCGAACCTGAGCCGCATCCGCCGAGGAACAAGAAGAAGAGAGGAGCCGACATCCCCGGCTTCTCCCAGACTCTCGCCTCACCTCTCATCTATTCTAACACTACATTGGATCTAGCATTGGAGCTCTTGCTTCACTTCTTGTGTGTTGAATGAGTTGGAGATGTCCTCTATTTATAGTAGAGGAGGTGCCTTGAGGATGTGGAGATCCTCCCTAGGTCCTAGAGAATATTCCCCTTCCTAATCTCCCATTGTGCCAAGTGTCCTGGGGAACCGACGTGCAGAACGTCGGTGGCACGAAGGAACAGGGCGCGAGGACCTTTCCCCCTGCGCGCGTGTGCTTCCAGAGGAAAACTCCTGCCATCCATCTGCCTTGATCCGCGTGAAACAGCTCTAGGCGAATCATGTTGTGCCATGTGTCCTGCTGGTCTCCCGCGTACACACCCAGGACGCTGCTGCCGATCCGCGTGGACCCGGCCTACGCATGTGTGTTGCGGTGCTGCCTGGCTCATGGCCTGTGTAGGCAAGCATACGCCTGGGCACAGGCTGTGGGCCCCATGGCCTGCGTCGGCCTGCATGTGGCCGGCCCCAGCTGGGCTTGCTCCATGCTGCTTGCATACTGCATACGTGATGGGTACCTGCATGTGTCGCGGCCCCCACATGGGCCAGCACCCCTGCATGGCCGCATGGCCGCTCGGGCGTTTGCATGCCTGGCCGGCCGGGTCAACTTGCCCTCGTGCAGCTACGGGCCATGGGCTCCGCCTGGCTTTGCTGGCCGGCGCGCTGCCTGTGGGCGTCGCCTGCCTGGGCGTTGACCGCCCAGCGCTCGCGCGCCTCTGTGCGGCTGAGCTGCTGGCTGACTGGTCTGCCCAGGTGGGCCCCACCCTAGTGGGCCCATGACATGATCTTTTTTCATCTTTATATTCTTTTTATTCAGAGCTCCGGATCATATAACCGATATATCCATCGGGATTGTCTCGATGAAATCTTCACAATGGTACACTCCAATTAGGCAACTGAGATACTTTGTGATATTGATATTTTATATCTCATCTCATGCCCAAAGTGCCCTTTCCTGCATGACAAGATAAAAACACCAAAACTCGTGGAAATAGTTAGTAATAAACCCTATCACTATGTTTGGTGTCTATATTTCACGTATTTTCTGCAGGAATTGACGATCAAAAGTTGCACTTAAGGACCGTCAACAAGCTCCCCCACACTTAGCCTTTACTCGTCCTCGAGTAAAGTTCAAAGACTAAGGTGGAACAACATAACTCCTTTTGATATGATGCAAGCATATAAGTTATTCCAAGACATACCTGTACTTGTGAATTTTGAAGTGTCTATCATGTCATCTTGGATGGTTGAAGAACGAAACGGCCTTGATTCAAGTCATCTCCACTCTTATGTTAAGCAACTTGGGTTTTTGATAATTTTTCAAAACAAAACCTTACCTAGCTCCTCAATTGATTCTCTCAAATCTCACAATGTGTATGATTCTTTACCAAGGCATTAATTTGCCACCTTTCACCCTACTTCTAAAAAAAACTTATGTGGAGCTCATGGCAGGGGTAAGGATAAAGCATACTTGCATCACATATATCGCAAAATCAAAGAGCGAATCCAAGAAGAAAACTATTCATACAATCTGATCAAGATGTGCATGTGTGTGGTAAAGTGGAAGGTGTATGAGAACTCCTTTTTGTATGATCTCTCTCCTTTGAATTTATTTTGAGAACATGGCTATCTTTCTTTTTTTTATCTTTTTTATGCTCAATGTTTTTATGAGCAAATGTTTTTTTCTTTCTTCCTTTTTTTTCTTTGGACCTTCATGTGTCCAAAATATTTTTCTATAGCTCATGTCCCTTTTGCAAAAATATTTAGAGAGATTCATAAAACACATGGAGCATTTATTCGGTGGATGAATGGATATTGCTAACTTCTAGTGTAGAAGTTTAGCATATGTATGTGGAGTGTACGTGATCTTGATCAAGAAAGCATGAAGAGCATCTTACAAGGGTCACAACAATTTGACAAAGCTCAATGCAATAACAAGCAGCATATGTATAGGATTTTCAATGTGAACAACATATGGCTTTGGTAGGAATGGGACATCATTGA
>CM014278.1:12046443-12082752 GCA_004135705.1 Alloteropsis semialata
ACAGCTCACTCACTCGCTCCACGCAGGGACTTGGGACCCTCTCCCTCTCCCGACCAGTTTGTACACCCCTACTACAGACTTGGACTTGAGAACAGCGACGCTCACTGGACGTAGGGTATTACTCTCCGGAGGCCCGAACCAGTATAAACCCCCTGTCTCTCGAGTCACCGTCCGGATCCTGACACGCGATCGTAGGAAATTTACTTGTCGGCGGTAGAGAACCCCGACATGTACTCTTTCTCTTATTCTTTACTGGCTCCCCTTGAGCTATAAAAGGGAAGGCCAGGCCTCCTGCGTGAGGCAGGATCGACTCTTTTCCTCCTCTCTCCTGGGCCTCCTACGGGAGGCAGGGAGCCTCTTTTCTCTCCCGAGGAGTACTCTCCCTCGATTTTCTTCTTCCTCCAGCCGGTCACCGCACCGAGCTCGACTCACCCACCAGAGACTTGGGAACTCTCCCTCTCTCGCCCGCTTGTACCCCCTACTGTAAACCAGTGCAAATAACACGAGCAGCACGAACTGGACGTAGGGTCTTACACCCCAGGGGTGGCCCGAACCAGTATAAACCCCCGTGTCCTTTTGCACTACCACCCGAGGCCCGACGCGCTCTCCACGATCTTATTATTTGTTGGCGGTAAAGAACCCCGACAGTTGGCGCCCACCGTGGGGCCTTTGCGCGTCACGTCTTTTTACTTGCAGGTCCCGGGTGGCCAACCACGACGACGGCGGCGTCCCCGATGGACGCAACCGCGGCGACGACGGCGGCGGCGGCACCGACGGCCGCGACCACGACCACAACGCTGTCAACTGCGGCGACGACGACGGCGGCGGCACCGACGGCCGCGACGACGACCACAACGCTGTCAACTGCGGCGACGACGACGGCGGCGGCATCGACGGCCGCGACGACGACCACAACGCCGTCAACCGCGGCGACGACGACGGCGGCGGCGACCCCAATGACCACAACAACCACGACGATGGCAACAATGCTCCTGGCCTTCTGGATGAACCGAACAAGGCTCGGGGGCTCTGCTTGCCAGGCACACCCAGGACTACTCTGTATGCAGATACATGCATGCGTTTGCATGTGCACGCAAGGATATCCTTTTTAACCAATGCATGCACGCCTTTTCCAAATATGTCGTGTCTCTTTGTTTTCTCTCTCGAATCAGCACAGCACAACAGAGGAGCAGGCAGTAGCATTTATCCCGAAGGCCTGCGTGTATGTCCGACCAACCGGAGTGGGGCGGAGCGAGCAGCAGCAGCAACCCAGTCACCCCCGAGAAGTTTTCCGACTCGCCCGACAAGGTCTTCGCTCGACAACTTCGACGGCGGCCGCGACTCCGCCCGACGGGCTGATGTCTCCGGCAGCACAAACGGCGGCCGCAGCTCCGCCAACGACGGTCCCGAGCAGACGCATCGACCGAGCTGCAGCAGCCCCAACCAACTCCGCCAACGACGGCCACGGCATCACCAACAGCGACCGCGACCCCGCCAACGGCAGCATCGACACCACGCGGCCGCGCACCCGCGGCGCAGCAGCAGTGGGCGACCCTCGCGAGGAACACCGCGGCAGGACGACCGTGCCCAAAGTCCGCAAATGACCTCAACTAACCTGTACCAGCTTTTTGTTTTCATGATCTCGCGCAGGGCCACCACGGCGAGGTACGCCCCCGAACGAGCGTACGACACAACGACAGAGAGGGCTGCAGCGCCGACCGACGTAATCACGTTGGCTACCAGCTCCGCCCCGGCCAGCGCCCGCGCCACCGACCGACCCGACCTCGACTCCAGGGGAGTGCGCCGCCCCGACCTCGACTCCGACCGACCCGACCTCGACTCCGACCGACCCGACCTCGACTCCAGGGGAGTGCGCCGCCCCGACCTCGACTCCGACCGACCCGACCTCGACTCCGACCGACCCGACCTCGACTCCAAAGGAGTGCGCGCGCCCCGACCTCGACTCCGACCGACCCGACCTCGACTCCGACCGACCCGACCTCGACTCCAGGGGAGTGCGCCGCCCCGACCTCAACTCCGACCGACCCGGCCGCGGCTCCAAAGGAGTGCGCGCGCCCCGGCCCCGACTCCAACCGACTCGGTCGCGCCGCCCGTGAAGTGTGCTGCCCCGACTCGGACGGCTCGCTCGACTCAGCTTCAACGACGAGAAGCTAAAACGGCTAAGTTTTACTACGATCCTTCGTATTTCCATACATTTCCTTTTACAGTCCCGCATGCCTCTTTTGGGTGTCGCTAAAGTACTCGGGTAGCATAGGCCTCATCCGTAAAACCTCGTCCTGCGTGCCGCCTACACCTAAGCCTCCCCGCTGAGCAGTGTAGTCCGCGGTAAGCCGTCCTCTCTGCGAGCAGTGGTCAGTGGGACTAGGAGCTTAAACGTGATGTGCTAACTACCCGAGGAAATACGTAGCCTGATAAAGGCAGGGCGTACGCAACTTTTCGTTGATAACGAGTAAATCCCGACTTCTCGCTTTACGCAACGTTTTTGCATTACGCTGTCTTTTGCAGCTCGGCATGGCAAGTTCAGGTAAGCTTGCAGCAACTCCTACATACAGGGAACGACACCTTTTGTCTCGCCCGACCTCGGCGCACGGGGTCAAGCATACGCACACGATCGATTTCCGAAACGCGCCCTTCGAACTCTCTAAACTAAGCGGCTCCCGCCGGCCCTAACGGCCCCTCGCAGCCCTGCGCTCGGGGGCTGGGCATCGGGACGGACGACTCCGACAGTCGACCTGACAGGTGATTCCAACGGGGGTTCGAAGGCTGGCCCGTCGAAGGGTTCGACAGCCGCCCCCGGTCACCTTGTCGAGCGAGGGGCAGTGAAGGATGGGTCCCAGCGGCCAGTACCCGGGCGCACGAGCGTCGTGGGCATCCCGAACTGCGTTCGAGTCTTGATGGCAAGAATGGTCATGGTTTTTCCCCCGAACGGAAAGGCAACGAGCCGCCAAGTCCCATCGAACGGACTCGGTAACTAGATGATCTCGCCACCAAGAATCTGAAGCTGGCCACCAGCTGGTCCGATCGGAACCCCTCGACCGGGATGCCGTGGCTTCACTCGAACTGGCCCGTTATTAGCTCACACGGACACCGCATTTTCGGCCAACGAGGCAAAAATACGGCTCGGTCCGGCCCCTCCACCTCTTACGAAAAAAAGAGATGCATGAGGGGTTACGACGTAAGGAAAAACGCAAAAAGACGAAACGAATCCCCGTCCGGACCCCGGTCTCGGGATACACACGGGGAAGAAATCGCTAACAGCGACCAGCAACGCGGTCGCATAATTTGCAACGAATCACTACACAAATGCCATAAACCTGCGAGCAAGTGTACCACTCGCCCACAGGCTCGGGGGCTACACCCGGCGGGTGCGCTCGCGCGCCCCCACCCGAAATTTCACCGCTTTCTCGACATCTCAATAAATTCAGCCCGCGACCGAGTCTGCGACTCGCTCCCAGGCTCGGGGGCTACTGTCGGATACCAGTATTAGGGGTATCCGATGGCAGCGATTAAAAATAACCTGCAGCTTGATGTACTACCTCCTATGCATCAAAAAGTTAGTGGACAACGAATACCCGAAGGACCATTTGAGTAGATACCATTATTGCCATAGGGTTAGTTGTTCACATCCACACTTAAAACAGATTGGTCTTTCGCATATTAAGTGTAGACCCTGTTTGCCATTTTTTTATATATATTTATTTTTGAGTTTTCTTTGTTTTTTCAAATTTTATTTTTACCATTTTCTTTTAAGCACAACTCAAACAAGGCTGAATTGCATCAACATGATCACAAGGGGGGATTTGCAAAATACTCACAGAGAACCTTCGAAAGGTGATGTACCTCCTTGTATGTTGTGCAACATTGTTGCAGTGCATCCAATGCCTTGGTTCGTCTTCAATTTGAATCAAGCTTGATGACTTACCCGTTCAAATTTGAAAATTTTCCTGCAAGGGTTAGTCCATACATACAACCAATATCTACACATGCATTACTCCAAGGCTCATTAATCAAACTCGACACCATGTCAAATTCAATTAAAGCAGGCTCTTTAACCTAAGCACCACGCTTAATTTAAAAAGCCTATGAATATATTCCGCTGATACATCCAAACCAGAGCATACAAGGATAGATAAATGAAGCATGAGAACATGATCAAGCTATTTTCAAATGGAGATGAACATGAGTATATGAAAGGTGAACTTCGGGTTACCTCTCGGAAGGGCTTTGTTTAAAGTCAAAAGCAAGACATGACACTTACCTTAGTATACTTACCGCTGACGTTAGATGATGAGTTTAGAATTTCCATCACGGTAGCTCCTTGGATCTTGATGACATCATTAACGGTGATGTGGTCATGTGTGGAATGCATGTGTGCGCACTAAATGTTGGGATGATCCCAACAAGTAGCTGGCATATATGCAAAACACGAGCACGCAGCAATCACCTTTTCCCATGAAAGCGCACACAAGAACCAAGGATGCAAGGCAAGGTGCAACTAGGAGGCACATGGGGAGAACTGAGGTGCAACAACACTGCAGCTTGTACGCCCAGATATCTTAATCCCATTGAGCCTCGCTGGCTATATTATTTTTTTTTATATGCAATCATGATCGAGAAACAAACATGCCAACTACTTTAACATGCATGAATGAAACAAATATGCTAGGTGATTGGAAAATCCAAATGAGAGAAATTCAAAACATGATATGCAATTTGTAAGAAACTCGAGGCCTGGCGTTTCTCAAGCGCGACTGATCAACCCTTATCTCTAAATGACGTGGTGGGAGCCAAATCCCTTTAACCCTATTCGACCGGTCTACCAACCACGTGCTGGCAATTAACCGACCCTATAGGGACTGCATGAGTTGGACTAGGAATCCGAATAGATAGGTCATGAAAAATTTCGCCACCCACCTAGACTAGGCACAGTGCCTGAATACAGTTCAAAGCCGAGGAGCCACCCATTCATAAAGAAGGCACAAGAGTTTGCTTGCAAATGATGTGCAACATGAATGATTTGAAACAAATATGATGTGCAACATGAATACATGCAAATGCAAGGGATAATGCCTGGTTACCTCCAGGCAGGCATTTGGGATTTTTTTTAATAGCAAGAAAGGGATACATGAACTACCATCATCTATAAACCAAAGATAAAATTTGGCATTAATGGAACTTGTCATGAGATAAGCACAAACCTCCCCCACACTTGGATTTTCGTGTCACAAGACAACAAAATCAAGTGTGTGTCGGCCTCCTTCGAGTTTTGTTCCATCACAAAAACTTACCGAGGTATTGTAAATGATGTAGCTCTCATGTTCTGAAGTATCGTAGATGCGGCGTTCTTTTCAGTGTCAACCTGTAATGGTTAGCGACCAAAAATACCCGAGGGACAACTCAACCAAAGAACATGCTCTTGCTATTTTTTTTACGAAGCAAATGGGTAGTGATGATGAATATGGATCGATAAAGATAAAACAAACGATGTGGTGGTATGGATGGGGATACATGGGCGAACTCGGTTCAAAACTAGTACCGCAACCGTTCCCCGGCAACGGCGCCAGAAAGCTTGTTGGTATTTTTTAACGATCACAGATAAATCCGCAAGCTTACGGATACCGATGTAGCTTTCACCCGAGAGTATTCCAAGGTATCGAATCCACAGGGAACGTGTGTGTACTAGTGACGATTTAAGATCGACCAAGGACAAAAGAAGTGATAATTGTGTAGAAGGTAGAGAGGGTTATTTCTATGTATTCTGGATAATTAAAGATTAGTTCAAGGTATTTACGATATTACTTGCTTCGGGACGCTCAACCGTCAAAATCCGGAAAGGGATGAGAAGGGGACTAAGCAAGCCAAGCAATGGTCCTACTGACTCTAGTACTTCTCACGTGGTGGACTACGTAGGCCGTCAGGGCTGTCACCACCTGGGGCTACCACTACAAATCCGTGGCACTAGGCGCACTCCAAGGTATTCAAAAGACTATACACCACGTATACTCAATTAAATACTATCTTAGCATTGCAAGTACTAAGATACTTATCACAGCAAGGAGCCCACAAGTATAAAGTAAAGCTTGAACTATAATAAATATTAATCCAGAAATACAAGAGAATATACCCGGATGTTACTCGAACCTGAGCCGCATCCGCCGAGGAACAAGAAGAAGAGAGGAGCCGACATCCCCGGCTTCTCCCAGACTCTCGCCTCACCTCTCATCTATTCTAACACTACATTGGATCTAGCATTGGAGCTCTTGCTTCACTTCTTGTGTGTTGAATGAGTGGGAGATGTCCTCTATTTATAGTAGAGGAGGTGCCTTGAGGATGTGGAGATCCTCCCTAGGTCCTAGAGAATATTCCCCTTCCTAATCTCCCATTGTGCCAAGTGTCCTGGGGAACCGACGTGCAGAACGTCGGTGGCACGAAGGAACAGGGCGCGAGGACCTTTCCCCCTGCGCACGTGTGCTTCCAGAGGAAAAATCCTGCCATCCATCTGCCTTGATCCGCGTGAAACAGCTCTAGGCGAATCATGTTGTGCCATGTGTCCTGCTGGTCTCCCGCGTACACACCCAGGACGCTGCTGCCGATCCGCGTGGACCCGGCCTGCGCATGTGTGCTGCGGTGCTGCCTGGCTCTTGGCCTGTGTAGGCAAGCATACGCCTGGGCACAGGCCGTGGGCCCCATGGCCTGCGTCGGCCTGCATGTGGCCGGCCCCAGCTGGGCTTGCTCCATGCTGCTTGCATACTGCATACGTGATGGGTACCTGCATGTGTCGCGGGCCCCACATGGGCCAGCACCCCTGCATGGCCGCATGGCCGCTCGGGCGTTTGCATGCCCGGCCGGCCGGGTCAACTTGCCCTCGTGCAGCTACGGGCCATGGGCTCCGCCTGGCTTTGCTGGCCGGCGCGCTGCCTGTGGGCGTCACCCGCCTGGGCGTTGACCGCCCAGCGCTCGCGCGCCTCTGTGCGGCTGAGCTGCTGGCTGACTGGTCCGCCCAGGTGGGCCCCACCCTAGTGGGCCCATGACATGATCTTTTTTCATCTTTATATTCTTTTTATTCCGAGCTCCGGATCATATAACCGATATATCCATCGGGATTGTCTCGATGAAATCTTCACAATGGTACACTCCAATTAGGCAACTGAGATACTTTGTGATATTGATATTTTATATCTCATCTCATGCCCAAAGTGCCCTTTCCTGCATGACAAGATAAAAACACCAAAACTCGTGGAAATAGTTAGTAATAAACCCTATCAATATGTTTGGTGTCTATATTTCACGTATTTTCTGCAGGAATTGACAATCAAAAGTTGCACTTAAGGACCGTCAACAATCACATTCTGACTTTTCAGGACAGATCACCATCTTACTTGGAAAGATTTGAGCCAAACCATTGGTTTTAGTTCCCGATGTGTTCTGGATCTTGAAAAAGCTTGCCGTGATTTCTCTCGACATGGTTTTTGGGGTGAGATTTCTGGCCTTGAGGTCACTGGCAAGTTTGCATCTCGGTGCAACGATATTCACCATCCAACCCTTCGTTTGATGCACAAGTGGCTGGCCATTACTCTCTTTCCAAGGAAGGATGTAGGGCCCATGCGCAACGATGAGTTGATGATTCTTTATGCCATGGTCCACAAGATTAAGATCTCTCCTGTCAAGGCAATGGTTAGACAATGGTTGGAGAATTTTAAGATGACGGGTCCCATTGAGTGTACTTCTTTGATTATTCGCCTTGCTTCGAGGATCGGGGCTCTAGCATGGGTGAACATCCCCTACATTGAGACGCCTCGATCTCTCATTAACTTGGCATATTTGGTTCATGGCCATACACTCAAGGCGGGTCCAAATGAGTCTTTGGTTTTCTTTTACCCTTGTTATGCAAACGAAATTCCGTTACCTAACCCGGAGTTTCGCTTGTATGGCGGTAGCCCTATGACCATACCTCTTGTACCATAATAGGAAACTCGCAGGCATAGTGTTTCAGGTGGCTGGACTACCAGGAGCGCATCAAGGAGAGTCGCAGCTGCACAGCAGCCGACACCAGCACCTCAGTCTCAACCTCAGTCGCAGATTCCGCCCGTCGTGCAGCAGATGGTTCAGGACGGTTGGATGGCACCTGGGATAGTACCTGGAGTTGCTCCTGGGTACACACCTGGAAGGGATCAGCCCCCTCACCAGCACGAGGCCGGAACTTCGTCGTGGCAGAGTGCTCCGGACGAGGCGTGGAGATGGACGAGACACAGGGAGCGTTCTACCAGCTCTAGTTCTAGTGCATGTTGGCGCTTGTTAAGTCATGAATACATTGTAACGCCAACATGGTAAAATAAAATAAACTAGCAATGATCAGTAGGATTTGGTTTCAAATAATGTAATTCCACTTGTACATGGAGATTATTTGGTTGCAGGAGATAAGGGCCAAAAGATGAAAGAAAACAGGGCTAAGCCCAGGTCACCTGACCTGCCCTGGTCGGCCGACCTGGCCTAGTGCCCAACAGAGCCTAAGTTTGGCCATGCAGAACAAGCACAAATGCACATCATCTGGGACATTGGATCAATGACAGTTACATCCAATGGTGAAAAGGAGGATAAGGTGAATTCACATGGATTGATGGGCCCACATGAGAACCAAGATCTACTCGAAGGATCCATACCCATCTTCCACGAGTACCAGGGTCCACATTCCAGCCACTCAGAAGAAGGACAAGACGAACCATGCCTGGACCAAGTCGGCCGACCCAGTCTAGCGGCCGTTGCGGCTCTCCTTTCTCGAGCGTATCTACACCGCCTTCAGGACTAAATCTGCACCGTGGATGAGCTCAGTCGGTTTATCGAACGGTCGAGTGACGTCTCCACATCGGCCGACTCGGGGGTGGGCCCACTCATCCTCAACCGCCTTGTACCGGCCCTGAACCGCCTCCCAGCACTATAAATAGATGACCAACACCTCTTGTACAACACACACCGGAAGGAAGAGCTCCAATTGCTACAAGTCATAGTCTTAGTTAGTAGAGAAGTAGTTCTAGGAGTTGAGCTTCTACGGGTTTCCGAAGGAGTCTTGGTAAGCCTAGAGTTCAGTTATCTTGTATCCTTTTTGCTTATTTGTAAGACATAGGGCCTTAACGGATATGCTATCTTGCTTATGTTACTTGACTTATAGTCTTGTGTGTGCATCATATGAGTTGTATGTCGTGCACCTTAGTGTAGAAGGTACATCTTATGGCAATGGCCCAATGAATCTTTGTGATTGTTCTTTATCTTTCCGTACAATTGGTAAAGATGTATTTCATATTACAAATGTGGTGTTTGGGGTATGGAATGCCGTTGGGGATACCCTACCCCATGTATTCAGAGGTAGGCGGCAGGTGGTGACAGCCCTGTCCGTCCCTTGTAATCCTCGCCGTTCGGGTTTGGGCGTTTGCAGGCCTTCGTGATAAACATCATGACAGTACCCTTGGATGAGGGGATCCCACAACTCCTCGATTTGCCCTCTAATTTGTGTCCCTTGCTGAGCTTGTATAGGATATACTTGTAGGAGTGTAACCCGTAAGTAAGTAGTACATAGAATCCCTAGTTCTCTCGTATGACCTTCATATTAACTAGACTTACATAATGAGCAATGAAATCCTCTGTGTGTCAACCTACCCAACTTGTCATATTATGTTATTCCCTGTTCTAGTCTTGGTATATTAATCGTGATATAGTTAATGCATTGGAAAACACATTACTTTGCCATACGCTTTCCCTGAGGAAATAAATACGATACTCTGGAATACTCCCGGGTGAAATGCTACAATGTACTTCTGTGCGCTTGCAGAACTTATGTAACGCTAAGATTTATATTAAGGCATCTCTAGTGCCATCACTCCTGTAGTGGTGATGCTAAGAAATACCAACAGTGCACCTCCGATGTGGGGCGCACATCGATCGACTTTGTCGCAGGACTATGATGGACTTGCCCAGCAGTTGGGTGAGCTCACCGTACGTACCGGTGACTTGGAGGAGGCCGTGCACCAGCACGCTCAGTCTACTCAGGACTGGCAGCAGACGACCAGCGAGCAGATCCTCGCCATGCAGCTAGCGCAGCAGCAGCACCACGAGCAGACGATGGCTTACTAGCGCAGCTTGGGGTACAATCCCAATCAGCAGCAGTAGCTTGACTCTAGCTTGGGAGAGTATGTCAAGAGAGGTAACTTGTATCTTTTACCACTTTCAGAATTGTCGAGGTTGTACTCGGCAGATATTTGTCCGACAAGCACCCCGCTTCGTGCGAATATTGATCACGGTGGATGAACAGAGAGACACGGGATTTTATACTGGTTCGGGCCCTCGAGATCGAGTAATAACCCTACGTCCAGTTGCTGCTTGTACTATCTCGATGAGTACAGATTACAGTGATGTAACAAGTACCCTCGAGTGGATTGACTGAGATTGGGAATACCCTCTACGTACAGGAGCCCCACTATTTATATCCAGGGAGACGTGCCTTACAACACAAAACAGACCTAAACCTAGTAGGACTCTAACTATCATCGGGCCTTCCTTCTGCGATCTGGTCGTCGTGTCTTGTTCGGAGTCTACTTCGTTCGGAGTCGGTAGTCGATAATCCTCGAGATCGGGCGCCCTGGTATTATGGCCTCAACAGTAGCCCCCGAGCTTATCTTGTTCAGAAAAGGTTGATCTTTAAGTAGCCTTCGGGTCTTTTTGCTCTTCGGGTGATTTTAGGATATGCAAATATCTCGATTATCACTTGAAGATGAGAGCCAGGAAAGATCCCGAACTCTTGAATGTTGAAACCTGCATCTGAATGATAAGGTCAGAAAAAATATCAGCCATAATAATAGCGAATAAAAAACTGCTCCATCTAGGAAAGTGACATGCCAAGTGTTGATGTAACGGCCGCCCTGCGCATTAAAAACCCACTCCGCACGTCTCCCAAAACTCTAGCAGCGCATGCAGCATAAATTACGGCTCTGCCCCGGTTCCTCGATTTTCGTGTGAAGCGTCGCCTTAGGGTCCGTAAATATCGAATCCCTTGGATTGATCTATACTTGAACCTTCCTTTCTAAGCCTTCT
Organism: Alloteropsis semialata; assembly: GCA_004135705.1. Classification (NCBI taxonomy): domain Eukaryota; kingdom Viridiplantae; phylum Streptophyta; class Magnoliopsida; order Poales; family Poaceae; genus Alloteropsis; species Alloteropsis semialata. The sequence goes on from CM014278.1 coordinate 12,057,547, forward strand.
CCCTCCTCACTCCATGGGAAAGAAAAAGCTCAGCTGCAAGTTCAAGCTTCCTCGCCTCCTTTTTGGAGACTCTCCCCGCAGCTCCGCCGAACCACCGTCCGACAAGCCGGAGGACCCGCCGGCGATGACACGACCTCCCGTTCCTCCTCAGGCTCCTTTCCTTGCTCTCCCCTGGCACGGGGACAAAGGAATTGAGGTCGAGCTGCAAGAGGAGGCTCCGATAATGGCGTCTCCGGCTCCCGAAGCTGCTCCGTCGAGCGTTGCCGCCGGGAAGCGTCCTGCGTCGCCTTCTCCAGCCCCGGCGTCTCCCATCTCCCTTTCCTCCTCCGACGAGCCGGTACAAGGAGGAAGCGGAACTCGGCTGAAGCCGGAGCCCACGCGCACAGGCGCATCTTCGTCTTCTGCTCCGGTAGACACCAGCGGCGACGAGGAATTCGCCCGGTGTTGACGGTCGTTAAGTACCACTTTTGACCGTCGACTCCTGCAAGAAATATGTCAAAAATAATCACCAAACTTAGTGATAGGGTTTATTACTAATAATTTCCACAAGTTTTGGTGTTTTACTTTGTTATGTAGGAAAGGACATTATGGGTTGAGATGAGATATAAAAGATACTAAGAAGAGAGGGATAAAAGGGATGCTGACCAGGGTTTTTTTTACCGTACCGGTACCTGCTACCGCCGGCCGGCGGTAGCGGTAAGCCGGACCGGTTTTTACCGGTTCCCGATGAACAGTACCGGTTTTTTTCGGTAACCGATGAACAGTACCCTAACCGGTCCGGAGCGGTTTGAGCGGTAACCGTGGGAACCGGACCGGTTCCCAACGGTAAAAAAACCCTGATGCTGACATCATCCAAAGTCAACCTGCTTAAATCGAATCCCTTTGGCCTGGTGTATGAGCTGAGCAGTTGCATGCCATGCGGGGCCCATGGGCCATGCACCCTGTTGCACCCCCTCTCACGGTCAGCACAGGAACTAGGGCACCAGGCCATGCACGTGGTCAACTGGCATGGCAGGCAGCCTAGGATGCACGCAGGGGCGTGGCCGTCACCCGGACCGAGCGTCCTGTTCCCATGCATGCGTAGGCCGATGGGGCCCACAGCCCTGCGTCACTGCCGGAGGCGCAAGCATGAAGCCTGGCCCGTGATGGCGACGTAGGCCGTGCGGGACTGCATGGTTGACTAGGCCAGGGGCAGGTGGCATGCGGCTGTTGGCCAAGCCGCCTGAGCCCGGGATCGGCACTTGTGGGAAGACCAAGCCAGCAACACATGGTGCCACAGGATTCGCCCGGAAGTATTTCACACGGATCGAGGACAGCAGGGATGGTCGAAAACACACGCGCGGGAGGAGGAAAAAGTCCTACGCGCGACTTTCGTTGGCGCCACCGATGTTTCCAACGTCGGTTCTCAGAGGCGCTTGGCACAAGGGGAGAATAGAGAGGAGAATATTCTCTAGGATCTAGGGAGGATCTCCACTCTCCCAAGGTACCCTCTACACTATAAATAGAGCCCCTCTCCTCACTCCCAAACACACACCAAGAAGGAAGAGCTCTCTTTGCCTCAAATTCTAGTCTTAGTCAGTAGTGAAGTAGTCCTAGGAGTCGAGCTTCTACGGGTTTCCGAAGGAGTCTTGGTAAGCCTAGAGCTTAGTTATCTTTTATCTTTTGTTTACTTATAAGACTTTGAGCTTTTAATGGAATTATTATCTTGCTTATGTTATTTGGCTTATTGCCTTATTTGTTCTTCATATAAGTTGTATGTCTTGCCCCTTAGTATATCTGATGCATGTTATGGCAATGGCCCAATGTACCGCAAGGTTGCTCTGTTTATCTGGACAATAAATAGAGTAGTATTTCGTATTGCAAACATGGTGTTTAGTATATGGAATACAGTTGGGGATACCCTACCCCACATATTTAGAGGTAGCCCCGGGTGGTGATAGCCCTGCTGGGCCTTCGTAATCCTCGCCGTTCGGGTTTGGGCGTTTGCAGACCTTCGTGATAAACATCGTGATAGTACCCTTGGAAGAGGGGATCCCACGACTCCTCGATTTGCCCTCTAACATGTGTCCTTCGCTGAGCTTGTATAGTGTACACTTATAATGAATGTAACACATACGTGAGAAGTATATAGAATCTCTGGTTCTCCCCTAGGATCTTCATACTAGCTAGACTTATTTATTGAGCAATGAACCTTCTGTGTGTCACACTACCCATCTATCAATGTTTACCCCTTGATAGACTTTGGCATATTAATAATGTTATAATTGAATACAATGGATAGCTACTCTATTCAACCACCGCCTTCCCTGTGGATTCGATACCCTGAATACTTCCCGGTGAAAGCTACAACGGTATCCATGCGCTTGCGGATTTATCTGTGACCGTAAGAAATACCAACAAGCTTTCTGGCGCCGTTGCCGAGGAACGGCAATGGTTGAAGAGTGTTGTTAACCCATGTACTCAATTAATAGCATGATTAATTACCACTGCTCTGGCAGGGATCTTTGCTCTGTTTCTCTTTGATGTGGAACAGGGTAGTGTATGACTGGTCTTGAATTGCCAATGGACTTCATCGACAACCCAAGATTATCGGGAAATACGATCTTGCATCGTATCTTCCTAGGTAGTCTGATCGGCAGCAACTCCAGTCAATCCTACATCACCAAAATCGACGAGTGCTACTACCGAAAGAATGATTCGCGAGTTCTCAATTCACTCTGGTTCGCAAACCGGCCAAGAGCTGAACATGAGAGACACCGCATTCGATCTTAGGCTAGCATCTGTCAAATTGGTACACGCCAGCCCATTACATGGGAAGACCAGCGCGAATGGACCCAAGGCCAAGGCTCAACACCAAGGCCTACTTGATCCCGTCCGAAGAAGACAAACAGGTATGGCAATACAAACCATCTCCAAATGTTACATAAAGTCAAAACTTATGATGGAGACGTCCTCACTCGATGGACATAAACCGATGAGTCCTCACCAACAGGTAAATTGGTATGTATCTCATTTTTATTTCACATTGCATTTTTCTGAATTACAATCTCTGCATGTTTAAATTGCAATCCTTGGATGTCTGAATTCCAAATCAATTTTGTGCATTGAAATTTAAACTTGGAGTCTTTTATCTTGAAATCCTTTTGGATTCCCTGCTCCTGCATACACATACATAATCTTAATGAGCCGGGACCACATAGGATAGCCAAGCTAGCTGGGCCGGAGAGGTACCAACAGGTCGTCGGCCGACCCCATGGGTCGCCCGACCTGTGGCTACCTCTCTTGTGCTGCATTCACTCATATTCAAAACAGCCTTTGCATCTGGTTTGCCGCTGCATAGGCTAAGCAGAATGGGCCCTGTGCCAGAGTCGCCCGACCCCAAACGTCGGCCAACCTAGCCCTAGCCTTTTTGAAGCGATTTCAATTTGCATTCAGTTCACACCAGCGAATCCAGTGCAAACCTTAAAAGTTTGGCAGAAACGAAGCCGCGCTAGGGTCGGCCGACCCAGGCCGTCGGCCGACCCCAGGCCTCCTCGGTTTAGTGAAAGTCGGTGCCCTCCACCGTCATTTCTCACCCCCAGCTAAGCTGCCAAGTGCCTTCGGCCTTTGTCCTATCCCTCCTTAGGATTTTCAAGTAATTGGCTCTCAAGTTTATAAAAAAAATAAAAGCAAGAACATGTTTTTAGGATAAGTTCCCTTTAGGTATTTTTGGTCGCTAACCATTATAGGTTGAAGCTAAAAAGAACAATGGGGATACAATGCTTAAGAACATGAGAGCTACATTAGCTGCAACACCTTGGTAAGTTTTGGTGATGAACAAAATTCGAAGGAAGCCAACAGCACACACTTGATTTTTTTGTCAAACGACATAAAAATTGAAGTGTGGGGGAGCTTTGCAAGTATCTGGTAACAAGTTTCATCCATGCTAAATTCTTATCTTTGGTTTATAGATGATGCTAGTTCATGTATCCTGTCTTGTTTAAAAAAAAGGAAAAAGAAAAGATATAGCCGGCGAGGCTCAGTGGGGAGTGAGACAACTGGGTGTACATGCCTTGTGGCATTGCACCTCGGTAGTCCCCATATGCCTTCTGGTTTCACCTTGCCTTGCATCCTTGGTTCTTGTGCTTGCTTTCATGAGAAAAGACGTCTTCTCGTATTTTGCCATCTTGCCAACTACTTGTTGGGGGAAATCCCAATATTTAGGGAGCACAAGCTATACACGTGCGACCGCGGCACCGTCAATGACATCACCAAGAGCCAAGGAACTACCGTGATGGAAATTCTAAACTAATCATCCACCGCCAGCGGTAAGTAAGCTAAGGTAAGTGTCATGTCATGCTTTTGACTGTAAACAAAGCCCTTCCTGGAGGTAACCCGAAGTTCACCATTTTTATTCTCATGTTCATCTCCATTTGAGAATAGCTCGATCATGTTCTTATGCCTCTTTTATCTGTTCTCGTATGCTCTGGTTTGAATGTATCTTCGAACTACATTCATAGACCTTTTAAATTAAGCGTGGTGCTTAGGTGAAATGGTCTTCTTTAATCAAATGAGGCATGGTGTCAAGTTTGATTAATGAACCTTGGAGTAAATACATGTATGGATATTGGTTGTATGTATGGACCAACCCCTGCAGGAAAGAGTTCAAATTCGAGTGGGTAAGTCGTGAAGCTTGATTCAAATTGAAGATAAACCAAGGCAATGGATGCACTGCAACAAAGTTGCACAACATACAAGGAGGTACAACACCTTTCAAAGGTTCACTGTGAGTACAATGCAAAACCACTTGTGGTCATGTTGATGCAATTTAAATTCAGCCTTGTTTGAGTTAAGTGATGAAAATAAAATTTGAAAAAAAAGAATATTTAAAAAATAATAAATAAATAAATAAATATATAAAATGGCCAACAGGATCTACACTTAACAATGTTAAAAACCAATCTATCTTAAGCATGGATGTGAACAACTAACCCGATGGCAACAATGATTTATTCTTTATAATCCTTCGGGTATTCGTTGTCCACTAACTTTTTGCAGGAATGAAGTAATGACTAAAGGATGGCGAGCATAACTTCAACATTCAACATCATTAGTCACATGGAAGAAATTTGCACAATGAAGCAAGATGAACAATGGACAAATCTTTTGGCACTCTTAAGCTCAAATCTTGCATTCGCTTGCAAGACTAGAGTTTGGGGGAATTCGTCAGGGGAGTATCCAAAATACTCTGTGCACTTATTTTCCTTTGATCTCCTGCTTAGTTACCTTGAAAGATTTGTTTGCCATAAAAAAATCCATAAAAATTTGCATAACTTAAAAACACCAAAAATATTTGAAGTCCAATAAAAGCTCATGGTTCTTAAAACCATGGTGCTATTGTTTTGTTTCCACTGTGTAAGAACAAATGCAGGCAAAAGATCAAGTGTGGGGGTCTCTCGAGCTTTCTGATGCACATATGATTGAGACCACCCACAGACAGGTTGTACAACATCGCACCGGTCAGGTCAAGGAAGATCAAGGTGACCGAGGCCCAGAAGGTGTCGGCCGATCCCCCAGGTTGGCCGAAAGGCTCTCTGGTACCTCTCGCCCACATTCTCGTTCAAAGCGATGGTTTGCACATCCTATCCACCCTTCTCTCTGATTCATGAGTTTAAATAATTCCAAATTTAAGATGATCACTAAAAAATTAAACTCAATGAATCCTGGAGCTCTTTTGATATACATGATTATCCTTGATTGGCTTGCATATTCTTTATTTCTTGCACATACACCTGTTGCTTGTGAACATATCTCTTTAGGAAAACATGTTTATCTAAGAGGTTGATTAATGAGGTATGGTATGATGAAAGAAAACTTGATCTTTCTGTATAAAGTACTTGGGAGGTTTTTATTGCAAAAGTTTAAAATCAATAGCCTTGCAAAGCTCCTCAATGATATTCCATCCCTACCAAAGCCATATGTTGCTCACATTGAAAACCTTATACATATGCTGCTTGTTATTACATTGAGCTTTGTCAAATTGTTGTGACCCTTGTAGGATGCTCTTCATACTTTCTTGATCAAGAACATGTACACTCCACATACACATGCTAAACTTCTACACTGGAAGTTGGCAATATCCATTCATCCACCAAATAAATGCTCCATATGTCTTATGAATCTCTCTCCAAATATCCTTTACAAAAGAGACATGGGCTATAGAAAAACATTTTGGACACATGAAGGTCCAAGAAGAAAAAAAGAGAGAGAAAAAAATATATATATGCTCATACAAAGCATTGAGCATGAAAAAAAGAAAAAAATGAGATAGCCATGTTTTCAAAATAAAGAGGAGAGAGATCATACAAAAATGAGCTATCATAATTTCCACATACATTTTCCATCGTTCCACACATGCACATCTTGATCAGATTGTATGAATAGTTTTTTTCTTGGATCCGCTTTTTGACTTTATAATATATGTGATGCAAGTATGCCTTATCTTTACTCCTACCTTGAGATCCACATAAGCCTTTTAGAAGTAGGGTGAAAAAAGGCAAAGAAATGCCTTCGTGAGGACTCATACACAATGAGCGATCTGAGAGAATCATTTGAGGAGCTAGGTAAGGTTATTTATCAAAAACCCAAGTTACTTGACAGAAGAGTTGGGATGACTTGAATCAAGGCCGTTCCGTTCCTCAACTATCCAAGATTACATGATAGACACTTCAAAATGCACAAGTACAGGTATGTCTTGGAATAACTTATATGCTTACATCATATCAATTGGAGTCATGTTTTCCACCTTAGTCCTTAAGCTTCACTCAAGGACGAGTAAAGGCTAAATGTGGGGGAGCTTGTTGACGGTCGTTAAGTACCACTTTTGGCAGTCGACTCCTGCAAGAAATATGTCAAAAATAATCACCAAACTTAGTGACAGGGTTTATTACTAATAATTTCCACAAGTTTTGGTGTTTTATATTGTTATATAGGTAAGGACATTATGAGTTGAGATGAGATATAAAAGATACTAAGAAGAGAGGGATAAAAGGGACGCTGACATCATCCAAAGTCAACCTGCTTAAATCGAATCCCATTGGTCTAGTGTACGAGCTGAGCAGTAGCATGCCATGCGGGGCCCATGGGCCATGCACCCTGTTGCACCCCCTCTCACGGTCAGCACAGGAACGAGGGCACCAGGCCATGCACGTGGTCAACTGGCAGGGCAGGCAACCCAGGCTGCAGCCACCGGCACGCAGGGGCGTGGCCGTCGCTCGGACCACGCGCCCCGTTCCCATGCATGCGCAGGCCGATGGGGCCCACAGCCCTGCGTCGCTGCCGGAGGCGCAAGCATGAAGCCTGGCCCGGGATGGCGATGCAGGACGTGCGGGACTGCATGGTTGACCAGGCCAGGGGCAGGTGGCATGCGGCTGTTGGCCAAGCCGCCTGAGCCCGGGATCGGCACTTGCGGGAAGACCAAGCCAGCGACACATGGTGGCACAGGATTCGCCCGGAAGTATTTCACACGGATCGAGGACAGCAGGGACGGTCGGATCTCGACCAAGGAAACACATGCGCGGGAGGAGGAAAAAGCCCTGCACGCGACTTTCCTTGGCGCCACCGACGTTTTCAACGTCGGTTCTCGGAGACACTTGCCACAAGGAGAGAATAGAGAGCAGAATATTCTCTAGGATCTAGGGAGGATCTCCACTCTCTCAAGGCACCCTCTACACTATAAATAGAGCCCCTCTCCTCACTCTCAAACACACACCAAGAAGGAAGAGCTCTCTTTACCTCAAATTCTAGTCTTAGTTAGTAGTGAAGTAGTCCTAGGAGTCAAGCTTCTACGGGTTTCCGAAGGAGTCTTGGTAAGCCTAGAGCTTAGTTATCTTTTATCTTTCGTTTACTTATAAGACTTTGAGCTTTTAATGAAATTACTATCTTGCTTATATTATTTGGCTTATTGCCTTATTTGTTCATCATATAAGTTGTATGTCTTGCCCCTTAGTATAGCTGATGCATGTTATGGCAATGGCCCAATGTACCGCAAGGTTGCTCTGTTTATCTGGACAATAAATAGAGTAGTATTTCGTATTGCAAACATTGTGTTTGGTATATGGAATACAGTTGGGGATACCCTACCCCATGTATTTAGAGGTAGCCCCCGGGTGGTGATAGCCCCGCTGGGCCTTCGTAATCCTCGCCATTCGGGTTTGGGCGTTTGCAGGCCTTCGTGATAAACATCGTGACAGTACCCTTGGATGAGGGGATCCCACGACTCCTCGATTTGCCCTCTAACATGTGTCCCTTGCTGAGCTTGTATAGTGTACACTTATAATGAATGTAACACATACGTGAGAAGTATATAGAATCTCTGGTTCTCCCCTAGGATCTTCATACTAGCTAGACTTATTTATTGAGCAATGAATCTTCTGTGTGTCACACTACCTATCTATCAATGTTTACCCCTTGCCAGACTTTGGTATATTAATAATGTTATAATTGAATACAATGGATAACTACTCTATTCAACCACCGCCTTCCCTGTGGATTCGATACCCTGAATACTTCCGGGTGAAAGCTACAACGGTATCCGTGCGCTTGCGGATTTATCTGCGACCGTAAGAAATACCAACAAGCTTTCTGGCGCCGTTGCCGAGGAACGGCAATGGTTGAAGAGTGTTGTTAACCCATGTACTCAATTTATAGCATGATTAATTACCACTGCTCCGGCAGGGTTATCTTTGCTCGGTTTCTCTTTGATGTGGAACAGGGTAGTGTATGACTGGTCTTGAATTACCAACGGACTTCATCGACAACCCAAGATTATCAGGAAATATGATCTTGCATTGTATCTTCCTAGGTAGTCTGATCGGCAGCAACTCCAGTCAATCCTAAATCACCAAAATCGACGAGTGCTACTGTCGAAAGAATGATTCGCGAGTTCTCGATTCACTCTGGCTCGCAAACCGACCCAGAGCTGAACATGAGAGACACCGCGTTCGATCTTAGGCTAGCATCTGTGAAATATTCTCCCTTTTGGATTAATGAAAAGAATTTCACTTGAGAAATGCAACAATAGTCCCTCTTTCTGTGTTTGGAAACGTTCGAGTTAATCTGTTTATGAAACTGCCTGTCCAAAGAGTAATCCTCCGAACAAGAACTTCTTCCGAACAGACTAACTAACATCTAGCATGTTCGGGAAATTTGTCCCCGATCAGATATGATCGGGGTATTTCCTCTATACGCACCAAGTGTTCGGTCATTTAAAACTGACAGCTTCCCAAATAAGCTGACAATCCGAAATGCATTGAATTTGACCTGCATAGTTTTCGAAACGAAGCGTGACGCAAAGAAAGGAAAGAATCTTTTTGACCCAACAGTGACTGCGGATTACACGGCTCGAGGCTGCTTTTCTCGGGGTTCGTGCTCCCTCGCGAAACCATAAAGCCCCCGGACGCAGCCGCCTGGACTCCAAGTGGGCCTTCGTCTTGCTTGCTTGCATCTGCAAACACTCGCCATTCCTCATCTGCTTTCTTCCCTTCATCCTCTTGCCCCTCCAGCCCCTCGAACCAGCTTCTCGCCACCATGGCATCCTCGCACCAATCCTCATCCGGTGGTGAGTCATCAGGAGATCAGAGCAGCGCCGCCGCCGGACGGGAACTTCGCATCGGAAACACAGTCTGCACCCTAGACAAGTATTGGGACAAATCCACCACCACGGAAAAACAGCTGCAACGACTGGAGGACCTGGGATTGCTCCCTTACACCACCACCTTCCCTCGTCGTCATGCCAAAGGTCGGCTGTATCCAACCCCCAACACTCTTGAGTTGGTGGCCTTCTTGGAGTTCTTCCATTGCGGATTTGGGGTTTATCCATCAGATTTCTTCCACAGCATCGGTGACCATTACCAGATAGAGCTTGTGCACCTCAAGCCCAGCGCTTTAACCATGCTTAGCATCTTTGCCTTTCTGTGCGAAACCTGGTTAGGGATTAAGCCATCATTGCTTCTGTGGAGATAATTTTATACCCCTGCATTTTACAAGAATCAACTCATGATCGGGTCCATTGGGTTTTCCTTGAGAGATCGGGAGATCTATATCCCCTTTCCAGTGAAAGATTGCTAGAAAGGTTATGAGCATCATTAGTTTTACATCACACTTCCCCAAGCCTCAGTAGCAAAAGAGAAGCATTTGATGCCCTATCTCAAGGAAGAGACCAAGGCTCTGCCAAGAGTTACTCCAGAGATGCAGAAGCACATTGATCGGATCTTGGAACTCCGTAGTGCCGGCCTGACAGCGGTTCATGTAGTAGAAATCTTCATTAGGTGGAGATTCATCCCGCTCATGACTCATGACCGCTACGCCTGGACGTTCAGGGGTGATAATGATCCGAACACGATGAAGCCCGATGGTAGGCCTTTGTTTTTCTGTTTGGTAATTTTTCTGAGTTTGTTCAGTCATTTGAGATCATGACTCTTAACTAATAGTTGTCCCAGAAACAGAAGTGGCTCTTCGCTTGAAGAAGATGTTGGGTGCCGATCTCCCGGACTGGGCAGGCGTCCCAGCACCTTACAGCGCTGACAACCCCCCTCCAGAGGTAAACTGTCTCTCAGAAAATTTCCTGACTTGCTTAATATTTATATGACATGACTTCTTTCCCCGAACAGGCCCCGCCTATTGTTGATGCCCCCGCACTGAGCGGAGCCATCAATGTTGAGGAAGAGGAGGAGCTACCCGTCGATCAAGGCGCCAAGGCCCCGACTAACGAACAGCCTGAACCATCGCCTGTTGTGGAGAAAGAGGTCCCGAGCAGCCCCAAGGCGACCGTTCCCCGAACCCACAAGCGCTCTCGCAGCGTGAGTGTGGAGAGGGCAACTCCAGGTTTGGGAACTCTTGGTATGCCCGTACCTAGTGAGCTGCTACCCAGTCGCGATCCACCTCGCCCTGATGCCCAGGTACCAAGCATGATCATATTCGGGAGTTTATTTGTAGCCTTTGATCGCATAACCAAAGCTAAACATGTTCAGGAGATTTCTCATCAGGAAATTCGTCCGACCCCACTGCCATCAAAGCCCATGTCTGGTGCCAAGCGATTCAAAGTTAGAATCCTGACATCCAGGTAAGAGCTCTGACCTGCTTGGTTTATGCTTGTGTACTTCTCACAGGGAGAATATTGTTTAACCATTTTTTATTGTTCGTTTAGGAACTTAGGCCTTCCAAGCCTGCAGCTTCTCCTCCCACGAGGCCATCCGTCAAAGAGAAAACTCCCGAGCCTCACTCGGTACCCCAGCCTGATGGTACAGAGAAGACTGTAGAGATCGCAAGACCTGCCCCGATGCCCTTGGGCCTGATCATTACTTTGCTCTCAGCAGCCGAGGAGCAATGGCGTTCGTTGGACGCTTGTGCCTCTGCTGCTGAAGCGTCTATGACCAGACTGGAGGCCCAAGTTACCGTTCTCCAGTCCGAAAAGGAAGGTACTTGTTTTATGTTACCATGTCTATTTTGGGTCTTTGTCCGCAAACTTTTGCTTACTCACTGCCTTTGATTCTGTAGCCAACTCCAAGAGCATTGAGGTGCTTGAGAAGAAAAACTCGGATCTGGAAGGCAGGCTTGCTGTTCGGGACAAGGACGTTGCCGATCTCATGGCCCGTCTTGAAGTTTCAGAGAAGCGCAGCTCGTCCTTGGAGTCCAGGCTGATGGAGGGTGCATGCGTTGCTGCAACTCACACCGTTGGGGCCTTGAAGAGCCACGTTCCTGACCTCGACATCTCGCTGCTCTCCAAAGGCTTCAAGTGTTCGGCGACGGACGTTGAGGTACTGTTTGACATCCTTGCCCCACTGGTGGAACCATTTGTCAAGAACCTTGATCTCCATTTGAGTGATTCGGAGGAATCGCCTTGAACTCTGTGCTTGGATCCTGTAATAGGGCAAAACTTGAAGATTTAGAATGCGACTTTTATGTTGCGAAACATATGCTTGCATGTTTTTGCTTAAGTCTTTAGAGCTGATCGGTGTTTTTGTGAAGCTTTTTAACTGATAGCTTTGTCATAGCTAAAGATCCCATTACCATAAGCTATTTTTGGAATTGTTTAGTTGCTGAGACACGAGCGGCCTTCTGAACTTTGTTATTCCTTGTAGTCATGGTGTTCGGTAATTTAGCTTTCCTGAATTAAAAAGCCTAATTCTTGCGTGGTAGTAGTACCATAGTAGCCCCTGGGCTCTTTTACCGTCATGCAGGCATGCTGAAAAAGAGTCTAGAAGTACTAACCACAAGAATTTCCCAATCATATGGGGAGTCCCCCGAGCGTTGCGCTTGGGATGCGTAGAATAGGTCTGAAAAAACTTTCAGCGTGGCAGTCCCGGCTCTTTGTTAGTATATGCAGTATGGTAACAAAGAGTAGAAACAGAATAGAAAAATAGAACCCAGCCCCCGAGCGTAAAAGCGAGGGTGAGCAAAGTGTATAGAACTTATCTTTTTTTTGTTGGTGCTGTAGGCGACGCGAATGATAGCTTTTATCTGCCAAACTTGATGGACAGGCTTGAACTTGCTTGATTACCTTTGTTTAGGTGTAGGATCTGCGCAGTTGATCCATATTCCACGTGTTTGGCAGTATATCTCCATCTATCTCCGCGATCCTGTAGGCTCCTGGTCGGGCGATGTCTACTACGATGTACGGCCCTTGCCATGGAGAGGACAATTTGTTTTTTTCCTTGGTGAATTGATCTAATTTGAGCACCATGTCACCAATGCATAGGCTTCTCTTGCGAACATTAGCATCGTAGTATTATCGCAGTTTTTGTTGATACGGGGCCACTCTAAAAGTGGTTGCGTCACGAGCCTCCTCAAGGAGGATCAGCTCATCGGCGCGTCTGTCAGGCTCTTCAGTTTCTGAAAACATAGCCACGCGTGGGGCTTGTAGTCGGATGTTGGATGGTAGAGTCGCCTCTGCTCCATACACCAAGAAGAAAGGTGTCTCGCCTGTCGCTCAGTTCATGGTGGTCCTCATCGACTAAAGTACTGTAGGAACTTCATGAATCCAATGCTTGTCGTAAGCTTGTAATCTGTTAAAGATTCTCTTCTTGATGCCCAGGAGCATGATGCCATTGGCATGTTCTACTTGCCCGTTTGTCTTCGGGTGACTTACCGATGACCAATCATGCCTCATCCCATAGTCATAGCAGAAATCAGAAAACTTTTTGCTTTTAAACTGCGTTCTATTATCAGAGATTATCCTGTTCGGGACACCAAATCGTACGACAATACTTTGTTGGAATTTGATAGCTGCCTCTTTTGTGATTTTCTGAACCGGCTCGGCCTCAACCCATTTTGTGAATGTGTCGATGCCGACGAACAGAAATCGGTAGCCCCCGACAGCCCTTGGAAAGGGCCCGAGGATGTCTATTCCCCATGTTGCAAAGGGTCATGACAAGGGAATAGTGTTTAAAGCTTGCGTAGGTTTAGTTTGTTTCCAAACGAAGAATTGGCATGCCTCGCACTTTTTAACTAACTCGCTTGCGTCTTGAAGAGTTGTAGGCCAGTAGAAGCTCTGTCGGAATGCTTTCCCTGCTAGATATCGGGGAGAAGCATGTGATCCACAGATTCCTCCATGAATATCGTGGAGCAAACTAATGCCCTCGGTCCGTGTGATGCATTTGAGGAGCATTCCATTGCGGGTTAGCTTGTATAATTGCCCGTCAACCAATTGATAGTTCTTAGCTTTGCGAAGGATTTTCTCCAATGTAGCATCACCGTCCGGAATAGCTTGGTTTGTGAGGTACGCCCAGATTGGATCCATCCAGTTCTCCCCGTTTCCAACTAGAGCGGCAGCTCGAGCCGTATCGACCAACATAAACTCCTTGACGGATTCATTAGTTGTACAAACTGCGCCTTTGGCAAGCGCAGTTTTTTGGTTCGGTAATGAAACCGACACAGATGGTTTAGTAAGAACTTCAAGTAACACGTTACCTGGGAGCCGTGTGCGCTCGGCAGCTGCTTTTGCTAGCTTGTCTGCGTCGCCATTGAATTCCCTTTTGACGTGTCGTACTTCAAGCCCATCAAATTTGCTTTCCATCCTCCTATATGCCTCAAAATATTTGGCCATGACCTCACTCCGCGCACTGCACTCTTTCATGACTTGCTTTGCAGCCAACTCGGAATTCCCTTTCACGAGCAGCCTCCTAACGCCTAGAGACGCAGCTATGCGGAGTCCCGTCAAAAGCCCTTCATACTCGGCAACATTGTTAGTACGGGTTGGATCAGCAAAATTGATTTGTAATGCGTACCCGATGACGTCATTGTGTGGCGAGATCAGGACCACCCCAGCCCCGCGCCTGCTCTGCAAAGCGCTCCATCATAGAACATGGTCCAGTGTTCGGGATTTTGGGCAGTCTCTTCGGGTTCGGGGCTAGTCCATTCTGCGATGAATTCTGCCAGAGCCTGTGACTTGATGGCAGTTCTAGGTATGAATTCAACATCGTAGGCCCTCAGTTCCACAGACCATTGTGCAATCCTACCCACAGCATCTCGATTATGTAAAATGTTGCCTAGGGGGTAAGTTGACACAACCTTGATCTTGTGGCTCAGAAAATAATGCTTGAGCTTTCTGGAAGTCATTAGTACAGCATATAGCAATTTCTGAATCTGAGGGTACCTTGTTTTAGCGTCATGTAGCACCTCGCTTATGAAGTAAATGGGGTGTTGTATTGTTGACTTCTCTATTGGTCTCTTGACCACCAGAACCGTGCTGACAACAGTTGGTGTCACTGCTACGTATAACAGCATCTCTTCTTGCGGCTGCGGCGGGACTAGTACGAGCATTTTCCGTATGTATTGCTTGAATGCCTGGAATGCCTCAAAACCATCAGTTTTACATAGCAATTTATAGAATGGCATACCTCGTTCGCCTGACTTGGACACGAATCGACTCAGGGACGCCATCATTCCTGCCAACTTCTGGACCTCGTGGCGGCTGCGTGGGGACTTCATGTCATTGAGTGCCTTGATCTTGTGTGGATTTGCCTCTATACCTCGTTGGGAAACAAGATAACCGAGGAGCTTACCCGATGATTCACCAAAGGTGCATTTGGCGGGGTTGAGCATCATCCTATCTGCACGCAGGTTGTTGAACGTTTCGGTTAAATCAGCGATCAGGTCGCCCTTTAACTTACTTTTTACAACGATGTCATCTATGTATGCTTCCACATTATGGCCGATTTGGCCCTCGAGAACAATGTGAACACATTTTTTATAAGTGCAACCTATGTTTTTCAGACCAAAATGCATCTTTATATAGCAATAAACACCTAAGGGAGTTACAAATGCAGTTTTCTCCTCATCGTCAATGCACATGCTAATTTGGTGATACCCCGAATAGGCATCTAGAAAACAAAGCAGCTCGCATCCAGAGGTTGAATCTACAATTTGATATATCCTAGGCAGTAGATACTCGTCCTTTGGGCAAGCTTTATTCAGATCAGTGTAGTCCACACACATCCTCCATGTTCCGTTGGGCTTCTTCACCATGACTGGGTTTGCCAGCCACTCCGGGAAAGGGACCTCTCGAACGAAGCCGGCTTTCAGTAGTCAGTTGATTTCTTCATTAATGGTGTCTCGCTTCTCCGGGGTATATCTCCTTTGCTTCTGCTTGACTGGTCGGACGCCAGTTCGTGCTCGATCACCTCCCTGGGGATCCCAGGCATGTCAGACGGTTCCCAAGCGAACACATCTGTGTTTTCCTGGAGGAAAGCAACGAGCTCGACTTCCTATTTGTCACCCAGACCAGAGCCCACCTGGGTGGTCTTGGCCGGGTCTGCTTCATCAAGGGTCACCGATTTCATGCCCGGTTCAGAGCGCTTTGCTGGTGGCACGCTTGGCGAGGCGGTGGCCGGCGACTCGCCCGCTTCCTGCGATGGCGTCCCCTTGAGCGGGTTCTGGTCCACCACAGTCTGCTTCTCAGCAACGCCGTCATCGGTCTTCTTGTTCCCCGCAAGCACCGGTTCGTGAACTTCTTTTCCCTTGGCCCTTGATCAGGCCTCCGCTGCTTGGGAGGTTTCTGCCACTGCTGCCTTTGCGGCAGTCTTTGGCAGGTTCTTGGTCTTTTTCTTAGCAGGTTCAGCAGCCTTGGCTGGTTCTTGCTCGTCTCCCTTGATCATGTCCAGGGTCTTCATGTCATACTGGACCGCGCCCTTGCGATCGCCGCAGACGGTGATCGGGCCCAATAGCCCCGGGACTTTGATCATGGAGTAGGCAAAGTGGGCGACCGCCATGAACTTCTTCAGGAACGGCTGGCCCAAGATGCAGTTATAGGCTGATGTGATGTCAGCCACCTCGAAGGTGAGGAACTCTGTTCGGATATTTTTGTCCTCCATGAGGGTCACCTGCAGATCGATCCTCCCTAAGGGAAAGGCTTGGATGCCTGGTATGACCCGTAGAAAGGCTTCTCCACCGGGGACAAGGACCTCCTCGGTATTCCGAGCTCGTCAAAGGCATTGACGAACAGCAGATTGACGGCACTTCCACTGTCGATAAAGGTTCGCCCAATCTTGCGGGGCCCGATCCAGGGTTTGATGCACAGTGGGAGTAGCGGCCCGTCGTACAGCGTCTCGGGGTGATCCTTCTGATCAAATGTGATCAGGATTTTGGACCACCTTAATGGCTGCTTGCAGGGTTCGGTGCTTGCTCGACCAGCTTTAGCTGGGTCTTGGAGGTTCGGGTAGAATGGCCACCGAAAATTGTGGCGATCTCCAGGTCTTCGAGAAGTTCTAGCTCATTGTCACAATCCATGTAGTTCGTCGTCCGAGGATTATGAGCGACCTGGTCGCGTGGAGCCCCCTGCTACAGGCTCTCCTCCTCCTGCTTCTACTTTTTGTACACCGTGCAGTACACGAAGTGATGCTTCGTCGACCTGTCGATTGGGCAATACATCAGGAGATTGGTAGATTTACCTTGACGCCTGTACGGGGGCTTGTCATCCACGGCCAAGATTTCCTCGCCCTCGGACTTGCGCTTCTTGTTTTTATGCTTATTCTTTTTCTTGCCTTCCCCAAATGGCTGGCTTTGATCGGGCTTTCCATGGACCCGTGCTCGGGCGTCCGCCATCTTGGCGGTCTCTTCCAGGATCCTGTAGAGCTCGGCCACCGTCTTCGGATTCTTCTTGGCAAGCTCCTCCGCCGTCCGGTCATCCTTGCAGCCCTGATTAAAGGCCACAATCACCCGGTCATCCACCATGTCGGGGATGGTGTTACGGGTGTCGCTGAAGCGATGGATGGAGTCCCAGAGGGATTCTCCAAGTTTCTGCACACAGTTGAGCAGATCTCCTTCGTGTCCGGGGCGTTTGTAGGTGCCTTGGAAGTTGGCTTCAAACGTCTCCCGGAGATGGCCCCAGGACTTGATGCTAGCCTCAGGCAGGTTCATGAGCCACGTTCGGGCTGATCCCTGTAGGGAAGTTGGCAAGTAATTGGCCTTAACGTAGTCATCACCCCGGTGGCATCGATGATCGAGGAGTAGATTTGAGTCCACTCGCGGGGTTGGTTGTTCCGTCATACTTCTCGATGTTAGTAGGACGGAACTTTTCCAGCCACCTGAACTTGCACAGGTCCAGGGAGTATGTGAGGCATTTCCCTGTGCCTGGTCGGGAGTCACGTGGTGGCGAATCTGGATGGGACTGGTAGTAGCCCTCACGTGCTCGGTAATCTTGATTTTAGTTGAGAGTTTCCCGAGTGTCGCGAGTGCGATGGTTGCGTTCGAGCTGCGGCCTCATGTCACGCCCCTCGTGTGGGCGATAGCGGGGTTGCCCGTTAATAGATCGAGACCAAACCGGTCGGGGTTTGCCAGGCCTGTTTGATGGAGCTGGTGGTGCGGCAGCGGCGGCCTCGAGGCGCTCCTTGACCTTGTCCGCTGCCTCCCGAGCCTTCTTGGCGATGGTGGCCATTAGGGTTCCCTCGGCCATTGCTTCCATAGTCTACAAGAGGGTTCGGATCTGTAGGTTGTCCTACTCGACTGCCCAGAAATCGTTGTTGAGATTTCGGGGAGCCAATGAGGACACAGCCTGCTGTGTACGGGTTCTAGCCGTCTGAAGAGTTGGTGCATTGCTGAACCGTGGAGGAGGCACAGATCTGCGCGAGCTAGACGACTCGACAGCGGCCTTGGTCCCATTTGCAGTTAGCACATGGATGCGTCTGTCTTCGGGCTATTTCGACCCGTTGCTAGATCCACTGTAGTCAAGATCCAATTGTGCAGTGCGATCGGCAATGTCTTTGGGAGTTGGCTCCGTGAAGGTTGCGAAAACTTCCCGATCGGCGCATGTGAGATCGGGATCATGGATCCCTGCAACTTGAGCTCGTAATTGCCTTGGTGCTCGAACACGAGATCCCCAAAGTGGATCTCCCATGTAGGAACTAGATGGCTATGAGCGTTGTTGATGGCCTTTAGGCACACCAATTACGAACCGCAAGCGCACGGATCGGTTGTAGCTTTTCCCTTGAAGTATTCCCCCAAGGTTTATCAATCCATGGAATAGGGGATTTCTAAGCTTAACCTAGCACTAATGTTAGCAAGAGAGCTCTTTTGATTGAATAGTGATGTATGAATCTAAGAACAATCTAACCTAATCAATGTTACGAGCGGTAGAGAGGAGTACACAAGGTATGGAAACATTTGCCCATAGGGTGTAGGATCACTATGAAATGTAATCGCCAAGTAAGATAAAACCAATCTAATCTATCAATAAGATGTGAACCAAACTCAACACTTTCCCTCCCTCATACTGTCACTACACGAGGGTACTCGCCTATCGAGCTATAGGAACACGAATTGTTGATGCGATCTAAGTATGCGAAGCAACGAGCGATGCATACCCATAGAGCTGCCGGCCGGCTATTAGGATGAAAAGCACCATCAACTAAGAACATGATAGATTGATCTCACAAAAGGATTTGGCAATTACAAATCAAGATCTCCTTACAACCTCATAGACAAACGAGGACTTTACCCCATGAAGCTAAGCATGACGTCGCGATTCATGGTGTGGAAGCCTCCGGTGAAGATGAGCTCCTAGCTGTCCTCCAACTTGAGACGGCGCCCGGACGACGAGTAGGACCTCCGGCGGCGTCTCCTCCTTGTGTTTCTCTCCAATGGTGACTTTAGATCTAATCTCCTTGATGGCTCATGCGATGAATGACTTGACAGCGCCCTCGGGGGTGTTTATATAGGTCATTGATGGATGTCGACGGCTAGAACCCTTAGGGTTTGCATTTACTTCGCGCTCAAGAAAGAGGAGCACGAACGAGCTTCGGAACAGGCTAGGCCGGCCGGCCCAGAGCCTCCAGGCGACCGGCCTGGGGTCCTTCTGGCTCCTCTGCTCTCCATCTTTCGCGTGCTGGATCTCCTCCTCAATCCTTATCCATTAGGTACTTTGGTCCACGTCAAACTCCGCCAAATATGTCGTATTTCCTGCAAATTCACAACATAGTCCAAAATACAAGACATACTCGAAAACGGGGTTATTTCAGGTGCTAAGTGGCGGGTTAGTATAAGAATTAGTCCAAAACTAATGCCAAATCAGCCTTAAAAGTGTACTAATAACGACCGTCAATAATCCCCCATGCTTAGCTTTTGCTCGTCCTCGAGCAAATAAAGCTATCAATATCTTCCAACGGGGTTGCACAAAAGCTCTTGCTCTACAAAACATACTTAAACAAACAAGTCTAACCAAAAATCTTCAAGTAAATGTCAGTGGAGCGACAAGGATAATCAAAGTATGGGTGTTCAAAAATCTATCCAAAACATTACTCCACAACCTCTTAACTTTAGCTAGAAATCTTGAAAATCAACAACACTTACTTTCTTGCCTTCCTTGGATGTTTTTCTTAGGTTTTGAAAGCAATCTCCCTGCAACAAGAGTTAGACCAAAGTTCTTGCACAAGTCCTTTCAAGTCTCTCAATATAAGTGGCTATCCTATTGGGTTTGTAAACTCTCATCTCACCACACAAGTCTCTCAAGTATAATGGAGTTATAGGCAGGGCTAGCAAAGTAAATACACATATTGTCAAATTAAGAAAACTCTCTAACGGTTGCTTACCTTCCGAGCCAATGATCATGAGAATTTACCATAATGTGAGGGGTTTCAAGGATAAGAATATTTAGAATGGTGGACATGTGCAAGGGCATATCAAAATTGACTTCAAGGCACAAGTGATGTCCTCATTGTCGGATTGCACATGGTTGGAAAAGAAGATTTGTTCTCAACAATGAGGCGGTATTCCTTTGCACTTCTCTTATTCTTCCAACTGTAGAACCCTCCCTCTTTTATTGCATTTTTCTCCTTTCTTCCTTTTCCTCATATTTATATATATTTTTTTCTTTTCTTCTTCCTTTCTTTCTTTTTCTTTCTTTCTTGAATTTTTCTTCTCTTCTCCGAACCTCCCTTGAACAATTCCTCATGCAAATAGACAAATAAAACACCGAGGAAACTCCACAATTTTTCGGAGCTCGAACCGCAGCAGGAGGGGGCTAGGCCGGCCGGCTCAAGGAGTCCAGGCCGGCCGGCCTGGGGTCTCCTCGAGTCGGTTCCGGTTCTGTATTTTTGTACTCCTTCCTTGCTCTCTTCTTAAATTATGTTTTATTCAAACTTCGCCCAGAAAGAGAACAAATCTTCCGATAATGGGTTATGTTCAAGGAAAAGATAATAAAATAATATAAATTTGGGTTCAGGTTTTGGAATCCGGTAGATCATATGAGTTGTTCCAATAAAAACTCTCATTACCGAATATTGATGAGGCTAGCAAATAAGAGATAAGATAATCAAGGATATGATCATTACTCAAAATTAAAACTTTCGAGAGAAAGAAATCCTAACTCAACTCATTGCACCTCCAATGCTTATGGTGGAATGATTATATAGTGGCTTTGGTAGGTATAGGATATAACTCTCAACTTGACAAGAACTAGATCAGCCTTGCATTTGCTGGGGTTTTAAAAGAGTGATAAAATAAATTTCCTCCAATTCTAGCCTTACCAGCAAGTATCATAAAAAACCAAGCACTAGTTCAAGATTGGACATGGGTACTTGTAAGGATAAATCAAATAATAAGCTCCACAACTAAGATTCAATTCCAAGATAATGCTCATGAACAAGTACTTAAAAAAATAAGGTAAAAAACTTGAATGCATAAGTAAATTTGCTCGATCCAACAATTATTCAAAAGACTCTTTTTATTGATTTTCTTGACTCAACACTAAATTAAGACTCCCACACACGCTAATTTAAGACTCTCACACAAAGACAAATATTAACATTAAGACTCTCAAAATCACACCAACTAGCTCTCGGCGAAAAACGGCTAAAGAAAATTTAAAAACACGACGCGTCACACCTCCCCCCATGCTCAGATTTTACGACGTCCTCGTCGTAAGAAAATAGATCACACGAGTGAGACGCTCGCAAACTTCTTCAACGACACCATGGGCAATTGCACTTAGCACGGTTGCTACTCCCTTCTCCTTGCTTCTTCAAGTTCCCATACATGCTAAAAAGGATCCTCATATTGCGGATGAGGAACTTGAAGTCGCCACCCGATTGCCGCTTAAGATCTTCCACCTTTTGATTAAGCAACTCCAAAGATTGGAGGCACTCATCTAGGGCTTCGAAGAGTGAATGAATATTCTCACGGCAAGGACAGCAACACCCATTGTGATGCTCGAGGGAGTTTGGATCCTCGCCGCCCTTGGGTTCATCTTCTTTAGGCTCATCACGGCGATTCTCCTCCGGCTTGTCCACTTCTTTTGGTTCATCCTCCCATATGTACCCATCGTCGTCATCGCGTCCGGCGGCACCCCACGAAGCGGCACTCCGGTCGTCTTCCCAATCGCTATCCCCTCCAAAGTCCTTGGGCTCGGGAGTTTTCTCCATGTAGCTCTTCCTCTTCACACCAAGGAGGTGTTTAGAGCGCCTTGGGAAGACGATGTCAGAGCGCGTCTTGAAGCTAGCTTTGTCGTCACGCAAGATGATAACGGGATGGCGTTCGGCGATCTTCTTGCTAGGCACCTTCCCTCTCGTGCACATACGAGCTTGGGTAGGGAATTTCTTCATGCAGGGGAACTTGAGGTCGCAGGTTTTAGCCCCCAGGCGAAGGATCTCGCCAGCTGCCCCAGGAAGAGCCTGGGCCAGCCGGTCTGGTGAGGGTGTGCCAGCCGGCACACCCCCCTCCTACATCGCCAATGCTTCAACTTCGATGCCCATGCTCATGGATGATGCCCTAGCTCTTTTGGTTCACGAGGTGGTGGTTGTAGATTGGAAAAAGATGTGAATTTGGATCCCCATGGTGTCTCTATTTATGTCCCAAAAGACTTGAACGAGAAGTCCAATCTTTCCAAGTTTAAGTTGCGCAAGCTCCTGGACACCGGTTCAAACTTTCCTAATCTCCAACATACCAAAAGATGACGCGAAACCGATCCCAAAAAGGGGTAGGCCGGCCGGCCTAGGGGTTATGGGCCGGCTGGCCTGGGGGTTTTTCGACCCCCCGGCCTCCAGATTTTTACGGGGTGCTTCTTGTTTAATTGTTAACCATTTTGTCGACCGAGAACCAGAAAAACTCAAAAAAATAGAGGCAAAATAAAAACTAAAAAGGAATATTTATAAAGTTACCTTATTTAGCATCGTTAGGCTTGACGCTCCGATTCTTCCATCATGGTGTAGATGTCGATGTAGTGAAGAGGCACAATGTCAGGCTCCAAGAAAACCTTAAGTCGCTGCCCATTCACCACGTATTGGACTCCTTTGACGTCCATGATTGTTACCGCTCCCGTCGGTGAGATTGAGAACAACGTACAGTCCATCCCATTTGCTTTGCAACTTTCCTTTCCCGAACAGTTTGAATCTTGAGTTGTATAGTAGGACTTTGTCTCCCTCTTTGAATTCTTTTCTTTGTAACCTCTTGTCATACCATCTCTTCACTCTTTCTTTGTAGGTGCTTGTACTATTGTACGCCTTCAATCCCAACTCCTTCAATTCGCTTATTTGGATTCTTCTTTTAACTCTAGCCGCATCTTCATCGAAATTCATCCCTTTCATCGCCTAATATGCCTTGTGTTCTAGCTCCACCGGCAAATGACATATTTTTCCATAAACGAATTGATACGGAGTCATACCTATGGGCGTCTTATGTGCTGTCCGATGAGCCCATAGTGCATCATTGAGCTTCTTCGACCAATCTTTTCCACCTTTTGTCACGGTCTTCTTTAGAATATCCTTTAGTTGCTTGTTCAAAGTTTCCGCTTGCCCATTTGTTTGAGGATTATATGCCGTAAATACCCTATGTTCAATCCCCAACTTTGCCAAGCACTTGCGAAAATCCTTGCCCATGAAATGCGTGCCTCTGTCACTTATCAAAATTCTCGGGACACCATACCGAGGGAATATCACTGACTTAATCATATGTATGGACTCTTCGATCGATGCCTTGCGACATGGAATCGCTTCAACCCACTTAGATACGTAATCAACCATCATCAATATATGCTCGTACTCATGTGAGTTCAAGAATGGTCCCATGAAATCGATTCCCCACACATCAAATAGATCGATTTGCAAATTGTAATTCAACGGCATGGCATTCCTTTGCGATATATGTCCCGTCCTTTGACATTCCGAGCAAGTTGCAACAAATCTTTTTGCATCTTCATGCATCTCTGGCCAATAGAATCCACATGACCATACCTTAGCATGAGTTCTATAATGTCCATAGTGTCCTTCATATTCTGATGAGTGACACTTCCTTAAGATTTCTTCTCTTTTTTCTCTTGGAATACACCTTCTTAGAACTTCATCTTCTCCATGTCTATATAAGTATGGCACATCCCAATAATATTTTCTTTTCACAGATTTTTATCCAAATGATCCAAAGGCATCCCCCTTATCGCTCTTATTAAGTCTTCCATCCATCCATCCATCCCTATCAAGTATTCTATAAAGATGGTCATGTGACACCCCGGTGTCACTATAATAATTAAGACTCTTAATAAACTCAATTAAAATCAATAATGACATTCATCATATCATAATTAGGATGGTTTTGCATAATTGTGTGTATGTGTTGACCTAGTCAACCCAACATAGTCAAATTAGTCAAAATATGAAAAGTATATCAAAATGTCACAAATAAAGTCCACTACATGTTTACGAACTCAAATGAGTATGGAAAGTTCAAATGAAAATTCGAAATTCGATTTTGAGCTCCGTTGATCGTCATTTCATGTGTTGCGAGTTTTCCTTTTGACCCTTCTAGAGAGGCTAATATCTTTAGATTTTGCCTAAACACTTGAAATTCCACCAATATAAAAGTTGGAATACAAAGTACCTTCTTTACAATAGTGGTGATGTGGATCAAGGAAAACTTGGTTTGGCCATTCAAAATCTTGGCCAAAATCAGGTAAAACCCTGAATTTTTCAACACTTAGACGAATCGGCTAAGTCTGAAAGACGTGAGTTTTGCCCATTTTTCTCGGCCGCATAACTTCCAAACCATTGAGCAAATGACATAGGTTCCTTTGTAGAAGTTGTAGCCTGATGTACCATCTCTAACTTTTGTATTGGGCGATCATGAAGTTTCTACACGAAATTGTGAGAAAAATTGAAAGGAAGACGGCTGCGTCACTCAGACCGGCGGCCGAATCCGGTATTACCGGTTCAGACAACCGGTGAAACCGGTTGTCTCCAGCCAGGAGCACCTCGGCGTCTCCGACGCCACACGTCGTTCTTCCGATGTTTTGGCCATGTGTTTGTCGCTGCCCCGTCCCAATTGGCATCGCCAGGTGTCCATGCCCTGCTAGCGAGCCACGAGGACGCCGGAACGGCCGGGAGGCCACCTCATCGGACATTTACGAGCTCAGTCACTTCCACCACCAAATTCGTCGGATATACTCAACCATTGTGCAATTAACCCTGCCCAGAGCCTTATCACTTTGCCCTCTCCGCCCTCATCCACTCCGCTCTCTCCGCCATAGAGCAGGGCCTCCGAATTTTGAGGTTTTCGAGCCACCATTGCTTCTGCTCGACCGAGCTCCAACTCTCCCGTGGTCGTAGCTCCTCGGTCGTCCTCCACCCAATCCAAGCCTCAAGACGTCTTCCCCGTGAACCCCTGAACCTTCCCGGCCATTTCCCCCTCCTCCTCCGGTCGCTGGCGAGCCCAGCCACTGCCGCCACCGCCGGCCAGAGGCCGCGCTCGTGG